>CM028331.1:13728983-14351483 GCA_016647705.1 Eucommia ulmoides
GTGGTTGTTGATAGGTTCTCTAAGATGGCACATTTCATATCTCGTAATAAAACTGATGATGCGACCCACATCGCTGATTTGTTCTTTAGAGAGATAATACGTCTCCATGGTGTTCCTAAGAGTATTGTATCTGATCGTGATGTTAAGTTCCTCAGCAATTTTTGGAAAGTCTTGTGGGGAAAGATGGGAACTAAATTATTGTTCTCAACTACTTGTCACCCCTAAACGGATGGACAAACCGAGGTAGTAAATCGAATTTTATCTACTTTGTTGCGTACTACAATTCAAAAGAACTTGAAAAATTGGGAGGATTGTTTGTCGTTCATTGATTCTACTACTGATTTTTCACCATTTGAGATTGTTTATGGTTTTAATCCATTAACTCCTTTGGATTTGTTGCCTTTGTCAGTCAATGAGAGGGCTAGTTTGGGTGGACAAAAGAAGGCTGAGATGGTGAAGAAACTCCATGAAAGTGTACAACAACACATAGAGAAGAAAAATGAGCAATATGCAAAGAAAGCAAATAAGGGCCGTAGACGAGTCATCTTTGAACCTGGTGATTGGGTTTGGGTGCATATGAGAAAAGAAAGATTTTCAACCCATAGGCGGACCAAGCTACATCCTAGAGGGGATGGTCCATTTCAAGTCCTTCAGAGGATCAATGATAATGCGTACAAGTTGGATCTTCCAGGTGAGTATAACGTTAGTGCTACATTTAAGGTCTCTGATCTTTCTCCGTTTGACGTAGGTGAAGATTCAAGGTCGAATCCTTTTGAAGAGAGGGGGGATGATGAGAACCAACAAGAAACATCAAATGACGCATTGCATGTCCCGGTTGGGCCCATTACTAGGGAAAGATCCAAGAAGATCAGAGAAGCGCTTAATGGGCTAATTCAAGAGCTTTCGACTGAATCGAAAACAATAAAGCTCAAATTAGGCCCAAATGACGATCAAGGCCTAATCCATCTCATCAAAGCAAGTGAATGGATTTATACATGAACTCAAATGGACCAAGGCTTGTGGACCACGAAATTCTTATCATATTTATTTTATTATTTTAAGTCTTTTAATTATTTTTAGGCTGATTTGTAAGCTTGATTGCCAAGTAAATCATTTCATTTTCTAACTAGGAATGTAAGGCAAATTAGGAAGCTTCCTTATTCTTTATTTAGCAATTAGATTTTAGGGTTTCCTTATTCCTCCATTAGACCCACGAATTTCAAAGTGTATTAGGGTTTCTTTTCTTATTCTCTTGGCCGCCTTTTTAAGGGGCTTTGTAGACCTGCGAATTTCACATTACTTTGATTAATAAAATTGTGAGAATTTTCTCTTTAGTTCTTTAGAGAACTTTTCTTGAACTTATCAAGAGTTTCTTGTGGCATTTAAACTTATATCTTTGGTTCATGATTCATTATAATCATTGGGTCAAGATCATTATACCATTGATTCGCGTTTCATTCATAAACGTTGGGTCAAGGTAATCTATCTTTCATTTTCTGTATTTTTAGCTCATTCAAAATCTGATTTAGTTTCGATCTTCGCGAAGAAACCCTAAGTTGGTTTCGGGTCTCACTAATCCTTGGCGAAGTTCACATCACAGTCGGGGCTTGGATTGTGGACAATTGATGACGTTGGGGCAAGATTTACGCAACCTAGGGTCGTTAAGACATTGAGGGGACTTCTTCGTTGGCACGAAGTTGCGTTATATCCCTCCTCTTATACTCGGGAGAGGTGGCGAGGGAGTTTTAGAATAGAGATTGTCGACAGGGTAAATACAACGCACGATCCAATGACCCGATCAGGAGTTGGATTGTGTGCAATCAATGACGCTGGGTAACACTCACGTGACCTAGGGTTGTTAAGAAGTTGAGGGAGACTTCTTCGTTGACTTGAAGTCATGTATGCCCCCGTCTTACACTCGGGAGAAGTGACGGTGGAGTTTATGTACTGAGATTGTCAAATAGATCGAACACCGTAAACGTGAGTAAATCAAAATCAAACACGTATTTGTAAATACGTTAATACCTAGGAAATTCTTTACCCTAAAACATATTAGTATATTAATGTAGTTAATTTAGGTTATATTAGTATTAGTTTAATTAATTAAATACATTTGTTTTTAGCCTAGATAAAGTTAGGTCACGACAAACGTGGTATTCGATAGTAACGACACTAATCCCTGTAGATACGATAACCCGATCTTCATGATTACTTTATACTAAAACTTTGACCTCGTACACTTGCGAGAAGTCATATACGCCGAGGATGCAAATCCTCCGCGCGTACCAGTATCCAAGCTTAGATCGGCAAGATGAAATCGCACGACTTCAGCCCCTACTACCGACCTCTTATCCCTATAAGGTTTGTGGCTTTGAGTTTTTCTAATGATATGCAATGCAAAGTGGTGCTCGTGCATTGGAGAGATCTTACGGAAAGTAAAATGCATAAATTTAAAGATGGTAAAGTAATGCAATAAAGTAAAGACAGTATATAAATGAATGCTATATGTAAACAAGAAATATATTAGAAAAAAAAAAAAATATTTTTTTTATAAAAGAAAATTATTTATTTTCAAAAAACCGAAGACATATTACTTGGACTTTATTTAATCATAAAGGTAAATTAAAACTCCAACTAGGCTTGATTCTCAAAAGTCCCCAAAAGTCGCTAGCTAACGCACCCCTAATTTTGGAAGAGATGAAGAAGAGAACGGGAAGAAGAGCAAAACAAGGTTTCATTTCTTCTCTCTCAAAATCCTCAAAATTCCGTTCATTTTTAGAAAACAAGTTTCAGGGGCTTTTTAAGGCACCAGTTTGAAAATGTTCTTTGGGCCAAGATTTATTTTAAAAAAGAGAGTCACCACCTAACATTGAGTTAAATGGTGTGCTAAGTCACCAGGATTTTGAAAATTATTTTTATTTTAAAATGGCCCAAGTTTTGTCTCAAAAAATAGTTAGTCTTTACCAGAGATTTCTTTAACGTTCGGGGTCGATTATGCTCGGGAAGGTGTTAGGCACTCCAAGACATCTGTCCGAAGACAGTACCTAAGTTTAAATTAATCTTTACCGCTTAAACAAGTCCAAGTAACTTTCTTCGGTTTTGGTTAACATATTAATTCCCATTTTTTTATGTTTTTGTCTTTTTATGTAACAAAAAGTTATTTATGAAATTGTGGGGTCTTTGATGGATACAGGGATGAGCTTAGTTCCCTAAACTATATGTTATATCTCCGCTATTGACTGCTATTTTTTCTTCTCAAGGGATCTGCAAGCATAGGCCCTTGAAGACTCTTGATCGCCCTAGATTTTGCCTACACCATGGTCGATGGAAAACTTTCTTATTTGGTGGTAGGGGGAGCTTACTGCCTTGAGAGCATAGACCGTTAGGTTCCCTATAATGGAGCTGTAGGGAGGTGACCTATCCACCACCAAGAATCTGCTCCATACAATCATGGAACGCAGAACGGCGCCCCTAGTGACCGACAGAGATACCCAGCCCACCGAGATGACGACATCCCCTGCCCCCCGAAATTGTCCAGGAGGGACATGGTAGGCTAGAGTGAGCTCAAATCTATCTTTATTTTGTCAAAGGCCCATTTAAACAAAATATCTATTAAGCTCCCATCATCCGCCAGGATGTACCCCATCTTGAAGTGATTAATGAGAGCGGTGATCACAAAGGCGTTATTGTGGGGGCACATGTACTCCTCGTAGGTTGTCCACAGTAAAATATATGGAATTGTGCAAGGTGGCATTAACAATGCTCACCTCATCTACATTGTCGTCAATCTTTCCTTTTAACTCAGTGCTCATGAGCCTTTCGAGAGAAAGAGGTCTCTCCTCCAGAGTTGAACCCACCGTGGATAATGTTGATCTCATCATCCACACACTGGAGGTTATCGTCCTCATTGTCATCCTCCTTGGCCTGTGGTTGGCCATGATTTTCTCTTTTTCTCTGACTAGTCCAGTGCTCGTCAAGACAGTTATGCTGCTCTTTACCTGTTCGTCAGACATAGTTGCTAAGGTATCCTATTCATATGAGGGCTTCGATATCTTCCCAGAGTTGGAAGCAATTTTTGGTGGAATGCCCCTGGTCTTGATGGAATTCATAATACTTCTTCATTGACCTCCTCATTAGTTTTCCCCATAAGGGCAGGGGAGGCGGAAAGAAGTCCCTCCCAGAGTTCTCTATGTAGATTGTCGTGACAAAGGCAGTAAGCGGTGTGTATTCATCTTATCAGTTCCCTGTGCGAGGGAACGACCTTTGTTCCCCAAGCAGAGGTCCCAGTCTCCTCTCTACTTGTATCATTTTCGAGCCTTGAGTTCGGCGAGGACCTTCTATGCTCTTTTCCTTCTTCTTTTTTTAGTCCTCTCCTGCTCTCTTCTAGCCGCATATCACAGTTGGCATTGGGGAAGCACGTGTTGCAGTCTAGAGCTTTGTCGAGGTTGGTTGGTGAGGTTGGCACAAAGATCGTAGGACAGTCTCTGATGGAAGAGCTTGTTAATGAAAGCGGACACCGCCATGCCCTCATAGAGCTCATTACATGCATTCACATCTCGATTAAAGTAATCAACTTACTCCCCAAGCGATTCACCAAGATCTTGCTGGAGGGCGACAATATGAGCCATGGTCTTTGGCCGCGGCCGTGAGCAGTTGAAGCGAGCGAGCAAAAGTTGCTCGAGCTTACGGAATGTAGTGATGGAGGTCGGCCTTATGTTCTAGAACTAGGTCCCTACTGCACCCTCAAGAGTAAGCGAGAAGCACTTATACCTCATTCCCATGGAGGAGGTTTGCATGTCTATGTACAATTTGAAAATGGACAAATAATCAACGGAGTTCGTAGTCCCATCGAATGTGTCAATTGGAGGTGCACAAACTGAAGTGGCACCACCTCTTCTAACACTTCGTCTAGAAAAGGCAACCTCACCTACATGGGGATTCGCTCCTCTTTCTCCATGAATTTCTTGGAGGAGGGCCTCCATGTCGACGAGGAGCCACTCCATCATACTCTTTTCGCGAAGCTCCACTCGTACATGGCTGCCCATTGATCGGGCACTATGATGGCGAGTAGAAATCGACCTCCCTCTCATGTTGAGCTTACAAGTCAGACCTTGCCGCGTGGATGGGTGCTCGGTCTAATGGGGATTCAGATTGCTCCCTAGTATTGTGTCTTCTTAAAGGAGGGGAAGAAGATATTGTCACAGCCAGAGGACCTCTATCTCGCTTCCTTAACTCGTGGTCCTGGGGTTGTTGGTAGTCCCCAAGCGCTTGCCTATTGGAGAAGATCACCATATCCCCAGAGTATTGTACTCGCTCCTTGTGCCCCACAGTTTGGTGAGTTAGTGCCCCCCCTCCCCCCCCCCCCCCCCCCCCCAAAGGGGTCGGAAATAGCTAGCAAAGGGGCGAGGAGAGCTTGGATACACCCTTGAAAGTCTCATAACTGGTGTTCCAGGATGTTAATTCGCTAGGCTTGGTGGCTCTCGAGGTATACCACGAAAGGGCCAGAGGGCAAGGTCAATGGGACCGTCGGGCAAGTAGGAGGAGTATTGTCCTCGGTAGACAAAGCTCATCTCTCAAATCTAGGGACCATAGACATCTCTTCAGTTCTTTTAGGTGATTGGTTATTCTGAGGACTGTTCACAGTGGGAATTTGATTTCTTCGTCTAATTATCTAACCAGACTTTATGATCATCAAGTCCTAGCTGACCAGTGAGGGATGATCAAAGTGAGGCTTTTGGTAGTGTTCCCACAAAAGATGTTGTTGGTGTCTAAATTCAGTTAACACCCACAGTTAGTCTAGTCAACACATACGTGAAGATTTCTTGCTATAGTGGAGGACTTGAGTACGGAGTTCATTGTTCTCTAGGAGGTTCACGATCAACAGTCAATGTTTAATGGTCAATGTCTTCAAATTATAGCTGATACCTGCATAAAGACCTATTGGGGTGTCCCCAGTAATGTCTCTCCGGCTTGAGAGTAAGAGCTCGTGAAAAAAAATAATTATATGCTTAAATTGGGTAGTTGAGCATTACCTGGGGCATTGAATGCCAAGAAACTCGTAGGCGATGAGAACAATTAGTGCCATAAAATTGGGCCCTAAGCTCAGTTTATTACGATAACTTGACGCATGGCCAGTGAAAGGGCACCTGAGAATATTATACCATTGGCCTTGTCCTTCGACCCACTAAGAGGAGCTCGTGGGTTGGCCCAAATGAATAGGAGATAGAGCCCAACCCATAGGAACGACAGAGCATTTACTGGTAACATAGGAAGTCGTTGTCCAAAGATTGTTGGTTGGAGACCAGCCTGGTTGTCGTGGTGGAAAACCCCTTAGCGTTGGTCGCTAGGAGGTGGTCCTCAACACGAGGTCGGTCACATCTTGACTCACATGAGATTGGCATTATGAGGCCAGTGGTCAACAAGGGAGAAAACTGATTAGATCAATAGGCCCCTGCTCCTTGATCGGTGATCGCAGAAAGCGTCCTACCTGGGGTTACTATGGTCATAAGTCGGTGAGCGTCATGGGGTCATTCAATGAGTGAAGTGGAGGCCACGCTATCACATGTTGGTCTCCAAGTGGAGGTCCAATAACAAAACAATTTGATATATCTATATATTAGCGTATAACCCGTACCTAAAGGCACAGGCATAAAACATACATCATCTATTGGGACAATTATATCAATTTGTTTTGCTATTCAACTTTAAATATTGCATCAATTGAGACAATTACAGTTACAATAATACTTCAGGATAAACAATATTTGTCGTCGATAGAGATCCATATTCGAGAATAAGTACACTTAATCAATCAAATGATGTACACCTTGATAGGGCCTCATATAGTTAACCGTGACTAAAAACCGGTGTAGTCAAATCAACTCCAACAAATTTCACTGATTGTCCTTGTGATTTATTTATCATCATAGCATACGTCAAACGAATTAGAAACTAGCGTCTTGTCATTTGAAAAGAAAATTCAGAAGACGACGGCGTCAAGGGTGAGCACTATTGCATACACTAAGACTGCAATGTTTGGTTGGAACCTTCTACGTCTTAGGTTGTAGTACCGACGCTCTTTTCTAAGTATATGCTCTCTGACACTCTTGTTTTCATTCATTTTTCCTCTTTCGAATTATCTCCACAATGGATGCACATCCCGCTCAGTCTCCTCTAAAAATTGCATAAATTCAAATGTAGTAAGAGGTCGATGATTCTCAAATATATTCTCTTTCGTAACAGTCCAATTTGATGGCAAACCATCAGCAATTTGGTTTATTATATCTCTCTCACTAATTTTACACTTATAATTCTACAAATACCTAGCACTTAAAATCTTATTCATGTCATATTCTCTCACGGGACAATTTTGTAAATAAGGCTTGTAATAGTAAAACTATTTTTCCTTACGTAACTCTAATCTAGCATTCGTTCTCAATACAATAGCGAGCCGTACCATATTGCCTGAGATTTAAGGACAATAATCATAACATAAGTAAATTATAATAAAAATATGAATTAAAATATATCAAATGTAGGTTTTGATATTGATATTATATACACATACATGTATATACAAAATATAAACATTTCTAATTTATCATTTTTAAAACACAAACCAAAAACATTTCTAATTTCCGTTGGCCCAAACATAAACATAAAAATAAACATAATTATAGGGGAAGATCTCAAGATGAACAGGAATAGGAACATAAACAGTAACAAAAAATTAAGAATTGTCAAACAGAAACAGGATATGGATGAGTCCCAATTACTAATCCAAGCCTAGAACTTTGAAACTTGCATAAATAGAGTCGGGTCAGGTCGGACACTATTTGGGAACAAAAAAACAGAAACGGAAACAAAAACACTTATTTTGGGAACAAAAAAACAGAAACAGAAACAATCGCCACATATACGTAACAATCGCCAATAATTCGAACTACATTTCAAACACAAATACACAAATCCACATAATGTCCCATCAAATTAAAAGAATCAAAATGAGAACAGAAAATCAGTTAACTGAACAATGAGAACAAAAAATCGAGAACAAAACTAAACAGTAACAAAAAACAGAATCTAAAACACAAAATAATCCACATTTAAATAAGAATGCATCTAATTAAACCTCTAATTTCAAAGGGTGGTGTTTGGTATACAGAAACAGGAATAGAATAGAAACAGAGACGGGAACAGAACAAAAATAGAAATGGGAACAAAATAAAAACAAAGACGAGAACAGAATAGAAACAGGAGCAGGAACAAAACAGAAACAGGAACGTAAACAGAAACAGAAAAAAGAACAGAAAATACCTGATTCTAAAGTTGCTTCCCTCCCTCGTCGCTAACTTGTCTATCTTCCCTCTAATTCTACAATCGAACCGAAAATAACTAAATAAAAAAAAAATTAAAAAAATGAAATAAAAAATTTGATTACAGAAAACAAATGAAAAAAAAAAAGGAACAAAATTATAAATCTGAACAGAAAAGAAACAGGAACAGAACAGAAACAGGACAGGAGCATAATAGAAACAGGAATAGAACAGAAACAAAACAAGAACAGAAACATGAGAACAGAACAAGAACAGAAACAGGAACAGGAACGCAAACAGAACCGGAAACGGAAATAGGAACATGTATATTTCTCTAAAAAATAATCCACAATAAAAATAATCTATATTTCTTTATGAACACAATAAGAACAGGAATAAATATATTTCTCTAAAAAATAATCCACATTTTAAAAAAAGTATAAATATAACTAAAAACATTTCTAATTTTTAAAAAAAAACACAAAATATAAACATTTCTAATTTATCATTTCTAAAACACAAACACAAACCAAAAACATTTCTAATTTCCATTAGCCCAAACATAAACATAAACATATTGATAGGGGAAGATCTCAAGATGAACAGGAACATGAACAAAAAATCAAGAATTCTCAAACAGAAACAAGAGATGGATAAGTCCCAATTACTAATCCAGGCCTAGAGCTTTGAAACTTGCATAAACAGAGTCGGGTCAGGTCGGACAATATTTGGGAACAAAAAAACAGAAACGGAAACAGAAACACTTATTTGGGGGGAAAAAAAACAGAAACACTTACCAAACGCCACCCTTAGAAACTTTTATAAGAATACTTTCCTCCCTCATCGCTAGCTTGTCTCTCTTCCCGCTAATTCTACAATTGAACAGAAAATAACTAAATAATTAAAAAAAAAAACATTGAAATAAAAAATTTGATTACAAAAACAAATGAAAAAAAGAAAGGAACAAAGTTATAAACCTGAACAGAATAGAAACAGGGACAGAACAGGAACAAGACTAGAGCAAAACAGAAACGTAAAAAGGAACAGAATAGGAACAGAACAAGAACAGGAACAAAACAAAAACTTTTAATTGACTCAAAAATATTCAAATAGATTTTTCTCTTTAAAATTCATAGAGATTTTTAATTATATAATTGTTTGTCTATTTTTTTATTTAACTTTTAATTGATATTAACTATATGAAATTAATAATTAATAATTAAGAAAAAGACATCCACATTAGAGAATAGAACATTTTTTTAGAAGTAAAAGTTATGTATGAAGATTGACTTTTTTACAAATGTACTAACAAAAATATTCTTAATTAATATTCAAATATTTTATTAAAAGAAAAATTAAGGAACAAACTTATTTCTAATCTCGAAACGTAAAAAAAAAAAAAAAAAAAAAAAAACAGGGCATATCAACCTCTTTTAGTGGAGAGCAATATCCCAAAAAAGAAAAGAAGACACACAAATATAACATTCTTGAAAGAAATATGGTAATATTAGCTATCAGAATACTTTCATCATCAAATGCGCGAACACGAAGAGTAGCAAGTCCATCTAGGTTAAGTTTAACTGAGTTATGAAATATTTGGATCCTTGAAAACTTATCAATGTAGACTTTGCAACGAATAACCGTTCCAGTGTTTATATCAGTGGCATAAACAACAGTCTCTTTTCGCCCACTATAAGGGGCAATAGATCAGAATATTCATGGCAAGTGCAAATGATCTATTATTCATCAAATTTTTTAGGATGTTTTTCCACTTCTACATATAAGTTGCATCTTATTATCTAGATCATGTATTCTTCAAAAGGATGAATAGTTTTCAATATAACCCTATAAACCATCACCTTTAGACAGAAATTTCAAATCCAAAAATTGATAACATCATAATTTTTCTTTTCATTTTCATTTTCCTCTTCGTTAATGAAGTTCAACACCAAAATCACAAAAAAGCATATACACAAAAACTAATTTACATACCAACAACAAATCCTTTATGTCATCTAAGTTTTTGGCTACATAAATTTACTTGTCATCGAATCAATTAAGTTCAAGGCCATGAAATCATTCCTAATTTCTTCTTTCCGATTTTACCAAATCAAAATCAACATCTAAGCAGGGTTGACAACATAAATCTGCTTGTAGCCATAAAAATCATTATAGGGTCATCCTATCCTTTTTAAGTTCAGTGTCATCTACCCCAAGTTTTTCTAATTGAAATCAATTTGGATTATGAACACGAAATTAATTATCCCACAACCGCAGCCACCATCACACCTAAACATCCATCAAAATACATGAACTCTCGTATAAAAATCAGCAAATCAGAATCTCTCAAGTCCTAGGAAAATACAGAAACATAGAACGTGAACATGAACAAAAACATAGAAGATGAACAGAAACAAAAACATAGAACATGAACCAAATGTGTGTGACCAAATATTTCATTTTTGAACATAAACAGGAACAGGACAAACAGAAAAAGAAATAGAAACAGAAACATAGAACATGAAACAGTAACAATGACGGCTCACCTTTGTGCGATGGCGGGAGTGGACTGCTCAATGGCTGAACAGTGACTCAGCTGTGTGCGAGAGCAGAGGAAGACGACCGTAGAGGGCAGACGACATTTGGGGGACTATATATAGAGAGATTCGGGGGAGAGGAATTGGCAACCCTAAATCAACCCGTAACCCTAAATCAATCAATCGAGTGAGAGATGAAGGCATACCTATTTCCATAGATAGATCGAGTGAAAGAGAAGAAATTGTCCAAATCAAGCTGGTGAGAGGGATGGATCGATCGGCAGCTTGAGCGAGAGGGAGGGAGACAGCATGATTTAACGATCTGGGGGTGACGATGAGGAGCGGTGTAAATGAAACCCCATCCAACAGTCGCGAAGATGAAGAGGGGACTATGATTAGGGGAGATTCGGAGGAAACAACTTGATTTTTGGTGGGTGATGGAGAGAGAAGACAGCGGTGATGATCGGGGGAGATGACAGAGCGGTGGATCGAGGGAGATGACGGAGCGGTGGATCGCGAGAGATTACAGCGGCGCAAATGATCAGGGGTGATTACGGGGAGATAACGGAGCGGTGGATCGGGACGATGATGAGCGGAAGTCTGGGGAGAGATGATCGAGTGCATCTGCGGCTGTAACCCTAAAAATGCATCACATCCTTTTAAGATTGATTCTACGGTCAGAAAATATCTAGAGGTTTGTCTCCGATCCAACGGTCCTCTTTATCGCCGTCCTGATTTATTATATATATATTATAATATGAAAAGGAATAAATTCTACTTAATAGTCATAAAAGATATTTTTGTTTGCAAAAATTAAAATTATTTATTTCATTCTGTGCGTTAGGCACCGATTAGTTGTATACAAAATTTAAACAGAAAATTAAAATCCACCCATATGCATTAAGTAGAAAAAAAAATAGTTTTGAAATCAAATACAAGTAGAAGGAAATGAAGTCTAAAATTTTAAAATCAAAATAATGGAGTGAAAGGTATTAACCAGCACCCCCCAACCAACACAAAGAAATAGACGGAATTTCTTTCGAACCGTATTGTCTGGTAGGGTCTCTTCTACTTATCGTACTTGAGACATTTTGGACTTGCAAGAATGAAGTCTACAAAAAAAAAATTACGCCGTTATTGACGGCATAAAGTGAAGCAGGTCCTTATATTCTTAGCTCCATCTTCTCGCACATAATCGCTGGCATCCAAGTATAAAGATTGTTTTATTTTGTAATTCTTTGTAATATGACGATGTTATCATAGCATTATGACTCCTCATGTTCTAACCCATCAACAATTACAGCAACTGCAGATGAGGGAGTAGCAAACTTCAAAGCAGAAAATAACCATTCAAAGCAGCTAAAACAAGATGCTCACCAAATTCCAATACTACCTTGTCAAAGGTAAAAGTAATCATAAACCATAAAAAATGCAATACCATTCATTATTGAAAGTGCAAATGTTGTTCAAGGACCATGTCCATTAGTGTTCAACTGAATTATAATTCGGTAATACACCAACAATAATCAAAAGTAATGATAGAACCATGGATTGATTAGGCACTCATCATAGACCCTGAATTCCTCCTGCACTCACTCAACATGTCCATATAGAACTGGCACTTGCTGATATCATTTCCAGAACTGTTCAGACACTGCATATAAAACAAGTAGTTATTGTTAAAAGGTTATCATAAATTAAACCTCGACTGATATCATCTAGTGAAGCTACTTTGTGTGGGCGTCTGTGTGTGCGCATATATATAATTCATGAAATAAAGAGCAAAATGGCAAAATCTTATAGCAGGAACGCCTTGTTAATTGTTGGGGTATTTTTGACCCACGACTTTTCCTCATTTCAATTAAACTGATACCTTATTTTTGTGTCACAATTGGGCTGTTAAGTATAGAAAGGGAAAAAACCAAACAAATACACAACTTGTCTGGGCAGGGCACCCCCTGCAATCAGCTCCCTACCCAGAAAATGTGGGCCAAACACAATTTACAACTGGTCAGACCCTCGAGTGCATGACAGTCATCACCCAATATCAACAACTATTAATGTTGGGATAGCCCAGAAAATTTCTCCTTCCAAACACAAGATTCAAATGATGGAGCAGTATAGTATCTGACATCCCACTAAGAAAAACATTTAAACAGAGTACTGGAGAAATTTAGCTAAAATTTCAATGCATCACTTAAGCCCCTCCATGGTCTCTTCTATGTTCATTTACAGGACACTAAAGCTTTAAACAAGTGCCTACATTTTTTCTTGTGCGTTCGTGATGCATTCTTTATCAGCAGAAAAAAATCCAGTTTAACTAATTGGGGTGGTACTGCAAAAGCAGACTTACCTATGCAGCATACTTCTTTATTTAGTTTTGCAATAGGCAGTCTTCAACCTTACGAAATTTAGTTTTACAAGCACTTGCGAATGCGGAAGCCTTGAATAGCTCCCACGATATTTTTAGTTTACAGGGGGGAGGGTGCAAAAATAGCATAAAATTTTACAGCTTCTCTAAACTTTGTAAGGGATTCTAAATGTTAGGAGTAATTCATGTCCAAGAATTAAGATGCAACTTCAACTACTGCGAAGATGATGAACCTCTAGATTTTCTTACCATACCATAATTTTTTTCCCTGACATTTTTTCTTTTATCTTCGGCAGCTCTTTACCAACAATCAAAGACCCCCTCTTCCTCATCCAACAAATCCTGATTTACTGATAGCATCTCCAATCTTCGGGCTATTAATTACACTTCAAAATCAGTGTGCATACGTACACGGGTAACAGTTAAAATTCAGGAACACTACTTAAAGATCACAATCTTCATACTTGTTAAAGTTTCAAACAAACATTAGGCTATCAGCAATGGCGAACCCCACCAAACATTTCAGGAAATTTCGGCCAAAAAACAACTAACCATCCCCTAAGACTCCTTTTACCATCAAATACCACAAAGACCCCTCTTCCTCATCCAACAAATCCTAATTTACCGATAGCATCTCCAACCTTCGGGCTACTAATTACACTTCAAATCGGCGTCCACACATGCACAGGTAACAGTTAAAATTCAGGAACACTACTTAAAGATCACAATCTTCATACTTGTTAAAGTTTCAAACAAACACCAGGCTATCAGCAATGGTGAACCCCACCAAATATTTCAGGAAATTTTGGCCAAAAAACAACTAAACATCCCCTAAAACTCCTTTTACCATCAAATACCACAAAGACCCCCGCTTCCTCACCCAACAAATCCTAATTTACCGATAGCATCTCCAATCTTCGGGCTATTAATTACACTGCAAAATCAGCGTGCATACGTACATGGGGTAACAGTTAAAATTCAGTAACACTACTTAAAAATCACAATCTTCATGCTTGTTAAAGTTTCAAACAAACACCAGGCTATCAGCAATCGTGAATCCCACCAAACATTTAAGGAAATTTCGCCCAAAAAACAACTAAACAGCCCCTAAAACTCCTTTTACCATCAAATATTAACATTTGTATCAGTGCTCAAAAAGCAGGATTGTGACAATTCTTCAAACAATTTATGAAAAAAAAAAAAAGGTAATTCAGCTTTCCTTAAAAAAGAGAGAGAGAGAGAGAAAAGAAATAGAAGAAAAGACTGAACCCGAAAAATGTAAAATACAGTTAAATATATTCAACATAAATATACTAGAGAGAGATGGTTATCTTACATCTTGGAATGCCTTAGAGTGCATGCCACAGGCATCAGAGCCACCGAAACTGTTTGGTGTGGGTGCTGGAGTGCCAACTGCTTCAGAGACAACAGCCTCATGTTGAATGGTACGGGGACCCATGACTGCATCCACAGCCCTGTGTGCCATGGCGCTTCCAGTACCAAAAGCCATGCCTGTGAAGGAGAGAAAAGGAGATGGAACAACTTGTCTCATATTAATCCAAAGATGTGTTAATGAATAATGACTTGAATTTAGTTAATGAGGGTGTACCTTGAGCTATGGTTGAACCAATACCTCCAAGCATAGATCCACCACCACCGCCTTGAACAGGAGTTGGAGGAGGAGCATGGTTAACTGTAGCAATGAACAACAGGGTTATGTCACATAGAATAGAAAACATACAAAAACAAGCACACATCGAAAATCAAGATTGGTGCATCTGTTTCCATTTAAATTTGAGATAGTACAAATAATAAGTCCAC
Organism: Eucommia ulmoides; assembly: GCA_016647705.1. Taxonomy (NCBI): domain Eukaryota; kingdom Viridiplantae; phylum Streptophyta; class Magnoliopsida; order Garryales; family Eucommiaceae; genus Eucommia; species Eucommia ulmoides. The sequence continues at coordinate 13,744,028 of CM028331.1, forward strand.
GAGCATAAAAAGAACTATAAACTACTTGGCAAAAAAGATATAAAAAAAATTATATACGTGATGGAAGTTTGCCACATCAACTAGAATCTTACAGGCTATTTGTTTATACAAACTACAGTACCTGGTTGAGGTGGATTACGCACTGGTGCATGACGAGGAGCTGCACGAGGAGCAGATCTACCTGCAAAAAATAGTTATAGTTAACCATGCAAACTCAAATCTATGCGTTAAACACGCTACACATCATGGGAAGGTTATAACCCATAAGTTCTATGAAAAGGAATATAGTAGATAAACCACCTAATCATGTCCATTAACACATGGTTTCAAGTCAAAAGACTTTCAATAGGTATCCAAGAAAAGAGCAAAGAATTGGGTGATATATTGGGTGCTAAGATAATGGAACTTTCAAAGGTCTAAACGACAATTGTCCCACACATAGAAATCTCAAACAAAATAGTTAGAACATGCTGGGAACTTGAATCAATTTCAAAAGTTCTTGCAACAGCAGAAATTTTGGACATCTTAAACTACATTTTCTAGTAAGTCCAGGATTAAAAGGTAGAACATGATAAGAACTTGAATCCATTTACAAATGATTTCATGTTTAATTGTGATCAGAACAAGGTTCAAACAAGAGAAAAACATACAAGCAAGGAAGTAAAATGCAATATCAACAGATCTGGAGACATATATAATGAGCTGAAGCTAACATAGGATCAAATACAGTTCTAATGCTTACAGTTATTGCCAAAGACGAAAAAAAATTGGTGTCCTGGACTTTTCCAGCACTTGGACACTAGATTGAGCAAAAAGTTCTATATGGCTCATGAAGAGCACAAAATAATTTTAACACCTCGAGTTCTATAATAAATTACGATTACCAAAATAGAACAGAACCAACGACTTTCCAACAATAAATATATCAACGTATTTTTAATGAATCTGGAGACCCCAAAAGTCGATCCATATTCAAAATTATTATCAATTGGTTCCAGATATTTCCGATGAATCCAAAATAACATATTTACGAAAACATCAATAAGTAATCGATTATTCATTTATAAACCCAAAACAATTCAAGAACGATATCTAAATAATCGGTTGATTACTAAGAGAATCTATTTTTCATCGATTTCATTTGCTACAAAGATGTAAGGGAAAATGGAAAATTAAAAACCCCAAAAATCAACTGAGAAACGGAAAACAAATAGATCTGTAACTTATCGATAGGTCAAGGAAAGATACGGATCGTTGCAAGCTAAAAGAGATCGAGAACTCACCACCAGAGCTTCGGCGAGGCATGGTGCGTTTGAGCAGATAGACGTGGGGAAAACCTTTGAAGAGAAGAAAGCGGATAGCGTCACCAGATGTTTGGGAGAAGCCCTAGCAGCAATCAACTCCGTTATATAAATGTGTTCGTTGCACAAATATCCCCTGCTATTTATGATAAGTATCACTTTAGTTCCTAATGTTTTGATATTTCTAATCATGTCCAAGCATTAAATGTTTTGTGTCAACCCGATCCTTCTTAAGTCGGCTTAGGGGTTATTTTGATAACGCGAGTAGGTACTTAAGTTGAATAGGTCAACTAATTTTATACACAATTGAATCATAACTTATGGTTGAAATGAAAATAAAAAAATAAATATTTGTAAAAATCAAAATTGACGATGGATTTTTCAGACCAGTTTTCAGAAATTGCCACATGGAAAAAGAAGTCCACGTGACCTATACGTGAACCAAAACATGTGCCAAGAACGAGGGGCTCGCAACTACTAATGGTAATCGAGAACACTGACCAGTACTCAAAAGACTGTCAAAGACATGACAAACCGAGCATGATGTTTCGACCAAAATCCATTTTAAACTTACTTACAATATCACCCTTGAAAAATCGAGGATGGTGTACGGGCTCTTCGACTGGGGCCACAAACCGAACTCGGGAGTTGTTACAATTGTTTGCGACATATATGGAAAGAACGGTTGTATTTAAAGTGTAACAGTCCCATAATCCCAAAAAATTCGAGAATTAATGGGGATCGACTATGATTTGTGGAAGACTTATCCATCTTCTATAAATACTACAAGGGGTCCAACAAAGGTATGCACACTTTTCCTAGCTATTACTCTATCAAAATTCCTTCAGAACACTTTACTAATTCCCACACTGTATGTCACAACCCGATTTTCCAGAACCGCTACTACGGTTTCTCCTATAGAGAATTTCTACCCTAAACCTGACTGGTTCAATTTTCCATCTACCAAATTCCGTAAATTTTTATAATAATGGCAATAAACTTTAGTTGCCGATTTTACGACGGTAAATATTAAATATAATAACCACCATTTAAATACTACCAAATAAAACCAACCATCTATTTTAAAATTAATCCATGAAGTTCTAAAATAAATAACGGCGACAGATAATTAATGGTTCAATTTATATAAATATTTCCCATTAAAAATAAAGTAGTAACTAGTAATTTACATACTCATAATTTAAAATCGAATTTCCAACATTTTATCAAACTAATTATATTCAACCCGTTATATTAACCGAATATTCAATACATTAAAATTGAGAGAAATATTCTACAACAACTACGATAATTATAATTAATGTTTTCTCCGATTACAACAAATAAATAATAACTAAATTTTTACAATTAGAAATTTCAAATCAATTTATCTCTTCTCTCGTATTCTCCCAGTCGACCCTGCAACCAAATATTGTGGGGTTGTGAGTCAACGCTCAGTAGAACTCCAACCTCTCTAATACGTGCATTTAATTAATATAACACATAAACCACGTAAGCATGCTCGTCACATAAATCTAACACAAACATCATTTCGCATGCTTGTCACATAATTTCCGCATCAACCAAGTAATTTCATATAATCGCCCATGAGACAATTAAACACAATTAAATACATATATTAGTAGAGTTCGGAATTCTACCTTTCCCAAATTTTCCGTCTGTCCACGAGATGAGTTTTAGGTTTTATTGGGGTGGTTTATGCAATTTCTTTTTCTTTTCCTTTTTCTTCTTCTTTTTCCCCGTTTCTTCTTCCTGCTTCTGTTTTCTGCTTCAGCCGTCACTACTGCGACGAACTCCCCACTGCCACGATGAAGCCACTCGTCTTTGCTCCCTGAAGTTCCACCGCCTAGGTGAACTCCTCACCACCTGGGCGAACGTGTTGTATGTTCACTTTCTGCTTCCTTGAATTTCTACTACCGTGGCGAACGCCTCACCGCTGCGGCGGTGGTCATCTTCCTCTTTCGGCTCTGTTTTGCTCAGCCGCCACTCTCTCTCTCTTTCTCTTCATCCTCGCCAACATCCGATCACCCTCTCCTAAACATCCATACACACACAACACACACAGTAGACACACACACAAACGCATGACAAAACCCATGCTGGCGACACCACCCACACGACGATGCACTCCGCCGATACCGAAACACCCACCGCCGGACCGAACAATTTGAACAGAACAACACCCACACACATGTACATGGCAGCACGCACACACACACGACAAACAAGGCACCTCCGTCACTGCTGAAACACACACACACACACACGGCACACACAACACACACCCATGACAGCACCAAACAGAAATAGGAAACATACACATACACCTGAACAGCACCGTCGACACATACACACACACACACACACTACAAACATTCAATGGACTATCACCGACCAAACTTACCACACACAATCATGATCATTGCCACCACCATTGGACCAACTGAATGACGGCACAACACACACACCCACTTTACCGGCGACTCCCTCTGTCTGCACACACACACACACGCCAAGCCACACACCCTGATCACACACATACACACACTCTGACGATCAAAACACACACACTTACACGATGATCGGACTAACCCCAAAAATCTATTAACGAACCACCCCTCCAGCCGGCAGCTCATCTCTTCTCCTCTTTTTCTAATCGCTTCTCGATTCTTCTCCCTTCTCTCTGTTCCCCTCCGTATATATATATATATATATATATATATATATATATTGATATGTGTGTGTGACCAAAAAGGGCTAGCTAAGTGGTCATTTTTCCTCCTTCCGTTTCCACAGCCTCTCTCTCTCTCTATATATAATATATTTAATTTTCACTAACCTCCCCTCTATTTTTGTTAGGATACTAATTAATCCAAATTCTACTTTTAATATTTATAAAAATTACAATTCAACCCCTAAAATTTTAAATCAGACAATTAATAGCGTCGTCCATCCCGTTATTTTCAAATGTTCCAATATACGACTTAAAGTATGCGTATATCAAAAATCAGGGTCTTACACTGTAGGTGCAACACTGGCAAGTCTACCCGCGAAACATTGTTTTGAATGAACCCTAACCCAAAGGAGATCGCATTCTGAATCTCAAGAACTATATCTGACGATCCAGTTTTTTGCTTTATCAGATTGGCATCGTCTATAGAGAACGACTAGTTGTCTTTCTTGCATCTTTGAGAAATTTTATGGCTACTTTGAAATCTAGAATATATTGGATGTAAACCCTATAGTCAATCTTGTAATTTTATATTTAAAGTTTGTGCTTGTAAAATAGTTCAATATCAAGTATTAATAAAAAGGTGTTTATCGATATTATTCTTACAATTATAGGTTTATTATTGTAGATCTTGAATGTTGAGTAGAATGACTGCATATTTAATGTGATTAAATAGGAGGAGATCAAAGACATTTAGTATCTCGATGTTCTACATGTTCCTAGTCGGTATTTAATTATTGAAAAAGAGTATTCAACAATCTAAACTAGATTGATTTGATGTTATCTCTTTGCGAATGTGAGTCTCAATCTATCATTATGAGATACTGGAACATCTGCAAGGGAACGTATTGAGTGGTAGTAAGAGACTGAACATGATCATTCTAGATATCCTACATTGTAATTTTACTCGAGTCAAAATAGGATATTTGAGGTGTGATATATTCTCTAAACTTTTGTATTTGAGGTATTGTATGTTACATGAATGTATTGCTATATTTGATAGTACTATTCGTTATGTATACTAGGACATCCATGGTAAGGTACGAGTATGCAAGAAGGGATATATCACTCTTAGCAAAAGAAGACGTGACCCATGTGATTTAATACAATTCACCCAAACCTCTAGGCAGAACAGTGTAATAATTGGGATGAGATTCCAATCTGGTATCACAAGGTATTTCATATGATTTTCATTTAAAAAAAAAAAAAACTAATTTTAGACCGCTCTAAGCACGTGTTTAAAAATATCTTCATGTGTTTTTTATTTGATTATTTGAAATTAATTTGTGTTTGTTGTGTTTTGGAGGATGTTTTGTATTAGTTAGTGTGGTTGGTATTGTCTTTTGTTTGATTTTTTATTTTTGTGGGTGAAGTATGTATATTTTGGAGTATTAGAAATTTTAGCTTTTCTTGTTGAAATTGTGAGTATTTTTTAATGCTAGATGAAACGATAAAATTTTAATTCCAAGCAATTTTAATTTTAAAGTGATGCTGATGTTATAATTCAAATTTTTTACTTATGTTTTAGTTAGAGAAATATCATATTTTATAAAAATTGTGTGCAATTATCTAGGTCATTTTTTTTATTTTATTTTTTTAAGTAATATTATTATACAGTGTTAATAAAATTGTTGCAATGTGTTAAAAATGATATTATGCCAATGGTGTTGAATAGTGTTATTTGGTTAATTTTAAATTTGTTTTTTTAAAAATTGATTTGTTGCTAATTTTGATGTTTTGTATCTATATTTATTGCATGTTTTGTTTGAAAATTTAAACAACAAAAGGCATATCATTATGTAAAGACAAATTGTATAATGAAATACTGAATGTAGTATTTGAAAATGATAAAATATGGAAAAAAAATTATGAAAGAGGTTTGTTTGGAGATATATATAATTTTGCAAAAGCACAAATATTATATTATTTGATTGGTTGTTGCTGAGAAGATACTATGTGTAAGATCGTAATCAGATAAAACAATCATTTTTTTTACTATGTGATGGCTGGTGGAGTCTTGGATGATGTCGTCGGGGTCTTCATGAATGATTTTCCTTTGTCGATTTGTTTAATGTCACCAGGTGTTGATTTGTTTGAAGTTATTTTTCGTGTTCTTGAGGTTTGGAGGCTGATATTAATATTTTTCGGGTTGGAATTTTGTGACTTTTGTAGCAGTTTGCAAATGATTAAACAATATTGTAAGAATATATATTAATAATGTATTTGTTGAACTTTTTTGTATGAAATAGAATAATATTAAACATGCATGTAATAATTGTTATTGTGTGTGACGTGTTGATATGATTTCCAAACTTGTATTTGGATCTGCTATTTTCAAGCGGTATTGTTTGGTTGGTAGAACATCTGCTATCGAGTGGACAATACGTATAACCATATAGTTTTCCCACTCATCTTTCAGTTTTTAGTCATTTATACGTAAGCCAAATATGTAAGATTTTTCAATTGTCGGTGCCATGACGACTGGCATTTTTCTAGGATCTATTTTCTAAAACACAAAATAGGTAATATTAGTTTTTTTTTTTTTTTTTTTCAAAGGTAGTTGATTAGCATAAATTACGTGCATATAGATTTTTTTAAGTGTAAATAATAGTGCGCTTACATCAGTATAGCAGAGGTTCATTATTGTCTTCTCGAATAAAGTTTCACAATCACGCCCAAAAGGACAAAAGTTGCATTGTCCATTCCATCAGAGACACATATCTAAACTTTGTATCTATGATTAATAATGTGTTAGTAGTATGAATTGTTATTACATTTTTATGAAGTTTGTTAGATTATAGGTCACGTACCTTGGAATTGGGTTGCGTGCTTCCATGTTGCAATGGTAGCACCAACATTTGTCATCATTTTCTTTGATCTTTTTTCTCCACAAGGTGCATAAGTTGTAACACCAACCTCGATCAACTCGAATATATTTTATTGTTGTTTTGCATGTGCAAAATATTTCCTCTATATATGGAAGAGATTTTTTAATAAGTAATTGACGAGCTTTATAATTCTATTTTTTAATAATATCAAGTTAATACCTTTACATTTGGGTTCCATTCTATTCGTTTGATTTCTTCAATGTTTTTTATTTTCTTTTATTCAATCTTCTAATTAACTGTTTGTCTTTTCTTGAGACGATAAACGAATAATTATTTCTGATGGCCTTGTCTTTCTTCTGCATGGGAAAATTTAAATAAGAATGGGAAAAGAGGAAGTGGTTGTACGTAAATATTATAATTACCTATTTTAACAGACATACAAAACATGACCTGTCTCGAAAGAATGTTGTCTCTAGGATGTTAATGTTTATATATTTTTTAGTAGCACTAGGGGATGATAATGTACAGTCTCCTGTACATAAACAATCAAAATTTAATTTATGGTGTGAGTTTATATTTTTAATTTTTTAAGAGAGAAAAAGTTAGAACATTATCGAAAATTATTTTTATGAAAGTGCATAAGGCACACTTAAAAAATTAATTAATAAATTTAGATAATATAGTATTTTATTTTAAATGGAAATTTTATAAATAAAATAAGTGAAAATTTTACAAAACCTTTAAATGTCTTCACAATAGTCAAAGTGATAATCATTACGTGTGGTTCGTCATTGGAAAATAAAATGGTTTCACGACTTGATTAGGGACATTTTTCCATTATGTAGCTTTAATTTTGATGCTTTGTTGGAAAAAAAAAAAGAAGTAAAAAATAGATTTGCAATATTTAATACTCATATATTTTTGTTTTTCACATTATAAATTATTAATGTACATTAATTAATTGCAAAACTCACTCTTACAGTTCAATTTCAACATTTCTTCTTGGAGTTATGGTAATGCCTGTTTAGTGGACTCACAGTCTCTAATAGCAATTACTTTCCCAGCAATATCTTTAATTAGTGACAAAGAAAAATAAATAATATTTTTTAAATAATATTAATTGGTGTTAAGAGTTTGGAGATATGGTTAAGAATGAATTTTCTATTACCAGTTAAATTCAACATGTTTTCAATTCTAGTAGATAGTTCATTGTAAGATAAAAAGTGAAATTTGTTCTGTGGGATGATGTTGCATTCCAAAGTGAACTTTCTAACTTATGTTGTTACTAAAAAAATCATCATTTAAGTGTTTGGAGTTGGTCAGTACTAGGAATGTACTAGTAGCGTGTGAATATGTCGCTACTTTCACTGCAAGTATACGGATCAAGTTTTTGTGTAATGGGAAGAGTAGGGGTTGTCGTATCCACAGGGATTAGTGTAGATTATTATTGAGTACCGTAATTGTCATAACCTAACTTTATTTAGGCGATAAAAGTAATTTTTTTTTATAATAAATATACTAAATTAATTATCTAATTAAACTAATTAATCTAATATACTAATATAGTGGTATGACGTTTATAGGAAATTATTTCCTAGGGATTAACGTCGTCCACTTAAACATGTTCGTTTCAATCTAATTTACATTAACAGCATTCATCCTATTCAACAATCTCAGTATCGAAATCTCATTCACTACCTCTCCCGAGTGTAAAGTGAATAAATATGTAACTTCGTGAAAATCAAGGCCGAAGTCCCCCTCGAGCGTCTATACGACACTTGGTCACATGAGTTTCGCCCCAACGTCATGGATTACAAACTTTCTAACTCCCTCCCAAGTTATTAGATCATTATGTTGTGTTTAAACCCTAATCCGAATCCGAATCCGAATCCGAGGTTACCTCTCCCGAGTGTCAAACCTCGTATTCTCAGTAAATCATAACAAGCATATAAACGTGGAATAACGGTAAACACAATCGGATAAACACGAACAACCATTAACGAAATTATCCAAACAACATTTTTGTGAATTACATCAAGTCCTAGACAATATATGTTTAGCTACACATGGCCATAGTACTAAATACAAGCTAAACATATACAAATACTCAACCAAATCTAAGAGAGAATGAGAGAAACGAGGAAACTAGCTATTATCTGAAGATCCGTCGCTAAAACAGCTCTGAGAACGCTTTCTCCTTCTTCGCGTTGTGATCTTCTATTAGTCGAATGGCCTTAGAGCACTCAAGACTCCCGAAAACGTCTACCTACATTTGGGGAGAAAAAGGATAATATTTATAGGATTCAAAATATCTAAAATATCCTAAAATATCTAGCACTTGACCGCTGCAGCGGTGGATAGGTCGGTAGGATTTTTAGTGAGTGACCGCTGCAGCGGTAGAGCTCTCTATATTTTTACCGCTGCAGTGATAGCCTGACCGCTACAGTAGTGGAGCTTCAGCAAACTTTCTATATTTTCACCACTGTAGTGGTGAATGCAGGCTTTGAATTTGATCGTTTTGCTCTTTTACTCCACCATTCTTCCACCGCTTTGATCGTTTATGGAGAGTTTTAGTCCCTTTTCACCCCAAATAGCTAATTTAAGACAAAATAATTAAAAACGTATTAAAACATAATAAAACGTTATAAAAATACTCGAAAACTACCAAAATCGACTTAGGAATATATAGACAAATAACACCTATCAAATACCCCCAAACTTGAAATTTTACTAGTCCTTGAGCAAAACACTCACACTAAAATGAAAAACGCAACTAAATTAACTAACATAAACAACCTAAATATAACGATATGCGAGTTTCGAATTCAGCTATCAACCAAAATATTTTTCTCTCAACAACCCCCAATCATATCGAGATAAGGAATAATATGCACCATGTGATATTCCAGAATTTCGACATTCAATACTGGTAAACGTCATTATAAATCCTTTCAACGTGTATGTGCAAAAATTCAATTATATAGCTATCCAACGACCAGATTGGATTATCCACCAATAAAGTTCACGACTTTAACCATAAATGATTAGGATATCCATAGGCTTGACTAGGTTCTACTCTCCACTAATGTTGGCTTGGAAGTTCAAAAAGATCAATAGGACTTGGTTCGGTTTGGAACATAGCCAAGGGTATATCGGGAATATAAAACAAGTTAACTTCATTAACTCAACGACACCCAAGGCACAACGCTTGGCACAAAATCACTCTCGAACCCCCATAGATAAATTGGAAACAATCCCGAATAATCATTTAAGACCGACGTACTCACTTGTCAAAAGAAACAGAATTTAACTATATTTACATATTATTATTATTATTATTATTATTATTATTATTATTATTATTATTATTATTATTATTATTATTATTATTATTATTATTATTATTATTTTATTTTATTTTATTTTTTTTATTTTTTATTTATTTATTTATTTATTTATTTTAACAAACCACAACTACCCCAAACATATTCGATTATTACAATTTTACGGGTGTGGTTAAAACAAAAGAAAAATGACAAGTGAGTACTCGAATACCAAACCAATGAAAAGTTCACTCTAAACCCAACAGCTCACTTCAAGTAGCATACACGAATGCTAACTTGATTCACTCAAATTGTGCCTTCGGTTCAGCGATATAGGTTTGGAAAGAATTCAATTGGCCAGGGTATTTGTTATGTATTCAGAATTAAAATAGAATTATAGGCTACAACAGGGTAATAAGGGATAAATGATATTACACAGTAAACTTCAACGGCTCAAGCGATCAAAATGAATGCCTAAATGATATCTCCTGAACTACCTTTTCTAGGATTTCGCCTCAAGTTTCCCCCAATCAGGGTCTAGAATCCCTTAAATTGTCATGAATTTGGCTAATGGACAATCGGCCTCAAATCAATTGAATAGCTATATATTGAGTCTACGTGCTCGTGCAAATTAGGATCTACAATAACTTTTACCAAAACGTATTATCAAGCACACAGAACACACAGGAATGGGCATTACCCTTGACCTTGACAAACAACTAGGGGATAATATCATCATCAGGTTGTGGCCCAAATGAACGCAAAACTCAGCACACAACAACTACAACTATAAACATAAACACATTCTACACTAAACAATCATGCAAACAATTAAACAATAAAACATACTAGCATACTACACATCACCCCCAAACTTAAAACGATCAGTGTCCAAAATATCCCAATCATCAATCTCAACATTTGAAATAAAGCATGTTGACGAAGGGAGTTTAGAACACGTACTTGGGAGGCGAGACAATCTCGCCTTCGAATGAAGTCGATGGGGATGGATCTAATTTATTTTTGAATTGGGTTGCCTCCCAAGAAGCGCTTGATTTAAGGTCTTCGGTTTGACACGGCGAAAAGCTCGTCAAAGAGCGGCTTCTACTAATAATAAATGTCATACAACACTACGTATGGGTCTTGATTCAGAACGCCCCCAAGACTGGCAAGATTTTGGCATTGTTTGGTCCAAGCTTTCAACAAGACTCTCCACCGGCTCAGGTACTTGGTGGGTATGAAAAAACGTTGCTAATGGCGGCGAAAGACAAGTGAGCCACATCGGATCCTCATAAATGTGATTATCTGGGATCGATGGTGGCATCACAATGTGGATCTCCAATGGTGAAGAATCACAATTGTCGATCCATGCTTGGGTTCCCGTCTCATTCAAATCATCGCTAGTAAATGCTCCCAAACTCCTCCCGCTTATTTCCGGTTCCTCGTGGTGGCTTTCGATAAATGTGGCTTGTGTGTCTCTCAGCGCCACCACTTCTAACTCAGCCTCAACATAGCAGATAAGTTGACCGCTTTGTGTCTGAAGAGATGTTACGGTCACATCAATTTTGGCGTAGTCCATCTCAATATTATCAAGACGATCATTGTGCTCATTGAGTCGATCATGTGTTTCTCGCAAAAACGACTGAGTCTCCCCCATAACTTGATGAACATTTCTTCCAAGGCGGGGGAAGACTCCACATCTTGAACTGGAGTGTCAATCCATGGCGTCGAAGTGTTGGAATAATCCCCCAAGCTTTAGTAACTTGGTGAATAATTCTAACTCTAATAATCAAAAGCCGCTAATTCCTCCAACGACCAAAAGACTTCATCCGCAGTTAGTTCATAGAAAGAGGTGGTATCGTTTTCTCCTTCTACCCACGTTCTGGTTACGGCTTATAACCTGTCGAAGAAATTCAGAAGTTAACACTCCCTTAGGAAACCATGATTGGGGAACCGAAATAGAAGCTCCTTGTATCGATCCCAAGCACAATAAAACTGCTCGGAATCTCATTGAAAGAAATGCATCAATACTTGTTGATCTAGCATCTTTAAGTACCCTACATGAAAAACAAAAACAAAACTACAAACAAAAAAATTATAAACAAAATAAATGTCTAAATTAAAATCAAGTTACTTACTTACAATATCAATAACAATCTAAAACACAATCTCCGGCAACGGCGCCAAAAATTTGGTAGCGCGTGAATATGTCACTACTTTTACCGCAAGTATATGGGTCAAATTTTAGTATAATAGGAAAAGTAGGAGTTGTCGTATCTACAAGGATTGGTGTAGATTATCGTTTAATACCATAATTGTCATGACCTAACTTTATTTAGGCGATAAAAATTTAGTTTTTTTTTTTTGTAATAAATATACTAAATTAATTATTTAATTAAACTAATTAATCTAATATACTAATATAGTGATATGACGTTTATAGGAAATTATTGCCTGGGGATTAACTTCGTCCACTTAAACGTGTTCGTTTCAATCTAGTTTTATATTAACGGTGTTCATCCTATCCGAGAATCTCGATATCGAAATTTCATTCACCACCTCTCCCAAGTGTAAAGTGAATGAATATGTAACTTCGCGTCAACGCCGAAGTCCCCCTTGAGCATCTATACAACACTTGGTCACATGAGTCTCGCCCCAACGTCACGGATTACACACTTTCTAACTCTCTCCCTAATTATTAGATCGTCGCGTTGTGTTTAAACCCTAGTCTGAATCCAAGGTTACCTCTTCCAAGTGTCAAACCCCGTATTCTCAGTATATCATAACAAGCATATAAACGTGGAATAAAGGTAAACACAATTGGATAAACACGAACAACCATTAATGAAATTATTCAAATAATGTTTTCGTGAATTACATCAAGCCCTAGACAATATATGTTTAGCTACACATGACCGTAGCCCTAAATACAACTAAATACAAGCTAAAAATATACAAACATTCAACCAAATCTAAAGAGAAAGAGAGAAACAAGAAGACTATCTATTATCCGAAGATCCGTCGCTAAAATCACTCTGAGAATGCTTCCTCTTTCGCGTTGTGATCTTCTATTAGACGAATGGTCTTGGAGCTCTCAAAACTCCCAAAAATGTATACCTACATTTGGGGAGAAGAGGGATGATATTTATAGGATTCAAAATATCTCAAAATATCTAAAATATCTGGCACCTGACTGCTGCAGCGATGGATAGGTCGGTAGGATTTTTGGCGAGTGACCACTGCAGCGGTAGAGCTCTCTGTATTTTTACCGCTACAACGGTGGCCTGACCATTGCAATGGTGGAGCTTCAGCAAACTCTCTGTATTTTCACCGCTGCAGCGGTAGATGCAGGCTTTGGATTTGACCATTTTGCTCTTTTACTCCACCGTTCTTCCACCGTTTTGATCGTTTATGGACCATTTTAATCCCTTTTCACCCCAAATACCTAATTTAAGACAAAATAAATAAAAACGTATTAAAACATAATAAAACGTTATAAAAATACTTGAAAACTATCAAAACTGGGTTGAAAATATATAGACAAATAACACCTATCATATACTATACTAGTTTAAAATTTGTGATCATATAAACATTGTCTTCATGGATTTGATTACGGAACTTGTAACCAATAGTTTTCTCATATAGCCATGAATATTATTTCTCTGTAATAGCAATATATATTATACACTAAGTAGAAAAATAAGATTTATATTATTTTTTTTAAGTTAGTGACGAATATACCTCATGGTCAATAAGTATCATTTCAAGGCTTAGTAGTTAATTGTTATTCCTGAAATTGAAGGCTTTCATTGCCCTAACAATTAATGTACATATATCATGTGCGCTTGAAAGTTCAGTTATCAGACTATAGTAATATATCATGCACATGAGTAAGAGATAGTTATATTGTAATAATATATAAAATGCGATTTTTTAAGTTTAAATGACAATATTTTTCCAAGAGAAAAATATATTTTAAACCCTCTAACTATTGACACATTTCTATATAGTCCACTAAGTTTTTTCATTTCAGTTTAAACCCTCTAAGTATGCACTCAGTTTTAAATGGTCATTTTATAACATTTTCCATCAAATCTAACAAAAATGGGGGGTAAAATGATATTTTCCTATTTTTTTACTTTTCTTTTTTTCTTTTATTTTCTTTTCTTTTTTCTTTTTTCTTTTTCTTCTTCACCTCTCTCTCTCTCTCTCTACTACTCAACCCTCTCTTTCTTTTTCTCCCTCCCTCCCTATCGATTCACCCCCATAATAATGCCTTTTCCCGGTAAGAAAAAGCATGGATGGGTACTATTGATCCTAAGATTTTGATAAACAATTAAGCATTGATATTTTGATAGAACTAATATTTAATTGAGTGTTTCAGTAATAAAAAAATCAAATTAAATGGATGAGAAATGAAGATGTCAAGATGATGATGAAGAATTAAGAGTTTGAAGAAATTAGAAAAAAAAAACTCAGATAAATCTTAACTCTTAATATCCCATTTAGAAACACACACATGTCACAAAATATATTTTATCTTTTATATGTGTTTTGATTAAATTAAATTATTTGCTCCTATGTGAAATAAGAAGAAATAATTTTGAATGACTAAAATGGAATATAGGAATTTTAGTGGAGCTAATCAAGAGAAGAAAATGGTTAAAGGGGCGAAATCGTAAAAGAAAATAAGTTAAAAACGTATTCAGAGAAGAGATCTAGTGACAGCAGTCGACTAGTAAGTCGACCGGACATAGAAACTGTAACATCCTATATCTCTAAGTCGACCGACAAGTCGACTGGACAAGAAGGGCTGAACTCTCTGAATTAACAAGTCGACCGATAGGTCGACCAGTGAAGTAGTGCTGAACTCTCTAAATCTGTGAGTCCACCGGGCGGTCGACCTATGCACGCAACGGCGATAGCTTGGCTGCAACCTGAGTTGGGCAATCGACTGGGTAGTCGACCAAACACATTGTTTCAGGATACTGTTTGATCCGAGATTATATCCAAAAGTAGTCATTTTTTGTTGGGATTTGAGAGAGATTTAGGGGATATTATCTATATTTAAGTTATGGTTCATATATTAATTAAATCCTATTAATATGGTTCATTAAATATTAATGTTTCTCAATTTGGTACTTGAAATAAATTTTATACTTATTTATTAAGATTGAGAAATACTTTGGGGGGGGGTTTAATTGAGAGATTTGAAAGATGTTTTTAAGTGGACTTGAACCTACATGATGTCCTTATGATATAAGGGGTCTATAAGAGCTTTTATTTGTCATGACACATGTAAACTAGCCGTTAGAAGGTGAATTACATATTCCTTTAAATAGACCTACGAATTTTATTTAGGACTATTCATTCATTGAGAGAGAGCTAAAAGAGTTTATATCATTTGTGAGATTTTATAAGAGTTATCATTCTACGATATTGTGAGCTTTTCTAAGAGTGATTTTGAGAATCAATTGTGATCAATTTTTGCTAATACTGGATTTGAAGTTACATTGTTCTAATCATTATTTCTGTGGATTTCGGTTTAGATCTTTCCATATTGCTTATTATTTGTTTATTTTTCTATATTTGGAAATTGATCTTAGAAATTATTTATAATTTTTGAAGAAAATATTTTTTACAAACAATTTCTTGAATCTGATTACGTGCTCCAATTTGCTACCCATATCTTGTTGAAATCAGATTTTTGTATGTCACGTATTTCTGTCACTAATTGGGATATTAATTGAGTTAGTATTTATCTGGGGTGATAGAAGCTCCGAGAGAGATTTATTTCTTATCAATTTTTGTATTGGTGAGTTCTCACAGATTAATTACTATTAGGAGTATTTAATCAAGGGTAGATGGGTTTCAATCTCTTCCTATAAAGAGATTGAGGTAGTGATTCTTCCTGAATAAAAATTGCATTGTGAGTGATTTGTAAAGGTTTCATCCTTACCTGTGAAAATGATAGTTGGAGTGTTTTGAGAGATTTTGATTCTTGTGTCTTAGTGTTAAAAAAGAATTAGGTTATTCTTTAACCTGTAAAAAGTAGAGGTTCTTCCTTAGCCTAAGAAAATGATATTGTAAAGGTTTATTCTGAGCTTGTAAAACAATTGGTGTACAACTTTGATTCCTACCTTTAAAGGGATCTTGATTTTAATGGGTGCGACCTCCATGGAGCTCAGGGGATTAGATTAGCCAAGAGTAGCTTGGTGAACCAATATAAATCTTTTGTGTATTGCTATATTTATTTTGCTATTTTTGCTGTTTGGGTGTACACTTAGTTTATTATATTATTCCACTGTGTTATAAAGATAATAATTAATTTAGGCTTCAAATTAATTATTTGATTTATTGAATTTTATTCTGATAATTTTTAATTACCCAATTCACCCCCCTCTTGGGTATTCTACTGGGCCAATAGGTACCCCATTAACCCACTGAATACAACAAAAGAAATGGAAAGGATATAAGTCTCGTTGTTTCAAATGCCATAACTGCACCTGAAGAATCAAATCCATCTTAAAAATCAAAAAATGAATACTAAGAAAAGGTAAAGAAAGGGATTTTTGATCCCCCCATCTGACTCTCGTCTTTCGAAGGCCGTTCATGTACCGCTCATTTGTTGCAGGTGTTTTCTATGCTTTAGATAAGTAAGACAAATGCTTCCTTACACGTGATTCTAATTCTAGGAAATGCCCAGCTACTCCTACTAAGCACTAAAGGCAAAAGGATGCTTATCTAGATCAGCCTTCTTCTTTTGTGTGATGTCCTTCCTATTTCTTTTGTTGTATTCAGTGGGTTAGGGGGTACTCGCCCGTGCTTTTTCTTATAAGGAAATATGTTGTTTCGGGGGTAGTTTACCCCCTGTTACAGGGGTGAATGGTCTCCCCCTGTTACGGGGGTGAACTGGCGAGAAGGAAAGAATGAAGGGAGGAAGGGAGATAAAGAATGGGTAGGGCTGGCAAAATAGGTATTTACACGATGACACGATACGGGACCGATACAAAATTATCAGGTCTAGATTTTTCTTATCAGGTATCAAGTCGTTATCGTGTCAGACCCGATAACCCAATAAGAAATAGTGTTGGTTATCAAGGTGACCTGATAACCCAATAGGTTACACGATAAGAATTTCGTGTATTCAAATTACACGATAACTTGAGATCTAATAGGTTACCTGTTAATTTAATAAATTATTTTTACACTCCCAAATTATCAAATATTATTATTTAGTACCTAATATTCATATTTTCCTAACCCTCTCATTTAGTCAACTTAACAGGTTAACAGGTCATTAACGTGTAATGGGTAGGTTAATGTGTAATGGAAACCTATCAGGTCTTATTGTGTCGTATTTACTTGATAGGTTTCGTGTCATCGTGTGACATGAAAAATTATCGTGTCGTGTCGTGTTGACACGATAATTTTCATGTTGTGTTCGTGTTTGGGTAGTCTAACACGATATACTTATCATGTCGTGTTTGGGTTTGGGTCTTATCGTGTTTTGTGTTATCGTGTAATGACCTATTACACGATCTGTTACCTGTTTTGCCAGTCCTAAGAATGGGTTGAGCAGTAGAGAGAAAGAGGTAAAGAAGAAAAAGAAAAAAGAAAAAGGAAAGAAAGAATAATTTTTTTAAAAAATAGAAAAAGACCATTTTACCCTTCATTTCTATTAAATTGGATGGTAAATATAATAGAAGGACTATTTAAAACTGAGTGCATACTTATAAGGTTTAAACTGAAACCAAAAAACTTATTGGACTACATAGAAACGTGTCAATAGTTAGAGAGTTTAAAATGTATTTTTTTCTTTTTTTAATGGTATGTAAATGGTCATTTTTATTTTTAGTAATATTAGTAATTTATAATTATATGTGTTTATAGAAGTTTGTTGAAATGTTGTTTGGTATATTTGAAAATAAAGAGAAGGGAGAAAATAACTTTTAGGAGTTTGTCAAACCTGTTATGATGTTATGCTTGATAGATTTGTGAAAACTTCTTTGAAAATAATATTTGTAACGCTTGTATCAGTAAATCATTCAGTTCTCGATAAGCTTTTTTTGTTTGTAACGTGTGAGATGATGACATAGAGTTGTCTATGGCAGAATACTGGTCTCGGTAGGTATAAACCTACTTGATTTAAAGCTTGTCCTTGACTTTTGTTTATCATCGTTGCAAAGCACACAGAGAGAATGAATTGGCAAAAGTTTAAGATAAATGGTCATTTACTGTCAAAAGGAGAAATAATAATTCTTGGTATAAACACCTTTGATCCAATTTGCACAATGCTAATGACATCTAGTTGTATAATACGTAAAGATAAATGTGTGATTATCAATCGTGAACCGTTGCAAAGGCTAGCGGATTAGTTTAGATTTCACAAACTCATAATGGGAAGGCTAACCTTAAGGAGTAGAATGTGATATGGTAGACCTATAAATTTAAGGTTGTTAAGAAATTCTATAGGATATAATACATCTTGATCTGCATTTCTTGATGTTTTACAAATTGTGTCGTTACTTAGGTATATGGTTTCTTCTTCAAGAAACATGTCGACCATTGATTCGTTTACACTGTTAACAACATCATTTGTTGGGCACAAAATAGCTCTTTCATGAAAATATGATGGATTGATATGATTTGTGTTTAAAGGGTTGAAGACATCTTGAATAACAGATGTGATTGGGTCACCATTATTTATGATGATAAAAGGTCGTGGCAAGTAGACACAGTTGTCATTTGTTGTAGTTTAATTACCATTATCAATAGATAAAACCCAATTTGTAAAAGTGTTTGTTTATGACTCTATGTCAACTGAGGATGCTCTATTTTGGACTCGCATATTGATTTTCAAAGTGTAAACTTCACATCTAATGCCTGAACCAAAATCTTTCATTGCTATGGGGACCTTTACTATTACAGGAGGGATGTTCATTCAGTACCGATTCCACTCGGGGAGTCGATAAGAAAATTCCTGTGGATGTCTAGGCTGCCCACCTAAACAAGAGGAAGTTATAGATGCTATAACGAAACTTCGGTGGAAGGTCTCTCGATAAAGATATGAAGAGGGTCCCAACAGGAAGTTCGATTACTACCCATAAAAACGATCATGTTGGACGCAGTACTCATACCTAAAATGACGATCAAGAATGACTCTATAAATCGCCATCCACTTCAAAGAGACCTTCTGAAGCATTTTTCAAATACCAGAGTTCAGTCTCTTGCCACGAATTAGTGAATCAGGCAGGATGTTTTTGTGCGGAATAACAAAGAGCGGGTCAATCTTCAACAATGGAATCGTAAATGTGAAATACTCATCCAAAGGACGTGAAGGCTTCCATTTCTCTCGAACGGTGCCTTAGACTAAATACAACCTTCTCCCTCCGTCCCGAGGATATAAAAAGAACCTTTCCCTGAGTCAATGATAGGCACTCCACAGGTATGAACTATTTGAGGTAGATACAATTATATCTTCTTTATATCCTTTGCGTACAATAGGTAAGAGTTGTCAAAAATCTCCTCACAAGATGACAACTTTACCACCAAATGGTAGATTCTCGTTAGTTGGATAAGATGTACGCATAATATCTTTAAGTGTTTGATTAAGGGAGGGCTTTGCAGCATTGTTTGTGAGCCATCGGAGCCTCGTCCGAAATTATTAAATAAATCTTTATCATTAATTCAGAAAGTTGTGTTCCAAGTTTTATATCACACATCGATTTCTATGTGATGTTTATAGGCATTCAAAATCTTGAATAAGCAGTTTGGGTCTATTTAATGGGTGACAATCATAAGTAGAAAGTTCATATGCTTTAGTCATTGATAAACAAGTTGTGTTCCAAGTTTTATATCACATATTGATGTCTATGTGATGTGAAGTATTTGAAATCTTGAATGAGCGATTCGATCGCCAGGTAATGGTAGAGCGGCGATGCCTGAAGATTCTATTGCTAATGTAATATTGCCATGTTTTCTTACTGATGTTAGTAGTGTTTTGTAAAGGTATGTTTTTCCTATGCCTCCACTGCCATAGACAAAAAATAATATACTCGATTTGTTTGTTAAGCAAGTCATTACTATACTGTAAATCATTCATTGATCGGTATTCAATTTCCTTTAAAGAAAGCATATTCGCGTTCTAATGATTCAATGTTGTACAATAGTTCTTCAACTAATAGTTTGTTGATATCTCTAGTCGATATAGTTAAGTATGGTAGAGGCATTGGAGTGAAATCGTTGAAGCTTCTACCACATTTTATCCATAGTCGTTCAATCTCAAAAAAGGGATGATTTTTAATAACATTGGTAGAAAGTTGGAGGCCCAAAAATTGATGTACGCATCTTTGGATATGTAAAATATTGTCTGACATGATGTTCCATTTTACTTCTCGCAGTATGTGAGGCATAAAAACATTACAAAAATTGAGCATTGTTACAAATAGTTCACGTAATGGAGAGATCTTGCATCGATTGGCCAACCAACCATGAGAGGATCGGTCAACCGACTGGTCTAGGGTTAGAAAGTGGAAACTCTCTGAAATAATCGATCAACCGATTGTGGGTCAATCGGTCAACCGACTGCCTTTTGGTTTTGGCTTGGGTTCATTCGGTCAACTAACTGGTAGGGTTTCGGTCAACCAACTATTTCGGTTGCGATCTCGAGGAACTTGGACTTTTGATAAAAAAAAAAAAAAAACTAGTCATTTTTTATGGTTTTAAGGAAGATATTCGAGGGATCTGATATTGTGGAAGATATGGTCCATATGTTTTGAATTGTTACTGATTTACTTCATATATTAAATGATTTTCTCAATTTGGTTTATTAAGTACTTCATATCTGGTGATTAGTAATTGAGAAATAATATGTAGACTTAATTGAGAGTTTTAAAAGATATTTTTAAGTAAAATATAACAGGATTGAATGGATATGATATATGGGGTCTATAGGTACCTTTTAGAGGCCTATCATTTGAAACTAAGCGTTGGAGGACATGTTCCAAATTTGTTTAAATAGACCTGAGAATTTAGAACTTATGATATCAAGAACTATCAAGTTCCTAGGCTTTCTAAGAGTTATCATTCTGCTAAAATTATTTCGAGAGATTATTTATGTGAAAAGTTTTTGAGCTAAAATGCTGTTGAATTAGCGTCACCGATCTGTGCTGTTTTGCAATCCTATTTTCATACTTTAGTGTTTTTCTGGTGAGATCTTTTCAAGTTGTTGTTCTTGAATTTGATTTCTTATTATTGTTGATTACTTGGATTTAAGATCGTTGAAAAATCATTTTTAACCTTAAGAGTATAAAAATTCTTTTTAAAATGATTTTTTGATATTATCTGATTACATACTTAATTTTGTGCTATCCATACTTATTATTAATCAGATATTAGTTTGCCTCACTTTAATCTTATCACGTAGTAAATTTCGGGACGTTAATTGAGTATAATTGTTTTGAGATGGTAGAAGTTTCAAGTGGGAAAAAACTTATAATTTCTTTATATTTGTGAGTTTGAGCGGATTAAACACGATTAGGTCGATGTCTAGTCAAAGTAGCTAGGGTTTCAATCTTTTCCGAGAAAAAGGTTGAGGTTTGATCTTCGCCTAAGGTATAAAAAATGTTAGGTTATTCTTTTTCCTTGAAAAGAACTAGGTTGCAATTCTTCCTGAATTAAATTGAGTAAATTGTAAAGATTTCATCCTTACCTATGAAAAGGATACTTGTAAAAGTTGTGAGGTTTGATCTTTAGCTTGTAAAAGGATTATGTTTGATCTTTAGCCTATAAAAGGATTAGGTGGTAATTCTTTCTGCAATAGAATCAAGTTAGTCTTTAACTTGGTAAAAAGATAAGTTCTTCCTTAACATGGAAAAAGAAAAATTATAAATATTGATTCTGAGCCTGAGAAAAAAATCATTGTAAGGGTTTAGTTTCTACGGTTAAAGGAAACAAGGGTTTAGTGGTTGTGAATCTCTGTGGAGCTCGGGAAACTAGATTAGGCAAGGCTAGCTTGCTGAATCGAATCAAGATATATCTTGGTGTGCTATTTTGTTGTTATTTTTATCATATTCTATTTGGGTATGTACTTAGAATATAAACATTTATCAGTTGCATAACAAAGATAATAATTGATTTAGGATAAATTGATTATTTGATAAATTAAGTGTTGATAGTTATAATTGTTTAAATTTTTATAACTACCCAATTCACCCCCCTCTTGGGTAGTACTGGGCCAACATCTATGTCGGAACCTTCTGTAATATATTTGAAAATATACTTGATAGCGCGCTAACGATTGCACTATTCAACAGTTATGTGTGCTTGACACTTTGTCAGTAAGTTAAGCTTTATATGGAACGATATGTTTGTTATTAAGAAGAAAACTATTTTTCTCAATAGTTAGACCATCATTTCTACGTTTATAGCAAGGGTAACCTTCCTCATCTATCGATGTTGAACGATAAATGGTTTTAAAAAGTGTTTTTCCTTTCTTCATGAATGAAGAGTGAAGATGGTCATGTCCACATGGATCATGAATTATAAATTGTTTAACTGTGTCGGATGCTGATGGATCTAGTTTTTATTTGGAATTTCGGCTGATATAATTTCGCCAATATGATCTTTAGTTGAAAACTTATCATCTAGGTGCAAATATTGTAGTAAATAGGCATGTTGTAGGCTACGCTTTTGAAATTCAATGGTGTATATGACTGCAAAAAAATTAAATTTAGTATTTTAGGCTTGTTTAGTGGAAATTGTAATTAATAGAGTTAAAGTAAGATAAAATTACTTAGTGGTGTAATGTAAGATGCGTACTTCTTAATAGACAACTGCAAAGTTATTATTTCTTAAAATTACGCATAATCTCGTCCAGTTTTATTTCAAAGACACGATTAACAATAGTAGAGTCATCTTCTACTTTTTGTCCAGTTATACCATCTATCATGTATTGAATTTCAGGTCATTTTGGGTTGCACGTAAAATTTATAAATAGATCTGGGAATCCAAGGTGACGACACATTTCCATGGAATCTTGGTAGTTTTGCATCATGTAACGTGATCCCCCTACAAATGTTGAAAGAAGAAGAATGCGCATTCAAATAGAAAAAACATTATTATCTGTTCAACCAATTGCATCCATTAGTATAGAGTAGAGATCAGATCGTAATTTAGGTTGGTTTCATCGTAGACATCCTAAGCTCGTTTTCTCAATGTATATGTATGCTTTGATAATGTATTGATGAAATAGACGTCCTCCACATTATAGTGTTTTTCATTCTTCTGGACATTGATGGAGTCTATATGCATAATATTCTCTAATGGTCACATTCTCCCAAGCTGTAGGTTTCATTCGATCAGTAAGTTTTTTCTTAATTCTTATTTTGTATCCATCTTTCCCATGTGGAAAAAGTAAAGGATATTGCATTGACATAAAACTCGGATGGAGCTCATTGATACGTAGTAAGCCACAAGCTTTGTTGTCGACTATAATATCATGTTTAGTATTGTGAATGTCGAAATCATCGACTATAATAGTTGTAACCTAAAAAGCTGCGAGACAATTGTTGTATCTGTCATTAAAGCTTCTTGTTTTAATTAATCTTAATCGTTGTTTGGGTACAATTGATTCATCGAGCCTATCACAAGCAGTTCAAGAAAATTTCATCAACTAATTGCACCCATCAAACATATCAACTAACCGTGCCACGATATCGGTATCCAATAGATGTTGTGGGTCGTCACCCACAATCGAACTAATTTTATTGTCAACTTCATTTTGTGTGTCATAAATGTAAAGTTGCAAAAATTTAGGTCGTTCACCTGCAATTGGTAGAAGAAACCCAACAAGATGGCCTTTCGTATGCAAGGAAATAAATATATACAGGAATGTAAAGATGATAAAAGCACGAAAAAACACAGAATAGAAAAATAAATACAAGAAAATAAATAGATTTTTTAGTTTTCCTTGAAACGTCCTCTTAGGTTTTTCCCAATTTTAGGTCATTCATTTCGAGCGATTTAAACAAATATAAAGGTGTAGTTGGGCAGTGAAGAAATTTACCTAGACTTGGAGAGCTTCTTCATCTTTTTCCGTCTTCTTCTTTTATTTTCTTTTTCTTTTTCTTTTTTTTTTCTTTTTTTAATTTCTTGAGTTTTTTTAAACTCTCAAAACTTTCTCTTTTTGTTTTTTGGCTGAAGATCCCTGAAGAAAACTAACCCCCTAGATTTTTCAATCCCTTAAATGGATGGGGTGGGTTACCTTTTATAGGAAACCCACCCCCTGAATATTTAAAAAAAATAAAACAAAAATGAATTAACTTATTGATTTGAGAGGGGGCTGCATTTAAAGCCCCCCTTCTTTTCTTTCTTTGGCAGATGGACACTGTCTGTCTGCCTGAAATATTATTTTTTTATAAGTATAGGTAGGGACTAGCCAGCCCCCTACCCCATGCGTGGACACCTGTCCACGCGTGGACACTTGTCCACGCGTCCACACGAAAAAGAAGGGGATAATTTCCCAATTTCCATATAGGGTGGTGTACGATGAGGATTTAACATGCTCGCGTATTGACTACTCGCAAGTACACGAGGTCCAGTTTTAATATAATGGATTTTTAAGATCGGATATCGTTCCCACAGGGACGGGTTGAATAATTGAATGCCGCAATTTGCATAGTCTCATATTATCCGGACGGTTCATGAATTATTTTAAAATTAAACTAATTAAAACTAAGCTAAACTACAATTAGTGGGTTAATCCTAACTAAGTTGATTACCTAGGGATTGATTTCATTCACTTAACACATGTTTGATTTCGTTTAGTTAACAATAACGATGTTTATGGTATCCGATAATCTCAGTTCGTAAACACCTCTGCCACCTCTTCCGAGTGTAAGACGGGGGATACACGACCTTTTGTCAACGAAGAGGTCCACCTCAACGGCTTAACGACTCCAGGTCGCGTGAGTTTTGCCCCCAAAGTCATTTATTGCACACTCACTAACACCCTCTCGGATCGTTAGATCGTAATGATGTGTTTACCCTAGTCCAAATCCAAGGTTACCTCTTTCGATTGTCAAACCTTATATTCTCAATTCCAACCCTAATACCTTAACAAACATACTAATATTGTCATAAAATGATAAACACAATCGGAATTAAAAATAAACAACCGTTAAAGAAACATATATTAAATCAAACTAGTATTTACACAACTACATCGATCCCTAGCTAATATTTATCTAATCTAACATGATCTTGGCCATTGAAACTACAAATCAAGAGGGATTCATTAACATTTACAATAAAATATTAAGTTACAAAGAGAGAAACAAAGAGAGAAAGATCAAATCTTAAAGTGGAGTAGTTTCCACTTTCGCCGAAGATCGATCCGCCAATGTTTCCTCTTCTCTGGATGATGATTCTCCTCTTTGAGCTCTTCAAGATTGGCCAAGGATCAAGCTCTTAAGGTTTGGGATGGCCAAGCATCCAAGAGTTTTTAAGGAAAGTAGGAGAACGGGTATTTATAGGTGCAAGACTTCAAAATATTTGAAAATATCTTCTTTGTTGTGCAGAGCTAACCGCCTAGGCGGGATATGTCAGTTAACATTCTGACCCCGAAACTTTCTTTCCACTTTCAAAATCCCAATTGGAATTCTAATTCGAGTTTTTCAAGACATTCAATATGAAAGTTTGAATCGAAATTGATCCCTTTTGAACGTTGATTTTAAAGTTTCTCAAAATTTTAATTAAGCCCCTAAACTTTGCAATTCGACAAATTGTCTCAATTAACTTTTTTGGGAGTCCAATTGAGATTATTAGACTTTTATTTAACTTGTTTAGAGATTAATTGAACTTTTAAAAAATTAATTTTGAACTTCGATTCCAATATCCATCTTTTAAATTTTTAATTTAGTCCCAAAACTTTCAAAATGAACAATTTTAATTCAAAATCCTAATTGAATAACCTTTTTGACTTAATTGAAATTTTGAAATATTAATTCAAATCTCAAATATTTAATTTATTATTTTAAATTTCAAATAAAGCCAATAAAATTTTCAATCGCAAAGATTCATGCTCGAATTAATTTCTGAAACTCTCGAATGAAGACCTCCCATTTTTATTTGGATATTTATGAAATTCATGAAATAATAGACACAGCAAAACAACCATTATTTTTCTATTTTTTAATTTTTTTCTTAGAAATGCCATACATGCGCAGGACAAAATGTGGGGTCTACGGCGATGTAGGGCTTGAAACGGCTCATTGGTAAGGAAGAATTGGATCTAGATGATGAAAGAACTTTGGATTGTTGGAGATGTTAGGGATTGAAACAACTAATTGATAGTGAAGCAGAAAAAGGCTCAATTATGGTAGGGATTGATGGCGATAGTGGTACGGAAGAAGACATCAATGAATGAGAATGCGTAGATGTCGAATGCCTTGCTCTAGTTCATTCTAAGACTTTGTCTTCCAATTTAAGGTTTTACTATATGATATTTACCCCGTATTACGTCTTTCTTTCCCGTATTTGGCTTACCAATCTATCACATTAATTAAATAACATATAAATAAGCAGAGGACAATCAGAACCAAAGTTCATCTTTCAAGTGCAATATATGTAAAATTCAGCAACATATTAACTATACTTTAAACATCATCTGAAACCAAATATACCTTTCAATCATGTCAAAAACTAAACATTAACGATCAGTTTGTTTATCAATTACATTAATATCGAACACAACCTAGTGGCAATTTTCATTGCCAAAACTCCTTGTTGTTACCAAAAGAAACACATGTTCCCACCACAAAAACAATGGACTTACAGTTAAAAAGGTCAAACATAATGCAAATTCATTGAAAATCCAACTATAAAGCCTCATTCGAGAGCGATACATGACAATTCCACATCTTAATTATTGTCCAACATAAGCAGTCAATCCTTGTTAGAATTTCATTCTGCTACCATGTTTTTGTTCTTTTACCAAGTCAATAATCTATTTTTTTTTTCGTCAAAGTCAATAATCTATTAGCAATCAAAAATACAAACATGATTATCCCTCATTCCACATCCCATAGTGTTACTTTAAATTGGTGCTTATTTAGGAAAAGTTAAGCATCAATCTGCCCCGATCTCATTAAACAATTTTAGAACAACAAACAAAATCGTGAAACATTTGAAAATAATACCTTAATTCTAGAATAGCATCACTAAATGGACAACAACAAAAAAAAAAATATTGGAAGATGGGAACATGCATATCAACGATAAAGAAAGAGTAAGAAGGCAAAAATTGATATTCTAAACTAAATATTTTTTTAAAAAAAAATTCATGTTCGAATACAATGAATTTACACAGTTAAATAGAAACATAAAATAAAAAAGTACTCTAAATTGGGAATTGCATAAAAATCAGTAATAAATTCTTCATTTTTTTCAAATTAACATAAACAAAACATGAATCAAGAAACAAAAATTACAAAAGAAGAAAAAAAAAATACCTCACGTGATCCTTTCTCTCTCAGCCGTGCAAGTTTTCATCATCATCATCATTCCTATGTTCATCCAAGACATACTGCATAAATTGGTGCAGATTTTTTAGGAACAAAGCCTCAATCTATACGAATTTTGCAAATATGCCATAATTTGTGAACGTTTGCCTTATCATCGCGTTCGCTTCAATGTCTCGGGTCTCCAATGAATAATCAATTCAAACAAATTTACAAATAAAAAAAAAAATTATAATAGCCCGAAAATCTATATTTTGAAAATATTATTAATTTTTTTGTGTTGTTGTGGATATTATGAAAATTTATAGTGTATATAAATATTTGATAATTTATATGCAGTTGCAAATATAATTTTTGGGTCTCATAATAATATTGTATAAATTATGGGGTATTGATATAATTTTTCTAATGATTAAAGATAAATTATATATATATATATATATATATATATATATATATATATATATATATATATATATATTTTGTTTCATGGGTGTGTGTCCATAATTATTATATATAATGATGTGTGTGTGTGTGTGTGTGATAGAATTGTTGGGGAGGAGCTCACGATCAAACAAGTAGAGAGAGACAACCAAGAGTGCATAAGAAAAGTAAAAATAGAAAAGTAATAAAAAAAAATTTATAAATAGTAGCTTTTGGTGCGCCACTTAGCCTTGGATGACCATGTTTATATACACACACACACACACACACATATTAATGGAAAGTATATGTGTCTAGACATGTCAAGTTTACACATATATGAGTGTGGAATTGGAAAATGATAAGATGTATCATTATATGTATTATAATGATATTTATTATTATATGATATTATTATATATTAATAGATAAATAAATTGAGAAGAGAATGATCATGTTTACACATATATGAGTGTGGACGTATATAGACATGATCTATAATAATAGATCTCGTTATCTTTAAATGTAAAGTACAAGTGGATGATCATGTTTGCACATTTGGAATTGGGAAATGACACTATATGTATTATTATGATATATATATTATTATATATAAATAAATTGAGGAGGATAGTGTATGTGTGTGTGTACACACACACACACATATATATATACGTTTGTGGGTATAAGAGCTTAGGGAAGAAGAAGTGTTCATCAGAAAGAAAGGAAGGAATGAAAAAGAGTAGAAAATAACTCAAGTCCATTTATCATCTATAATTTAAGATAGAATTCTTAACTCTTTTAATATTTGTATTTAACTTCTCTAACATGATATATACGAACATGATATATGCCATAATATTTGTTATTTATTTATAATTGTTGATTTGCATATATTATGTATGAAAATGTGTTATGTGAAAATTATATGAAATATATGCCTACGTGCTACGTGTTGGATTGGTTAGGTACACATTTTAAAGAGGTTAAATGCTACTGAGCATTGGCTAACCTCTCTACAGTATTTATTGCAGGAACTACGAAAACGGAGCTGCGCCTAGAATTTATATTTGAATTTGGATTTATTTATGTAAAATTATATTTATTATTAATTATTGTAAAATTAATCTAATTATTTGGTATTAATTATTATTGGCATATTTTTTAAAAATTATCAAACTTATAGATATTCTTAAATATTGTAATGATAATAATCAGGAATAAAGTGGGAAAGGAATAATTTAGTATTTTACCTTTACTTCTCCTTAATAAAGGGAGAAAGCGAGTGGCTGCCTTAGGAGATTGGGTCATTAAAAGGGGTATCAGAGTATAGATTTATGACAACCCTAGACTTGAGTTATGGTACCCATTACTCATAATAAATTAGCTAATATTTAAAAATAATAATCTTAGCATAATTTGTTATATGTACTAAATGCATGCGTACTGCAAGATTAATTACATTGATAAAATATTATTGTGATTTTTATGCAATCGTTAATTGTTTATATGTGTGTGTGTGTGTGTGTGTGTGTGTGTGTGATATTGAATTCGTTTTGCTATAAGAATGTGATAAAAAAATATTATTAAATTACTTGTGCATCTATAATATATGGGGGTTAAAAATTAATTATTTATTTGTTAATTTTAATACAATTATATTATTGAAAGATTATGTCGTAATATTATGAAAATATTTTCTAACTTATAAAATTAAATTGGGATTAAAAAAATGATGATATTATGGATATTTAAAATCAGTGATTTTTGTCTCACGGAATAGTTCACAAGGAAATAGGTTATCTGGTGATTATGATATTGGTTAAAAATTGTAGTTATGAGATATGATAGTGGACTTGAAATGTTATGCCTATCTGGTAATTGTAAGATCGGTTATCAATATGTTGATTGTTGAAAAAAAATTAAGGTCATAAACCTATTGGCACTGAAATAGACTATAAAAATATATTTATTGGTTGTATACAGACATATAAATTTATTGCTATTTAATCAGAGTACGCAACGAAAGTATTTAGTTCTTTGATAGTTGTTTATTTGTATTAAGTGTTATCAACCAAAGTGCACCATGTTGTGTGTTGTTAGATATAGTATGTGCCACTGCAAATGCGGAAGTGGCGATATGTGGTATTGAGAGTTGTTGATGGTTGGTGACTTTCGTTATAGGACCCTATATAGATAGTAATTGTCCTAAAATCAAGTATAACTAATACGACCGTACGATTTTGAATTATTCATTTAAAAAAAAAAATCAAAGACGAAATTTATTTAAAGGGGATAGATTGTAATACCCTAAAAATCTATATTTTGAAAATATTATTAATATTTTTGGGTTATTGTGGATATTATGAAAATTTATGGTATATATAAATATTTGATAATTTATATGGGGTTACAAGTGTAATTTTTGGGTCTAATAATAATATTGTATAAATTATGGGATATCGATATAATTTTTGTAATGATTAAAGATAAATTATATTATATATATAATATGATATTATTATTATTGTTATATCATGGGTGTGTGTCAACAATTATTATATATAGTGATGTGTGTGTGTGTGTGTGTGTGTGTGTGTGTGTGTGTAATAGAATTGTTGGGGTGGAGATCACGATCAAACAAGTAGAGGGAGACAACCAAGAGTGCATTAAGCAAAAGTAAAAATAAAATAAAAAATAAAAAGAAGAAAAAGTTATAAATAGCAGTTTTGGTGCGCCACCTAGCCTTGGATGATCATATTTATATATCTATATATATACACACATTAATGGAAAGTATATGTGTCTAGACATGTCAAGTTTACATATATATGAGTATGGAATTGGGAAATGAGAAGACTTATCACTATATGTATTATAATATTATATATTATTATATATTAATAGATAAATAAATTTAGGAGAGGATGATCATGTTTACTCATATATGAGTGTGGAAGGGTGTACACGTGATCTATTAATATATAATAATAGATCATGTTTACACATGATCTATAATAATAGATCTCATTATCTTTAAGTGTAAAGTGTAAGTAGATGATCATGTTTACACATTTGAAATTGGGAAATGACACTCTATGTATTATTATGATATATATTATTATATTATATTATTAAATATAAATAAATTGAGGAGAATAGTGTGTGTGTGTGTGTGTGTATGTGTGTGTGAGAGAGAGAGAGAGAGCTTGGGGAAGAGGGAGTGTTCAGTAGAAGGAAAGGAATGAAGGAAGAAGAGTAGAAAACAATTCAAGTACATTTATCAACCTATGATTTAAGGTAGGGATCTTAACTCTTTTAATATTTGTGTTTAACTTATCCAACATGATATATGCGAGCATGATATATGCCATAATATTAGTTATTTATTTATAATTGTTGATTTACATGGATTATGTATAAATATGCATTATGTGGCAATTATACGAGATATATGTCTATGTGCTACGTGTTAAATTGGTTGGGTACACATGTTAAAGAGGTTAAAATTCTACTAAGCGTTGCCTCACCCCCTCCACAGTATTTATTGTAGGAACTACGACAACGGAGCTACACCTAGAATTTATATTTGAATTTGGACTTATTTATGTAAAATTGTGTTTATTATTAACTATTGTAAAATTAGTCTAATTATTTGGTATTAATTATTATCGACATATTTTGTAAAAACTATCAAATTTATAGATTTTCTTAAATACTGTAATGATAATGATCAGGAATAAAGTAAGGATGGATCGTTTAGTATTTTGCCTTTATTTCTCTGTAATAAAGGGAGAAATCGAATGGCGGCCCTGAGAGACTGGGTCGTTATAAAAATGAGAACAAATTGTGGTAGATCTATGAAAATTGGGATCAAATGTATACAATTCACAATTAGATCTAAACAAATCATACAAAATAGTTCAAACAAATCTACAAATCAAGGAAATAAGAATAAATTGTGGCAGAGTCTACAACAATCGATGTTAAATCTATACAATTTACAGTTAGATCTAAACAAATCGAGCATAGCTGATGCACCCCAAATTTTGTTGAAAGTAGAGGAAGTAGAGCACGGGAATAAGAGGAAACAAGTTTCATTCCTCCCTCTCAAAATCCTCCAAATCAGTTCATTTTTTAAAAATAGTTTTCAAGGGCTTTTCTAGGTGTCAAATTTGAAAACTTCTTTGGGCCGAGATTTATGTTTGAAAATGAGTCACCACCTAGCATGGGTTAAATGGTGTGTTAGATTACCGAGATTTTTTAAATTCATTTTTTGTTTTGAAATAGCCCGTGTTTTGACTCATAAAGGTCTTATACCAAAGATTTCTTTATGTTCGGGGGTTGGTTAGGCTCGAGGAATGTTTTAAGCACCCCAAGACACTCATCCGAAGATGGTACCTCAACCTAAATATATATTCACTTTTAAACGAAATCAAAGTAACTTTCCTTGGTTTTGGTAAACAAAATAATTCCTTTTTTTAAAAAAAAAAAAATTATCTTTTTTATGATGTAATGAAAGTTTTAAACTAAAACTAATCTAGCAGTGACAACCCAATAACAGTATAAGAAATAAAAATGTTTTTTGTATTGTTTTACCGTACGAACCTTATAAAGGTTGCCTACATATCTTGGTAACCATGGGGAATCGGGTTAACATGTCGTTCCACTGTTCAAAGATGAATTGGTTTTTATTAGATATATGACCGACCCGTACATGGGCTGCCTACGTATCTCAGAGCATTGAGAATCAGGTCAACACGTAGTTCTTTGATGCAAAATGATTGATTTTATTTGATTTTAGTTATTAGAAAGGACATTAATCATACTATGATATGTGAATAATTTCTTTGATTTTCGTCAAGAACACCACAATTGAACTCATTTGTTTAGACAAGATTAGTGTTTGTTTTTGAGTTGTTAGTTAAAAAAGAAAGAAAATACATAGTATATATGCTAGTCCTACTCGTAACTAAGAAAGATGAGAAGATTTCTGAAGAAGGTCCAACCATATCCCCGAATGCATAGAGGACCTCCTTTTATCCTGAATTTTTAGCCACAATGGTCTCAGTGTCTGTGTGTGTGTGTGTATAAGGTGTCAGTCCACTAGTTTGATGACTTAGTGCCAGGTTGTGATCTTGACATTTAGCATAATGTAAATCAATTATTAACAGTATATGGTTAGTTAATAGTTAACAGACTTTGTTTTCATGTATTCATGAGATGATCATAGAGACTATACACAACTCATGGTGCAATAGATGTTTTTGTGAAGAATACTCACATGTTCTTAACATATTCTTGAACATTCTTGATGTTTTTTTAATCATTTTTATTTAATTTGATGATTTTGTCATGATTTTGATGTTTTTTGCTTTAGTCGTAGTTTATATATGTATGTATATGAAATATATGAACATGCTATGCACAAGAAAAATAAATGTATTTAAGACAAGATCAGAGGATGTTCAAGAAACATACCTAGTTTAGGTGAGTGGTCTTCCCTAAACTATTACCTTCTTCCCCTTCTTGTGATCTTCTCGATTATTCTTGATCGATTGCCGTCAACCTATTGAGATCTTTCTCCAAGATCCTCAAAAACTCCTTCATGATGGTATTTTAGTATAATTTCGAGGTGTTTATTGAATAAGAAAACTAAAAACCCTAGAGACCCAAGAGTGGAATTCTAGTCTAGAGAGAGAAACGATTAGTTCAAGCTCTTGGATTTGTGAAGAATGAAGCATGTATTATAGGCTGGGGGGTTTGTGCATTGGGCAATGCACAGACTATCTTAGATTGAGCCCTGGGGTCTATTTGTCTTAGGGGTCACCTCCTCATGTTTTGATGTTGAATAGGTTTGAACAAATTTTTAAGATTTGGTAAGATTTTTAAAGATTTGGTAATGATTACCGAATCTTTAAATATCTAAATGAAATCATTGGCAATCATTGGTGATGATTAGCAATCATTAGTCATCATTACCCTTCCTTGGATATGATTGGTTGCACATGGGGTCATTAATGGTTTGAAGTGATGTTTTTGGTCTGGTTGAGAGGCTAAGTACATGTTACATTCACTTTTTCAGTTTGGTGGCCATTAATGTTTTTAGGGTTCAATGGATTTGGTCTTGATTTTTCATTTGGTATTCAATGCATGAAAAGGACACTTGATTTGATGGGCCTTGAATCGGTTGAATTTGGATTGAATCAACTCAATTTGCCTTGTAATGGGTACTTACATTTCAAGTTTTTAGTTAACCCTAAGATGTTTTGATCAAAATATATTCATTCCTTGAATGCGGTCCATACATGTCATCCCAAGCATTAAATTCTTGATGATATGGACATTAAGTGTCTTGATTAAGTGTATGCTTAGGTGACAAACTAGATCAGTTTAGTTTCGATAATTGTTAGTTACTT
This sequence comes from Eucommia ulmoides, assembly GCA_016647705.1. NCBI lineage: Eukaryota > Viridiplantae > Streptophyta > Magnoliopsida > Garryales > Eucommiaceae > Eucommia > Eucommia ulmoides. The sequence goes on from CM028331.1 coordinate 13,778,599, forward strand.
TCTAAGTAACTTAGTTCCTTCCTTAGATATTTTGGTAGAGAATATATTAAGGGTATCTTGGTCATTTAAATTCTCGTTTATCAATTAATAAATGGTTGGTTGAGCCTTTAATTCAATGAGCTTTGGTGGTTACTCAAGATGACTTCGGTTTGGTCGATTTTGAACCGAGTCTTAATCTTTAGTTACTTTGGTAACTTAGACTTGTCATGAAATTTATATGCCTTAATTTAGGTCTGTTGGATTTTATTTATGGATATTAAAGCTTTAAAAAAGTATTTAAATAAGTATTTTTGGTGTTAAATAGACGAAACCAATGATAGTAAATGTTCCTGGATGAAAGAAGGTAACAGAGGTAAATTGTTGAAATGTCCTATAATTAAAGGGTAGCAACTAATTTTTATTTATATTAAAGGTGATAAAATCATCCTTTAGTAAAGTCATATTAGTCTCCCTTTAACTTATAGGAATTTAAGGTTGACCCAAAACTTTTACTTAACCGAATTCAGTCAAATTCGACTGTTTTATGATTTTCATATTTTTTTTGGGTTTTTTGTAGTATCTAGTGTAATATCCAGTGTAATTCGAGGTAAAAATTCAATCCCATTAAACCCTTGTTTAAAGTTTATCTGAACTTATACTTTCAGTCTAACACTGATTGGGCGAGACAAAATGCGGTGTCTAAAATAGCTTTATAAAAATAGAACTTATATTTAGGCTAATTGAGCTCCAATTTGGATTTTTAAGGAGACAACTGGAGGTGGAAGAGAGAGAAAGAGACACATACACACATACACAAATATTATTAAACCTATAGCGAAGGCAATAATGACGATATTGGTTCATTACGATGTAGGTTGATAGCAATTAGCGATGCTGACCAGCGGTGGAGCCACCACGACAATAATAAAATGGAAATGCAAATATGGTGATGGATGGTAATGAATCGACAATGACAACAATGAAGGTGGTTGAACAGAAAGGCCACCATCGTCATTGCGAGTAGGGGATAGCCACTAACGTCGTTGCAAGTGGAGGATTACTATCGCCATCGCTATCATCGCGACTTGGTGGATCTACTGGCATCATTTGCATTGGATTTTTATGAGAAATAGAGATTATAGACACGATATTTTGACCATCCCGCAAAATGTTTTATGTTTAATTTTATAATAAAGTTTGTTTTTTATTTTATTTTCGTTTCAAAAAATACAAAAAATAAATAAAAAAATAAATAAAAATAAAAAAGGAATAAGAGAAAGAAAAATAGAAAAAAGTAAAGGAAAGAAAGAAATAAGGGGGAGCGAGGAGAATTAGAACAAGGAGAGGAGAGAGTGGAAGATAAAGAGAGGAAAAAGAGAATAGAGAAGAGAGAGAATAAAGTGGAGGAGGGTCTACCATCCTTGTTAGCTAAAATAGAAGGGAAATGGAGAAAGAGAGAGAGAGAGAGAGAGAAAAAAAAAATGAGTGGGTGCCCACTTCCAACCGCGAGAAAGAGAGGAATAGTGGAGGGGCCCACCATTGTCTTGTGGCAGCAAAACAAAGAGGAGAAAAATGGTGGGGGGCCTCAAGTCGGCCGAATGTGAGAGAGAGAGAGAGAGAAAAAAAGATCCATGGGCCCTGCCACATGTCAGTCGCGTGAGAGAGGTGGATCCATGATTTCACGCGCCCGCCTGGCCAAGAACCTTCATTTTGGGTTTTTTCCAATTTTACCCTTTCTGTGTCCAACTTGGAATGGGTTTTAGGCTGCCAGACCTAATGTTTTGGGTTTCCTAAGTATTTTTCATGCATAATGTTTTTCTATAAATAGGACCATCATCCTCCTAGTTTATTCATTCATAAGTTGAGAGAAAAAACTTCTTAGAGAGTGATTCTTAGCGATAGCCCTTTCGGGAAGCCATATGTGAAAGAGGAAAAATCCAAGCATCGGGAATCTTGGCCAAAACAGGTATATTTTCTTATTTTTAATTCTTTTTCATTATTTCTTTTGTTTTTCGCAATTTAAATTCTAGCAAGTTTATTTTCTTTTGTAATTGTCCGATGACTCGAGTAAAACGTCGGGATGAGATTCTCCATTCTCAATTTGAACCTTTGAGCACACGAGGGCACCTATACCTTGCTATTTTTATTTTTTATTTGTTTCAACCCATATATATATATATATATAAACTAAAAAAAATAGTCATCTGATGATTCAATGAAAACGCCCCACGATTTTCTCGTGCTTAAACTTAGTCCCCCAGCGTGAGGTAAAGGATATTTAATTCTTTATTTTTTTGTTTTCCTTATTTTATTTTATTTATTATAAAAACCCTAAAAACAAAAACAAAAAATAGAAATTCAAAAAATAATAAAACCTTAGTTTGTAAGAATTAATCCCTATAAACCTTAGGATGAATTCGATGATTCGATAAATCATGGGAGCATTTTTCCTTGACCTCGTTTTAATTCCCCAAGTAGAGTGGAATTTAGAAACATCTAGTTTCAAGAAATATCTTCCCTGTGTAAACCTTTTCGTGAGATTCTACCTAAGTTTTAGAAAAAATAATTTTAACAAACTTTTGTTCTGCGATCTTCCCTCGATTTTCATCTACATAGAATTTGAGGGAATTTCAAATCGTATTTCCTTGAATTAATTAGGCAAACTTAAAATAGACATCATTTGCATCTATCTCGCATATTTATTTCTTGTATCATTTAGGCGACAGGTTTAGGACATTTTCACCACTTACACTTTTTATATTTCATTACATATAGGTTCTTTTAGATTTCATAATCCATATTTATTTCTTGTATCATTTAGACGACATGTTTAGGACACTTACACCACTCGCACTTTTTTATATTTCATTACATATAGGTTCTTTTAGATTTCCTAATCCATGCCACGTTTTTCTCATTTACCCACGCATAATCACATTAATTCATATATTTTTTCTGATTTATTCCCGTATTCATATCATTCTGCATTGGTACGTTTAAATTAAAACCATTCTTGCATAAATATCATATAAGTAGTTTTTTTTTTGTCACTTTTGTATAAATAAAATATAATTCACATCATGCTAGTTTTTGCATCCATACTTTCATACTTTTTTACTTATTTTAGTTTGCCCATTTAAATCGAAGAAGTCCCTCAGAAACATATATAAAACCACCCTCGGGGACCATCCTTGTTGAATCCTTAATATTCAATAAGAGGTCAAAATGGGAGAACATTCCCAAAATACAAAAATTTGTCCCATCTTATTTTTAAAAAATACCAAAAATATTTCATAAAAAGGAAAGGATTTCAAAATAAAATAAAACGTTCAGACTTATATTAATTGAATTCAATTAGACATAAGGTATCATTTTTGAAAAAGCGTCTTGTGGTGCCTAACACTTTACCCAAGTGTAATTGACTCCCGAACTCTTAAATGAATCTTTGGTTTGACCGAGTTTTTTTGGAGCAAATTTTTACTTAGGCCTTTTAAATTGTTCTCAAAAAATTCAGTGACCTAGTACACCATTTAAAACCCATGCTAGGTGGAGAATTTTAAATTCTTAATGATCTAAGTATTTTTTTGAGAAAACCGATGCCTAAAAATCCCATATCTTTTACACTCTTACTATCATATCCTTTTCCTTCGAAAAATCGAGGCACGTCAGCTGGTGAGTCCACTGGGGATAGGAGAGAGTCGAGCCCAATATGTCTAAATAAGTCAAACCAATCCAAGTCTGAATGGTATATTTTATTTTGTTACCTCTTCCTTCCATTTTGTAAATATGTTTTGGTTCTTTTTCTTCTTTTCTTTTCTATCGGTCTCTTATATTATTCTAAACCCTCAAACACAAGTGCAGCCGTCTTGTATCCATATTGTTCCATCAGGATTCTATGATACAAGACATTGAATAAGTTTTATACTTGATGGATTGATGATTTTCTAGGAAGTCTTAAAAAATAAACGAATTCAAAATTTTCAATACCGATAAGAATTAAGTAACGAAAGAATTTCCATAAATCATTATTTATTTTGATCAGTCATCATCGGAATTGAAAACTTCGAACTCAAATGTGTTTAAAGGCTACCTAAGACCCACGTGGACTAATAAATAAGCTTGTTGTAAGAATAGGACGGGACAGAAAAATTGGTCCTAGAAAAGAAATTTCAGTTCTCTCCATCCGAAATCCGATCTTCACTCGCAGTCGAGCCGAGAATCATTTCAAGATGTCATCTGAAAGCAATCTCAAATCTTTTCGTATAACCCAGGTAGCTCAGATAAAAGAAACCATTGACATGCTAATGGAAAAGTTCAATGAACTAAGCCAGCGACCTCAGGGAGTGTTTATTCCTCCATTCAGTAAAACTCTAATGACTGAATCGCCGAATGGAAACCCTCCAAGCTCTAGGATAGAGAATTCAGTACAGAATTCGAACCATACTAGCCCAAACTTCTCGGTAGCGATCTACTATGGACCTCAGATGGGCCCTCAACATTTTGCCTATGGAGCGCTAGCATATCTTAGCCAAGGGAATGTCTATCAAGCCTCACGCAAAGGCCCAGCCCCCTCTACACCGCAAATCCTCATTTTCCCGGAGGGTCGTTGCTTCATCCAACGATCCGAATGCTAATTAATCAGCCCTACCATTGAAACCGAAAATAGAAAAGAAGATAATGGAACCCCTATAGCCTGGGTTTTGAAATAGGAGGAATTAGAGAAAACCATAGAAGAGTTTAAAAAAGAAAAGCCTTCCAGAAAAGCAGCGTACAAAAAGTTATCAATACCGCCCTAGGTGGTGTATCCGAAAAACTTCATAGTCCCGGAGTTCACAAAATATAATGGTACTAGACCCCCAAAATGGAATGTTAGCATCTACAAGAGGAATTGGGAGTCTATGCTCGAAATGAAGATCTTTGCCTAAAGATGTTCTGACGATCGCTAAAGAAACCGACTCTTTGCTGGTACATGACTCTGGACCTGTCACAGATTAAAACCTTCGAGGATCTGGTTGAGGCCTTCTGTAAGCAGTAAGTATATAACAAAAATATTTCACTGGATCGCAATACGTTATACCAAATACTAAAGAAAAAATATGATAGCTTTCGGAGGTATACTACCCACTGGGGGGAAGAGGCTATCAAAGTTGTCTCTAGACTAACCGAGGTGGCTCAATTAGAGATATTCAAATTTGATAAGTATAAAAATGGTAACTTCAATGAAACCAATTGAAGACCTCCACATGCCTACAACTCTCCATCAAGATTAATTCATACCGAGGATTAAGTGTGAAGATTGTGCCTGGAAAGGGCACATCTTAGCCCATGCTAGCCACTCTAAAGATAACCAGCAGCACCCTCCAGAAGACCAAGCAAGCCATCGTTGGGATAGAGAAACCTTTCCTATCTCGGCACTCTTTGCAACGACATTACTTATCTCGAAAATTGACCATGCAAGCTTTCCAGCAAAAGCCCTCTCTCCTGTCTCTAATTATCCAAGAAAGGCAGGGCATGAAGCTCTACACAACTCCCCCTTCCCATGTTCAGCTGTCCAGGAAGGGTATTGATCAAACTCCTGATCTCGGATGCAACAAGAAAGTGTTTTTCTTGGATCATGGGCTGGATTACGTCTCCAACTACAAATATCTTCTGCCATGGGCCTCAGCAAGGAGACACTAATCCATGCTTAAACCCTTAATCTAATCCACTTCATGCCTATATATAGGAGGGCATACCAATGCCCAAAAGTAGACAAAATTTTCTCTCTCTTCTTAGTAGCTTATTTATAAATCTTTCCACTGAGCACTGATTCTCACGCCAGAGGAGACACGCTGAGACCATCTCAGCAAGTCCTTTGTATAGGTGTCGAAGCGTTGCCTCATCCGAGCTCGGGACAACCTCTTCTCGGCCCAAAAGGTATTTGAGCTTATTTCAGCTCAGACTCATCCTTTCTTGGATGGAAGGCTCTCCATGGACTAGAAGACTCCCGAGTAGCTTCCTCACTCCAGACCCATTCTAGGTCACTCTACCTCGACCCATCTCAGGTCAGACGAATTGATCCCGGACTTCTCCATCTCTATTCTAGCAAATGAGCATATATTCTCCATCAACGAGTGACCAAACCATACTATTGAGGTCATCCAAAATTCGACATCAACAGTTTGGCGCCGTCTGTGGAAAACGCTACTAAAAGCTTTCCTCCAACCATCAACTCTTGTCTTAGCTCAAAGCTTGATGATTACAAGGTCTTATCATACTACATGAACAAAATACCAGAATAGGATGGTGGATAGAAACCTAGCTAGAGATATGTCGAGAATCCTTAGACCAGTTATAAGGACTTTAGTCCCCATTCCAGAAGAAGAAGAAAACGTACCATTGGCTGACTAGGCAGGTCCATCGGCTGCACCTTTGAGAGTTCACATTAAACCAGCCACTGGAGCTACGAATACAGTATATATTGATAATTTGGAATGCTAGTTGGGTCAATTCCAGTCTTGTCTCGACGTTATCCTTTTTCGCATGACACAGGCCCCAGCTCTAGGGGGACCAATTCTCCAAAATACAGGGAGAAAGGAATAGTACTAGGAGTTAGATTGAGTAATCCATTCTGAAGGGTTTGTCTCGAGGGACCAACCTCGTTGTCATGAGCGACCGGTCCGAGAATTGGATCTTGCCCCTCCAGTTGCGTCGGACACTACATCCCTACCTTCTTAAGGTCGTTGAGAAGAGGATCGTCGTGGGTCCCAACATGGAAGAACCTACAGCAATGTCACCCATGCTGAGCATAGGATTCGCTGTGCTGGGGAGGAAGATTCCCATTCCACTCCCGCCAAGAAACAAGGATCCAGAGCGACTTAAAGCCAGGTTACAGCACTGCCTAGGGAAGATATCGCTCTGGAAAGGCACATGGCCGAGATAGAAGCAACGCCCGTATAGATGCGGGGCCCTGGTGGGGCTGTTGGACTCTTATCGGGTATAAGGTCTCATTTTGTTGATGATATAGTGCTTGAGGTAGTGCCGTATAGGTTCCATATCCCCCAAATAATTCTATACAACGGAACTACTGATCCAGTTGATTATCTTACTATCTTTGTTCCTTTCATGGATATGCATACAGATTCTATCACGATTAGGTGTAAGTCATTCCCTCTTACACTTTCTGGCATGGCTAGCACTTGGTTTCAGGACTTGACTCCCGCCTCGATCTCCATATTCGCTCAGCTTGAACAACTTTTTCTAACCCAGTTCAACGGCTCCTATTGAAGGCCTAAAACAGCCACCCACATTTGTGCCCTTCAGCAATAGATTGGAGAAAATTTAGGCAACTTTGTAAGAAGGTTTCACATAGAAAGCTTGTGTTGCGAAAGCCTTTCGGATGTGGTGGCCTTAAACGTGTTCATTGATGGATTAAAACACCGAAAGTTATCCTGCGACCTATGTTCGCGACCCACTCCTAACCTGGTCGCCGCCCTAGCCAGGGGCACGAGCTTTTAGGAGGCAGACCTCAGGGACATCATAAAATGTAACCGAGAAGGGAGTCAGAAAAGGAAGAGCTGAGTAAAGAAAATGTCGAACATGGACAAAGATTCTAAGAGGTTGTAGGCAGAGGGACGCTTGGAACCCCTTCCCAGGATCGGAGACTTTCTCTACCCCCAGAGACCCACCGAGGGTTAACTCCTATAACAGTGTCCATTACGTCAATCTATGCCAAAAATACAGGGAAATGATTATTTCTCCTCTTCCTCCCCCCAGAGGGAAACCCATGGGAAAATTCGTTACCAAATATTGTGAGTTTCACTACAACCGTAGTCACACGACGGACGAATGCTACTAGCTCCGAGAAGAGATTGAGGCCCTCATAAAGCAAGGTATCTTGGTCCTTACGTCGGTAAAGACAACGTGAGCTCTGGAGGAAGCAGTCACCGTGATGAGCGTAGGGGTCAGCCAAGAAAGAAAAACCGTGGCTGACCCCTGCCGAGAAGAGAAGGCGAAGAATACGATGATGATATGAGGGTAAACGGTGAGATTAATGTGATCTATGGCAGCCTCAGCCTCGGAAGGGAGACGACCTCTTCTCGAAAGAGGTACGAGTAGAAAGCAAAGTGGAAAGCTGACAAGGGCATGTACGGGGTGAGTACAATTGATGCCGCCACGCATAACATCATCTTCTTTAGTAAAGATGATCTCCAAAGGGTGAATACCCCTCACGATGACACCTTGGTAATTTCTGCCTTAATCAACCACTATAAGGTGGGACGAATTCTGATTGACAGAGCTTCCTCTGCGGATATCATCTTCAAATGGGCATTTGACAAAATGAACGTGAGTTTGGGTTCCGTGAAACCCACTACTTCTCCCTTCGTCAATTTCGGTGGGGATGTCGTAAGCTCCATTGTTTGGTGATAGGTGTGATTTATCTATTTATTCTCAAATCGATTTTGTTAGTTTTAGAGCATTTTTATAGTTCTTTTTATATGTTTTAATATGTTTTTAATCTTTTTGGTATAAATTAGGTGTGTGGGGTAAAACAATGATGGTAATGGATCATAAACGATCATATCAGATCAAAAACGGTGGAAACACAAGCACAGAGGCAATATTCAAAACAACAGCCCACCGCTGTGGCATCTAGACCACCACCGTGGCGACGAATATGCAGAGAGAGATTTTTCCTTGCTAAACATCCACTGCTGCAGCAGTGAAACTGCAGAGAGGGTCCTGATCCTACCGCCTCCTCCACCACTGCGGTGAAGACTATGCCGACATGCCCACCGCCGAGACGGTGATCCCCACTACCGCGGTAGTCACTCTATACCAGATTTAGATATTATTTAGATATTTTAGGATATTTTGTTCTATTTAATCCTTCATCATCCCTCATTTTCGGCTATATAGCTATTTAGAGCATATTTTGAGAGGATTTTGGGGAGCTCAAGCAAATCCTAAGGAGAAGAACACAAAGCGAAGAAGGAGAAGCGATCTTGGAACGTTCTTAGCGACAAATCTTCAGATTACGGCTAGTTTCTCTCGTTTCTTTCTTCATCTCTTAACTTAGGATTATTGTTTGAGCATGTTTAGCTCGTTATTCATTGTATATATGGTTATAACCATTAGCTAAACATGGATTGTCTAAGGGATTAATATAAATTTATGAAAATGTTATTTATTTGAGTTTGTGTTTCGTTAATGGTTGTTCTTCACTATTTCAATTGTGTTTGCCGTGTTGTCATGATATTATGCTTAGATAGATATAGTGAGAATACGGGGTTTGGCACTCGGGAGAGGTAACCCCGAATTCGGATTAGGGTAAACATATCGCAACAATCCAATAACTCGGGAGGGAATTGGAAAGTATGCAATCAATGACGTTGGGGCAAGACTCACGTGACCTAGTGTGGTTAAGACGTTGAGAGGGACTTCTTCGTAGACGCAAAGTTATGTATTCACTCGTCTTACACTCGAGAGAGATGGCAAGTGAGTTTACGAACTGAGATTGTCGGATAAGTCAAACGTCGTTAACGTAAATTAAAACGAAATCAAACGCATTTAAGTAAATAAAATTAATCCCTAGGCAATCTTTCCCTTAAACCTCTCAAAATAGTATTATAGTTTAATTAGATTAATTAGTATTTTAGTATTAGTTATTATTAATTATAAATTATATTTTTTATCGCCTAGATAAAATTAGGTTATGATAATCACGGTACTCGATAATAATCTCAACCAATCCCTGTGAACACAATACCCTTACTCTCCTAATCTATATTAAAACTTGACCCGTACACTTGCAGTGTAAGTGGCATGCGTTAATTAAGCGCTACCAAGTTTTTAGCGCCATTGCCGGAGATTGTGTTTTTTGATTAATATTGATATTGTAAGTAAATGACCCAATTTTACTTTAGGCATTTCTTTTGTGTATAATTTGTTCTTTGTAGTTTTTGTTTTTGTTTTCCTGTAGGGTGCTTTAAAATGTTAGATCGACAAATACTTTTGCATTTCTTTCAACGGGATTCCGAGCCATTTTACTATGCTTGGGATCGATACAAGGATTTGCTACTCTGATTTCTGAACCATCATTTCCTGAGGGAGTGTAACTACTAAACTTCCTCAATGGGTTACAAGTCACAACCAGAATATAGGTTGAAAGAGAAAATGGTACCACCTCTTTCGACCAACTAATCGCGGATGAAGCCCATTGGTTGTTGGAAAACATGGAGGCCTTTGATTATCAGAGTTTCAATACTACGGCACCATGGATTGATACCCCGGACCAATATGTTGAGTCTTCCCCCGCCCTGGAGGAAATATTCGCTGATTTTATTGGGGAGACTCAAGCATTTTGGAGGAAGACGAATGACCGGTTAAATGAGCACGAGGATCGTCTTGATAATATCGAGATGGTCTGCACTGAAATAGATACGACAGTAAAGTCTCTTCAAATGTAAATCGGTCATCTTATCTGCTTGATTGAGGCCAAGTCAGACGTGGTGGCATTCGAAGATTCACAAGCCACATTCAGTGAAAGCCACCGTGAGGAGCCGAAAACGAACGGGAGGTACTTGGGTGAGATCAATGGAGATTCACACATTAATCATTGTGAATTTTTACCGTTCGAATTCCAGCTGGTGATGCCACCATCGATCCCAGACAATCACATTTACGAGGATCCGATGTAACTCACTTGTCCTTCACCACCATTAGCAACGTTCTTCCAGGCCCACCAAGTACATGAGCCGGTGGAGCATCCTATTGAAATCTTGAGTCGATCATAGACAAATTTTTCCAGTCTTGAGGGTGTACCGAACCAAGACCCGTATATAGTGTTGTACGACACTTACTATTGGTGGAAGTCGCTCTTTGACGAGCCGTTCTCCATGTCAAGCCGAGGACAATAAACCACGCGCTTCTTGGAAGGCAACCCAAGGGAAAAAATAAGTTAGATCTGTCACATCCGACTTGATTCAAAGGCGAGATTCTCTCGCCTCCCAGGTACGTGTTCTAAACCCCCTTCGTCAGTATGCTTTAATTTCAAATGTTGAGATTGATGATTGGGTCATTGAGGAAACTATTCATTTTAAGTTTGGCGGTGATATGTAGGGTATTAGTATGTTTTACTGTTTTATCGTATTGCATGTTTGTTTAGTGTAGAATGTTTTTGTGTTGTTGTTGTTACATGCTGAGTTTTGCGTTTATCTAGGCCGTTACCCGATGATGATATTACGCCCTAATTGTTTTCGAGGTCAAAGGTAATACCTATGCATGTGTGTTCTGTGTGCTTGATAATGCGTTTTGGTGAAAATTATTGTAGATCCTAATTTGCACGAGCACATAGACTTAATGTATAGTTATTCAACTGATTTGAGGACGATTATCAATTAGCCAAACCCATGATAATTTAAGGATTTTAGATCTTGATTGAGGGGAAGCTTGAGGCGAAATCCTAGGCGAGGTAGTTTAGGAGACGTGATTTAGGCATTCATTTTGTCGCTTGAGCCATTTAAACCTACCATATAATATGTTTATCCCTTGTTACCCTGTCGAAACCTAAATGACATTTCAATTCTGAATACATAAGCAAATACCTTGGCCAGTTAATCTTTTTCCAAACCTAAACGCTGAATTAAAAGCACAATTTGAGTGATTCAAGTTAGCATTCGTATATGCTGCTTGATGTGAGTGGTTGGGTTTAGGGCGAACTTTGGATTGGTTCGGTATTCGAGTACCCACTTGCTGCTCTTCTTTTGTTTAAACCACACCCATAAAATTGTAATAATCGAATAAGTTTGGGGGTGTAGTTAATTTGAAAAAAAAAAACATATGTAAATATCGTTAAATTTACGTTTTTTTTACAAGTAAGTACGTTGGTCTTTAATATTTTTTCGGGATTGTTTCTAATTTATCTATGGCGGTTCGAGAGTAAATGTGTCAAGCGTTGAGCCTTGGGTAATGTTAAGTTAACAACGTTAACCCATTTTCTATTCTAAAGTACCTTTAGCCAAATATTCCAAAACCGAATCAAGTCCTTCTGATCTTTATGAACTTCCAAGCCTACATTAGTGGAGAGTGGACCCCAATCAGGTATATGGATATCCTAGTCCTTTACGGTCTAAGTCGTGAATTTCATTGGTGGATAATCCAATCCGGTCTTGGATAGCTATATTATTGAGTCTCTCACATACACGTTGAAAGAATCTAGAATGGCGTTTACCATCATTAAATGTCAAAATTCTAGAACACCACATGGTGCATTTTACCGCCTGAACTCGATATGACTAGAGGTTGTTGAGGGAAAATGACATGGTCGATAGAAGAATTCAAAACTCACACATCGTTATGTTTAGATTGTTTGTGTTTAGGTTGTTCATGTTATTTAATTTAGTTGTGTTTTTCATTTTAGTGTGAGTGTTTTGCTCGAGGAGTAGCAAAATTCTAAGTTTGGGGGTATTTGATAGGTGTGATTTATCTATTTATTCCCAAACCGGTTTTATTAGTTTTAGAGTATTTTTATAGTTCTTTTTATATGTTTTAATATGTTTTTATTCTTTTTGGTATAAATCAGGTGTGTGGCATAAAAAGGGATAATAACGGATCATAAATGATCATATCGGATAAAAAACGATGGAAGAACGATAGGAAAACAAGCACAGAGGCAATATTTAGAACTGCGGCAGTGAATATACAGAGAGGTGCCTTTCCTGCTGAACATCCACTGCCGCAGCGATAAAACTGTAGAGATGGTCCTAATCCTACTGCCTCCTCTACTGCTACGGCGAAGACTATGCCGACATGCCCACCGCCGAGGCGGTGATCCCTACTACCGCGGCGGTCACTCTACACCAAATTTAGATATTATTTAGATATTTTAGGATATTTTGTTCTATTTAATCCTTCCTCCTCCCTCATTTTCGGCCATATAGCTCCTTAGAGCATATTTTAAGAGGATTTTGGGGAGCTCAAGCAAATCTTAAGGAAAAGAACACAAAGCGAAGAAGGAGAAGTGATCTTGGAACATTCTTAGCGACAAATCTTCGGACTACGGCTAGTTTCTCTCATTTCTTTCTTCATCTCTTAACTTAGGATTATTGTTTGAGCATGTTTAGCTCGTTATTCATTGTATATATGGTTATAGCCATTAGCTAAATATGGATTGTCTTAGGGATTAATATAAATTTATGAAAATGTTATTTGTTTGAGTTTGTGTTTCGTTAATGGTTGTTCTTCGCTATTTCGATTGTGTTTGCTGTGTTGTCATGATATTATGCTTAGATAGATATAGTGAGAATACGGGATTTGACACTCGAGAGAGGTAACCCCGAATTCGGACTAGGATAAACACATTGCAACGATCTAATAACTCGGGAGAGAATTGGAAAGTGTGCAATCAATGATGTTAAGGCTAGACTCACGTGACCTAGTGTGGTAAAGACGTTGAGGAGGACTTCTTCGTTGACGCGAAGTCATATATTCACTAGTCTTACACTCGGGAGAGGTAGCAAGTGAGTTACGAATCGAGATTATCGGATAAGTCGAACGTCATTAACGTAAACTAAAACGAAATCAAACGCATTTAAGTAAATGAAATTAATCTCTAGGCAATCTTTCCCTTAAACGTCTCAAATAGTATTATAGTTTAATTAGATTAATTAGTATTTTAGTATTAACTATTATTAATTATAAATTATATTTTTACCGCCTAGATAAAATTAGGTTATGATAATCACAGTACTCGATAATAATCTCAACCAATCCATATGAACACGATACTCTTAGTCTCCCGATCTATACTAAAACTTGACCCGTACACTTGCGGTGTAAGTGGCATGCGTTAATTATGTGCCACCAGCTGGATCTCTCTTCCCGTCACGGTCGGCACTGCGCCCATTTCAACTATGGTTTGGGCTAAATTGCTTATCGTGGACCGACCATTTCCATATAATTCCATTATTGGACAGCCGACATTGGTTGCCCTAAAAGTCGTGGCTTCCCCCTATCACCAATCAATGAAGTTCCTTACAGAGGAAAGGGTAGGAAAAGTACGTGGAGATCAAGAAATAGCCAGATCGTATGTCAGGAGAGTGCTCAAGAAGAGAAAATAGTAATCGATAGCCAGGACCGGGGACAACGAAGCCAAGCTCATGGCTTTGTCTAATACCGAAACTGTGCCGATCGACGACCCCCGGGATGAGGAGCCTCATCCGCGGCCACATGTAGACTTGTTAGAAGTGCCCATTCATCCCATAATTAAGGGATGTACTATTCAGATAGGTGCCGAGCTCAGCACAACACGATAGCAAAAGCTCATTGATCTCCTTTGGAAAAACTACAACGTGTTCGCTTAGTCTCACAACGATCTTCCTGGGATCAATCCAAGTGTAGCCATACATCATCTTCACACTAATCCTCACCATCCCCCTGTGAGGCAGAGAAGAAGAAAATTTCATCCAGAGCACCAGAAGCTCATTGAGTAGGAAATAGGCAAGTTAGTAAAATCTGTCGTGGTAGAAGAAATGGAATTCCCTTACTGGCTCTCCAACATTGTTATTGCTCCTAAGGCTGGGAACAAATAACATCTTTGCGTGGATTTCAAAGTCCTTAACAAAGCGTGCCCTAAAGATTTCTTCCCCTTGTCGAGAATAGATTTGGTCAAAGATGCCACGACAAGGCATGAGCTCTTGAGTTTTCTCGACACCTATGCTGGATATAATCAAATCCCCATATTTTTTCCTAACAAATTAAAGGCCTCATTTATTATAGATAAAGGCATCTACTATTATAAGGTAATGCTCTTCTGCCTTCGCAACGCCGAGGTAACCTATCAAAGGCTCGTGAAGAAAATGTTCAAAAAGTAGATTGGATCAACAATGGAAGTCTATATTTATGATATGCTAGTGAAGAGCACCAAAGTGCCTGATTACATCATTCATCTCCAGAACTGCTTTGACAAACTTCGAACCTATCATATGAAGCTGAACCCTACTAAGTGCATCTTCAGGGTCTCGACAGAGAAATTCTTACGGTATATGGTCTCCCAGCGTGGTATCGAGACCAATCCTGATCAGATCAATGCCATTCTCAGAATGGACTCTCCACAGACAAAGAAAGAAGTTCAAATGCTCACCGAGAAGTTGGCCACCCTTAACTGTTTCATCTCATGCTTTGAGAGAAATGTATTCCTCTCTTCATGATTTTGAGGGGCAACAAAACCTTCAAGTGGATGGGGGAGTGTGACACCACCTTCCAAGAGCTCAAAGCTTACCTCTCCTCAGTGCCACTGCTCAACACCCCCAAGGATAAAGAATAATTGTTCTTATATATCACTGCTTCAAATACTGAGGTCAGCACGGCTCTTGTCCGAGAAGAGGAGGAGGTCCAAAGACCCATAAATTTTTAAAGTCGAGTGCTAACTAATGCCGAGACAAGATACCAGAGGTTCGAGAAGTTGGCTTATATTCTTTTCATCGCATCGAGAAAGTTGAGGTAGTACTTCCAAGCGCACGTGATTATCGTTCTTACTAATCAACCTCTGAGGTAAGTTCTTCACTCCCCAAATGTCTCTAGTCAGTTGATAAAGTATAGCCTCAAGCTCGACCAATTTCACATCGACTATCGACCCAGAACAGCCATCAAGGGGCAGGTCTTGGCCAATTTTATTATCGAGATGACCTTTCCAGAAGAGCCTGTCTTGGATGAACAGGATCATACCCGGCGTGAGACTCATCTCGGCCTAGCAGGGGTACCAGTCCCAGAAGGGACCTCATCCCATTCTGGATTAAACGACAATCTTGGCCCAGATAAGTGGCAACTTTTTACGTATAGTTCCTCGAATGTTGGAGGTTGTAGGGCCGGGATGGTTCTAATAGCTCTAGACTGGGAAGAGATTGAGTATGCCCTCTGATTGGGATTCTGGGCCAACAACAATGAAGCTGAGTACGAATCCCTTCTCCACGGACTTAGGCTGGCAAGGGAATTCAATGCCAAAAATCTCTAAGTCTGCTGCGACTCGCAACTTGTTGTTAACCAAGTCAACAGCGAGTACGGGGCTAAGGAACCGAGCATGACCGCTTACCTAGGTAGGGTGGAAGTCCTCATAGAAAATTTTAAAAATTTCCAAGTGAGGCAAATTCCTCAAGAAAAGAATTGGCATACTGACGCTCTCACTAATTTAGCCTCTGTTGTGGAATTCACCCTAAAAAGAAATATCCCCGTTGAATACTTAGAGAAGCCTAACACAACAATTTATAACCAAGTGTCCACCATATATGCCCTCTCAAATGAATTAACCTGGATGGGCTCAATAAGGGATTATCTCCAATAGAAAACACTCCTCTCTAACCGAGCAGAGGTCAAACAAATGCGATACAGGGTAGCAAAATACACTCTCATCAATGGGGTACTTTACTGATGATCTTTCTCAAGACCATACTCCCACTGCCTGAGGCCGAAAAAGGCTGAATAAGTGATAAAAGAAGTTCATGAAGGGGTATGTAGCAACCATTCAGTAGGAATGTTCATGGTTCACAAGCTCATTAAACATGGATACTTCCGGTCGGACATACAGAAAGACTCCATGGAGTTTGTGAAGAAATACGATAAATGTCAGATGTTTGTCTTCCATTCCCATCTCCCTCCAACTGTTCTCATCCTCATGAAAAGTCCTTAGCCCTTTGTTCAGTGGGGTATTGACCTTCTCAGTCCATTCTCCCAAGGGATCGACCAAAGAAAATTTCTCGTTGTTGTAATTGACTATTTCACGAAATAGATAGAGGTCAGGTCCCTTGTACTGAGAGAGTTAGAGACTTCGTTTGGGAGAGCATAGTCTACCATTTCGGTATACCCAAGGCAGTAGTCTCCGATAACGGAAAGAAATTCGACAATGATCTCTTCACAAAATTCTATGCTGGGCTGAGGATTCAGACATACTTTACCTCTCTAGGACATCCACAAGCCAACGGACAAGTGAAAATCACTAACCGAACTATTCTCCATGGACTCAAGACTAGATTGAATAAATCGAATGGAAGATGTGTTGAGGATGTGTGTCCCATTCTTTGGGCGTATCATACCACAGCAAGGACCCTCATAGGGGAAACCCTACTCACAATGACTTTCGGATTTAAATCTGTGATCCCTGCCGAGGTCGGCATGCCCTCTCCTCGAACCACAATAGTTTTCAGCCCAGGAGAGAATGACATATCTTTGGCTCTTAACCTTGATCTTCTCGAAGAAAAGAGAGAGCGAGCCCATGTTCGACAAACAACTTATCAACAAACGGTAACCAGGTATTACGACAGAAGGGTCCACCCTCGGTCATTTGACATTGGCGACCTCGTCCTCCAAAAAGTAACACTGGCTACCAAGGATCAAACTATAGGAAAGTTAGCTCTATCATAGGAAGGGCCATACCGTGTTACTCGTATTGCCTGTCAGGATGTACGAATTAGAATCGGAAAATGGTGTCCCTTTAAGGCATCCCTAGAATACAGAACATTTGAAGCGCTACTACCCCAGTGAGGAAAATCCTATGAACTTGTAAATATTTCATTTTTTAGAGTTTGTAATACAACTACCTATCAATGAAAAGAATCTTTGGTTCAACCTGCTCTCTATTCTCCAAACTTTGCACACAGAATGCAAGGCCAGGATAAGCCACTTCTATCCATCTCGGACAGATATGTGCCGCTCCCAACCTTTCTCAGGGAAGAAACGACATCTCGTCGCTCAGCGTCGAGGGTGATCTCCACAAAGAAAATAAATCCAGACCCTCTCCACAGTTCGATAGTTTAAAGCCTGGGGATTTATAGTTATCAATCCTCCAACGGCGTTGCACCGATCAAGTCTGAGGACCTACAGCTGAGCATCTCACCCCTGATACCCGAGCTGAGCTTAGGCGACATAACGAGAAGATTCTCCTGTAAGGGCAAACTGGGATAACCTGAAAAAGTTCAGGGATGAGCCTCACTAAGGAAAACCCACATGTGACCGGCCACAGGGGGGCCGACCACGGCACCCCCCTGGGGACTGTGAGGGTCAAAAACCATACGAGTACTACCCTCAGAATAAAACCTACCATCCGAGCTACGCTCGGATACTTGGCTGGGGTGGCAGGGAAGATATGGATATGGTATGTTAACACAAAAATACAACTTTCCCAAGAAGGGAAGACAAGATTTATTCTCGAGTACTTAGCCAAGACGAGCGTGTGCCTGGAAGGAAAGAACTTGAATTTTTTCAAGCAAAAAATTGCAAACATTAGCTTAAATACCCAACTTGAAGTCATGCTTAACTTGGGTTCCGTGACCAAAAAGGGTGTGGCACGAACAACTCTCCCTCTAACAGATGTGCCGAGAAGGGATAAGGGGCTGAGATCAAATCTCATGTCGGACTCAGCACATTCAAACTATAAATGACGTCGTCATGAACAACTATTCCTAATGGAACATCTGACGCAAAGCCTGGGAGAGAAAAAAAGGAAAATGAATAAAATAGCCAAGTGACAAAGATTGTCCATTTAGAGCAAAGTACCGCTGAGATCGAGAAGAATTGCAAAATGTCCATTTGGCTAAGGCAAAAGGCAAAAACCGGATGTCATGGTAAAAAATGTCCAATTCTTCGAAAATAGCCGAGAAAGAGACATCATAGCTAAAAATGTCCCAAGTCTTTGAAAACAACCGAGCAGGGGCTCATGTCTATCTCTAAGATGGGTTCAAGCAATTCACCAAGCAAGAACTCAACTCCATGCTCGAGCAACTTGCTGAGCTCAGATCTCTTCCCATCCTGGAATTTCTGAGATCAGGCTAAAGATAAAGCTCTATCGTCAGGAAAAGAAACCTTCTCTGTTCCAAAGGGGACAACTCTCCAAGGACAGATAAAACCTTAAAGGCACACAGATGCAAACTTAGAAGCAATGAAGAAAATCATGCAGAAATTTATGCAAGTGTTGGAAAAGATCTGAGATAAGATTAAATGTGGTTCTTCTTCATTCAGACTATCATTACAATTTCAAGGCCTTCCTAGTATGGGTCTCACCTTGCACGGCCTCGACGTTTTCTTGAGCGCTATCTGTTTTGACCTTGCCGGCATCAGCTTCACCCATCTCCACGTCAGCGTCCCCTTGTTCGGGACCAACATCTACTTCGGGATCTGAATAATCTATACCAATCTCATTAACTGGAAACATCAGTTGCTAAAGGCGTAGATTACGAATTGTGTATTTATGGCCATCCTTCACCATTTCAGCAGCCAACAACGTCTTCATCTCATTGAAGGCAGGGGACAACATTGATTCCTCAACGACATCTTTTTTGGCCTTGGCAATTGTAGCAGCATGCTCTCTTTCCATTCCTTGCATCTTCTCCCGTGTAGTAGCGAAATTGGCCTAAAGCTTGCTAAGACGGGATTCAAAGGTCTCCTTCTCACCAGTCAATCTTGTTGCATCCGCTCAGAAGTTGCTCTCACTTATCATCAATTGCTTGTTCTACTCATGCCATTTCCTCATCTAAGCTAGGTGTTGCTTGCGTTCCTCTTTAAGGTTTTTCTCTCTCTCCAAAGCTAAGTAGAAGCGTGCAGACAAAGAGGAAGCCCTAGACAACACCTGTAAAAAAAATTATTAGCCAAAAACGAAGTACCGTGGGGAATCAGAATGAATTTCGGTATCATGAAGAGCCTTACCGACATCACATCCCTTTGTAGCACGGCGGCGATCTACACGTTCAGCTCGACACTCACATGCTCTTGATCCATGGGTAGAATGATGTGGCAGATATATGTAGGTTGTAACGGGCCGGTTTCCCTGGGTCGCTACTATGGTTTCTCCTATAGAAAATTCTTCTTAAAACCAACTGTCCAAAATTTTCGATCTACAAAATTCGGTAAATTTTATAATAATGGCAATAACTCTAGTTGCCGATTTTACAACAGGAATTATCAAATATAATAATCACCAGTTTAAATACCAAATAAAATCAATCTTCTATTTTAATTTAATCCGCATATTATACATATATATAGCGACAAGAACTTAGAAATTCGTTTAAAAAAACATATTTTAATTTACAATGTCGCGGCCAAATTTATAATTACCGAATTTATAATTTAAAATCAAATTTTCAATATTTTATCAAAAACCGTTATCTTAAAACTGAATGTTTGATATTTTCAAAATTAAGATATTTTACAACCGACTATGATAATTATAATTACCGTTTCCTCCAATTTATATCCATCCATTTATAATCCTAGTAATAATACAAATTTATGCAATACAACTACTTCAAAATATAAATGATGAAATTCAACTAATTTATCCATCGTCATCATACTCTCTCTCTTTACTTTTCCTTTCCCATCAATTTAAAAGAATTAAATAAATAATCTTCTGCAATTATTCTCCTTTTCCTTTTTCAGTTTAAAATAATAAAGAAATACAATTATTACAAATGGAAATTTAAATAAAAGTCTCTTCGTCGTTTTGTCCCACCAACCCTGCAACCAAAAACTATAGGGTTGTGAGCCAACACTCAGTAGAACTCGACTCCAACCCCTCTAATACATGCATTTAAATTTAATATGCCACATGAAACACCTTAGCATGCTTTTCATATAATTTCCATATAATCAAATAGATTTCATGCGACATTTCCATATAATCAAAATATAATCAAATAGATTTCATGCGAACAAATAACGCTAAATACACCGACAATGATAACACAAGGTCACATTGAGAAAATTAAATACATATATTAAAAGAGTTAGGAATTCTACCTCTTCCAAATCTTCCGCCGGCCGCGAGATAAGTTTTTAGTTTTTATTGGGGTGGTTTATGTAATTTTTTTTCTTTTTCTTCCTTTTTTTTTTCTTCTTCTTCTTTCTTTTTCTTTTCCTACTTCTGTTTGGTCTCCCTGCCGACCGTTTCTCACTCCTGCCGCCGATCACTGCTCCGACCATGCTACATAGTCACGAAGTCAACCGCCGAACACCAACAAACTCACACCATGGGACCTCAGAACAAAGCACACACACACACACTCACGATCATCGCCACCACCGTCGGCCAAACTCACGCTGCCGCCACCGTCAACTGAACGAGCTAAACTCATACCATCCTACGATGAAACACATGCACAATCCACATGCACCACGTCCGAACCACCGTCACAAACATATGATACACATGCAGCGTTTTGGTTTTCTGTTTTGAATTCTCGCTGCCTGCGACTTCTCTCTCTCTAACCCACCACCGGCGATGACTCCAGTGATCTACGACGAGCAACCCACGCCCACACACATGCTGAACGACAACGACACACACAAACACACGATGACAACGTTGAACGGCCACCACACACCTACCGAACGGACCCTCTTCTCTCTCTTTTTTTTTTCCTATTTCTGCTTGGTGCTAGGTTCCTCGCCAACACAACACACACACACATGCTGGACTGAATCACATCAATCACACCATCGGCCGAACAACGAACAACCAAAACCCACACCGTCAACGACGACGCCACACCTCTCTCTCTCCTCTGTTTTCTCTTTTTCCTTCTACTGTCATGCATGTGTATGAAGTTATATATATATATTCAAGGAAGGAAAGGTTAAAAATTTCACTTATCCCCCTAAATTTTCTTTAAGTTCTTAGTTGAACCCAAATTCAAATTTTAATATTTTTAAAATTATGAATTAACCCCTACAATTTTAAATCGAATAATTAATAATACTATCTATCTCGTTATTTCTAAATATGCTAAAATACAGCTTAAATCGTGTGTATAAAAAAAAATTAGGGTCTTACAACCCTTCCCCCCTAAAAGAAAATTTGTCCTGAAATTTTCGTTCAAAACAATAGTACTTCAAAATCACAACGCATGATCAATTTTATTCACACTTGATTCTAGAACAATTGTTCTCTATGTAGGGTCCCATAACCACAAGTCACCCATAATTCTTAACCATCAAATCATGTCCACATATCACAATATTTTTCATTCGCAGTGGCCCACATTATATCCAACAACCAACAAACAGGGTGCACTTTGGTCGGTAACATCTAACACAGATAACCAACTATCAAAGAATCTTATGTTTCCAAATGCTTTCGCTGGGCTACTTTGATAAAAATTAACAATAAATACAATATATCCTTAAAATATCACGGTAGTCTCAGTGAATTGGGTCTATCTCATTTCGATAGGTCTACGACCTCAGTAATTTTCCTATAACCAGTATTTATTCATTTTATCCGACATTTCCAGTCAACCTATTCGCAACAATATTTCCATCCATCATTTCGATCAACAAGTTCACAACCAATATCATAAGCAGCAGATAACCCAAATTCCACGTGAACTGGCCCGTGAGACAAAAAAATCATCAATCTTAATATCTATATCAAAATTTTCAACAATCTTGTAAACGTTTTATAAAAATTACCACAATCTAACTTTAAATAATAAATTTTCTACAATATGTCAAAATCACATAACTGTCTCTCAAGACACATAAATATCACCAAGCCTCATAAATACGTATCAAAACACTCAAATACATATCAACCATATAAATACATCTCAATCCACATAAAGACACCTCGATATATAACCATGTATAAATATGTACCGAAATACATAAATACATCCCAACTACGAAAATTCGATATGTCACAAAAAGTCAATAGTCACTGTATATAAAAATATCATATCAATAAATTTCTAACATACTCATCAACTCAAGGATAATTCAGATTATCCTTTCCCCATAAAATCCCAATGACTCTACATTCTGGCTCCACCTAATGTTAGTAGTAGACCAATACATATAGTTTAATTATTTTTATCGGTATACTGTCTTCGTAATATAAAAACATTTTTATGGATCATGGTTTTTTTTTTTCAAAATCCACTTCCCAATAAAAAGTAGCCACACCGGGCTGTATCAAAATCTCGACAAAATATCACCAACTCACTGCAATACCAAAATCTCAACAAAATATTTCCAACATAGAACCAGTTTTAAATCGACTATCAACTCATGTGTATATAATAAAATAACATACTTCCTCGCTAACCATAGGATCGTTTACCTCACGATCGAGAGTTACAACGGTACTGCAACATGTACGACTGTGCCACCTACAGTGACTAGCAGTCGTAATTTGTACGACTGTGCCATCTACAGTGACTATCAGTGCCAGGGCCATTATATATCTCCAATGGTAAGGGCAGCAACCCGCAGGATTTTCACTCCTAACGAGTCAATCCACATCCCTTAAGGAAAGAAAATCCACATCCCTTACGGGAAGAATATCCACATCCCTTATGGAAAGAAACTATGGCATAATCGGACCAAACATTACTCTCCAACTTAAAAAAAACCCGACTCGATCCAAAAAAATCCTTCTTTTTTTTTCCTTTAAAACCAACACGATCCAAAAATCATTTTCCACCTTTTTAAAATCAACCTGGTTTAAAAAATTCTCTTCTACTTTTAAAATTAAATCCCACTTGATCCATATAAGTTGCAAATTTATCCATTTTTAAATAAACACATTATTCACATTTTATATGAAAATGTAATTTTGTGATTTATAGAAGACAGTGCACATGCTGCCTCCATAATACAAAAAGAATTTATGGATCAAGTATTTATTTTCCAAACACCACTTTTCAAAATATAATAATAATATATATCCGCATACAGTGTTGAAAATCCAGTTCTACTACCACCAATGAAATGAAATAATATATTTAACACCCCATCCAAATATTTTAAGTCAACCATTTCAAACATTTTAAATCCACCAATCCAAACATCTCGTCATATAATAAAATACCACACACCATTCTCCGACTAGCCATATGATCATTTAACCTCACGATCGGGAGTTACGACAGTACCGTGACCTGTCCAACTGTGTCATCTAATGTGATCAATAGTGTCAGGGCCATTTATTCTCCGCAATGGTAGGGATACCACCCGTGGGATTTGCACTCCAGACTAGTCAATCCACATCTCGTAGACCATACTCCTGGCGAGAAGAAATCAACATCTCGTAGGCCATACCCGCCTAACGCGAAGAAATCCATATCTCGTAGGTCTCCGCCTAACGAGAAAAAACCACATCTTGTAGGTCTCTGCCTAACGAGAATAAATCCACATCTCGCCAGTCATATCCGCCAGAGAAGAAAAAAGCTATGGCATAGCAAGATAATAAAATTATTTTTCACCCTTTCAAATTTTACTTGATCCATGAATCATCGTAAAACCATCCATTTTATCAACCCCTTTTTTTTCATAATTTAATACAAAAATATAATTTCATGATTTATATAGAATACAGAATACACCTTTAAATTAACAACTCAAATTTAGCGATAATTTCCAATGGTCCACAACTAACACGGCACTCACCCAGACTTATTTAACCCATTATCGAGTAGTTTCATTAATGCATCGACATCTCAGATGTTAATATGTTCCAATTTAAAACGATAGGGATCAAAGTGAAATAATGGTAATAACACATTGGTGCAAGGTGTCTAACCTCCCAAAAACATAACGAAGACGTCAATGCCTGCATATATATTATTGACCCCATAATATTATTCATTTTTATTTCTACGTATATATGTGTGAACAATTGGTATGCATATGAAAATATTAATGCACATACATCGCCACTTGATGATATCACATAATTCTAGATGGGGACAAATACGACACATAGATCACATATCATGAATCCATGAAGAGCACATAAATCACGTATTATATTAACTTCATACATACACACATAAAACACATTTCACTTTTATTTCGCAATTTTCACTAAAATTATTATTATTACATATTAACAGTTTATTATGAATGATGGGTATCATAACCCTGGTTCAAAGTGCTCGCAATCTAAACTCTGAGCCTGCAGAATCTATAACCTAAGCTCTGATACCAACCTGTAACGACCCGGATTTCCCAAGGTCGCTACTATGTTTTCTCCTATAGAGAATTCTTCCTAAAACCAATTGTCCAAAATTTTCAATCTACAAAATTCGGTAAATTTTATAATAATGGCCATAACTCTAGTTGCCGATTTTACACGGGAATTATCAAATATAATAATCACCAGTTTAAATACCAAATAAAATCAATCTTTTATTTTAATTTAATCTGCATATTATACATATATATAGCGACAAGAACTTAGAAATTCGTTTAAAAAAAATATCTTTTAATTTACAATGTCGTGGCCAAATTTATAATTACCGAATTTATAATTTAAAACCAAATTTCCAACATTTGATTAAAAATCATTATCTTAAAACCAAATGTTTGATATTTTACAGCCGACTATGATAATTATAATTACCATTTCCTCCAATTTATATCCATCCGTTTATAATCATAGTAATAATACAAATTTATACAATACAACTACTTCAAAATATAAATAATGAAATTCAACTAATTTATCCATCGTCGTCCTACTCTCTCTCTTTACTTTTCCTTTCCCATCAATTTAAAAAAATTAAATAAATAATATTCTGCAACTATTCTCCTTTGTTTTTTTCAGTTTAAAATAATAAATAAATACAATTATTACAAATGGAAATTTAAATAAAAGTCTCTTCGTCGTTTTGTCCCACCAACCTGCAACCAAAAAAAATGGGGTTGTAAGCCAACGCTCAGTAGAACTCCAACCCCTCTAATACGTGCATTTAAATTTAATATGCCACATGAAATACCTTAGCATGTTTTTCAAATAGATTTCATATAATCAAATAGATTTCACGCGACATTTCCATATAATCAAAATATAATCAAATAGATTTCATGCAAACAAATAACGTTACATACACCGACAATGATAACACAAGGTCACATTGAGAAAATTCAATGTATATATTAAAAGAGTTAGGAATTCTACCTCTTCCAAATCTTCCGCCGGCCGCGAGATGAGTTTTTAGTTTTCATTGGGGTGGTTATGTAAAAAAAAAAATCATTTTTCTTCCTTTTTTTTTTCTTCTTTCTTTTTCTTTTCATGCTTCTTCTTCCTACTTCTGTTTGGTCTTGCCGCCGACCGTTTCTCACTCTTGTCGTCGATCACTGCTCCGACCATGCTACATAGTCACGAAGTCAACCGTCGAACACCAACAAACTTACGCCATGGGATCTCAGAACAAAACACACACACACACTCACGATCATCGCCACCATCGTCGGCTAAACTCACGCCGCCGCCGTCAACTGAACGAGCTGAACTCATACCATCCTACGATGAAACACATGCACGATCCACACACACCACGTCCGAACCACCATCACAAACATATGATACACATGCAGCGTTTTGGTTTTCTGTTTTGAATTCTCACTGCCTGCGAGTTCTCTCTCTCTAACCCACCATCAGCGATGACTCCAGTGATCTACGACGAGCACACCCACGCCCAT
Source organism: Eucommia ulmoides (assembly GCA_016647705.1). NCBI lineage: Eukaryota > Viridiplantae > Streptophyta > Magnoliopsida > Garryales > Eucommiaceae > Eucommia > Eucommia ulmoides. The sequence continues at coordinate 13,805,029 of CM028331.1, forward strand.
ACACATGCTGAACGACGACGACACACACAAACACACGATGACGACGTTGAACGGCCACCACATACCTACCGAACGGACCCTCTTCTCTCTTTTTTTTTTCCTATTTTTGCTTGGTGCTGGGTTCCTTGTCGACACAACACACACACACACACGCTGGACTGAATCACGCCAATCATACCGCCAGCCGAACGACGGACAACCAAAACCCACACCGTCAACGATGGCGCCACACCTCTCTCTCTCCTCTGTTTTCTCTTTTTTCTTCTACTGTCATGTGTGTGTATAAAGTTATATATATATATATATATGAGTTGAAAAAGAGGCCCAAGCTAAACCCATTCAATTCGTCAACTACCGGCCGAAACACGCGTCCCTCACTAATCCCCCTAAATTTTCTTTAAGTTCTTAGTTCAATCCAAATTCAAATTTTAATATTTTTAAAATTATAAATTAACCCCTACAATTTTAAATTGAATAATTAATAACAGTATCTCCCCCGTTATTTCTAAATGTGCTAAAATACAGCTTAAATCGTGTGTATAAAAAAATTAGGGTCTTACACAGGTAACAGCTCTAGATGGTCCAGCGCCCCTTGACCAAAGAGAAAGCATGTATTCAGGATCGAGAAGGGTGCAAGGGTAGGAGCTTCGCTCATCTGGGGACCCCAAGAATCTCCTCAACTCTGGCTTTCTTCAGCCGTTCAATCTCTACCCCCTCCACTTTCCTTTTTTCTCTCTCCTGGCTGACCTCAGTGTTGTTCTTCTTGGATGAGGGCATAGGAACTTATTCTGATTGGGACGATTTCTCTTTTCTCGCTACAGCCTTAGCCTCTCTCCTTTGTTGCTCTTTCCTTGTAATCATTCGTGACTCAACCTCTACCCAGCCAAGGGCTTCATTCGTGGAACTCTTCACCTCCCTCAGGGGTTCCCCTTGGGAAGCCTTCTTCTGAGGTCGGGTAGTCTATTTCTTCTCGGTAATAGCCTTGGCAGCTCTCTCATTCAATATCCTCGTCAGTGCAACTTTGTCCATCTCTGCCAAGGGAACAAGGATAATTAAATGGGCAAAAAGCAAAAGAACGCTAGAAGTCCGAGTAATCAATAACTTCTGAGAATGAAAACTTTACCGTTCTTTGTCTTCAGGTCAATCTCCGACACAGGTAGACCTGGGGCGATATAAAAATGGCGGTCGTACAGCGTTAACTCCAACAGCTGATCAACTTTTCTAAACTTAGTGTTTCAGATGGCCTTCATTTGCTGTTGAATTAGTACGCTTGGTCGTACCCTTTTACCGCTCACTTTTTCCAGGAGAGCACAAGGAAACAAAATGGAAAAAAAAAATAGTCTAGGTACCAAAAAGATTACGTAATCAATTAATCGCTCACAAATAAATTTGTTCTCACCTACAACACCCCACTCCCTTGGGATGGGGTTAACTCTTTCCTCGTCTTAGCTAAATTCCCAACCGATTCCTCCTAAGAAAAAGAATTAGGGCTTCTAATTCTTTACTGAGGACTGTAGGCCCGAAAGGAATTGCCTCCTGGACGTAAAGTAGAACCACCCCTTCCCGAAAGGTATGGACTTGGGAAATAAAAAGGATTTGAACAAGTCCAGGAATGGCTCTATTACCTCAACCTTGCAAATGATATATGAGGCCACAAAGGCCCGTGCAGTTAGGAGCAAGCTGTGATGGACACAACTTATACTCCATGCATAAGGACCGTAACCAGGGGGGATCAGGAACCTCAAACCACTGTGCAAATGCTTTATGTAGACCGTAATAAAGCCCTTGGAGGGGAGATGCAGGCCCTCTCCTCGGTAAGTGAAAGACGGGTGGGTCTCCACCCCCTCCGGGAAGGCATACGTGCTCCAGTCTATATTGAGTTTTCTCCTCCATCATTGTTGACGCAATCTCCCAGATGGGGCTATGTCCTGAAACAACATCTTCCTCAATCCCAGCCTCGTCTCCCTGGCCTGAGTTAGCCTCCGTGGTGGGGCCACTAGCAGGCCTAGCACCATCTCCATCATCGCGACAACCAGAAGACTTGGCGCCACTCGATGAACTCACCTGTTCCAGTGGGCAGGGGGCAATGCCAACACAGGATCAACCTGTTAAAGCGGGAAGGCATTTAGGGCTTATTCGGGGGTGTCTGACACTGAACTTGTACTTAGACTTGAGGCAGACCCCGATGCAAACTCAAAAGAAGAAGAAGAAATAATAGAAGACATGGTGGGAGAAGAAGGATTACCTATCGAGAAGGGAGAGTGCTCCAAAATTTGTAAAAACATAAAAATGAGCCTAGGATACCTCATTTATATAGGGAGGGATTTGTCCATCCCAATCATCACGACTGAAGATTATTTGAAATCACCTAGGGACAATACGCTGCTCAGAAACCGTACGAACACGTGTCCCCTTTTTGTCAGTTGGGCAAGCGGCGTGTCAAGGTGCATTGAAAATAAGTGACTGAAGAGGCACAATCACGGTGGGACACACGCATGACTTTTTTACGAATTTAAGGTAGGCCAATTATTACCATTTTTGGGCCACCCGTTTCTACTTTCGAACTTACCGTTTCCGTTCTCAGGCTAATTGCTCCCATCCCAGAATCACCCGTTCTCCTTCTCAGAAAGAGGCCTGGCCCCTGTACAACGCTCCTCAAATGCCAAAAAAAATAGCGAACATCACGAAAGACTCCATAGAAGCAGCATAACTTCGAAAAAGACTCACAATAAATTCCCCAGTGCTTCGAATCCCTTCTCAACACTAGGGCCTGGGGGGCAACTGATGAGTATAAAAATAGTCACTCCAACGTAGCTAATTAAATACCACCACATGCCTACAACTCTCCATCAAGATCAATTCATACTGAGGATTAAATGTGAAGATTGTGTCGGGCAAGGGCACACCTTAGCCCAAGCCAGCCACTCCAAAGACAACTAGCAGCACCCTCTAGGAAGACCCAGCAAGCCATCGTTGAGATGGGAAAACCTTTCCCATCTCGACATTCTCCGCAACGACATTGCTCATCTCGAAAATTGACCCCGCAAGCTCTCTAGAAAAATCCCTCTTTCCCATCTCCAACTATTCGAGAAGGGTAGGGCAGGAAGCTCCACACAACTCCCATTTCTCGTCTCTAGCTGTCTAGAAAGGGCAAGGATTAAACTCCTCATCTCGAGTACAGCAGGAAAGGGTTCTTCTCGGATCATGGGCTGGATTACTTCTCCAACTACAAAATATCTTATGCCATGGGCCTCAACAATAGTGCCAAAAAGCCCATAACTGACATAAAGCTACTCCTTGTCACCCTCTCATTGGCCACACGCCGATATGGGACTTTGATATGACATTGAGGGGACACTAATCCATGCTTATACCCTTAAACTAATCCACCCCATACCTATATATAGAAGGGCATACCAATACCCAAAGGTAGATGAAATTTGCTCCCCCTTCTTAGTAGCTTATTTATAAATCTTTCCCCTGAGCACTGATTCTCACGTCGGAGGGGACACGCTAGACTATCCCAGCAAGTCTTTTGTGCAGGTGTCGAAGTACTGCCTCATCCCAGCTCGGGACCACCTACTCTCAGCCCAAAAGATATTTGAGCTTATTTTAGCTTAGACTCATCCCTTCTCGGCCGGAAGGCTCTCCATGGATTAGAAGACTCTCGGGTACTTTCCTGCTTGAAACCCATTACGAGACACTCCACCTCTACCCATCTCGGGTCAGACGGACTGATCCCGAACTTCTCCATCTCCATTCCAGTAAAGGAGCACATACTCTCCATTACTGAGTGACTAGAGCATACCATTGAGGTCGTCCAAAATTCATCATCAACAAAATTGATTAAGACAACGTCATTTTATCAGGGTCTTTTGAGCATAGTAGTGGTTTCCTTCGACAATGCGATCAAGCAAGCCGAGGTAATAGAGAAAGAAATAAGGAGTGGAAAGATTGAAGGGGCCTTACCCGATCTAACAAAAATGTTAGCTCCACCAAAGAAGAAAGATGATGAGGTAGTTGTCATTGTTGTCTCCCAGTAAACCCCTCACTAAAACAATCCAAAACTTCTTATCCCCAAAATTAGCCAAAGCAAAACAACCAATACCATAACCATCTCCCTAAAAACCAAAATTACCCCCGAAACCAGCCATATTCCCAAAACCATTCCCACTACTACCAATACCTAGAACGTACTTCCCCTTTACCAAAACCATACTCCTCAATACTATCGTCAAGTGTACCAAACACCCGCCTACCACAAATATCAGCCAAAACAAAAAAAAAACCCACCTCAAGTTCTTAGCCACACCCTAAATCCAGGAATCCAATACTACTTAGGCTATCTACCTCGCATTACTGGGAGAAACTTCCAAAATGATAAAAAGGAACCGCTAGACCTTCTGGTGTCTATCACTGAGCTGTACTGAAACTGTTTGAAGTAGGGAATACTGACGTCTATTCCATCCCATGAGCCTAAGCCTAGAAATAGAGTCGTTTCTTCGAATGCTTTTTGTGAGTACCACTTTGGAGCCAGAGGACATACAGCCGAACAGTGCTATCACCTTACTGAAAAGATCCGAGAGTTCATACGGTTGGGGGCCCTCATGTTTCCCAACACAAAGATTGAGGCCGCTACGCCAAATTGCTAATTGAATCCGCTGCTTGAGCATTCACCTTCAAGGAGTGGAGAAATTGATCTTTACCAAGACATTGGCGAAAATGGGAATGAGTCAAGTGCCCGAGGCTCGAGTTAAAAAATCTAAAGGCTACAAAATTGGGGTTCTTGTTTACTTTCAATTTCCTAGGTGTTTTAATAAAATTGGGACGTTTTCGTGTACTCACCTTTTCATCCCATTGGTCTTTTGGATGGAAAATGATTTTTTCTGTAATGGCTTTTTAAATTTCAATAAATGCAATACTATTTTATCCAAACTATAATCTAATGTTTCAATCTTACTCTTTCAGGTACCCGAAATTGCCTGCATATGTTATATGTAATGTGACTGAGTGAGAATTTGAAGGTATGATTTTAATACAGAGCTAGACCACAATCCAATGGGAATAGAAACAAAGGAATATTTTGTTCTATCAAACGATGGTGAGATCCAAAAGGCCTTTGATAGAATCTGGCAGTAGTTCTAGGGTACCGGGGATTCAAAAGTCAAGATTGGCATCTGTTACCCTGAAGATGTTTTGATATACCGCTGCAAGCTGATCAAGCTGTCGCCACTAGTCCTTTAGTAATATGATAAATCCGAGTGTAAACATCCTGGCTCCCTGCTGTCGAACCCAATGGAAAAATGAGAAGACAATCATCCTAGGTTAATGATATAAATGAAAAAGCTCTCAAATGTAATACCGATATCCAATCATTCGATGAAGATCAAAGCTGGAAAAAAAATAGGATTTTTCACTATCAATCAATATTGTTGGGCACTAAATTTACTTCTTCGTTGATGGATCCTCAGGTTGTAAGAGGGTCTCGATTCGCAATGAAAAATAAGTTGATTTCTAATCTCGGTTGCCCCGAACCATTGTAAATTTGATCATCTATTTCTCAAAAAAAAAAAAAAAGTGAAAAGAAAAAAAGAAAAAAAATGAAAAAATGGCAAAAAATGAGGGGTAAAATAGTCGAGTTATTAACCGAGAAAGAAGCACTAATGCAAATGTGAAAGAGATTCGAAAAGAAAAGGAAGGGGATAGATTAGCTCTCTCAAGGCTTCTGTTTCAGGCCAATTTGGTTGACAAACGATATTTGTTTTTGGATTAGAACTTGATGGATTTGAATGGAATTAGAATTTGTGAAAATAAACATTGGTCATGGTTTGAAAATATATTGGAACCATATTCCTCTACAATCCAACTCAAAATATCACCAAAAAGCATATCGGGCATTGAAGGTACTCATTTTAGTAATTTTTGACATTTCGCCCATTTTTCGGACTAAATCAGTTTTGAAGGACTTAAAAAAACACAAAGTATTCAGGAGTACTAGAAGCCCAAGTATCGAAGCACCTAAAAGTTTGAAAAGACAACAATCCAGTTGAGCAAGCCAAGGAGACCTTGATGAGGCATATTGGGCCCTTCCCTGAGTTAAAAAGCGAAGTCTTTGAAAGGGGTCTCATTAAATCAGCCCGGGGCATGTTGGGCCCTACCCTTGAGTTAGAAAGCGAAGTTACTAAATTAAAATAAAGGAATCTCATCAAATCATCCTGAGCAGGTCCAGCGCCGTCAGTTGAGTGACTGTAACAGAAAAAATGGGAGAATAGAATTGCAAGTCATCAAAGGTGACCAATTTTTCAGACTAAGATTTTATTTTGGAAGTGTTATCTTGTCCACTTATAGAGATCTCAAAAAAGTCAGGAGTATAGATTTCCTTATCACAGGATCCTCTCACCTTCCTGCCAACTCAAATAAGAAACTCTTATTACTGAAAATTCAAAAGCTCTAAATGAGCATTCATGTATGTGTGTTGCCCTAAAGGGGCATTCAGTTAACTACGCTAAGCCCGATTCTTAGCGTAATGCTAAAGTACGTAGGCAACCTGTAAAGGTTCGGTCATCTGAGTATTAGCCCCAACCACAGGTTGAGGCACATTTTATATATTTGATCTCTCATTTCTACCTAGCCACAGGTTGGGGCATATTTTATACATCTAGACTTTCTTTTGTCCTTCCCAATTAAGAAGGTTGGGGCATGAGTATCATTTTCATTACTTTAAACGATCCTCTAAGCAGACATATATTCATCATGAGTATCGTTATGAGCATTTTTTTTATTACTCTCAGGAATTCTCTAAATGGACACTTGTTTTTCATGGGTATCGTCATGAGTTATTTTTTTCATTACTCTAAACGATCTTCTAAACGGATACGTGCTCTTCATAAGTATCGTCATGAGTTATTTTCTATCACTCTAAATAATCCTCTAAACGGATACATGTTCACAATAAGTATTGTCATAAGTCATTTTTCATTACTCTAAACAGACACTTGTTTGCCATGAGTATCGTCATGAGTTATTTTTTTATTAGTCTCAGCAATCCTCTAAATGGACACTTGTTCGTCACAAGTATTGTCATGAGTTATTTTTATGTTTTATTTGTTCCGTGATCGAAAAATGTTCTTTGAAAAATTCAAAAAATGAGACGATCAAAATGACATGATCTCCTATCTTTGTCAAGTAAGTGAAACTCGCATGACAAAGAGGGATAGCTGTAAACATGGCATTTTGACCGTCACGTAAATTTTTTTATATCTTATTTTATAGTTTATGTTTATTTTTTATTTTATTTTAGGTTTAGAAAATACAAAAAAAATAAAGAAATAAAGAAAAAAGAATAGAAAATAGAAAAGGAATAAGAGAAAGAGAAATAGAAACAAAAAGAAATAAAGAAAAGAACGAATGAAGATAGAGGAAAAAACAACAGGAAGAAAGAGAGGAGAGCGAGGGAGAGAAAGAGAGGAGATAGAGAATTGAATAGAGAAAGAATAAAGTGGATGAGGGTCTACTACCCTTGTCAACCAAAATAGATGGAAAATAGAGCAAGAGAAGAAAGAGAAAAAAAAAATGAGTAGGTCCCCACTTCCAACCGTGAGAGAGAGAGGGGAACAGTGGAGGGGCCCACCACTACCTTGTGGCAGAAAAATAAAGAGGAAAAAATGGTGGGGGGCCCAAGTCGGCCAAATATAAGAGAGAAAAAAAGAGAGAGGGAGTCGTGGGCCCTGCCACGCGTCAGCCATGAGAGAAAAGTAAGCACGTGATTTCACGCGCCCGCCTAGCCTTGAAACTTCTTTTTGGGCTTTTCCCGATTTTACCCTTTCCCTATCCAACTTAGATTGGGTCTTAGGCAGTCAGACCTAATTTTTAAGGCTTCCTACGTGTTTTTCTTGCCCAATCTTTTCCTATAAATAGGACTCTCCTCTTCTTAGTTTATTTACTCATAAATTGATTAAAAAAAAAAAAAAACATTTTTGAGAGTGATTCATAGCGAGAGCCCTTTTGGGAAGTCATCTATGAGAGAGAAAAAAACCCGAGTATCGATATGTTTTATGATTTTTAATTCTTTTTCATTATTTCTTTTGTTTCTCACAATTAAAATTCCTAAAAGTTTCTTTTCTTTTGTAATTGTCCGATGACTTGATGAAAATGTCAAGATGAGATTCTTCATTCTCAATCTGAACATTTGAGCGTTAGACGAGGAAACTCATATCTTGCTCTTTTTTTTTATTTGTTGCAATTCATAGATAAAGGAAATAAAACTAAAAAAAAAGGTTTTCTGATAATCCGATGAAAAAGTCGGGGAAGGTTTCTCGTGCTTAAACTTAGTTCCCAAGCGTGAGGTGAATGGGGTTTAATTCTTTATTTTTCTGTTTTTCTTTCCTTTTATTTCCTTTAACTTTCTTTTATTTCTTATAAAAACCCTAAAAAAAATCAAAAACCAAGAAAAATAATAAAACCTTAGATTGTAATAATTAATCTCTACAAACCTTAGGATGAATTTGACGATTTGATAAATCGTCGGAGAGTTTTTTCATGACCTCATTTCAATTCTCCAAGTAGAGTGGAATTTAGAAACGTTCAGTTTTAAAAAATCTATTTCCTCGGTAAATCTTTTCGTGGGATTCCGCTTAAGTTTTGGAAAAATTAATTTTTACAAACTTTTATTTCCATGATCTTCCCTCGATTTTCATCTCCATAAAATTTGATTGAATTTCAAATTGGAATTTCTTTGAATTAATTGGAAAAACTTAAAATAACCATTATTTGTATCTGTTTCGTATATTTATTTTTTGTATCTTTGGGCGACATGTTTAGAATACTTTTAGCACTTACACTTTTTATGTTTCATTAAATATAGGTTCTTTTAGATTTCATAATCCATATTTATTTCTTGTATCATTTAGACAACATATTTAGCACACTTTCACCAGTTACACTTTTTTATATTTCATTACATATAGGTTTTTTTAGATTTTGTAATCCACGCTACTTTTTTTCATTTAGTTACGACACATATACCTCTTGCATTTTTCATATATATTAGATAATTAAATCATTGTCACTCATAATCACATTAATTCATGTAGTTCTCTAATTTATTCATGTATTCATACCATTCCGCATTGGCACGTTTAAATGAAAATCATTCTTACTTAAAAATCATATAAGCAGTTTTTTTCAGGTCACTTTTGCATAAATAAAATAAAATTCATATCATACTAGTTTTTATATCCATACTTTCATACTTTTTCACTTATTTTAGTTTGTCTATTTAAATCAAAGAAATATTTCATAAACATATATAAAACCACCCCCAGGGGACCATACCTATCGAATTTTTAATATTCATACTTCGGAAACATTCCCAAAATACAAAAACTTGTCCTATCATATTTTTGAAAAATACCAATATATTTCATAAGGAAAGGATTTGAAAACAAAATAAAATGTTCGGACTTAAATTAATTGGATTCAATTGAACATAAGGTACCATTTTTGGAAAGATGCCTTGGGGTGCCTGATACCTTCCCCCAGCGTAAACGACCTCCGAGCTCTTAAATGAATATTTGGTTTAACCAAGTTTTTTTTAGAGTCAATTTTTACTTAGGCCTTTTAAATTATTTGCTAAAACTTCGGTGACCTAGCACCCCATTTATGTTGTCCCAAAGAGCTACCCAAAAGGGGGGTGAATTGGGTAATTACTAAATTTAAATAATTAATTCAATTAAACATAAATAATCAATTTCCTTAAATATATTATTATCTTTATATGTAGCAGAAATGTGTTTACTTCTAAATGCACACCCAAACACAATATATGAAATAATCAATACATCATACAATGATATATCCTGGTTCGGTAAGCTACTTTTACTTACATGCAGTTTCCCGAGCTCCACGGAGATTCGCATTCACTAAACCCTTGATTCTTTTCCTAGGTAGAAACCAAACCCTTACAATCTCGATCTTTTTCACAGGTTTAGAATCAACCTTTACAATTATTCTTTTTCCATACTCAGGAAGAACCTTATATTTTTACCAGGCTCAAGACTAACCTAATTTTATTATAGGAGGAATCAAAACCTAATCCGTTTAATAGGCTAAAGATCAAACTTACCACTCCCTCACACTTTTACACTTATCATTTTCTTAAGTTTATAAAGAACCTTTACAATCACTTAATTCTATTACAGGGAGAATCAAAATCTAATTCTTTTCAAGGAAAAAAATAACCTAACCTTTTTTGCAGGACAAAGATCGAACCCTAATATTTTTTCACAAGAAAATTATCGAAATCTAACTACCCTGACTAAACACTGTCCCAAACGTGTCTAATCCGCTTAAACTCACAAATAGAAAAAAATGTAAGTTTCTTCTCACAAAGAACTTCCACCACCTCAATACAAATATATTAGATTAATGTCATAAATAATTACTACGTGATAGATACAATATAAGGTCATTAAAATTTGATTAATTAATAAAGTGGATAACATAATTTAAATACGTAATCAGATAATCAAACAAAAATCATTTAAAAAGATTTCCAGGCTCTTAAGTTTAAAACGATTTTCTAATCAACCCTATATCAAGCAATATTCAAAATTCGCGGGTTTAATAATAGGTAGTTCAAATACATCTTATAACGGCTACTTTTCAAATAATATGTCATTAAATGACAACCCAAGACCACATATATCATATGTTGGCCTAGTGAAATACTCAAGAGGGGGGTGGATTAGGTAGTTAAAAAAATATCAGAGAAAAAATACTTTAATAACCCAAATAATTAATTTTAATTCTAAATTAATTATTATCTCAATATCACAATGGAAATATAAAATCAATTAGATATACACCAAACAACAAAAATAAATAATGTAAAGATAACAGCACACCAGAAATTTATACTAGTTCACCAAGTTACTCTTGGCTAATCTAGTCCTCCGAACCCCACAGAAAGTCGCACCCACTAAATTTGAGATTCTTTTAAAGGTTGGAACCAAACCCTTACAAAGATTCTTTTACAGGCTCAGAATCAACTTTTACAAATTTATTTTCACAGGCTTAGGAATAACCTCTAATTTTTACAGGTTCAAGAATAACCTAATTCTTTTTAATACAAAGGCTAAAGAATCAAAACCTCACAAACACTCCAAATATCCTTTACCTGGTAAGGATTGAACTGTTACAAAATTCTCACAAAATAATTCAATTCAGGAAGAATTACTACCTCAATCTCTTTACAGGAAGAGACTGAAACCAACTACCCTTAGATTAAATACTCTCAACAGTATTTAATCTGTCACTCAACTTACCAATTAAAAATTGACAAGTGATTTTTTTCACTCGGAGTTTCTACCACCCTAGATAAATTAAAACTCAATTAATATCCCAAAACTAGTGATGGAAAAGTGAGATATTCAAAATCTAATTTTAAACAAAAATGGATAGCACGTAATTGAGCACATAATCAGATTGATTCAAAAAATTGTTTAAAAAAATATTTTTCAATAACAAATCAGAAAATAATTTCTAAAATCAAATTCCAAAAATTAATCAAACAATACTAAACAGAAAGTAATTTGGAAAGATTTCACCCAAAATCCACCGAAAGAATAATTATAGCGATGTTACTTCAGATTCGGTAGCAGCAAATAATTCTAAAAAATAACTATTAGAAAAGCTCTCAAAATTCTCAATATAATTTCTCTTAGCAAAACTCAGTATAATCTCTTGGTCTCTCTTAATCTCTCTTACTGATATGAAAAACGCAGGTCTATATAAATGAGATTAAAATCAGCTCTCTAACGGCTAGTTCCTATTTGTTATGACACTTAATTGCTCTTATAGACCCCTTATATCATTAAGATTTCATTCTGGTTCAAATCACTTAATTATAGCTTTTAAACTTCTCAATTAAGTCCCCCAAATATTTCTCAATCACAATTAAATAGAATAAAAACAATTATATGTACCAAATTGAGAAATATTCAAACTTAATAAACCAAATCTATAGGGATATCATAATATGTGTTGCATATCTTAAATAATATTAAATCCCTAAAATCTCTCATGAATCCTTACTTGGGCCGAAATAAAAAAATATTGACCCGACCCGACCCGACCGACCGACCCGCCTATGAGCTGCCCCCGATCGGATTTTAATGTTTACCCGCCCGATAACCCGAACCCGACCGAATGTATAGTAAATTACCAAAATATCCCCTCTTATATATATACACCCCTCTAGCCCTAACCCTAAATCTGATCACTCAATTCACTCCATCACCGCCGCACCCCCGATCGATCGCTATTTTCTCACCTCTCTCGTTCACTCACTTCCTCGATGGCCAAGACTTCAATTTTTGCTCTGGTTCTCCCCACGGCCAAGATCGCTTCCTCAGGACCTTAACAGAGAAGATCCGGTTCTGTAAGTTTAGGGTTTTTATTTTTTGTTTGTTTGATCTGTTTTTGTTTGTTTGTTCTGATTTTCTTTTTGTTTAGGTCTAGTTTAATTTTTTTCCTAGACTCTCTTCTCCGTCTATTTCTGATTCTCTGTTCTCCGTTAGTTTAGGTGTGATTTAATTTTTTGTTTGTTTGATCTGGTTTTATTTGTTCGTTCTGATTTTATTTTTGTTTAGGTCTAGTTTAATTTTTTACCTAGACTCTCTTCTCTGTCTATGTTCTGCATTAGTTTAGGTGTGATTTAATTTTTTATTTGTTTGATTCTATGTTTATGCATTGTTGGTTGAACGGTTTACCAAAGGAAAATTAGAATGAGTGTTGAATTCAACTTTTTACCTGTTGTTTAGAATTCAAAACTGCTATTTTCATTGTTCAACTTTGGGTTTTTTTAGATTTAAAAGGCTGATGAGTAGAAACGATTGCTTAGGTTTGATTTTTGTTCATTGAAGGGAAATTAGAGCAAATGTTGAATTTGACTTTTTGCCTAAAGTTTTAAATTCGAAACTGCCTTGTGAAGTTATGTTTTGTGTGTCGTTTTGTTGTTTAATTTTGGGTTTTGTTTAGATTTGAAATGGGTTATGCATTGTTTAGTTATTTGTTTAGTTGTGTTTCAGTGCGAGCTCCATTTTTTAGGTAAGTTTAATTTCAGTGCTAGCTCCATTGTTTATGCATTGTTGGTTGATTATTGTCATAGCAATAAACAATAAACATACTATTACTGAAAACAAACAATACACATACCAGGAAATAAAAAAACAAAGAAAACAATTCCGGAATTAATTTTTGTATACTTACTTTTTTGTTAGATCGGTAAATGGTTGAACACGATAAAGAGCATGTGAAATATACTACTACTGAAAAGCCAGCACTTGCACTCTGTGAACCTAACGCCAGGAAATGGTCTTATGTTTGGGACCATTTTACTGTTGTAAACCCACTTGAGACCGACCCCAAAAAACTAAAAGCAGCTTGTAATCATTGTTCGGTTACATATCACTATCATAGCAAAAGGCATGGAACGAGGTCAATGAAGTCTCATTTGGACTTCAAATGTAAGGAATATTAGGCTACTCTACGAGACCCATCTCAAACCACATTAGGTTTTAAACCAAAAGATGAATTGATAGTTGAAAGTTCTATTGGGAGTTTGACGGCAATAAAATTTAGTGTTGAGGATTGTTGTAGGGCTTTGGCTGACATGTTGATTATAGACGAGTTGCCTTTCCATCATGTTGAGGGTGAGGGGTTTCGTAAATTTATGCGTGTTGTTTGTCCTAAATGGACCAAAATTTCGTCTCGTATTATAATCGCTAAAGATTGTTTTGAGGTTTATTCAAGAGAGAGAAAGAAGTTGAAAAATGTCCTTCGAGGTCAAAGAGTTTGTCTCACCACAGACACATGGACTTTGATCCAAAATTTAAATTACATGTGTCTCACAGCACATTTCATGGATAGTGAATGGAATATGCATAAGAGAATTCTTAACTTTTGTATAATGGAAAGTCATAAAGGTGAGATACTCGGTAAAATTATTCAGATGTGTTTGCTTAATTGGGGGATAGACAATATTCTCACAGTCACTCTTGATAATGCTAGTTCAAATAATGGTGTAATTCAATACTTGAAAAGAAAAACTAAGGATAGAGTTGGTACAATTTTAGAGCATGAGTTCTTGCACGTGAGATGTTGTGCTCATATTTTAAATTTTATTGTTCGTGATGGTTTGAAGGAAGTGGATGAATCCATTGTGAATGTAAGAAATGTCATTCGTTATGTGAGGTCTTCTCCACAAAGAATGCAAAATTTTAAGTTATGCTCGGAGATAGAAAAGATTGAGTGTAAAGTGCAAGTATGTTTAGATGTGCCTACAAGGTGGAACTATACATACTTGATGTTAGAGAAAGCGGAACAATTCCAAAACGCATTTAGCCGATTGGAAGAAGAAGATACCAATTTTATTCCTAGTATCACAGAAGAAGATGATAATGAGAGAGACGAAGAGATTAGTAGGAGATCGAAGAGAACACCTTTAGGACCTCCCCTAAGGGAGGATTAGGATAAGGTTCGGTTATTCACCAAATTTCTTAAAGTTTTCTACGACGCTACCGTTCGTTTGTCGAGCTCTAGACATGTAACTTACAATGATTTTTTTTCGGAATATGTTCAAATCCAAGACACAATTGAGGAAGAATGTAGTAGTGGTGCACCTTACTTGAGCTTAGTGGCGCAAAACATGAAAACTAAATTTGATAAGTATTGGGGGAAATTTGAGAAGATGAATCCGTTGTTATTTGTCAAGTTAGTTCTTGATCCTCGTTTTAAGTTGAGTTATGTTGAATATTGTTTTGGATTATTGTTTGACTTTGTGAAAGCTAATGAGAGGACTAACAAGGTGAAATCCGTTCTTTTCTGTTTATCTAATTCGTATTTCACGCTTCATAATGGGGGTACTTCTAACAATCCAAAATCAAGTCAACCATTGGAACAAAATGTATCTAGTAGTGGCCCAATGGATTGAAAGGCAATGAGATTTTTGGGGTATAAGCAACATTTGGAGAAGGTAGGCACACAAGAAAACCAAAGTGAGGTAGACTGATATCTTGTGGAGAGGGTGGAAGAAAATGTAGAAGGGTTTGATGTATTAGCTTGGTGAAAATTGAATGCCCCTAGATATTGTATTCTTTCTATTCTTGTATGGCATGTTCTTGCAATTCCCGTGTCTACCGTCGCCTCGGAATCGGCATTTAGCATAGGGGGTCGCATGCTAGATCTTTTCCGAAGTTCTTTGGCACCAAAAACGATAGAAACTCTTATTTGTGCTCAAGATTGGATTCGTTCTTCAGTGAAGAAAATTAGCATCAGGGAAGCAATGGATGATGTCGAAGCATTCGAGAATCTCACTTTGGGTATTTTCAAATTATTTTAATTTCTATTTATTTTTTATTTATTTTTGTTTATCTAATTATTAAAATCCTCTCAATTTATGTTGTAGAGATTACGGATGATGACAACATTAATGAGCCGGTGATTGTTGAAGTTTAGAATTTGCTATTTTTGGTTTGTTTATAAGTGTTTTTGTTGACATGTTGTGGTGTTTTTAGTTTCTTATTGCTGGTGGTGGTAGTTCAAGTTTAGAATTTATTATTTTTGTTGTGGTTTGGTAATTAGTAGTGTTGTTGTGGTGTTTCTTGTTTGTGGTGGTTGTTGAAGTTTAGAATTTGCTATTTTTGGTTTGTTTATTAGTATTGTTGTTGACATGTTGTGGTGTTTTTAGTTTCTTATTGTTGGTGGTGGTGGTTCAAGTTTAGAATTTATTATTTTTGTTGTGGTTTGGTAATTAGTATTGTTGTTATGGTGTTCTTAGTTTGTTATTTTTGAAATAATTATTGTGTTTTAATTATAAATTTGTATGTAAGTTTAACACCAATAGCTCCAAAAAACAAGCCAAAAAAACAATAGGGGAAAAAATTTTAAAAACTGCAGCTGCTATGGATTTTCCGCCCAAAAAAAAAAAAAAAAAAATGTAACCCGAAACCCGACCATGACCCGATCACCCAAACCTGACAAACAAGTCGGGGTTGTCGGATCGGGGTGGTCAGGTATGTCCGACCAACATTCCGATCGGGTTGGGGAAAAAACAGGCCAAACCCCGACCCGCCCGCCCAACTTTTTGTCCTAATCCTTACCAAAAAACGGCTAGTAATGACTACTTTTAGAATAAAATCCAGAATTCCATAATATCCTGAAACAGTCTCATAAGTCAACCGACTAAGATCACCTGTAGACCGATCAATTCAGGATATAACCAAACCAAAGATTTTGTGCCCATCGGTCAACCTATCTGTCTACTTAGAGATTCAGAGAGTTCCATTTCTCTTCACAAGTCGACCGTTCTGTCGACTCATAGATACAGAGAGTTCATATTCAAGCATAGGTCGACCTATCTGTCGACCGAGAGATACAAAGAGTTTTACTTCTTTGTTCTGGTCGACTTATGGATGTTGGAACCTCTTCTAAACTCGTTTTTAATTCATTTTTATTGACGTTTTCGCCCTTTTAACCAATTTCTTTTCTTAGTTAGCTCCACTAAATACTTAAATTCAATTTTAATCAATTATAAATACTTTTTTTTTAATTACACATAGGAGCAAATAATTTAGTTAATTAGGATCTTATTAAATACACACATATTTATAAAAATCATTTAAAAATCTTTTTGTGTTGTGTGTGATCTTAATTGGGATATTAAGAGTTGAAATTTAACCTGAGTTGTTTTCCATAGGTTCTTCAAATTCTTCAACCTCTTAATCATTCATCGTCTTTATCATCATATCTTTATCATTTGGAACTAACAAACTGAAACACTTAATCAAACCGTTAGTTCCACAAAAAACATCAACCTTTAATTGTCCATCAAAATCTTAGGATCAACAATCTCCCATTTTTTTATGATGAAAATTAATTTTGATGTTTTCTTCAAAACAGTAATATAACCATACTCTCCCTGAATCCGATGACGGGTTTTATAACTCATTTAAGCATAGTAATAAAGATATTCATAAAGTAATCAATAAAACACAAATATAAAAATAAACTTCCCCTTAAGATATTCAATAAAACATCAACTAATTCTCCCCCTTTGTCATCTCAAAAAAATTTAGGGAGAGGTTAACACACAAGAACTCTACTCTAGGCAAACATCATTATGCCTAGCCATACCCAAACCGCGAATTATTTTAACAAACTAATATTCCGCTAATGGTTTGGTAAAAACATCAGCAAGCTGGTAAGAGGTATCAATATACTCAATAACAATGTTCATTTTCTGAATATGATCACGAATAAAGTGATGTCTAATCTCTATGTGCTTAGTTCGTGAGTGTTGTATAGGATTCTTACTTTTAGACAAATAACACATTTATTATCACAAAAGATCGGGACCTCCTCCATGCAAATTCCAAAGTTATTTAACTATTGCTTAATATATAAAATTTTAGCACAATAGTTACCAGCTGCCATATATTCAACCTCAGTAGTGGATAAGGCTATCGAATTTTATTTCTTGCTTGATCAAGAAACCAAAGGATGTCCTAACAAATGACATGATCCACTTGTACTTTTTCGCTCAACTTTGCAACCGGCAAAATCAACGTCGGAGTAACTTACCAATTTAAAATCACTCTCCCTAGGATACCATAAACCTAGGTCAGTCGTCCCCTTTAAGTATCGAAAAATTCGCTTAACTGCAGTCAAGTGCGATTTTTTAGGACAAGATTGAAATCTAGCACAAAGACAAACACTATACATAATGTCAGGTTTACTAGCAGTTAAATACAACAGACTATCAATCATACATCGATACATTTTTTCATTAACACTTTTGCCCGTATCGTCTTTGTCTATTTTCGTAGCCATTGCCATTGGAGTTTTGTACTCTTTAGCACCTTCCAAGCCATATTTCTTTAACAACTCCTTGGTGTATTTAGCTTGGTTTATAAATATTCCTTCTTTGGTTTGCCTAATTTGCAATCCAAGAAAGAAATTCAACTCTCCCATCATGCTCATTTCAAATTCAACCTACATTATCTTAGCAAACCCTTGGCAAAGATTCTCATTAGTGGATCCAAAAATAATATCATCAACATACACTTGTACTAATAAGATATCAAAATCAGTTTGCTTCACAAACAGTGTTATATCACAAATACCCCTTCGAAATTCATTTTTTATCACATATCGGCTAAGTCTCTCATACCAAGCTCTAGGAGTTTGTTTGAGCCCATATAAAATCTTGCGAAGTTTAAATACGTGATCGAAAAATTTATCACTTTCAAATCCCGGGTGTTGTTCCACTTAAACTTCTTCTACTAAAAAGTCATTTAGAAATGCACTTTTTACATCCATTTGATATAACTTAAAATTACGTGAACATGCAAAAACGAGTAGCATTCTAATTGCTTCTAGTCTAGTAACAGGAGCATAGGTTTCATCATAATCAATTATTTCCTCTTGATTATAGCATTGTGCTACTAATCTTGCTTTGTTTCTAATTATCATGCCAGATTCATCTTTTTTATTTCTAAAAACCCATTTATTACCAATAACAGGATGAAAATTCGATCTCGGAATAAGACATCATACTTTGTTTCGCTCAAATTGAACTAACTCATCTTGCATTGCAGAAATCCAAGATTCATCAGTTAATGCCTCATCTATATATTTAGGCTCAATTTGAGATAAAAAAGTAAGATTAATTATATTCCTAAGAGAAGAACGAGTACTTACACCTCTTTCGAAATTACCGATGATTTCTTTTACCGAATGTCCCGATACTGTCTTTATAGCTCTTGGTAAAGTCAAATCATTTTTCTTAAGTTCCTCCTCTTGTTGGGACTCCTTAGGTATATTATCACATTAGTTTTGGTTATTTGAAATACATGCATCATCATCATTCAAAATCTTTCTCGACAAGAATGGATCAGTTTCCTAAAAAATAACATGCATAGTTTTTTCTACTACTAACATACGTTTATTATAAATTCTATAAGCCTTACTGTTAGTAGCATATCCAAGAAAAATCTTATAATCAGATTTAGCATTAAATTTACCAAGATTATCCTTGTCATTCAAAATAAAACACTTACATCCAAATACTTTAAAATAAGAAATATTAGGAGTCTTACCATTCCAGATTTTATATGGGGTTTTGTTAAACCCTCTACGAATCGATACTCGATTCACCACATGGCAAGCTGTACTTACTGCTTCGGCCCAGAAGTAGGTTGATAAGCGATTTTCATTAAGTGTCGTTCTAGCCATCTCTTGAAGCATCCTATTTTTCCTTTCCACTACACTGTTTTGTTGCGGTGATTTTGGTGCAGAAAAGTTATGAGCATAATCATGTTCATCACAGTAACTTACCATATCATCATTCTTAAACTCTCTTCCTCTGTCACTTCGAATGTTAATAATAGAACATTACTTCTCATTTTAAACACGTTTACAAAATTTAGCAAAAACAGAAGCAACCTCACTTTTCTTAACAAGAAAAAATACTAACGCAAGTCTGAAATAATCATCAACTATAACAAATGTATAAAACTTACCACCAAAACTAGCAATAGAGTTAGGCTCAAACAAATCAAGATGCCATAATTCAAGACATCTAGACGTGGACGTGTGCATCTTTTTCTTAAATAATGATCTAACATGCTTGCCTAATTGACATGCATCACATACCTTAAATTTCAAAATTCAGCACCAACTACTGTTTAAATACTAAAATAAAAATGTAATAACCATCATCTGATCCCAAAAGTATTGAAAAAAATTGGAATTGAAAATATACTACATTAACAAAATTTAAAAACAAAAATCAAACTTGACCAAAATTGTAATTCTTTTAATTAAATAGTTTTAATTAAATTTTAATAGTATATGTACAAGGAAAAATAAGTAATTTTATATATAATATCAAAGGAAGAAGGCATCAGAGACATTTTCCAAATGATAGGGGATATCGTTGTTGGTTTTCCAAATGACAAGGGATTTCCTTGAAATTTATCTATATTTTGTTAATAATTGTTTTCATTATAATTAATTATATGTGACTTTATCTCTTCATCTCATTTTGTCTCTCAATCCATTTAATAAAATTCTCTCTCTCCATTTATTAGTTACATATATAATTTATTCAATTTTATGTGCTCAAGGGTATATTTTAACAGTTTTTAATCAAATATAGAAACTATTAAATAATATAAAAATGTCATATCAGATTATTTTAAAATTATTATTTAAAAAAAATTACAAAATTTTAAAAACCCATCTAGGAGCTAAATTTACTTCTTATTTACTATTTTCTAAAAATAATTCTGAGTGACGAATATTACTTGGGTTAGAGGTTGACATTAATAGCTTTCTAGGTTGTAATTTTTTTTTTTTATTTCTCTAACACGAAAATTTATTTTTGCTATGTTTTCATAAAATATAAAATTAAAAGATTAATTGTGCGTTATATATATATATTTAAATGAAAGATATACATATTTTTGGATCCGGATAATATGTTGGTCTAAAACTAGCTAAGTTAAAATTTAGCTCTTGTAGTTTTTAACATTTAATTTTCATATAATATTAGTTTTAGACCCGGACAACGTGCGGATTTAAAAAAAAAAATTATATTAATAAATATTTGACATTTGATTGTTATACATGAAACATTTAGTATTGTTTCTTTTAATTTAATGTTTCAAAATATTTTTTTTTAAAAATAACAAAATTAACACATTTAGAAAGAAAAAAAAAATGTCACTTTTGACTACTCTGATTTGTTTCTACACTTAAATTTAATAAGTAAAAGAGTTACATAAATTTAAGTATTAAGTTCTAAGAAGAGATATATATTTTTTTAACTTTTTAATGTGTATTTGAATAACAAATTTATTTATTGATTTATTTACAATTTTTTTAATTTCATTTTTAAGGTTAGCTTTTAAACAATATAATAGCTCCTAGTCTGTATTATTTATGGTTATTATTATTAGAAATTTTAATAGTGATTATGAAAAAAAATCACGACAAAAGAGAAAATATAATTATTTTGGCCAATTTAATATGTCATATTTATTTATTTTTTAAAAAAAATAAACATCTAATATACTAATATATAAAAGTGGAAGAAGATAGAAGTTTTCAATGAGATTTCAGAATGACTCCTTCAAGCTTTTTGGTAAATTTTTATTTTTTTTCCATTAATTATTACCACTTCTTCCTAAATTCTTATGTTTTTTTTTCTATCCTTTTTCTTTTTCATCAATAAGCCTCTTTCAAGTTTTTTGAAAACTTCACAAAAAAATAAATAATAATATTAAAATACATAATTATTTTAATTTCAAAAAATAATTATAATTACAAGTAGAAAATCCACAAGCCTAATGTTTTTTAACTGAGTGAAAGTATTAGTAAATAAAATCTCATATGAAAACTTCATCAAATAATTTTATTTTTTTAAAAAAAAAAAACTAAATTAAACAACTTATATATGAAGTTTAATTAAATTTTATATATAAAAAATATTTAATTTTTAGAGTAGTTTTAAATTTAAAAATTTCTGCAACAAGTACTCTTTAAGTACTCAAAAAATACAAAAAACTATCGTTTGATCCCAAAAGTAAAGTAAAAAAAAAAGTTTGAATAGAAAATGTTTTATATAAATCAACAATTTTTAATTCTCATAATAATTTTAAATTCTAAAAAAATCAGCACGAAGTATTTTTTAAATACTAAAAAAATGTAGTAACCATCATTTGATCTCAAAAGTATTCAAAAAAATTTATAAATATATTTACATAAACAGAATTTAAAAATCAAAATTGTAATTCTTTTAAGAGAGTTATAAAAGTAATTTTTTATTAGATAGTTTTAATTAATTTTTTTAACAATATAGTATCAAAGATAAATATGTAATTTTATATTAAATATCAAAGGAAGTGAGGATCAGAGATATTTTTCAAATAACAGGGGATATCATTACAAGTTTTTCTAATGATAATAACATGGACCTTCACTGAAATTTATCTATATTTTGATTGAAAATTATTTTCATTATAACTAATTATACATAACCTCATCTCTCTCTCCCTTTCTAGCCATTTAATAAAATTATTTCTCTCCATCAATTAGTTACATATAACTTTTAAACAATATAAAAAAAAAAGACCTATTAGCTTATTTTAAAATTATTATTTAAAGAAAATAGAAAATTTAAAAAATCTTCTAGGAGATTATTTACATATTATATACTATTTTCTAAAAATAAATGTGAGTGATGAATAATGATTATTTCAGAGGTTAACATTATTTGTCTTTTAGCTTACAATTTTATTTTTATTTTTCAGCATTAATTTTATTTTCATACTTTCATAAGATAATTAAATATAAAATTAAGTGATCAATTGTTGTACGTGTAATATTCAAATAAAAAATATATACTGATATAATTTTTTCTAAACCCACATAAACTAGTTTATTTTGAATTGGAAGAAAATCATTGAACTATTGGAATAATTAATTAAAATTAATAAAATTAGTATAAGTATAAATGATTCAATTAATTTGCATTAAAATCTTATTAAAATTACATTATCTTTAAAAACTAAAAATAAGAAGATTATAATATTATTGTGAGGAATTAATATTATTAAGATTGAATAAATTTTAGTCGCTCATTCAACCAAGTAAATAGAAATGGAGAGATGAGCAATATTTGAATATGAAGATATGTCTTCCGCTTTTAATTATAACATATAGATATAGATATAGATTTTTAATTATTTATTGTCTTTCCTTAAAAAAGAAAATAGTAAAGGGGGTTAACTAATAGAAAATTGAAGTATTGGGGGCAAACTATAATTGACCAAAATGAAAAGGAAAAATCGGTAAAAAGTCTTTTGTTTAAATCTAATTGGTAAAAAGTCATTTTGTGTTATTAAGTTTTGATTTAGTCCTTTAAATTAAATTTCACTTGTATTTTAGTCTCGTATTGTAAGAATTGTAGAGATATTGCAGGGATTGTAGGGAACCTTCTAGTGAATACATTCAATTTTTATAGTGAATTCTGTTACATGTAACTAATGTTAGTTACAATTTCATAATTATTACTTTTCACACATATTTGGACATTTTTTGTTACATGTACTTATATAATATTAGTTACATGATACAATTATATATATATATATATATATATATATATATATATATATAATATTTTGTAACGTTACTGAAAAAATATTAAATTTTTTAATTACATATTAGAGACGTGTGACTAAAAAGTTACATATTATTGAAACATGTAACTGAAAAATATTAAAAGTTACATATTATTATTATTATTAGAATATGTAACTGAAAAAAAATTAGTTACATGTAACTAATACAATAATATCATACAGAAAATAGTTACATGTAACTAACGCGTGGATATCACGTGAGTAAGACTTCCGTCTTTTTAAAACAGATGAGACTAAATTAAAAAAAATTGTTGTATATAAAATTTTTGATCAATTAAAACTTAAATAGAGGATCTCCACCGATTATCCAAAATAAAAGTAGGTCAAGTAAATAGCGCAAGAATACACCTCCAATAAGTGTCATTTCTTGCTCGCCACCCTGGTCGGTACGAGAAACGCCAACTTAAGCTCGCTCAAAGATTTTTCGAACTCTTCTTTCTTCTCCCCTTCATTCATATCCACCACACGCCACTCTTTCTAGGAAAAGGCTTTCGCTTCTCACCGATCTATGCTCCAATCCCAATTTCAAACCCCCTGTTCATCGATCGAGTCTCTGTCAATCCATGGCGGATGAGCAAGTCTCGTCGACTTCTTCGTCTTCCAATGCTGCGTCGCTGGGTCACTCGGTCATACCGATCGCGAACAAGCTCCAAGACATCTTTGCGCAGCTTGGAAGTCAATCGACGATCGAGCTCCCCCAGGTGGCCGTTGTGGGCAGCCAGAGCAGTGGCAAGTCCAGCGTCTTGGAAGCTCTGGTTGGGCGTGATTTCCTGCCCAGGGGTTCGGATATCTGTACGAGGCGGCCGTTGGTGCTTCAGTTGTTGCAGACGAGGCGGAAGCCTGTTGGAACCGAGGAGGAGTACGGTGAGTTTCTGCACTTGCCAGGAAAGAAGTTCTATGATTTCAATGACATTCGAACTGAAATTCAGGTAATTCAATTCGTTTAATAGTATAATATTGGTAGGTATGATACGGTATGTAGTGAACTTAGCCTCTGATAAAATCTGTGAATACGATCAAGACTCAAACACTAACTCAACTTATTTCATGTTATTAAACAAATCCAACCCAGGCTTGTTATTCTACAGCATTTCATAAACAAACCAAATCCGAACAGAATTGAGCTATTCTTAGGATTTGTGAACAAGTGTGTTTGCCGCTCCTATTCAAGTTTGGTCGAGATTGTAGACATGTTTTATGTATGTTCGTGCTCAGTTCTTTTCTCCCCAGCATTTTTTTTACAAATATGAGTTTATAATTAAATATTGTAGTTATAGTGATATTATTGATTTGCAAATGATAGCTATTATTATATATGGTAAAGAGTGTTTAGGTCCCAGCAAATGATTGTAAAATAAAATTGTTTATGAAATCAATCCAAGCTCAAATGTGAACCAAATTGAAAGTTTCAGTTTCAGTTTGAATACTAACAAACTAGAATCAACCAAACTTATACCTATAAAGCACAAGCTAATTCAATTCAAAGACCTACACCTAGGCTTGTCACAAGGTTGAACCAATTTTATCTAATCATATATGGTAGCAAACCAAACTATGGTAGTCCATAGCTTTATTCTTTTGGTTAGCGTACACCCCTAAATGTTGGTGATTTACTATGTTTAGGTAAAGTTTCTTTGACTGGTGGAAAAAACTTGGAAGATTGATCTTTTTATTTATGGTATCCACCCCATTCAAAAAGATGATCAAATGGATATAAAATTACCTTAACTCTGCTACAAATGGTTTACCTAGTTTGATTGAATTCTTTATAGTTAACTTTAGATATTAAAATGATATCAAGAGTTATTGTTGGGAAATCATTTTTATTCCCATTAGAAAGCTTATGATTATGAAAATGGAGAAAGAAGTCCGATGACTTCTTGTTGTTAATACCTATGTGTGTAGAACTCTAGATTTCCATCTGAGAGAATGGTTTTCTCTGCTCCATATGTTTCTCCATGTTGTAGTTGCCACTTGCCACTCCCTGTTATGCTTCACCTTCTTTCAAAGATGATTTTTCCCAGTAGGGTTGCTATTCATCCACTATGCTACTTTAGATGAGAAACTAATAGATTTTAGCTTTCTTTCCCATAATATTGGAGGTTTATAGGTGCCTTATATGTCTGATCTCTCTCCGTTACTCTTCTATGGTTGCTGTTAGTTTTTTTAGTTGAGCTAGTTACTACAATAAGCAAACAACAATGTGGAAAAGGGAAAATGCATGAAATCTAGCCTTGGAACGATATTTTTAGGGAAATATGTATAATTGTACGTGCTCAACTATTGCACAGGCGGAAGCTTAGGCCCCATTTTTTCAGTATGTTTATTCCCAGATATTCCCAAATTTTTGGGAGTAATTCCAAAATTCTTAGGTATTTGAGAAACAAAAAAACTTGATCTTGTTTCCCAAAGTAATTCCCAATACGGGAAACGTTGGAAAAAGACTTGATTTGTTAAGTGAGGTCCCTGCTTCCAATTCTGTTAGGCTCAACTAAGGTTTTTTTTCCTTCCTTTTCTCCGCATCACCATCTACTCTCTTTCTCTAATCCTCAGTTGCTTTGTCTTAAGCACAACACTTCCCAACTCACTCCACCTCCATCAAAGATTGCTTGGTTGCCAACAACACCGCGCAATTATAGTCCCCTGTCATCAATCCTTTGTTTCGTCTTAAGCACAACACCATCATCCCACTCCACCTCCAACAACCACCGCTATCAACAATCCGTTGCTTCGTCTTAAGCAAAACACCACCCAACTCAATTCCCCCTCTATCAATTGACGATCTCCATCAATCCTCTACTTCATTGTCAACAACAACACCCAATCATAGCCTCGTTGCCATCAATCCTCTGCTTCGTCTTAAGCACAACACCGCAATCTCTCAAGCCGAAGCCAAAAATATGACCTAGAATCTTCAATTTTCATTGGGCTTGGTCTCAATTCTAAAATAGGTGTGGGGAAGGTTTAGATCTACAATTCTCTCTCACTTGTCTCTTGTTTTTGCTCCGATCGACAAGACAAGGGAGTGATTTTCTCCTCTCTGATTTTTTCCTGGGGGTCTCTTGCTTTTAGTGGCGATGGTGTTTCTTGATGTTCATTGAGGGAGATGAACATAGAAAAGAAAACCAACAAAAACAAAAAATTGTTTCTTGATGTTCATTGAGGGAGATGGACATAGAAAAAAACCAACAAAATAAATAAATAAATGGTGTTTCTTGATGTTGTGAGGATGGAGCATGTGGTGGTGTGGCGGTGGCCTTGAAGGTGGTGTTTCTTGATGTTCATCGAGGGAGATGAACATAGAGAAGAAAAAAAAAATCTTAGTAATATATTTTTTTAGAAAAATGGAAGGTTATAAAAAATTAAAAAATATATTACTAAGAAAAAGTTTTGTTGAAAAATATATTACATAGAAAATCATTTCGTAAGCAACCAAATGTGTTTTTTTGTTTTTGTTCTGAGAAATTGTAAAAACATTTCAAAAGTAATTATAGTTACCAAACGTGAGTCTGTCACAGAATTATCTTGAACGAAAACATAATTCTTGACCCATTTTATTGGGAGGACAAACAAAAAAGCATAAACTTTAATCAAACGCCACCTTAACAAATAGAGAGGGTTGCTGAGCAAATATTTGATCATTGTTGTACCTATTTCCATTGAACTTTGCTTGCACTTGCATCCTTGTCAATGAACCTAGAGGTTGGCGCTTCGGAATATCTATAAAAACACTAGATATCACTCTTGTAGCAAACATGGGGCTCTTGAATCTGCAAGAAAGAGAGAATAATGTCAAATTGTATTAAATTCGAATAATGGAATTGTTGAATTACAAGAGGTTGTCAAGGGTGTAGTCATAGCCCTTAACTAATTCGTAAATTTTGTAGGAAAATAAAATACTAGACCTTTAAAAAAAATGGAACAAAGTAATCCTAACACTTGTAGGAAAAGAAAACATGAAGAATAGGAAATATCCAATACTACTACCTTAAATCAAAGAAAATTACTCAAAAAATACCTCTACCTGTTATAGTATCCTAATAGGACTCTAATTTGACTCAATTACTTTTAAAACTCCCTAAAACTAATAACATAAAATACAAAAATAAATAAATCTGAATATAAAAAAAAATAGAAAAAGTCGGAATTTGACTAGGGTCCACGTCCTACATTAGGCCCTCCCACTAAAAACTTGTATTGGAGTTCGTCTTGAGATATTGCAGTTTTCCATGTCAGAGAACCAAGGGTTTTAAAGATTTTGGACAGTTCAATACCTTCTAAAAATTAATTCTCGCAACTCTAGAAAATCTAATCAACCTCACGCTATCCTTGAGTCGATTCACCATATTTATCAATAAAGGATTTAGCATGGGAAAGTAATTTTTAATTCCAATAAAATCAATATCGGTCACCTAGTGCAATGTTTCTTTGAAGATCTCAGACAAATATCTTCTTTGAACTTTTGCCATTACTTTCCAATTCGCCTTTAATAAAATCTTCTTCAACAATTGTATTGTTTGTTCTTAATTCAGATAGCAAAGTTCCTCGTGAACTTCTTGAGCGTCAACTTGAACAACAAAATTATGGAAATCCTCCAAGTTAACTGTGCTCCATGATTTCGAAATTCGACTCCCTTTTTGCTTCTTGCGAGTCTTCCTAAGCATAAACCTTCTCACGATTGGGCAACTCGGATGATCTTTTGTTGTGAATCTTGAACTTTCTTATGAAAAATCTCTGAATTATGAACTCTTGGCAAAACAAGAACAGACTTGTGTGCCTTCAAACTATTTGGTTCAATGATACTATAGCCCTCTATGACGATTAGCTTCTTTAGTCTGCACTCTTGTTTTGTATAGGACTCCACAATAGAAATATGTTGCGAGCCTCCTTTTCATTCTAGACCATGAACGAATTTTACGTTCTCTGAAATTATAATTTATACCTCCAGTTTGCTGCATAACCTCTAAGTTCCTTGGAGGTTACTTAGACCTTATATTCTTCAACAATCCCCATGAAAGTAAAATAATCTTCAAGGTCAAGCATCCAATCAAGGAAATTAGATTTGCAAAATTTATACGTATCGCTAAAATATGGAATATGGTCATACTTGGGGACATGCTTCCAAACGGTTTGAACACGAGAGCTATCAACGTTGCAACTCTTGTGAACTCCAAGATCTTTATTCCTGTCACTCGCGAATTTGTCTATTGTTACCAACAATTGTCGAAATCCCTAAAGAATCTTGTCTTTGCCTTCTTAGAATTTAGCTTCTGTTAGGATTTTTTATTTACGACTATGGTCGTGGATCGGGTGCCATCACATGTTTGTGGTACATCAAAGTTCTAATGCCAGCTGGTAAAACGGAATAGCGATGAAAAGATTAGATATCATTTTAGTAGATGGAAAAGGGGTACACAATGTTCTAGCATACATGGGGCTCTTGAATCGGCAAGGAAGAAAAAAAAATCTTAAATTGTACAGCGGAATAGCAATGAAAATATTAGATATCATTTTAGTAGATGGAAAAGGGCTACACAGTGTTCTAACATACATGGGGCTCTTGAATCCGCAAGGAAGAAAAAAATCTTAAATTGTATTAAAATTGAATAATGGAATAATTGAATTACAAGAGGTTGTCAAAGGTGTACTTATAGCCCTCAACTAATCCCTAAACTTGTAGGAAACGAAAACCCTACACCTTTAAGAAAAAGGAAACAAACTAATCGTAGTACTTGTTGGGGGAAACTACCAATGCTAGTACCTAAAAAATTAAAGGAAACTATTCCAAAACTAACTCCACCTATTATAATATTCTAATAGGACTCTAATTTGACTAAATTACTTCTAAAAACCCTTAAACTAAGAAAATAAAATACAAAAAAATTGAATTCTGAAACTAAAGAAAAACTAGAAAAAGTTGTAATTTGACAAGGGTCCTTGTCCTACTTCTGAGATGGCATGATTGGTATTACCTTGCAATTCTGCATGTTTTTATATGCTATTAGTCAGTTTGTTTTTGATATCTGGGGAAGTTCTACTAAATGGCTGCAAGCTTTTTCCCAGACTTTCTTACCACAAAATTCAAGAGCATTTTTGGCTCCTCGTGCTTTTCAAAGTTGTGAATAATTTATCCTTTTGCTTGCTTTTCCTTTATCATTCCCTTTTCCCTAGTAATTGATCTCTTCATAATTTTTCTCAATGGACTCTAGGCTGAGACAGAAAGAGAGGCAGGGGCAAACAAAGGTGTTTCTGACAAACAAATCCGTTTGAAGATTTTCTCGCCAAACGTACTTGATATCACCCTGGTGGATTTGCCGGGAATAACAAAAGTTCCTGTTGGTGACCAGCCTTCAGATATTGAAGCACGGATTAGAACAATGATAATGTCTTACATCAAACGTCCAAGTTGCTTTATACTAGCTGTAACACCAGCAAATTCTGACCTAGCAAACTCGGATGCCCTTCAGATAGCAGGAAATGCTGATCCTGATGGTAAGCCTATGCATCCAATACATACCTTTCTATAGATTTTTTGTTAGAGCAAGCTGAAACTTTAGATATAGAAGTGTATTATTGTTTTTTTTGTTTTTTAATTCTGAAGTCTGAACGGTGTTTATACATGCTATTTATGGTGGCAGGTTATCGAACAATTGGTGTAATTACAAAGGTACGTTGTTTAAGAATTCATACTTTTCATCCTAGAATTTCTGCTGTGACATCGTATATTTATTTGGTTGATGCGGAATAAAATGGTCTTTTTTTTTGCTTCAGTTGGATATTATGGACAGGGGCACGGATGCCCGCAATTTCTTGCTTGGGAAAGTTGTTCCCCTTCGACTTGGTTATGTAGGGGTTGTGAATCGTAGTCAAGAGGTAATGATTCAGCTTCATGTCTATGAATTCATTAGCTAACCTAGGATGAAATTTACTATGTTTGATTTTTTGGCAAGAAACTATTGAGGCTTTATCTTTCACCTTCTGCTTCCCTGCTTAACAGCCTATTTTTCTTGGATTCTGGACCCTTTCAACAGATTCAACTTTTACATTCTCCTTAATTCACACTTGTTTTTCATGTAAATTATCCTTTTTCTGCTGGATGATGCTTGTATTATGGTAATATTCTGTGTACATTGACCCTTCCCAGTCCCCGCAATGGCGGGAGTTTTTGTGCATGGGGTTGCCTGTTTTACTCTTTGACCAATCCTTTGCTACCTTTTACTTGACGCTGTATGAGGATCTATATTGCGTGAACTTGGCAACAAGTAGGGGGTACGGATCCATGTGTGAAGACTTAAATAAGCACCATTTGGTAACGTTTTTTGAAGTACTTTTTTGTTCTTAAACAAAAGATAGTTAAAATAAAAGTAGTGTTTGTTATAAAAAAAACTACTTTTAAAAATCAAGTGTAAAAGCATTTTCTTTGAATAGTAGAAAATAGTTATTTTTATTTCTTCGATGTTTATATTTTAAAAGATTGATAGGTTAGGAATTTTCTACCTAAATTTTCTCAACCCTCTACATGTTTTTTTTGATTAAAAGATTGTTTATATGGATAATACTAAAATATATTCTTTACTTCACACGAAGATATTATTAAAAGTACTTAGAAAAGTGTGCCTAAGTATTTATAACAGAGAGATGGGGACATAAAAGTAGTGTACCTCTTAGGGTGAAATAGTGTTTAATATAGTATAGAGTGGTCAGCATAAACATGTAACTATCTTCAAAATAATCATATCATTAAAAAGTTATATATCAAAAATAAAGAGAATCAAAATCTATATAATAAAAGACAACTATTTTTTGAAAATGTCTTTTAACTAGAGGCTGAGATTTATTTGACAAAAATAGAGTGCTAAGATTGCTTCGTGTATTTTTTTGGGAGAAAGTTTCCATCCAAAATTCCAAATCCACCTTAATCTGATTAAATTACGCTCTACACCTGCTAAGTGTATGATTTGTTCACTTTGCACTTCAATGTTTTAATTTCACGACTTTGCTCACTAAAGTTCATATTTGTGTTTGATTGGCCCTTTTGACTTGGCCCGATCATTTTCTTTTGATTTTTGGTCAAATATCATTTTTTTTTGACAATGTATACATTTTAATGGTTAAGATTACTTTATGAAGAATAAAGAGTTTATTTAAGTTTTGATTCAGTTGAGTATTGAATTTTCATCTCTTTTTTTCTCACATTGACTATCCTATAAAACAAAAAATCAAGGCAGTGCCTTCAGGGCTGGGAAACACTAGCCCATATATATATATATAGTGTGTTCATTTAAAGTTGTGATTTGGTGTCTTAAGCTTTGCTCTGATTTCTTTATTCATACAAAAATATTTCTAAGTAACCAATTAGATTATTGACATGGACCAGTGAAGCTTGAAACTTTTCTTTCTATTGAACATGAATCCTCTTAGAATTGGGGTGCATCGTCCTAGAGTTGAGGCCATTTCATCATCAAATCATCAGAGCTACCAATATTTTCATGAGTTATATGCATTGTCAAAGTATTAGAGGCATCATTATCTTATACTGATTATGATGTGCAACTTACCTCAGTGGGGTTGAGCGTGATAAAATTACCAACATCTTAGCAATCAATTAGATCCCGTTTGACTTGGCTTGAAGCATGGCTTGCCATTTCGGGGCTCGAGAAATAAAAGGGAATATTGAAAATTCCAGTGGTTGAGTTGAAGCAACTACTTTCGAAGTAACAAAAAGAAAAGCAATGACTGGAGTGGAGAGACAGAGTCGAGAAGAGGATTTCTCACTTCTTTTGCTTGTTTTGGCTTTTGATTCAAATCTCTATTTTTTTTTTTTTTTAACTGAGAAAGTTAGCCAGGTGCTACATCATAGGCACATTGGGAGCTTAGATAATTGTTACCATATGAATATAAAATGACCACAATGGAATGCCAATCCTCGGGCTTTATTCGTTACTACGCGCAATCCTATACTAAGATGCTCCTTGCCTGTTGTTGGAACGACGTGAGCTGGGCCGAGTCTTGATTCAGAAAGATGAAAGGCCAAAAGAAAGAGGGGGTTACAAATTATATCTCAGTGGCGGCAGTGGTAGAAAATGAATCGACATATCAAATTAGGGAAGCCAACATAAAAAAAATAGGCTGAACCATACTTTATCTTTCTAGTGGGCATGACTAGCAGAGTAGAGTAGAAGGCCTCTTTCAGCCGATGTGGCTTTTTTCTTATGCACATAGAGAATCAGTCATATTGGAGGTTGCAACGAAAGAGGTGGAGCAGTGAATGTTATTTTGATCTAAGTGGTCTTATTTTGGTCCCGTGAAAGGAAGCGTTACTCATCTTTTTATTCCAAATTCAAGAATACGACTAATACAATTGATTGGTTTGTGCAGCCCTTTTACACTGGACAAGATTCGAAACGTTTCGCTAGTATTAGTACGGTTCCTTGTCCGGTGACTTCCTTTTTGCATTACCTTTGGTAATTTGAGACCGGAAGAGCGCGAGCCACAAAGTAGATAGAATATGCCGCTTTGCTTGCCCTTTCTCCTTCCTCTACACTAGGTATTTAAATTCCTACCTTTTCTTAGGTTTGGCTGTTGTGTGATGCTTACTCCATCTCAATAGATAAAGCTCAGTTGGTTTAGTAGTTTTTGTCTCTCGAATATCTAACTAATTGATTATTTTTTGTAACATATTCTTCGAAAGAACCAAAGTTAGTCAAGTCATTCCAGCAGGAGTTTATGAAAAACTAAAAAATAGTCGCGGCTTCACTACAATCCGTTGTGGCTCGACCTATGGCTACAAATTCTCCAGGCAGCTATATTTCCGTGTAATGCAATCTTTAGTAAGTTAGACAAGCAGGAATGGATTTACCTGATTTGCACCAAGTTAGCACTAAACAGACAAGTAACCTGGTTCCAGGGAGCAAGTTATCTCAGGTTATGCGCTAAGAACGTTAGTGTTAATATGGTTCTTGTCTTAGTTATGCACCGACGCATAACCTGTGGTGACTTGTCTAAGTTAATGTGTCACTCTTTGCTTGCTTGACCGATCAAGAGAAGGGGTTTATTAGTCACAAATATTTGATTGTATCTTTAATTTTCTTCAATCCTATGTCAATAACTAGAATTAGAAAAGGGGAATGTCAACTCATCCGGGAAAAAAAAAACGATTTAATCTCTATCAATCCTATCAAGTCCAAGGAAGCGTGTACATTGTCACACTCGTTACTAGTTGGGAATGGGGTTCGGTAACAAATATTTAAGAATGGCCTCAAAGTCTTTTCTTATCTCTGCTAGCTACTGACATGAAACATTATGTGTCTTGTCTGGCGCAGGATGGTGGTATCCCAATCGCCTTTGCTACCACATAGTGAAGTCTTTTCTTATCTCAGCTAGCTACTGACGTGAAATGTTTTGTTTCTGGTTTGGCACAGGATGCTAGTATACCAATCACCCCTGCTACTGCATAGTGTGACAGAAGCCCTTATGTACCCAGCTAAGGACTTTTTATTTTTCCTTTTGATTATCTAAATTATCATTCACTGCGGCTCTAGACATTGCGATGTTGAGTGGATGAGAACATATTGCATGCATATGGTTGTGGCGAATCTCTATTGCAATCCATCCCTTCGGTATTGTGTGTTTTGTTAACAGGGGTTTAGAGGTTGATGAGTGGATCCTAGGTACTTATTCACTATTTTGGAAGAAATGAATAAGTGGCAAGCTCCCCCCAGTTATTATAAACTCAAATCAAAATGTTTGTATTTTGCAGCTGGCTAGTGATCTTGGCTCACCTTTTTACGGAGGCAATGATTTTATGCTCGTTTTCTTTGTATTGCAAGTAAGCAGATAGACAACCGAGGAACGACACTACGATTGATGCAACCGCAGATGCTATTTCTCCATCGTTGATTCTAGTAATACTATTGAGCGAAAGGTTATACCTAGAGGTTTTGTAAGCCTACTCCTCTAGTACCAATAGGTGGTTCCTAGCGCATAAACTTCTACACAAGTGCTTAGGTTTGTCAGTCCAGTGTAGTTTCTCTAATTTGGAAAGATTTAGAGTTCCGAGGTCTCCATTTGGTAGGCGAAGAATCGACAAATACCACTATAGGAAGCATTTTGATAGCAGATTCGGTGGAGTGGGATCAGAAAGATCAGAGAGCCGGAACAATTAACAATGAATATGGCCCCCTCTTTCATGAGATTATATGAACAAATGCATTAACCAAAGTATATTCTTGATATGGGAACATGTGCAAGTACAGAAGGGATATTCAGTACCGCCGACTACCAATTCTTATTGTACTATTTGCGGAGTCGAAGTAAACAAAAAAGTCTTGAAAACAAGAACCAGAAGGCCTTGGTCGCAAGGCAAGGGAGGACAAAACCCCATTTTGACTCACCAAGGATATGACTAAGTAATTCTATGATACCGACGGTCTCTCCAGTTCAACTAGGACCATAGTTTCGGAATTTCTATGCAAATCAAGATTGAGAAAAGTTTTTCAATCACTGACTCAAACTCATTGTCTAATCCTACTCATTGAAATGGGGAGGTACTTTTGTTGTTGAAATGGAAGGGCGCTTTCTTTTTTTATCTTTTCTCTAAAATAATTCAAAATAATATCCTCAAGCCCATCAGTTTTTTTGTTTTTTTTTTTTAAATTAGTTTACACTCCGTGAGTCTTCCTCATCCAAGCTTGGGCAGAATAACATTTTTTTGTTTGGTGAAGAATTTTTCCAATCTACAGATTCAATTTGACAAAATAATTCAGTAATTATTTGATTGATGATTATAGAATCCTTTTCGTATGGCTCATGATATACATCATAACTGGGACATTTATTTCAAGTGCATACCCCATTTTGCTCAACAGGATTATTAAAATCCACAAAAAACAATCGTGTGTATAAGGTTGTTTTAGCTATGCTACTACTTTGACTTTGACAAAAGAAAGATCAACCCTCTTTCCAAATCGTCAGGAGCCTCAGTACGATATGAAAAGTGTTGTAACCATCAATACCAACCCAGTAGACAAAGGACACGATTCTCATAATAAATCTACATGCAATGAAAAAAATAGAATTCAAATATAATAAACAATGTTGAAAGTAAACTATATCTTCTTTTTTTTCCCGAAAATGTTCGAATCCAAAAGAAATGTCCAATAGCACGTTGGTCAGTTAATTCACTAAGAAATGGGAGTTCAAACTCGAGTTTGTTGGTACCGTTGTGTACAAGGCCTGTGAACAAATTTACCGCCGTATAGTTGACCAACGATTACTAGCGGTTTCGGATTCATGCAAGCGAGTTGCAGCCCTCAATTCGAACTAATGTTAAATTTAAACTAATAAGTACACATAAAATGGAAAGTATGGGGAATTGAAAAAAGGGAGAAGAAGATCTATAAATTAAAAAATGAATACAGACCAAAAAATACCAGACTGAATTATGAACCACCAAAACCTGAGAAAATTCCTTTTTTGTTTCTATTTATTAAAAATAAATAAAAATATGAGCAATATCAACCTCTTGATAGACCAAGAAAGAGGTTATTGCTCCTTTATTTTCACCAATTCATCTACACTAAAATCTTGTCGATTTATAGCTGGAGCTTCAATCACAGCTATGTCTAGGAGGAAGTTATGAGCGTTACGTTTGTGTATAACTTCATAACCAAGGTAAGCACAATTAATGATATCAGCCAAATAATTGATTATATGACCTTGACTATCAACTACATATTTGTTGAAATTAAAACCATTTAGGTTGAAAGCGATAGTACTGATATCTAAAGCAGCAAACCAGATACCCACTATAGTATAGGTCAAGCAACTAGGAAGAAATGTAATGAACGAGAGTTGTTGAAACTAGCATTTTGGTAGATAAATCGACCAAAATAACAATGACCAGCTACGATATTATAAGTTTCTTCTTCTTGACCGAATCTGTAACTTCCATTAGCATATTCATTTCTTGTGATTCCCTGATCAAATTAGGACGGTGCCTATTCACTTGAAATTTATGCACACTTTCACTGTTCATGTTCTTTTTCACATGCAACTAACGTGATTTTAAACCTTAAACAATGCCAAATTTTTTAACCAAAAGACTTGTTTGATATATGTAATTTAATTTGGCATTTGGGTAGTATCAGACGTATTCTATACGTGGAGTGATATTTCATCCCTCACCTCTATCAGGTTGAGTGCTCTCTTTAACTTGAAGTTGAATGTTGGCAGTGACAATATTAATTTTTTTAGGACCTACATGGAGTAATTGAATAAATAACATTCATTCTGTTATCCAGTTGGCCAACATTTTCTAAGTTCTGTAAATATAACTTCTGATCTGGTCAGTTGATGTCAAACAGGATATCATACTGAACCGTAGTATCAAGGATGCACTTGTTGCCGAGGAAAAATTCTTTCGCAGTCGTCCGGTATGTCTGTGTTTTTGGAATGGTTCATATATTGGTCAGGTATTTGTATAAGCCATATATCTAATCAGATGCTGTTATGTAGGTGTATAGCGAACTTTCCAATCGTTGTGGCATCCCCCAGTTGGCAAAGAAGTTGAATCAGGTATTTGGCATAGCTGAATAAACTTGTATTATCTACCCTCTGTCTTAGATGCAAGTGCTTATGTTAAGTACAGTTGTTGCTTCTAAATCTATTCTCACCATCCCCATATTGTGCAAGTGAAATGTATGAATTTCGATCAGTTTAATATTCTATTAATCTTTGTGTTTATCGAAAAATGTTATCTATAGACTGTTGTGTTTTTCACTGCAGCATACGTATAGGATACTCCTAAATGGTCTCTTACGGCATACAACCCCCGACCCACCCCCATCAACCCCCATCCACTCTAGAAAAAAACAGAGAGGAATACAAGAGATGTTTTAGTACTCCTAAATATGTTCTCATTGTTGTGGTCGATATAGAATGTATACCCTTTTTGACTCTTAATGTTGCTTTGCATCCTTTAGATCATTTTAGCATTTTCTCAACGATCTCATAAAATCAGGCCATAGATGTAATATGGACTTCTCCTCTAAATCTATAATTATTTTTTTCTATAATGCAGATTTTGGTGCAACATATCAAAGCAGTGCTTCCTGGCTTGAAGTCACGAATTAGTGTTGCACTGGTTTCTGCTGCTAAGGAGCATGCGTGCTATGGAGAAATTACAGAATCCAAGGTGTGCTCTATTTTACTTGTTAATGTTCTCCAGTGAATTGAATATTGAGAAATTAGCCTGTTGGATAATTGCCCGTGATTTGGACATGATTTTTGTGATATGGGCTTATGCAAATGAAAAATATCCACAATTAGTGTTATCTAAACCAGCAGACAGGTGGACTAGACAACTGATTGGATTTTATAAACCCTTAATGCAAATATGTCCCTATAACAATATAAATTTCCTTATGCCTTGAAAATGTTAGTTTTTTGTTGTTAATTGTGATGATTGTTCCAGCTCATGTGTTTTTACATATCATAATTTTTAAATTTCTATTTCTTTTTTCCTGACAATCAGGCTGGTCAGGGAGCTCTTCTTCTCAACATTATTTCAAAGTATTCTGAAGGTGAATGCTTTCCCTTACCCTAGTTCACTTGCTTTCTTTTCTCTTTAGCATCCTGTGGGATCTCACTTTACTCATTTGTGACCCTTAATTTCGTTATTGATCGAGATCATTGAATGTGTAAACCATATACCTTTTTTATTTTGGAAACAGCGCTTTCTTCTATGATAGAGGGCAGAAATGAAGATATGTCTACAGTTGAGCTGTCTGGTGGAGCAAGAATACATTACATTTTCCAAAATATATTTGTCAGGAGTTTGGAGGCAAGTTTTCTGCTATGAATTTTCTTCTGACATTTTGGTGGTGCTCTTTTCTGTACTTCCTTTGTTCTAGCAAGGATGTTAATTACTTCTTACCAAAGAATGTTCCTAACATAATAACCACCACCATCATCCCCTGTGCGAGAGATCAACGCAAGCATTTACTATGTTGTGCATGAATTATGGGCTCCTTTTCCTATTTATCACTTCTTTATTGATCATGCGAACTTCGACTTTCAAGTTGATAAGAAGGGAGAAAAGGACAGTAGTGTTTAAAATTTACCTAGCTTAAGCTAATTGTAAGCTTTAAAGTCCTTCATTTCCTTTACCATTGCTGGACAATCAAAGGAGGAGGATCATGATGGCAAATAATTGTCATATGTGCCATTTCTGCCATGTAAATTATTTCAGAGAAACAACAGAATAAAATGGGCTTCCATAATTATTAACCAATTTGTAATAATGGGTAGCAAAAGGAGCAGGATCATGATGGGAATAATTGGCATATGTGCCATGTCTGCCATGTAAAGCCCATAATTATTAACCAATTGGTTATAATGGGTAGCAAAAGGAGCAGGATCATGATGGGAAATAATTGGCATATGTGCCATGTCTGCCATGTAGATTATTTCAGAGAAACAGCAGGATGAAATGGCTTTTCACAATTATTAACCAATTTGTAATAAATGGGTAGCATGGATCAGCTAAGTCGATTACCATGCAGCTTGTGAATTTTATGCACATTCTATTGGTGAATAGCAAGGTGCTGACCATGAAGTTCCTTTACCTCTATAAATCTTGATGAGGTACCTTTCATGCAGGAGGTGGATCCATGTGAGGATTTAACTGATGATGACATCCGAACTGCCATTCAAAATGCAACCGGTCCTAAATCTGCACTATTTGTACCAGAGGTCGGTCTGTCCTGAATTCCCCTTTGTTCAAACTTCAAAATTCGAGATGTGCTTTATTATTAAAATGTCATGCTTTTGCTCTTCTTGTTTATATAATCATTTATTTGTTGATATCCATTTTTGCCTTTTTACGCATGTTATATAAATATCAAACCATGTAGGTTCCATTTGAAGTTCTTATTCGCAGAGAAATAGCTCGTTTGTTAGATCCAAGTCTTCAATGTGCTAGATTCATTTATGATGAGTTAATAAAGGTAAAAATATTTTATATTTATCTTCCATTGGCTTGTTGAGCATCATCACTTTAAGATACTAATGTAGATTATGCCATTCTAGATGAGCCATCACTCTATGATGAATGAGCTGCAGCGGTTCCCTGTGCTACGAAAGCGCATGGATGAGGTTATAGGAAATTTTTTGCGAGAATGCCTTGACCCATCAGAGACAATGATTCGACACATTATAGAAATGGAGGTAAGCAGGGACTGCTATTTTAAAATTTATTCTTTGTTGCTTGGTCTCTGTCTAAATATATGAAATTATATGGTCTGAATGACAATCTGAAGGACCGCTTCAGAGTTTCTGAGTGGTTGTTTTGAAACTTAATTTCTTCATTTTTCTTGGATTTTACATGTTGATACATTAGTATACTTCAATAATTATACTCTTCCCCCTCATATGAGGCCTTTTAAGTCTTTGATGTTATGGGCCTTTCGGCTTCAAACATCATCGCGTTGCACGTGTTATATGAGATTGTTTTTTCTTGCAATCTCCTGAACCATTACCTTCTTTGTTTTCATCTTGAGAAGGCAAGCACTGCACCCTTTGCTAACATTGTTATGTAAAAGCGAACTGTTTGATAAGATATTTCAGCCTGATATTGGTTTGTCTCCAACGGGAGAAGTTCCACAGCATGGTCTTCCTTTGGCTTCTGAGTAGTGAGGATGATCTGTCTGGATTGGAGTTCTCCTTATAAACTCCTTTCATCCCTTTTCCTTTTTCATTTTAGAAATCTAATATCCATATGCTGGCATAGTAGTAGCTTGCTGAAGCATCCATATTTGCTCTTGACCGTCTATGAGTACTTCTTGAATATAGATGCTGATGATGCTTTACTGCTTGGCAA
The DNA here is from genome assembly GCA_016647705.1 of Eucommia ulmoides. Lineage (NCBI taxonomy): Eukaryota > Viridiplantae > Streptophyta > Magnoliopsida > Garryales > Eucommiaceae > Eucommia > Eucommia ulmoides. The sequence continues at coordinate 13,845,175 of CM028331.1, forward strand.
TTGTATGATTTGCGATAATTGACTTTCTGGTTGATGACAGGAGCCCCCCCAAGAAAGGTCACTAGGTTAACTCTTAATACTTATGATTTTGATAAAAGAAATCTCAAGTGTTAGAGTGAACTAGGGCTGGCAAAAAAAAAAAGGAAATTTACACAATAGTTGACACTAAACTAGCACTAAATTATTGAGTATGAAAACTTATTGAGTGACGGGTCGTTATCGGTTTGGACATGATAAGCATGATAAGGAGCAGGTTGAATTTCGGGTTTACTAGATAACCCTATAATCGACACAAATGACAAAATATTAGGTTCCATTATTATTATTATTATTATTTTTATTTTATTTTTTTTGGGTTTAGTTTGGTTTGGTTATCTTGAAGTTGTATAATTTTTAATGTTTTTGTTCTTTTATAAATTGTATTAACAGGTCTCTAATTTGTAATGGGTTAAAAAATTCTTTATTGTGACATGATATTTTGTCGTGCCGTGTTAATATTTTGTGTTATCATGTAACATCATAAATTATCGTGTCATGTTGTGCCATGTCGTATCAACCCGATAAGTTTCGTGTAATTGTGTGACACGATAAATTATTATGTCGTGTCGTATCAACCCAATAAATTTCGTATCGCGTTCGTGTTCGTGTTCAAGTTTCATGACACGATAACTTATCGTGTCGTGTTCGTGTCAGACCATGACATGACACGAAACACAACCCAATGACACTATTTGTGCCTACCCTAGAGTGAACCACTAAAGATGAAATAGTGTAGGAATGAAACTTTAATCTCTTAAAAGGTCAAATGTCATACCCCCTGTTTCTGATTATTTTCTTCCTGTCTTTCTTACTTTTCAACACATGACTGCATAATTTTTGTATAGAATTGACGGTTCTGACAATCTGTATATTTCTGAAACTTGCATGATTCTTTTGCAGGTGGATTACATCAACACTTCGCACCCAAATTTTATTGGTGGAAGTAGAGCTGTAGAGACGGCACTGCAACAGATCAAGTTATCAAGGGTACCTGCTCCCATTGCTAGACAAAAGGTATACATGTTTCATCTTTTCACACTGACGGTAAATGATCTATTTAAAAAATTACAAGTCATTAGCATATGCCTTATTTTTTGTGCATTTCTTGTTTAAATCTGTTTTGGACCTTCCTCTTTATATTCTGTTTCTACTCTTCCAATCAGGATGCACTAGATCCAGAAAAAGCACCAACATCTGAAAGAAGCCTCAAATCTCGTTCTATTCTTGCCAGACCAGTCAATGGAATTGTTTCTGAGCAGGTAGACCTATTGGTTTGCTTCTTGTGTTAATAAGTAGTCTCGTGCTAGCTCTATTTATTACCTTAAGCGGTCTTGGGTGGGATACTAGCTTTTGTGGTGTATTGTTCCTCTGGCAGTTCTCTTGAACTTGAACTTGAACCAATACTGTATTTTTTTTTTAAATTTGTAAACTGCTAAATGTTAACACTGTTGACTTTTGCAGCATGAAAACTCGTATGCAATCTTTTGCCCTTTGGGCTTTTGAACTATTCTAATTGAGACTTCTTTCCTGATTGGTAGGGAGTTTGGCCTGTAGCAGACGTTGAGAAAACCACATCATCTGGTAAATTTACTTTGACAGAATCTGTTTTCCGATGCATATTCACTATTCATAACTGAAGGACAAGTGCTGCCAATTATTATTCTGAAATGTCAGTGATATTGGCAAAAAGACAGCCTAACAATAAAATTTCATAATTACTTTCTTTCCTGCATTTACTTTTCGTCTTTTCCTGACCATGGCTCTTTAAGGAGTGACTAGAACCGTGATACTGAAGAAATACCTCTCTTTTTTTTGCAACATTATATGATTATTCAGGAAGCAATAACGGTTCAAGTTGGGGGATTTCATCGATTTTTGGTGGATCTGACAATCGGAGTTCTGCCAAACAGAACTTAGCAAAGAAGCCTTCTGTTGAACCTGTTCAAAGTATGGAGCATGCCTCCTCAATGATCCATTTAAGAGAGGTATCTACATGATGTCTTCTTTTCGAAAGTGTCTTTTTAGCTGTCAGGTATCATCTTATATGCTTACGCTATTCTAAGAATTTGTTTTTATGATTATAGCCACCGACCGTCTTGAGGCCATCAGAGACCCGTACAGATCAGGAAGCTATTGAAATTGCTGTCACAAAGCTGTTGCTGAGGTCATATTACAACATTGTAAGGAAGAACGTTGAGGATTCTGTACCTAAAGCAATTATGCATTTCCTGGTAACTGTTCTCTTGATTCCTCATTTATTTTTTTGATTATCCTATTATCTTCTTGTTTAAACTCCTAGAGAGGAATGCCATTTTATACAAGATTGCATGGCTTCCAGTAGTTGAAGTAGACTCCAGCTTCTGTAATGTCAATGGTATACATTTCCGGCAGCTGGTTAGCTCCCGTTGAGGTTAATGTTAGCAGTTGCTCGTTACCAGATTTTGATTGAAATTTCAAATATTAAAAAAATTAACTTGCTAAAGTGGTATCAATGTAGTATAAATGCCATTCGAAATTATAGCGTCCACGAGTATTTTTATTTTTTATTTTTTAAATAATTGAACAGGATGAAATGTATTCTGTCTTTCGAGAGATTGTTACTATTGGAGTTGACTATTAATCAATCGGTTTTTGTGCATATTTAGTTTTTGGATTTGAAATCCTTAGCCTCAAACCAAATTCATTAATAACTTTGGAATCTTGACTTGAAAAGAACATCTGAAATTTAATGTGGGTGGATAGGTTCCTTCTTCTTGTTCTCTTGTCAATTCTTAATCAAATTTCTCTCTACATAGGTCGATTTTTACAGTAAAATCTTGGCATTTTTTCCCCTCTTTCCTGTTGGTTCAATACTCGACTGACGACTTTTCTTATCATTTCAATTAATTACTAGGTGAACCACACCAAACGGGAGCTACACAATGTCTTCATTGAAAAACTGTACAGGTAATAATAGTGGAGTAAGGGATCAATTGACTCGTGATTCTTTGAATGTGTTCTTCCCAAATCATTGTGCAATACTCTATGCTGCAACCAAGTTTGGTAATTTCGTTGCTAGACATTAATTAATTAAAGAGGTTCTAATTTTTTTTATTATTCTTCTTCTTATGATCTTAACAGAGACAACCTCTTGGAAGAGTTGTTGCGGGAACCTGATGAGGTAGCGATGAAGCGAAAGCATGCCCGAGAGACGCTCAGAGTTCTGCGACAGGCTTTTCGAGTGAGTGTCTCAATTTCTTGCTTTCATAAGACGACAAATAGGGAACTCTTAGACGGTATAAATTTGGATGAAAGTTGATATGTAACTTTATTCACTCACGAGTGTGCCAAAATATAACCTTATAAAAACAGTAATAATGATGATTTAATAATAATAAAGCACTTGTACGTATGGGGGTGGGCAGTGGTGTTACCAGTGGAGGGTGGGTTGGGGGGTTGGTTAGAAGATGAGAGAGAGAGGAGGAGGATGAGGAGAAAATTTGGGCACTGGATTCTCGCTGGAGAAGATAGTGTAGGGAGATGAGAGGAGGGGTAAGGAAGTGTTAAAACCAAAAAATCACGTGTTCGAAATTCAAAAGGTAAAATAATAATTTAATTAAATTTTCAAATGGCACAATAATAATTTATTGAAGAAAAAAAATTAACTCATATTCTCATTTCAATGTTTGGTTTCAATGTTTGGTTAGTGTTTGATCAAATAAAATCTAATCCTATGTAATTAGGGTTAACTAATAACAACTTTATCTTAGGATTGATTAATTTCATATTTTTGTGGGATTAGGAAATTTTTGATAATGGAAATGAATTTTAATCCCATGTATCAACCAAACATAAGAATAAAATGTTAATTCTCATGACAATTTCATTCCCTTGTCAAATCCCAAATATTGGGTGAAATATTTGAAGAGAAATTTGATTTGCCTGGTTTTGTTTTGCAGACACTGGATGAATTACCACTTGAAGCAGAGACGATTGAGAGAGGCTACAGCTTGAGTCCTGATCCAACAGGCTTGCCGGGCCACGGTCTTACCACATCATCATCTCTGTATTCCACTGGCAGTGGTTCCACGAAACCCTACTTTGCCTCTTCGAAGCACCAGAGGTCTCATAAATCCTCCAATTCTGGCGATTTTCAGACCCCTTTCCCTGTTAATCCGGATATCAATGGTGGTGGGCACAATTTTTAAACCATTGCGTGGATGACAAGGTAGTGTATGGAAGCACAAAATTTGAGCCTCAGAATTGGAACTAAAATTGAACGCATGAAAATTTGTAGATTTTTACATGTGTTCATCATTGATAATTCCAATTTTGAACCTCCAATTCCATGCACCCAAACACCGCCCAAGCCAGAAGAAATAAATATTCATTTGATACTCTCTCCAACCAGCACGGACAAGGTAATAACGTTCACCTTGCCGTACTCCAAATGTTTTGACCCTTTTTGTTCTTTTCCAAAAGGGGGATGGCTAGTAATAAAATTGCATTTCATGTGAATAATAATAGCTGGAGCGATTTGATTCTTAATATACATTAAAAAAAATTATTTTTGAATGACATATAGCAAGTGTAATTAGTTCCGAATATTGTTCCATTTTGACGCAATTTTTTACTGCGTTGCCATAATAAGGATTTTGGGTTTACATTGGTAAGTTTGCATTGATGTTCAGTGTACAAGTGCTTTCCTTTTTGAATGCCCTGTAATTTAATCGATTCTCTCTCTCTCTCTCTCTCTCTAAGGTAAATGGCAACACGCAGGTTGGCTATTTATCCAAAACCCAAAACCCTACTTTATATATGATGGAAAAGAACGAAAATTATTGGCACAAATTTGCGATGAAAAAACGAAATACCTTACAAGTAGACAATATCTAATATGCCCCATCAAGAAACAAAGATATGAACATACCTAGATTAGACAGTGATTTTCATTTTCTATATTCTGTTTTCCCTGAACAGAAGGACTCGAGTTAGTAGCAAAATCAAATTTGAAAATCATACTCAAGTCCCAGCCCAGTCTGTCCCCATATGAGAGTCAACATCAACCTGCATACAAGAACTTGGAGAAGTAATTTATACAAAACCCAATCAAGCAAAACCAACTCTAGTTCATGTATGCCTGTTTGACAAAGAAAAGGATACCTGCTCATCAAAGTTGGTAGGAATCTCAAATTCAGTCTCTGATGCATTAGCAAGTTCCTCCATAGAATCCTGCTAGTCCAGACATATGACGATAAAATGAATATGAGGTGCCAAATCCTCAAATTATAATCACAGAACAAACCAGTTATCAGGGTGCAATATTGCATTCAATTGAGGACAAACTAGTTTTCCACTCATCCGCTGAATAAAAATTCATTGAGAAATTGTATAATGAGGACAGAGACCCCTACTGCAGTCTGAAACATATTTCCCCAATATTTGATGGGTAATAGAAATGTGGTCACACCTCAATCGCAGACTACAAAGTTTTAAAATCTCATTAGGGGCGTAAACCTTTTCATGGTAAACAAGACAACTTCAGTGCTCATTTTTCTCTCAAAACCGGGAGTCAATGTTCTGAAAATTAGTACTGGATACCCCAATATTCAGTTGCGACCATAGGCTATAGAGTTAAGTGTTGTTCTAATGATGTGAAAGAGAACTTGAATCTCACAGTACTGGCAGAGAAGAGGCTTGCTGCCTTTGATCATCAGTTTTCAAACAACATGCTACAAACGAGAAGAGAGAGAGAGAGAGAGAGAGAGAGGCGTAATACTTCAGTGTCCCTACCCTCACAACTCCGTCCATATGGGAGACAACAAACAAATTGAGGCAAAATGAAAATGAGAGACTCGCATGCCAGCAGAAAAAGTAAGAATGAAATAAAATACAGCAATATCAATGGATCACTTGATAAAATAGTCACATGGAACACATAGGTGGTGTTTGGATTAACTTATATCAGTTCTTTGTTTCCAAAAACAAAAAGGTTAACTAATTTTACTTTTACAACATAACTCAAAACTAAATTGCAAAACAATTTCACAATTCTCGATCAATCACATAACTTTTTTTTTAAATATTATATTATAATTTTATTATTTTTAAAAAATAATTTTTAGTTTTTCATCTTCACAATTTTAATTTTTTCTCTACTCACTCTCACATACACAAATTTTCAATCAATCACATCAATAAACTCCCCCACTTTTCCAAAATTTTCAAGCAATCACATCACACTTTTATTTTAATTTTTTTAACACAACTTCAATAAGGTTTTCTGTTTTTTTTTTCTTTTCAAAAACCAAAAGAAACAAGTTTTCACAAATTTTGGGACCTATTATTCAAAATTTCATGAACTGTTTGGACTTCTAAACCTAACGGACCAATAATGTCTGAAATCCTGGCCTTTCAAATCTAAAAGGAGGGAAAGATGGCTTCTTTCAAAGATTACCTGCTCATCAAGGTTGACTGATGAATGTCCTTGAATGGGTGAGTCGTCAATAACACCTCCAGCAGTTTCAAGCAAATCCTGAAAATAAAATAAAGATAATCCAATCAAACCAAGGATAATTTAACTGATGCAATCCAGGAACCTTGAATTCATAAAAGATCTGTACAAATGGGAACAGACTTGCGTCAATCAACCAAGATAACACAATGTCACAACATTTTTTTAAATTAATGATTCAAAGGATTTTTTTTTCAAGAAAAAAAAAAAAAAATACACCAAAAAATGCAAATGTTTCTCTAATCACTAATATGAAATTAAGAGTACCACATACATCCAACTCAGCCAGCATAATACAAAACAAATTCCTTGGTCTAGACTTCAAAGCACACCATACGAAAAACAAGACCATGTCATCTAATCTAGGAGGAAGCACGTGTTTTTTCATGTTTATATAATGTACAGTTAGTTATCAATGTAAAGACCATAAAACTATTTGTATAAGAGATAGAAGACGCCTCTTAACATCTTATTTCCCATGATATTTCTCAATTTTCTTATATATTCATTTAATTCCTACGTCGCCTCCTTTAATTCAAACTTTCACGAATCTCTTTCACTAAACCCACTAGAGCTTACAAGTTCAAGTATGACAAACACTGCTGTGATCTAGAAAAAAAGGATTAGAACTGCCATCTTGTCAAAAAGAATCATTTTGAACTAAATATTTCAAGGCTAATTTCAAAGAGCTCCAACCTGAGTAAGTAGGGATAGAATAGATTTTGGTGGGTCCCGAAGTCCAAACTCACCGGGAAATCTAGAAGTTTCTAGTGTTCCAGCTTATCGACATAAATTATATAATAATCACATCACAAAAGCTTATATTTTCCATCATACAATTGCGAAGTGCAAAAGAAAATACTAGCAATAAACACTTTCCACGATACCTGATCAATGAATGTTGTATAACTGAAAGATCAAGACCCTCCACAACAATTTGTGCATATGCCACTACATTTATCAAGTAAAAGAAATATTTGAGTCCTACCAAAAGTCATTAGATTACAGTTACACTTACAACTTTGGGATCACATAACATATATGATGGGGATAGACTAAAACCACTGCTTTGAGCTTACGAATGGCGAAGGTGGAAAAATCATTAGTATATCTCATCTCATAGTAATTAATTATAGTTGTTAATGTAGTCGTTATTTGTCATATCCGTTAAGTAACTGTTATTCCTATTTTATTAAGTAGCTATTATTACTATTTTGTTAAGTATCAGTTATTGTTTATTATGTAGCCGTCAAGTAACCATTATTTCTATTTTGTTAAGTAGCCGTTATTATTTGTTATTCTACGCCTATATAATGAGGCTTCATTGTAATAGAAAGGGAACCTTTTAATTGATTGATTATTGAATTATTTCAGCAAAACTCTTTTCTTTTCATTATTTCCTTTCTTTCAATTGGCCTCCTTCATCAATCAATATCCAGAGCTCGCTTTGATCCTTCATGCTTCGAGTGCAAACCAAAACCTAGCTACCATCAACCAGCTCAGCCACATTCCACTGCAATGGTCCAATAATCTAGAACCAACCTCACCGTCCCAGATCCAACCTTCACCGCTTTGGATCTAAGCTCGTCGGACCTCTACGGGCCCTCGCCGGCGCTGGCCAACCCTTGTCACCCCTGTTCTAGCCCTCACTGGTGCTATCATCCTTCGCCATACCCCACTAGGCCCGCCAAAGGCTGCCAATTGCTTTGTGCCCTAGGAACAGTCTGTAAGTCCCACTAAAAATAAAATTAAAAAAAATAAAAATAAAAACAAAAACAAAAAATATATATACACAAACAGAGTATTGTTTTATGTCAGTTTTTGCATTTTAATTAGAACAAAGAAATAAAAACAATAAATTATTTCTATTTTTCTTGTCACATTAGTACCCCTATTGCATTATTTTCTTTTGTGATAATATAGCATTGTAGTATGTCCATATTTGTGACATTATCATCATCATTAATTTATAATCCACTCCACTATTTGAGACTTACAAAATTTTCAAAATTCCATTCGACAAGAAGTCCAAATCATGCCAGATACTATGGCTAACCTTCAAAATTCAATAAACCACCTTCAAAATTTTGTTGACCACCTAAGAGAGAAAGTGAACCAAAATCAAGATGAGTTATATACCGACTTCCATAAGCGACAAACTGAATTTCATAAGGAGATACACATTCAGTTAGGTAGCCTGATCACTCAACAAGTCACTGACTAGTTGAACAACACTCAAAACCAAACGGCCGCTAGGCACATGGAAAAATAGCCAATAAGGGAAAATTGAAAGGAGTCTAGTTTTTCTCATCAAAAAGTACATTTACCACCCCCCACTCAATGCCCACTACTCCGAAAGTTCCACATTCAAATTTTTCACCTACCTTAGCTCCTTCTCATAGTCACCCTAAGTGAGGCACGAATGAACAAGAGAGTAGTCCCATGGACTTTGATAGAAGATTTTCCGTAGAGAGTCCTTAACTCATAGCCCCTAAATATCCATTTGATGAGGCTCTAGAAATTTTCAATGAAGTAACCCCCATGAAGGGGAGACACTTGGCTATCCTAGACCAATAAGAGCCCAGGGTAGACCCCATCAACCTCGCTTTGACCATGATGCTATTACTACAACCGGGTAGGTTGATGTTTCTTGTTATGATGGCACTCTAAAACCTAACACTTTCTTAGATTGGCTAAATGTTTTGGAGGATTATTTTGAATAGTATGAGACTCTAGACAACTGTAGGGTTAGATTTGCCAAAATGAAACTTATTGGGTCTGCTAAGAGGTATTGGCAAGATGTACAAAGAAACATGAAACGAATAAGAAAGACATCTATCACCTGTTGAGAAGACATGAAATGTCATCTAAAAGAAAAGTATCCCACGACATGCTATATACAACAACTAATGAATCAATGGCTTAACCTTAAGCAGTTGTCCGTATCTGATTATGTAGTCCGATTTGAGGAATTAATTTTGAGATGTGATATTGATGAGGCATCATGCATGGGTTGAGGCCTAATATTTAAAAAAAAAAATCCTTTCTCCATTTGCCAGAATCATTAACGAGGCATATCATAAGACTCTAGAAATAGAGAGCTTTTCTAGGTTTCCTAATCAGAGAAAAGTAACTTCTCAAATAGGATAATCACATCAACCTAGATATGCACCTTTTGAGAAATCACGTGACCAATCAGTCACAACCTGTCTTCGTAGCACTCAGTATTTACAACCCTAGTCACATACCAACAGGAACTTCCAGAGCAAGCCTTAATCCTAGTTAGAGTATCTACCAGAAACCTAGTATGACCAAGACTAGGGATTTGTCATGGTGTAGGTTACTTTGCGTTGCGTTGCCCACATTGAACCCTGGCAATAGGTGTCGAAGGGGTAGAACCCCTAGATGAGGAAGAAACTAAGCAAGTAGTGAAACCTTTAGAACCATCGGAAGAGGGAGAAGAACTAGGGGACAAGTCCTAGAATGTTTATCTTAATGTTATGAGGTGTATTATTACTACGCCTATAAATTCTAACGCCTGGAAACGTATTAATATCTTTCACACTTAAATCAAGTGTTGGGATAGAGTTTGTAAGTAGGTTATTGATGTAGGAAGCTCGATGAATGTTGTATCCAAGTCCGCTATTGCTAGGTTAAAGCTCAAAATCGGCCCACATCCTCACTGCTATACAGTTGCCACCTCCTTAGCTATTTCTAAGACTAGTTTGGAACCAACTAAAATGCATGACTATTTCGCAAATTTTATGTGATGTTTTACAAATGGACCTATTAGGTCATCCATGTCTATGTGACGTAGATGCGAAAAACTTTGGTAGGGCCAATACATAAGTCTTTCAACATGCTGGCAAAAACATCATTTTAAAAACCAGCCAAACCCAACCCAACCCAAAAGAAAAGTCAAACAAAGAATGAGTCTTCTTCTCAAACCACCTATAAGAATGAACTTCGTTCTTATTCATATCCCATCAGAGATTTGAGCATGAGAGGGAGAATTCGGGTGTCCAATTCGCATTAGTGAGAAAAAGCGAAATCTGCTTTCCTACTAATGCAAGTATCAATCACCCGGAACAGATCACCACATTATTAGGGGAGTTTAGCGACGTGACACCCATAGATCTGCCTGAAGAATTACCACCTATGGCCATGAGGGACATTCAACATGCCATCAACCTAGTACTGAGATCTAATTGTTTAATTTCCTGCAATATAGGTTAAGTCCCAAAGAACGGGCAAAAATGAATAGTACCGAGATCCTAATTGTTTAATTTCCTGCAATATAGGTTAAGTCCCAAAGAACGGTCAAAAATGAATAGACAAGTACACGAACTCCTCAGGAGAGATCGGATTCAACATAGCCTTAGCCCTTGTGCAGTTCCTGCTTTCTTGACTCCCAAAAAGGATGCTCTTGGAGAATGTGTGTGGATAGTCTAGCCATTAATAGGACCACAATCAAGTACGGATTTCCTATCACTAGAGTTGACGACTTGCTAGACTAGATAGCATGGTCCAAGTAGTACGCAAAGATCAACTTGCGTAATAGGTAACATCAAATTCTGATCCAAACTGAGGATGAATGGAAGACAACCTTTAAGACCCAAAATGGCTTGTATAAATGGTTAGTTATGCAATTTGGACTCTCTAATGCGCCAAGGACCTTCATGAAAGTTATGACTGAGATTTTATGGCCTTTTATTCGGAAATTTTTGGTGGGATACTCTGATGACATCCTGATTTACAACATATCCGGGAACAAGCACATATTCCATATCGACTTGCTTTTGGTTTTTAAGAGGCTTGGGATTGCCAAATTGTACGCCAATATAAAAAACATTCTCCTTTTTGCAACCTCAAATACTTTAAATAGGATTCATCATATGTGCTAATGGTATTGTTGTTGATCCCTAAAAGGTCAAGGCCATTAAGGGGTGGCCAGAACCTAAATTTATTTCCGATGTTCATAGTTTCCATCAACCAACCACTTTCTATTGGCGCTTTATTAAAGGCTTTTGCACTATCATAGCCCCAATAACAGATTGTATAAAGAAAAGTTTAATTCAAGTGGACTAAAACGACCCTTCGAACCTTCCATGTCATTAAAGACAAGATAACCAGGGCACCCGTCTTAACACATACCGACTTTAATTGGGGGCATGTTGAGTTAGGAATCTTTCCGATAGCTTACTTCAACAAAAAACTTAATGAAGCCAAACAAAAATACTCCACCTATGATAAAGAGTTTTATGTTGTTGTATAGGCTCTTCGACACTGAAGATACTATCCATTATCCCAAAAGTTTGTTTTGTATGTCGACCACCAAGCACTTAGATATCTTCAATCTCATAAAAATATTAGTGCTGAACACGCGGAATGGGTAGAAAGTCCCTCCAGGAATATACGCTTGTCCTTAATCATAAATCTGGTGTAGGAAACAAACAATCGGATGCTCTTAGTCGGGTTTGTATGGTTTTACAGTCTATGAATGCCATGTTAGTCTTGAATGATTGAAAGATGAATATTCCACTTGCCGTGATCTTGGATTTATTTTTCATAATATCCCAAAAGGTTTGTGGTTTTACCATCTTAATTATGTCATTCGCGATGGTTAATTGTTTTGCGATACTGGCTTCTGCATCCGTTGTGCATCCCTTTGTGACTTTTTAGTATGGGAATTACACGCTGGGGGGCTTGCGGGACACTTTGGTCGCAACAAAACTATTGCTTTGGTGGCGGATAGATTTTATTGGCCTAGCTTGAAGAAAGATGTCGCCAAAATTGTGTCGCAATGTCGAACTTGTCAACTAGCTAAGGCTAGGAAAAATAACATAGACACGTACGCCCTTTTACCTATTGGCTATTCCTCATATGTTGTGGAAGGATTTAAGCATGGACTTTGGGCATGTTTGATAATCACTTAATTTTTAAGGGATGAAAATTTAAGTAATTAATTTTAATTACTGAAATTTTTAAATGCTGAAAATATCATAAGATTGTTTAATAAAAGTAACATTTTAAGTGCTGAAAATTTAAGTGTTGAACTTTATTTTATTTTTTTTGTCTTATAAGTACAAAATTTGTATACTGAAAATTGTTTAATTTACATAATTACCTTTGAATCAAGATAATATATATATATGAAGAAAAAAAAAATTGAGAACAAAATAATAAAATCAGGGTGCTATTTTTTTTTTAAATAAAAATTAACTATAGCTTTTAAATAAATTTTTATATTAAAATTAAAAATAAAAATTAACACAAAAATATGTAAACATATATTTTTTTATGTAGTTTGATTGCTTAAATTAAATAATAACAATAATTAAAATTTAAAATTAAATTAAATTAAAACCCTAAAATAATCCAAAATTAATTCAATTCTCATTAAATCTACCCTACTTAAACCCTCATAGGGGATCAAGGGTAAAATGGTCAAAACATAATTTTTTTTAAGTGGGAAATAATGGAGTGTATTAAGCAAAATAAAATAAGCGAAGGGGCTTGACTTAATTTTTCACTCACATCTTGACTTAATTTTTAAGTTAACTTAATTATTTAAGTATTTAATATAATCAGTTTTAAGCAATTATTATTTTTTTATCAAACATACCCTTTGTTCTTGATTTACCTAGGACGACCCACAGACATGATTTGGTGACAGTTGTCGTGGATAGATTTTCTAAAATGGCCCATTTTATGCCTTTCAACAAGTTGATTGTTGCAACACATAGCCAAATTGTTTTTTTGGGAAGTTGTATAACATGGATTACCTACTTCTACTATGTCATATTGAGATGTTAAATTTTTCAGTTGACACTTTGGAAGCTTTTTGGTACCACTCTTAAATTCTCATCAGCCCTCCACCCCCAAACTAGTGGGCAAATTGAGGTCATCAATCGCAGTCTAGGTAATATGTTTCATTGTCTAGTAAGCGATAAGTTGGATAATTGGAATTTATTGTTGCTACTATGGAGTTCACTTACAATAATTCGGTCAATCGCTCCACTGGAGAAAGCCCTTCTGAGATTGCTTATATAATAATTTGGTGAATCGCTCTACTGGAAAAAGTCATTTTGAGATTGTGCTTGGGTTCTCCCCCGCTAAGCCGTTGACCTTATTCCCTTAACCCCCGATTCTTGCCTTCTAAGACTGCTGAATCATTTGCCCAACATATTCGTGATCTTCGTGTTGACATTAGACACAAGATAAATCTGAGTAATGAAAATTACAAACTTGTTGCTAATGTTCACCGTAGGAATGTAAAATTTAAAGAGGGCGAGTATGTGATGGTTTGAGTTCGCTCTGAACGATATCCAAAACACTCTTTTAAGAAACTACATGCTAGAGCTACGGAGCCACATTGTATTCTTCGTACACTAGGGCCTATTGCTTATTTACTTTATTTACCGTCTCATATGCATATTAGTCTTGTTTTCAAGGTGAAAGATTTGTACCTTATCAAGACACATTTGAGCCTCCTATTGTTTTCACAAGCACTCTACCACCATATAACGGCCATCAAATTGAAGAGGTCAGAAGACGAGATCATTGTCTCTTCACAAGGCAGATTTCAAAGGCATCTTGTCAAATAGAAGGGTTGGTCATTCTTAGACACTGTGGATTCTTCATCCGCATTATGGTGGATGGGTGTAGATAAAAAAGTTAGTCCATGAGAATAGGCTTAGGTTGACAACTTGAAATATAGGAACGCTGGCGGGTAAAACTCAAGAATTGGTGGATGTGATGTGTAAAAGGAGGATTAATATTCTATACTTACAGGAAACTAAGTCGATTGGAGAGAGGTCTAGAGAAATTGAGAGTAAGGGATATATATTATGGTATACGGGGAAGGACAAACATGGGAATGGGGTGAGCATCATGGTAGATAAGGGATTTAAAGGATAGCGTTGATATTAGGAGAATTGGCGATAGGATAACGGTTATGAAGCTAGTGATTGGAGGGGAGGTGATTAACGTTATTAGTGTGTACGCTCCCCAAGTTGGACTGTAAGAAAATGTTAGACGAGAATTTTGGGAGAAGATAGACGAAATCATTCAAAGTATACCTGACCAAGAAAAAATATTTATTGGGGGAGACTTGGACGTGTCGGGAAAGAAAGGAGGACTTTCGAGAAAATACATGGTGGTTATGGATTTGAGGAGAGGAATGCAATTGGTGAGATGATTTTAGATTTTGTTATGGCGTATGATTTAGTTCTTCTAAATACATGCCTCAAGAAAAGGGATGAACACCTTATCACATTTAAGAGTGGTCAGAGGAATAGCCAGATAGATTTTGTCCTTATTAGGGCAAGTGATCATTTAATAAGTAAGGACTGTAAAGTCATACCTGGAGAGAGTATTGCTACCCAACATAAACTAATGGTAACTGATCTCAAGTTTCAAGGATGGAAACGGGAGTCTAAGATAAGTAGGCATGCAAGAATACGTTGGAGAGATCTAAGAGGTGAAAAGATAGAGTTTGTTGTTTAAGGATAAAATTAGTAATGATGCGTTATGGAAGAGACATGAGGATGTGAACAAAATGTGAATTGATATGGCGAGTGTATTAGAGAGATGGGAAAAGAAATTTTAGGAGTTTGAAGAGGAAGATGATCACGATATAAAGAAAGTTGGTGGTGGAATGAGGAGGTCCAAAAAGCCGTTCGGGACAAGAAAATAGCTTATAATGGCAAAAATATCGAAGTCGGGAGAGTTTGGAGAAGTATAAATATGCAAAAATAGAGACGAGAAAAGTAATTAAGGAATCAAAATTTAGGATGTATGATAATTTATATCAAAAGTTAGATACAAAAAATGGAGAGAGTGATATATTTAAACTTGCTAGGTGACGTGAACGAAAGACTAGAGATATTGGAAGTGTCAAATGCATCAAAGACACTGATGAAAAGATACTGGTGAAAGATGAGAAAATTATGGAACGATAGAGAAGTTATTTTTATAATTATTTAATGAGAATGACGCCAGAGAATGACTAGAGTTGCCTAGTTTATATTCAGATAAGATTTATAGGTTTCATAGAAGAATCAGGGCTTCGGAAGTTAGAATAGCACTAAGGAAGATGTGAATTGGAAAAGCAGTAGGGCAAAATGAAATACCTATAGAGGTGTGAAAATGTTTGGGAGATATTGGGATAGAATGGTTGACTAGACTTTTCAATGACATTTTGAGAACTAAGAGAATGTCTGACGACTGAAAGAGGAGTATTTTAGTGCCCATCTATAAAAATAAAGGGAATGTTCAAAATTGCACGAACTATCGGGACGTAAAACTTATGAGTCATACTATGAAATTTTGGGAGAGAGTGATAAAATATAAAATAAGACATGAAACGAGCATAGAAGAGGGTTGGATTTATGCCCGGCCAATCAACCATTGAAGCTATTTATTTACTCAGGAGATTAATGGAAAAATATAGAGAAAGAAGAGAGATTTACATATGATATTTGTGGACCTGGAAAACGTTTATGATAGGGTACCCAGAGAAATTTTGTGGTGGGTGCTAAAAAAGAAACAGGTATATAGTGTACATCGAGATAATTAAGGATATGTATGAAGGTATAGTCACTAGTGTTCGAACAGGAGGAGGCGATACTTGTGCATTTCCTATTAATATAGGCTTACATCAAGGATTATCATTAAGTCCTTATCTCTTCGTTCTAGTAATGAATGAGCTCACAAAATATATTCAACATGGAGTACCTTGAAGTATGTTATTTACGGATGACATCGTATTAGTTAACAAAAGTAGAATAAGTCTTAATACTAAGTTAGAAAGATGGAGAAAAGTGTTAGCGTTTAAAGATTTTATGGTTAGCAGAAGCAAGACGGAATACATGCATTACAATTTTAATAATGTCCAGCGAGACGATGGTGCGGTCAAAATTGGAGACAAGGAGGTGCCGAAGGTTGATCGTTTTAGATATTGTTGTTCAATGATTCAGAGTAATGGCGAAATCGAAGAGCACATTACTCATAGAGTCAAGGCAAGTTGGTTAAAATGGAGAAGTGTAATTGAGGTGATTTGTGATCGTAGGATTCCGTTGAAACTTAAAGAAAAATTCTACAAAACTGTTATAAGACCAGCACTTCTTTATAGTTCAGAATATTGGGCAGTAAAAATGAATCATGTCCAAAAAATTGAGATGACATAAATAAGGATGCTACGGTGGATGAGTGCGAAGACGAGAATAGATAAAATTAAGAACGAAACTATTAGAGAAAATTTAAGAATAGCACCCATCGAAGAGAAAATTAGAGAAAATCGTTTACGATAGTTTGGGCATATGTATAAAAGACCCATAGAAGCACCAGTGAGAAAATGTGATTTAGTTCAAGTTCAGGGGATTACTAGAGGAAAAGGTAGAGCTAAGAAGACGTTAGACGAAACTATTAAAAATGATTTGGCGACATTAAACCTAACGGAGGGAATGACCCTTGATCGATCTCTATGACGTAAATGGATTCATGTAGCCGACCTTACATAAGTGGGACAAAGGCTTAGTTGTTGTTGTAGTCGTAATTCCTATTTTTGTTAAGTAACCGTTACTGTTTGTTATTCTAAACTTATATAATGAGGTCTCATTGTATACAAAAGGAACCTTTTGATTGATTGATTTTGTTAAGCAATCGTTATTCCTACTTTTGTTAAGCAATCGTTATTCTTTGTTATTCTACGTCTATATAACGAGGCTTCATTGTAATACAAAGGAACCTTTTGATTGATTGATTATTGGATTATTTGAACAAAATTCTTTTCTTTTCATTATTTCTTTTCTTTTCAATTGGCCTCCTTGATCAAAGTGACTACAATATGAGAAACACGTCTAGTTTTAAGGCCAATGAAGATACTTTTGTTCTGAGTTTGAGTAGCAAGGTCAACATGATATTTAAGGAAAAAATGCCAAGACGGCAAAAACAACCCAACTTCTAGGTTCATTAAGTGCTTTTTTGTTGCTTCCTATCATCCACGGAGAGAAAGAGAGAGAGTTGCACCTAAAAACATCAGCTGCCGACCAAAACATATGTTGGCATTTTTCATCTTAACTACACCATTTATCCCATTGTTCAAATTTGTCAGCCACAATTGTTAGGAAAATAATCATGCATAGATGACTTTGACCAGATCAGATACATAGAAACCACGCCTGCTCGGTCTGCCTTGTTAAAGGGTCATCGGAGTTCAACAATAAGGTTGGTTTTCTCTCCCCCGTGTTTCCCAGGTTATATTAATGTAGATATTCAGTAGATCATATCATATTGAGTCACAAATCAACTTTGTATTGCAAATAGAACTTCTCTCCTCACCCAATTAAAGGGATTATATCACCAACCCAGATTCCTCCTCGCGCAGTAGGTGAGTAAGGAAGAAATAAATGATCCAGAAAATTGTACAATTTCACCTAACATAAGAGGCACTTCCTTACACAAAGATGTCAACCACGATGTCAATAATCTGTTCACGTAGTAATGCACTTGGGAAATAACCGCTGTAGCTTGTTAAAATACTTTAATAATTACAAACATGAACAGAGAGATTAAAGACTATCATCTCTGAGTAACATCCCCCATAAACTTCAAGAAAGGTTCTAAAATATTAAAGAGCAACATAGGTATGCAATCATGATAGGCTCAAATATTTTTTACCTCCTCATCCTGGTTATGATAGGAACTTTTCTGTTGCATAGTTGGTGGCTTTATGTCATGAGTTACCTAATAATTTCATGTAACAGCAAACAAACTTACAAAAGTTATTTTAAAATATCACAATTAACATATAAAAAATTACCAAATCTCCCAAGCAGCAAGGCAAATGAACAAATATGTGGCAATATAGAACAAAAAAATTCTTATAAAATGTAAATAAAAAATAAAAGTTACACAGCTTACATACCGTCTCACTATGGTCAAAAACGATATTCCTTGCCCCCTTCGTAAGATCTCTTAAAGTTCCCTTCGAACATAACCACATTGTTAAAGGGGTTAACACACATTATAAGAAAATTTAACAGTAAACTACAAATAAAATCACTGAAACTACCCATGCTCCATTTAACAATGATCATGACAAAGTTTAACGTTGTTGTAATCCCAAGTTAAATCGCTGATGGGCACTTAAAGATTTTAAGATGTACTGTAGGATGAATGCATTCATGGATTTTGTTACTCATATAAGTGGAATGATCTCCATTTCGGACGACATCAATATTTCTTTGAACAAAATATCAAGCAAAATATCTATAGAATAGATCTATATATTTGATAAAATGTTTCTATAAAGATCCTTACAGCGCAAGCAATTCGTGGTTTAGGCGAGACAAAGGCTTTTTTGTTGTTTTAGGTTAAATGTTCCTAAAAGTTTGCATGAACTGTCACACACACACACACGCCAACAACAACATGGCTTTGAAGGCAATAGCACAACATGAAAACTTGGACATAAAATGAATAAAACAATGAAAACTCATCTGCAAACACAAGAACTGCAGCAACAGTAGAAACAAAATGAGAACGCCAGCCTTCTTGTGAGACCTAGCTAGTTTTTCTTTTACTTCCTCTGATATAATGGAGACCGATCAGCATATTTCTTCACAATGGTAAATGCAAGTTATATCCCACAGAATGTTAATTTTGGGCTTCCACTTGCTCGGAGTTGTATTCCTAAACCCCTCCACCCCTCCCTTTTATCAGAATGCCCATAAAGCAGATTTTCAACATCTTTTAGCATATCCTGTAGACTCCTGTGAAAACTTAAGCCTATGCTAGCACAATAAAGATTTTATAAGGACTTCCTCCCACCCCACATATTTTTTTTTCTTCCTACGGTCAAAGTATATCATAATTCTTAAATTAATAAAAATAAATTATCTTCAGTCACCATTATGCAAGCACAATGACTCAACACAACAAAAAACCCATACTCTGCGGATATCAATGTGGAAAGCATGAAAACATGAAGGCCGGTACCTTGTTTGCCCACATAAGCCCACATGCATTGCAAAGTGTTCTCGGGCCTGCTGGCCCCCGGCGCATTGCTGGAGTAGACTTTTCACTTACCCCACAGTGTTGACATCTACATAAACTGATTTTAGGTGTATGATTAGTGACCACAAATGGTAACATTAAGAAAAATGACAGCATCATAAGATCAAGATGTCATAATTAAAATGTGTGACAGATTGTGTCTTGTTGGCCCTACAAGTCATAATTTGGCAATAAAGTACACGAACAAACCAATCCAAGACAACTCAACATTATAAAATACACGAACAACCAATCCAAGACAACTCAACATCTAACATCAAGGAATGCTTACCATCCATAGATTTCATGTCGACCATATCTTTCAGTTAAGACATATATCTCTTAACTCAGACATATCTCTCGAAAACTTTTTCAACCAATTAATAAAAGAAAACCCTAATCCCATGTTCAGATCACAGCTGCTTTACCATTGTGCAAGAATGTCCTTGCAACGTAAACAATCTTTCTATCAGTTAACTCACATACAATAAACGTCTTTACCATTTTGTGCTAAGCACGCCATGAAATTCATCAAGGATCTCTGTACTGACAGGGTGCTACTACTTACCAGAAGACCAAATAGCACTAAAAGAGCTCTATCTCGATGACCTCTTAATTTCTGGCTAACAGGAGAAAGACTTCTAGCTGTGGTCTTCTGGTGTAGTTTCTATTAAGAACATAAGCATTCCCGAGTATACCATTGCCTCAATCCAGTTACCAAATAATATATACACATACTTCCATGTGTACTTGTTTATTTTAGTTTTTACAACTGCGCCTACAGATATACAATAGCTGGAAGTTATCCAAGCATGTAAAGTTATATACATTCTCAGAGGAACAGATTATTGTTATGAAATGTAAGTGTACCTCTGCCCAAAGGCACGGGCTTAAAAAAGATGACCTTAATTTGAAAAAAAAAAAACATTAATATTTAGGCAATGAAACAAAAATATCAACTTCAATATTCAATAGAGTATTGTATACAAAAATATCTTTTGAAAATTATATAGTTTGAATTTATACCTTTCATATGCTATTACATAGACATGTAATAAATTACTTTACAACTTGTTAAAAAAAAAAATTAATAACTATGCATAAACTGTTTTGCAATTTCTAAAAATCTATATTATAAAACAACTTGCAGTATAATTTTCATACATATTTTGAAGACATAATTCCCCTCCATATTTTTAACCATTATTTTTTGGAAATTACTACAAGTTAATTAGTCTATATAATAAATTACTTTACTACTTGTTAAAAAAAAAATTAATCACTATGCATAAACTATTTTGCAATTTCTAAGAAGAAAAATCTATATTATAAAACAACTTGCAGTATAATTTTCGTATATATTTTGAAGACATATTTCCCCTCCATATTTTTAAGGATTATTTTTTGGAAATTACTACAAGTTAATTTAGTATTAATGGAAATTATTTTAACCCTTTGAATTTATTTTTGCCTCCGTATTTTAGGAATAATTTTAGGAAATTACTACGAGACAATTTAGTATTAAAGGAAATTAGTTTTACTCTTCAATTTTAGTTATAGTTGAAATTTAGTATTAACGGAAATTATTTTAGGGAATCATTCTCAGACCTTCTATTCTCTCTTAGGGCTAATTCTGGAATCAAGAAGCCAATTAAAAATCTTCTTTCAATACCTAGAACACACGCCCGTCTCTCTCCCTCTCAAACCGTCCAAGGTCGCCATCGGTCGCTTGGAGGTTGTCGTTGGTCGCCGAACTCAACAAGAAAAACATTTGAACACGGGAGGTCGTTGATCGCGTTTTTGCCTAGTCGGTGAGTTTTTACTCTCTCTAAATCCCTAAACCATTTCTCAAAATTCAACACTCGTCGAGCTTTGTTGGTGAGTTTAATTCTCGATACTAAAAACCTCTTTTTCTATGTCCTTTTTTGTTTAAAAATCTCCATCAAACAAAGCAAATTTGGCGCCAATCGCATTTTGCTTCACCTTTTTGTAAGCCATTTTTTCTGTGGTTAGTGATAGCTTTCTCACACCTCATTAGATCCCTTTGTTAGGGCCCTTTGTCTTTCAATTTGTAAAGAATCATGTTATACTTAATCAATCTGTAGTTCTCTATTTTAGAAATCAAATATCATTATTTCCTTTTGCTAGATGTTTGTTTCTTATCTATAAACTTTGAAAGGGAAATGTTTAATTTCTGGAAAGCTATAGGATTGGATATAGAGAAAATCATAAGAGTTATTGGAGAGCTTGACTAGGAAGGTTTAATTTCTCAATTATTATTCTCTTTGTTTTTTATAACAGTTTATTGAGTCTATTCATTGGAAAATAATAATTAAAAAAAACACTTTATTGAAAGAAAGAAAGAAAAAATGATAATGGATGTTGTTCTTGATTTAGCATATGAAGTGTTTGTTTAGTGTTTTGGTTCCCACAAGTCATACTCTATGAATTAATGAATTATTTTGGTGTTTGGTTGAAAAAACAATCTGTGGTTATTTCAATGGTTAATTACAACGTATTATTTTAGAAATCTCATATTACTATTTCCTATTTTCTTTTGCACTGGCGTCTATCTTTTACGTGTGTGTGTGTGTGTGCGTGTGTGTGTGAGAGAGAGAGAGAGAGAGTTTTAGAGGAATGGAGGGCAGTGTATTTTCATCCTATTTTCTTAAACACAAAGCATCTTTAATCTTTGCAAGAATTTCTGGAACCAGAGGCTTGGACATAGATAAAAACATAAAGTTCTTGGAGAGCTTAACTAGAAAGGTTTAATTTCTTAGTTCTTCTATTTGTTTTTGTAACAGTTTATTGAGTCTTTTTGTTGAAAAATAATAATAAATAAATAAACACAACACTTTAATGGGAAAATTTATTATGGATGTTGTTCTTAATAATTTCATTATCCTATCATGCAACGATTCTTCCTGTTCTAACTATCCTGTCATGCAACAATTCTTCTTGTTCTAAGTGTGGCTAATATGATCTCCAACCTTTTTACTATAATATTAAAACTTTTTCCTTAACAAAAGCACCATTGTGTCTTTATTTTCAGATTTTATTCAAATTAGTCGGAAAGACGAGACTTTGGACTTTGATTGGAGGATGCATTTTGTCCATAGCTTAGCCTTTGAATCGTTGTATTTCCACAGTCAATATTTTTTGGATTAATAACCTTTAAATATATGTGTGTGTGTGTGGTTTTGTATTTTAGCACTTCATTTTTCAATTATATACAAGCTTTGTTTGTCCTAGGTGGCGGGTTCTACTTCCTTGGGTGAGTTTTCTTATTAGATTTATATGGATGTTTAAAAGTTATTACATTAATTTTTATAATTTTTTTAATACATGCCTGAATTATACGCTAGTAATAATTATGCACCAACAAATGTCAATGAGTGTTCAAAAATAGATATAATGTAGATATGATATTTTGCCCACGGGGCAAAATTAAAATAATATAAGTAATCTTATTATGAAGTTTTCTATCTTATTATTTTTCTTTTTACCCTTTTTTTAATTTTAAGCCATTTATTTTTTAATCCTATCAACTTACTTTTAGTCCTAGTTAATATTCATGATATGAATTTAATATTTTGTTGATATTAACTGAAAAATTATATAATTGGTTAATATTAACTTAAAAGACTAAAAAATAAAGAAGAAAAACATGGGAATAAAAAATTATAAGTAACTTATTTCAAGGATAAACCAGTAATTTCTTCAATAATATTTTTATTTTAAAAAATAAGAAAATAGAAAAATAGAAAAGAAAAAAAAAGGCTTAAAAAGTCAATAAGAGAGAGAAAGGGTAGATTTGGATACTTGTCAACACATTCTTTCCTAAAATTTTACCATAACTATGTAAGCAAAATATATATTTGAAATATGTCCCAGAAAATGTATGGCGAACTATGCTATAAATGTTACTCTAATACGGATTTTTTTAAGGACACATGAGAATTTTTTAACAAAATATTTATTTCAATTTTTGCTAGGCAACTAAGAGACTTTAATGTATTTATGTTTGTATGAACAATTGTTTGATAAATACTTTTGATCCAATTAGGTAGAAAAAAATCATAACAAGTAATGAGGTGCATTTAAGAATCATTCAGCTCAACAAACTACATAAAAAAAATGCTAGCAGTGTATATTTTCAAAAAATAAATAGATCTCACGAAGTCAGTCATATAAATGAGCACTCTATTGGACTACATAATATCAAGCTTGATTCTTGGTAATTAATAATAACAAAAAACCAAAAAAGATCTTCTCTACGTTTTCTAATTTATACCTCCTGTTAAATCTGCAAGTGGTGGATTCAATATCAAGGGGAAGAAGAATAAAGAAACTCAATGTGACTTTGTGAATCTAAAGAGACATTGCAGCCGAGCACCCAGAGAGAGCATCCCATTTCACACGGTATACGTGATCAGTTGTGTTAATTGAAAAAGACAATACAGAAAACATTGCTAGAGATTTTAGTACTAATATGTAATTACAAGTGACAAGTAAGCCTCAAACTCACCCGCATTCTTGTGGCAGAGCAGTACCATCATGTGAATCCTGACTACCACAACCCTTTCTGTAAGAATCATTTAAAGATGCAAACTGCCCATTTTTGCGATTCATCCTGGAGGATAGACACAGTAAGAAAACGAAACGATAGCAAAGACCAGCAACACGGGGATCTTACAAAGAACATGTTTAAGAAAATATTAATTCCCAGGCCCCTGCCTCTCTCCCAAGGAAAATACCTAAAAGAATGTACTAATTACGAATGGTATCCTAAAGCATAACTCTGTCTTTGGGAAAATGTTTCTTCTATAAAATGCCAATGTTTCTTCTTGACATGATGCCAAGAAGTGCTCTTAAACACGGGCGAGACTGTAGTTAGAACTCTAGGAGCGAAAGCACGACACTAACTGTTTTTCATACTTGACCACCAATTACGTGTAATTCTAGGAAATTTAGATATAGGTAATTTACATTCCACAATCCATGAAGAATACGACACCCATTCACTCTGCTAGTGCTACAATGCTTGTGCATTTGCATGGTTCTAATTTTAAACCGATCAGATCTGTTGGAGCAGCTGAATAACCAATTATACCACAGAAAATAGATTATGCCATCTACCATAAAGTTTTATCCATAGATACGAGTGTTAATTGGAAATTGCTATAGAACTACTTCACCTCTGAGCGACATCTTTTCGGCAAGAATAGCGAATTTTCTTCTCAAAACACCTCTCTTTTCGTTTTTCACGGAAACGAACTAGGGATGCAATTCTTCGACAAGAATTTAATTGTTCTGAAATATCACCAACAATCTGTGTTGCATAAAATGTAAATATCAACTCGCGCAAATATAACAGGCTAAGAGAAAATTGAGGGGGTAAAAAAAAAGTAACAGGATTACTCCAAGATACCTTGCGATTCTGTTGTAATAAAAATTCTGAGCTGGGTATGCTAGAAGGTATTTCACGTCCACCCAACAGCAACAGCACTGCCTGTACCTGTTTTATAAAAGGAGGCCGAAATAGTTTTAGATTTTAAACAGGTAATGAATGATATCTGAAAGTTACAATCCCTATTAAAATAGAAACATTTAACATTGCATTATTCCATAGCTAATCTGACAGTTTGCTATCCTTATCATACTTGTCAAAAACCATCTCAGGTGGAAATAAAACATATATTTCTAAGAAAAAACAAAAAGAAATAAAAAATAAACCTTTTCGGGTGTAATTGCGGGGAAGACGTAGACCTCGCCTTCAAAAGAAATCGTGAGCTCGCTCGTCCTGGACGGAACTGCTGCAGCCACTCCATTGCTGTAATTTGCAGTAATCGTTGTTGTCACCGCGTTCATCTGCGCTACGTCTTCAGTACTATTCATCGCCCCGTCACGAGCTCCACTCATATCAACAGCTTCGAAGCCGCCACTGTCTTCATCAACCCGAATTGGAACCTGCGAGTAGTCATCTTCATGGCCGTCGAATGGACTGGCATGCATTGGCATTGGATGCAACGCCTCCATCATTTCACTTTTCTCAATTCACCGTCCCTCTCTCTCTCTATATAAGTTATAAGCCCTTTCTATCGCTATGTATGTATGTGCATGGCTGTCTAAAGATGAACAGAATTGGAAACCCTAAACCTTGTTGAATTTGCCTGTGTAACTAGAGTAGAGAAACTACCAGACCAGTTGCTGATAATTCAAACTTCAATTTCCAGTTTATAATTTAGCAAAAAAAATTGTGCTTATTCTGCGCAAATGCATAGGATTCGGAAATGGATTGAAGAGATGTGTTGTCTTTAAAGGGAGGTTGCTTTAAAATTGGGGAAACTGAGGGGGGCAGAGATGGAATATAGTTGGATGTGGGGTACGATGGGCGAGTGTGTCACGTGAAGTGGATGCGGTGAGTCAGGCGACGGGAGACACGAGGGGTCGGAGTGATCCACGTTGCATCACAGTTCCAGTACGATCAGACGGTGGGAAATTGGGGGATGTGTTTGGATTGGGAGAATTATTCGCATCCTTCTCCAATATTAAGGTGGTCTTTGGTTAGTGTTTTCCTATTTTTGCTTTCAATATATTGGGATGTAATTGAATGATAATTCTGTTTTTGTTATGATATATTTCTAAAATAATAATATGTTTAGTAATGATCCTTGTCTTGAAATATTTTTTTAAAATTTATGAGAACATAAACGAGAAATATATTTGGTTACAACATTTGTTAATCGACATGGTAGTAACGATCGGCGGGATAATGGTGGCCAACGAGGTGGTGGTGACTAGAGCATGGTAGTGGGCGACGGGATGGTAGTGAGAATAGTTTCGTGGGAATGAATAAAAATCAATATTTTTTTGGTTTATCAAATTCTTAAGGAATTCATAAAATGGTCCCAAATTACTCCCAAAATTTTGGAAAAAGAAAACGTATTTACCAAACGGGTTTCTATACATTAACTCCAAAATTTGAGAGCGGGAACAAAAATAGTAACAAGGCCTAAGGGGTTATTTGCTTAAATTTTCAAGTCTTATGCGCGGATCTAGAAAAAAAAATAGTTCTCCATAAGTCCAGTTTTTAAAAAAGAGTTGAACTATCTAAGAGTTATCATACTGAGAGTTTTGTAAGAATTATCTTGAAAATCATTCTTGAGATATTGAAGAAAATTATTGTTGATTATCGATTTAAAATTGCATTGCTAATCATTATTTATTCGGTGGAATCCTAGTGAGATCATTCAAAATTACTTGTTATTAATTGTTATTTGATTCTATTATTTATTATTTGGATTTTGATTTTTGAAATTATTTTTCAGATTTTTTATTGAAAAATATTTTTGAAACAATTTCTTGAGAAATCTGATTATGTGCTCAATTACGTGTTATCCAATTTTTTGTTTAAAATCAGATTTTGAATATCTCACTTTTTTATCACTAATTTTGGAATATTAATTGAGTTCTAATTTATCTGCGATAGTAGAAGCTCCGAGTGGGAAAATCACTTATCAATTATTTGTAATTGGTGAGTTGAGTGTCAGATTAGATACTACTGGGAGTGTCTAAACAAGGGTAACTAGTTTCTTAGATGCCTTCTTGGATGAATTCGTGCTATTATTTGATGCAAATAGAAGGCTAAACAGTTGTAGAACAAAGAGTCTCACAACAGTGCATCAAAGAGTATCATTCTCAAGTTCTTTAAGCCTTCAAGCTAACTTGTTGCTCAACATCACTTTGATTCTTTTTTGTTTCATATTCATTTGAGTTATTGTTGTATAATTGCTTTACACACACTTAGAGATCATTGAGTTCTTTATCTTGAAAATGTTGAAGCTCCATTTTGTGAGACAATGAAAATCTGATTATAAATCTTGAATAAGGATTTGCTTAAGATGAGAGATTTATGAGTGAAATATATTCACTATTGATTGTAAAGTCTTGAGATACGAACTTCTCAAGCGGTGACTATAGAAGGTTTGATCTTCACCCGAAATAAGATCAAAAATGGTAAAATCTCCGAAGGAGCTCAGGGAAGTAGACTAGGCAAAGGGTTTTTTCCAAACTACTATAAATACTAGTGTCAATCTCTCTAACTTTACTCTTTACTTTTTAGTTTATATTTTGTGTTTGTGATTGTTTGTTTAATTGAATATCCATTATGCACTATGACATAAACACTAAGCTTAATCTGAGTAGAATTAGTTCTAAAAAATTTGTCAAACCCAATTCACTCATCTCTTGGATAATTCTTGGGCCATCAAATAAAAAATAAATTTCTAAAACTCTCGGTGACCTATCATACCATATAACTCAATAGTAAGTGATGACTCATTTTAAAACATAAAATACTAACCCAAGAAAATTTTCAAAATCGACGCCTAGAAAATAGTTTTTAAAATAGTTCAACTCTTAATATCCCGATTAGGATCACACACGACACGAAAATGATTTTATGATTATATGTGTTTGATAGAATCTTAAATTAGTAAAATTATTTACCCCTTTGTGTTATTGAAAAGTAATATTTGTAAATGGTTAAAATAGAATTTGAGAACGTTAGTGGAGCTAACAAAGAAGAGAAAATGGTTAAAGGGGCAAAAACGTAAAAGATAATATATTAAAAACGAGTTTAGAAAAGAAATCCGGCATGCATAAGTCGACCGGACAAAACAGGTGAAACTCTTTATATCTCTCAATCGACAGGTAAGTCGACAGGTGAAGAGAAATGGAACTCTCTGAATCTATAAGTCAACAGGTAGATTGACCGGTGAAGGAAAATGAAACTCTCTTAATCTTTAAATCGATAGACAGGCCGACCGATGGGCACAGAATCTTTGGCTTGGCTACATCCTGAATCAAGCGGTCGACTGGTCGGTCGACTGATGACGCAGTTTCAGGATATTGAGGATTCCAAATTCATATCTAAAAGTAGCCGTTTTTTGTTGGGATTTGTGAGAGATTTTAGGGATTTTATGATATTTAAGATATGCTACATCTATTATTTAATTCCTATTGATTTGGTTCATTAAGTTTTAATGTTTCTCAATTTGGTACATAAAATTATTTCTATTCTATTTAATTGAGATTGAGAAATATTTAGAGGACTTAATTGAGAGATTTAAAAGCTATAATTAAGTGAATTGAACCAAAATAAAGTCATAAAAGGTCTAAGAAAGCAATTAAGTGTCATGATAAATGAGAACTAGCCGTTAGAGAACTGTTTCTAATCCCATATATATAGGATCACACAGGATACTTAAAATGAATTAATTATATGTGTGTCATGATAAGCAGTGATAAGTTTAAGATCATATTGTATGTACTCCTTATGTGAAATGAATTTAATAATTAACCTAATTGAAATATATGTTTTAAAGTATAAAAAGTTAAGTTTTCGGGTTAATTCGGTCAATTAAATCAAACATTGTATTTTGAAGTTAAAAAGAGATGCTGCTAATCTAGTCAATTAACCGAATGAAATTGGTCAGTCAACTGTTTGAAACAGTAGCTGAATTGACAAAGAAAATGAGCACACTAATCCAATTGGTCAACCGAATGAAGATGGTTGATTAACCGTTTGAGTCAGTAAATAAATTGGTGAAAAAATAGATCACACTTATCCAATCGGTTAATTGATTGGATGTGATCGGTCAACAGACTGGCTATGTGCCAACAGTTATATTGGGAGCAGGATAGGTCGGTCAACCGACTTGCAAGATTTGATCAACCGACTGAGTTAGTTGAGATTTTGGGTGATTTGGTCTCTTGGTAAAAAACTATCCATTTTTTATGATTCCAAGAAAGGAATTTGGGGGATTTGAACTTAATTAAACTATTAACAACCTATTATTTTATTCCTGTTGATATGGTCTATATATTTTGGATTCTCCTAATTTAAATGGTTTAATACTTCCTATTTCTATTGTTTTAAATTAAGAATAGCTTTACGGACCTAAATGAGATAATTAAAAGTTATTTTTAAGTGAAATACACCTGAAATGAAAGGAAATCATATATGGGGTTTAAGAGTGTCATTAAGTGACATATTTTTTGAGAAACTAACCGTTGGAGAACTAATTATTGGTCTATTAATATAGACCTGTGGGAATTAAGTTGAGGACATCAAGAAGAATCAGTTTGAGATTTTCAAATAGTGAGATTTACACTCAGATTTTTATGTGAGATTCTATTCAAATTCTTGATCTAAAATGCTAGTTGTTTGGGGTCACCAATTTAGGTTCTAATTGCGATTCAATCATTATCTTCAGTGTTTTCTCAGTGAGATCCTTCCAAGTTTTATTATTTGCTTTAAAGAGATATTTATCTTGATTACTTGGTGTCGGATTGTTAGAAAAATCATTTTTGAACTTAAAAGTCTAAAAATCTTTTTAAACGATTTTTGCATGTTTATTTGTGTACGTGCTAAATTTGTGTTACCCACATCATTTATTAATCAGATTTGAATTGCCTCACATTGTATTCGTGAGTTTGAGTGGATTAGACACGTTTGGGACGGTATCTAGTCAAAGTAGCTAGGTTTTGATATTTTTCTTGTGAAAAATATTAGGGTTTGATCTTTATCCTGATAAAAATGTTAGATTATTTTTTCCTCTTGAAAAACATTTGGTTTTGATTCATCTAGTAATTGAATTATTTTTTGAGTAATTTGTAAAGGTTCATGATTTCCTGTGAAAATTATAAGTGAGAGAGAGTTAGGTTTTTCTTTTGCCTGATAAAAAGACATGGTTCATCTTTAACCCGTGAAAATAGTGAATTGTAAAGATTGATTTTGTGCCTCTAAAAGAATCGTGATTTGTAAGGATTTGATTTCTACCTGGTAAATGAATCAAGGGTTTAGTGGATTGTAAATCTCTGTGGAGCTCGGGGGACTGGACGTAGGCAAGACTAATTTGACCGAACCAGAATAAATTCTTATGTGCTGCATTAATTTATTTTTCATCTTATGTTTGGGTATGCACTTCGTATTAAACACATATTCGTTACGTATAAAGATAATAATATATTTAGGGAAATTGATTATGTATGTTTAAAGGAATTAATTGTTTAAATTTGGTAACTATCCTTCTTGGGTAACTCTTTGGGCTAACACAACCATTACACACGGAATACAAGAATGTAAATGGAAAAAAATCTAAAAAATAGTAAACCCTAACCCATATTAAGTGACTAGTTGCTCATGCTGGCATAAAACCCTATTTTTTGCTTTAGATCTGCAATCCATGTTGTCAATCTCAAGAACTCTCTCAAGTCTAAATTTCTTTCCAATAATTATACAATAATGTTCTCCTGAATTCGGAGATTTGATTCCCAAAAATTAGGGAAAAATGCTTATTTTACCGTCAAGGTCACTATCACGACTTGTGAAGTTGCGACCGTGACCTTGCCCAAATGACAAAGCCTCGCTATTGCGCAACCTCTATGACCTTGGGTAGAACAGGCCAATAGGAACTTCAAATGTGCCTCTCTTGTTTGATCTCCATTTTAGCCACATGACCGCTATCACAATGTTTGTAGAACGCGCCTTTTAGCATTAATTTCAATAAATTATTCAAAACCTGTATGAATACGAAAATGAATTTATTAGAAGTGTTTACGGCTCGGGAACATAGAAAAATATATATTTAGGGTATAAAATAGGTATAAAATCAGGAACGGTCACTGACTAGCTGATGTCATCAATTAAATTCCAATTTAACCCTTCTTATTTAAGGCATATGCATAAAATTACTTATTTATCCCTTATCTTTTATGTAAAAAGACAAAGATATCCATCATTAATTTCATTTTTTTTTTCATTTTCCTATTTGTCTCCCCCCCCCCCCCAACCCCACTTGAAAATTCAACCCTCTCCCCCTAAACAACATCACATTTGTCCACCACCACCATCATCACAACAGGTGCCAACACCTTCTCGACAACCAAATTCGGTTGCTTTCCTCTCTATTTATCTCTCTCAATTTCCCATCGCATCTCTCTCTCTATCTCTATCTATATTTATCTATATATATATATATATATAGAGAGAGAGAGAGAGAGAGAGAGACATGCACATACATATACACATACATGTATGTATATGTATATATAATTATAGAAAGTGATGGTGGAGGAGATGGGGGCGATTTTTTGGTTCAATTGCTTCGAATCTCTTAAATTTCTTGGTTTGATTTTTTTCTGATAACCTTTTAGTTCAATTTGGAGGGTGGGGGCCGAATTTGATGGAGGATAGTAGTTGGAGGTATGGGAGCATCGCATGGTTGTGACGGTGATAGTAGTGACTATGGTGACGATGGTAGGAAGAAATGGTGGTGGCGATGATGGTAGAATCTCACTATCTTAGTTGTTCAACTGGATTTTGGAGAGAGAGACAAGATAAAAAATAAGAAAATAAATTTATTTATGATTTTTTTATTGTCAAAGAATAAGGATAAATAGGTAATTAACAATTATTTTCTTTCGACATGAGATCACTATAGTATTTAACAAAAGACAAAAAATTATCCAGCACATTGCCTTATATACAGAATGACTCGTAATTTTCCTATATAAATATGATGAAAAAGATATGAGAGAAAATGCTTTTTCTCACAATAAAATAGTTAAATATACATACAGAAGAAGAGATAGATTCAGTCACCCAAACCATGAGCGTAGAAGAAGAGGTCGATCGCCTAAAAGAAAAAATATGATATTTTTGGGATAATTGGTCAATAGTCCTATATTTAGAGTGCAATATGTCATTTGTCCTATTTAAAATATAAGTTTAGATTTAGTCCTTTAAACTAACTTTTGATTCTGTATTTAGTCCCGCGTGTGCTCACGCATTATATGTGAAGCGTAGAGAGAGTTTAGTAAGTGAATTTGTATTATAGTGACTATTATTTGTGTAATATTAATTATATGTACTTGTGCGTAATATTATTTACACGTAATTATGAATTACATGTAACTATATTACATGTACTTATGTAATATTTGTTACATCTAATAAATATTTTACACACAAATTAGATACATATAATATATGATTCTATTCAGTACGGCTGTGGGGGTACATGCGCGTGTATTGAGTCGTCCGCTTTTTTTTTTTTAATGCGCATGACTAAAACATAAATCTAATACTAATACTTAAAACTGAAAGGAGAGAAAATGTTTTAATGAAGTTGAATAATTTATCTTCAAGCATTTTGGTGAATTCTTATATTTATTTTTTATTTTTCATTAATTATTACCTCTTCTTCCTAAATTCTTATACCTTTTTTTTTTCTTCTTTTCATCAATAGGCATCCTTTAAGCCTTTTGGTGAAACTCTAAAATAATAATAATAATAATAGTAATAATAATAAATCCATAATTACCTTCTCTTGCTAAGTTTTTATACTTTTTTCCTTCAAACTTTTTGGTGAACTCTACAAAATAACAACAACAACAACAACGAAATCCACAATTATTTTAATTTTAAAAAATAATTGTAATTATAATTAGAAAATTCACAAGCTAATTGTTTTTTTTAACTGAGTCAAATTATTACTCATATATGAAGTGTAACTAAATTTCATAAATTAAAAATATTTAATTTTTAGGATAATTTTAAATTTCAAAAATTCAGTAGTAAGTACTCTTTAAATATTCAAAAAATATAAAAATAATCATTTAACCTCAAAAGTAATAAATTATAATTGGAAATGTATTAGATAAATCAATAATATTTAATTTTCAGAATAATTTTAAATTTAAAAAATTCAACACTAAATACTTTTTAAATACTAAAAAAACGTAACAACCATCATTGATCCTAAAAGTAATAAAAAATAGATTTGAAAACATATTACATAAACATAATTTAAAAATCAAAATTGTAATTCTTTTTAGGAGGGTTATAAAAGTAATTTTTTATCAGATAGTTTAATTAATTTTTAATATTATAGTAATTACAAGGGTAAATATATAATTTTATCAGAGATATTTTTCAAATGACATGAGATGTGATTGTAGATTTTCCCAATGACAAGAGAGGTCAATAAAATTTATTCATATTTTGATTGATGATTGTTTTCATTATAACTAATTATGCGTAACCTTATTTCGTCACCTCTTTCTCTCTCTCTAACCATTTAATAAAATTCTCTCTTTCCATCGATTAAGTACATATAATTTTTATTCAATTTCTTGTGCTTCAAAGAACATTCTAACAATTCTTACCCAAATAATACAAACTATTAAATAATATTAAAAAAATACTATTAAATTATTTTAAAACTATTATTTAAAAAAAATAGAAAATTTAAAAATCCTCTAGGAGATTATAATAAATATAAATGATGAAATTTTAATAATTTTAGAGATTGATATAATTTGTTTTTTATTTTACAATTTTTTATTTTTTTTTTAGAATTTTTTTTTCTTCATATTGTCATAAGATAAATTGAATATAAAATTACACGATTAGTCTCACACTCTGTGTGGATGTGAAGAAGAGTATACAAAAAATGATTAATTGTTGTATGTATAATATTCAAATAAAAATTATATATTAATATAATTTTTTTCTAGATCCGCATATTATATAGGTTTAAAATTGATTACAATTAAATATAATTTTTTTTTTTAAATTAAAGATAAAATAAGGACTTACACCGGAACAACACCGTGTAATTATAACTATGTGAAAAAAATTTAGATAGAGAGATTTGTGATAAAATTTTAGATACAGAAATTTGTGATGAGGAAAAAGATATGAGAGAAAACGCTCTCTCTCACAATAAAATAGTTAAATAAGCACACAGAAAGAATAGAGAGATTTGCGGGAGATAGATCTATCCACCCAAACCATGAACGTAGAAGAAGAGGTCGATCGTCTGAAAGAAGAAATCAAAAGACTTGGCAAGCTCCAAGACGATGGCTCTTATAAGGTAAATTAGCTACGATTTTTTCAGGACATTGAGCGTCAATTAACGCGTCAGGTGTAGATCTAGCTTTATTTGACGTTTTAATGATAGATCTGTGATTTTCCCAGTCTATTCCTGGCAATTTATCGTCCGTGGATTATGAAATTTGTGTTTGAGCTAATACACTTTACGACATTTTGATGTTTTTGATTGTGAGAATGCTGATGTTCGGTGTTCAATTTTCAACGCTAATCGTCAGGTTCTCTGATAAATCTTGGGCAGCTATTGTTTGGTGTTCTTTAAGAAATTTAGTTATAAATAATACTACGTCTTTAATTATCTTTGTTGATAATTATTCTGCCTAATGTGATTCTCCTGGCAATGAATATATATATTTTATTTGCGAGAGCAAATCTATATTGGAAACAATTTGAGACTGAAAAGACATAAGATAATTTTGGCCCCTAAACATCTTTTCATGTTTAGAGACTCTCTCCTAAGCAGTTGATGAGTTTTTTGCCCCAGAAGCATGGATTTTAAAGGTGTGCTTATTTATTGGGAGTTCTCTTTTAATCCAAAACTGCCAAACAAACCTCAAATTTTTTCCACAAGCAGAGCATTTCTTTTGGAATACATGGACATATCTGTCTCTCTGAACAACAATTACATTCCATATTTACACCCAATAATATCCACAAATATATATTCTGATATTTTAGGGCAATTACCATAATCGATCAATTTAAAACGTTTATTGTAAAATCACCCAATTTATCATTTAGTAATTTTTCTTTTCATCAACAAATTGTACTAAAATAAAATCCTATTTTTTATCTTTAAATCGTATGTTTTAGGTCAAAGAAAAAAAGTTCATCTCGTTGAATTCAACATAGTGTATTGTTTTAGAGGTTGAATCTCTTTGTGTTGAATTCAACACATTAACTCACATTTACAAAATGTTTGTATTTGTCTGGAACACAATTGGGTTTATGGACATGATTATGTTGAATATAACATCGAAACACAATGAATATGTAAGACGAAACATAATATTATCATGTTGAATGTAACATCATATCCCCTCATCTGTCCATGGTTTTGTATCCAACAAAATATAACGATTTTACACATGTAATTCAACTCAGGTTTTGAATCTTAATAATCAAACTTTCTAAACTGACTAGGTTGAATTCCACATAGATTATGAAATTCAACATGAATGACTAATTTCAAATTTCATAAATAACTTAACATGTTGAATTCAACACAAATTATATTTTGTTCATGGAAAAAAATATAATTGAGATATTATTTTGAAGTTTTAAAACCGACAATCATACTTGTGTAATTAAATCATGTAAAGAACAATATAAAATTAATTTATTGCGTGATTACTTCCAAGAGTTTTTAATATAATTAATTATGGTAAATGTTTTTTTTTTTTTTTTTTTAAATAAATATTTTGGGAATATCTCCACTACCTTTATTTACGGTAATTGTTTTATTTGAATTCAACTTTTCGAAAATCAGTTGTGGACATTTTTGTCATGCAAAATCCGAAAAATTTAAAAATTGGATTATTCTGTTCAAATTATCAATTCAACGGGAGTTATTTGGTTTATAGATATCCATCAGTAATTTGTGCCAAAAATAGGCACGTGCGGTTATTTTTCTATTTTTAAAACGTTGTTCCTATTATAATCTAGATTAGATCATGCTTATCAGTCACCAGACCAAGGTTTCATTAAACCAAATTTCCACGGTAGTTGATCTCATTTCATATTTAACTTATTTCTTTCTATATAACTCCATATATTGAGACTTCTTTGCTTGAAATTGAATTGCTATACATTTCTATGTTATTGATTGTAACTTTATCTGGTATATTGAATTTGGTCATATTCTTTTTATGAGAACTCATATATAATCAAATTGCTCTTAGGAATCACGTGTCATTCACACTAAATTACAGAACATGATCCAATATCAGGAAGAAGAGGTTTTATTTGACTTTTTTTTTCTTTGCTTGACTTGCATTTGGCTAAATCAGATGTTCCATAAATATTGCACTAGGCATCGTGCTTGATTGCAACTGTGGGATCAATCAAGTAGGATGTTTGACCCAATAAAGGTTTAGATAAAAAAAGGGCAGCCCATTGCACGAAGACTCTTATTATTGCGGGGTCTGGAGAATGTAAGATATATGCAGTCTTACCCTTTATATACAGAGATGATGTTTCCAAGGATTTGAACCTAGGGCAACAACCTTACCATTGTACTTAAGGCTCGCCCTCTAAAAGGTTTAGATAAAAAGTCATAAATATGAACCCATGACTACAAGAATTTGCTAATCTAAAATGAAGAACCAAATATATCATCTTTAGCCATAAATTTGCAAATTTCAATGGTGAGGATATGGAGATTAAAATAACCTCCATGTTTTATCTTCATGGTACTTTTTTCCCTCAGTTTGTCCATGAAAAGAGATGGCCATTTCCTCCAATGAACTCTTGGATTTGTGTTTTTTGCAGGTAACATTTGGAGTATTATTCCACGATGACAAGTGTGCGAACATCTTCGAAGCATTGGTTGGAACACTGAGGGCAGCAAAGAAGCGTAAAGTATTGACATACGATGGTGAGTTGCTGCTACAAGGGGTACATGATAATGTTGAAATCGTTCTTAAGCCTACTCGCCCTGTGGTTGCATGACTCAATCGGTTCGACAGTCTTTATGGGCCAAAACTTGTTAATAACAATCATTTCAGATTGCGTATCATGTGTAACTTGAAGGACATCGCGTGACAATGTTTGGCGCCCCCCCCCTCCCCCCCCCCCCCCAAAAAAAAAAAGCAACAATCCATAATCATGTATTTAAGTGAAGTGTGACAGTAAAAGAATGGCCCTGTTTTGCTAAACCTTTGCCTGTCGGTATGATTTTCCATAATCATGTATTTGGTTGTGCGGCTTTGGAGGCTTTGAATGCTATGTTAAAAACTTTTTAGCGGGTGGGAATGGAAATGAGGATGAGTATATGATCCCAATGTTTATGGGATTGGAGCGAACTTATCATATTACTATCCCATGTTTGGTTAATGATAAATTTCACTCGAAAAATAAGTGAATAAAATCCAAAAATATTCCGATGATTATTGGAGTTCCAACAATACTCCAGTAACATTATCGGAGCTCTAGTAACGTTCCGACAATATTACTAAAAATCTGATGATGTTCAGGCTTCAAGTCAGGTTCATACCCCACAAGGAAACATTGGTCGTCCTCAAGCCTTCAATGACCCTTTACTACCCATCATTGATGACCCAAATCTAGCCCTCTGCCACCTCAAATCCGCTGGTGAAGACACGTGAGATGAAGGGAGAGGGTCATTTAGTACGAATTTTCGTCCATCTCCAGGCATCTTCCTCTTGGTCCTGTTCTCGTGCTTCTTTTGCAAGTTGTGGTGTGTGCTTTTATTCGATTCCGATTTATGCGTCTTCTGTTTTAGATTAATTTTTCTTGCAATCAGTTCTAAAATTTGCGATTTTGTTTTCTTCTTTTGAACCAAATTCTATTTCTTCTGTGCTTTATTTCTCAGATTTTTTTTTTCTACGATTGAGTTCGTCGAGAGACCTGAGGGAGGATCTAGGATATCTTTCTTCGGATTTACAAAAAACACCTCTTGAAGAGGAATTCTCTCCAAACAAACAAAGGTATTTTAATTAGAGGCAATTATCGGAAGCCTTCCCATAAGGAGACAAAAATTACCAAATTATTCTATTTTTTTTCTGATTTATGATACACACCTTTTGCAAGATAAATTTGTTCGCATTTATTATCGTTACATACCCTAAATATCGATTAAATATATAATCAAACTATATCTATGTTATTTGTTGGTTCGGAAATTGGTTAACGCTTTTAGTTGGTCTGATCAAATTACATGTGGATAGTTGCTGGTGATTTGGAGATGACTTAGCTTGAATGAAACTTCCTTCTATTACTGGTTCTTGAGTTTTTGTGTGATCAGGTTGATTCTGAGCGATATCTTACCTGAGCTCCAAGAGTGTACCTGCACAGGACTCACATGGATTGTGTCAGATGAAGTCCTTCTGACGTGAGAGTAAGAGCTCGGGAGAAAAAAAATATAAATATGCTTTGAATATTCTAAAAGCAGTACCTTTCATAACACTGTTCACTTTTGTTTTTATAGGAAAGAACCTGATTAGCGTTTTAGTAATTACGCGACTTGAGCTCGGTTAGCGTCCTTAACACAGTGCGTGAAGGGATTAGAGTCTTGGGTTTGGACTTTTCAACTTAGGTGCAGAAGTCCATGAGCCGACATGTTAACGAAGATGGAGAATCGGCCTGGACTGGAGAATGAATACCGAGAAGAGCATGCCAGTCAAAATACCACCGATCAGAACTGGTTGGTTGTGGAAGGTTCTCAATTCTTAGCGTTGTTGGCTAAGATATTGGTGACCTGACTTTACCGATCCCACATGACCGACCAGAAGCTTTGCGGACCAGAACACAAGTTTGAGCATCCACGCTGTTGATTGATTCTCTTCCATGTCAGACGTTTTGCCTACGTGGAAGTCCGAGGTAGAATGACTCGTTTTTACCCACATCATTATTGATTAATTTCATTAATAATCTCTAAATATAATTATAAATGACTATGTTTTGATTACTTGTGGTTTGATATAATTACTAAATGCATTCGTTTAAATAATAATTTCAAAATGAAATCTCCAATCAACCATTTTAATAAACAAAAATAATTCCTGGGGATAAATAATGTGGGTAAAATTTACCAGATAAATCCCTACATTAAGGCCCAATGGTGAATGCCAAAATGGGCTTTAAATGGGTATAACCCATATTATATAAAGTGTGATAAATAAGTAACTATTAATTAGGGCTGAGAAACTACAGTCCATAATAACTGGTCAACCAGGTTCAATTTGAATTATTCTCTAAAACCTTATATTATTCTCCCCAAATTGTGGAAATATTCTCTCCTCAAATCGTGGAAAGTCAGTTATTTCAGAGATATTATTTTTTTCAAATAGTGGAAAATCAATTATTTTCTCACTCTATAAATACAATTATCTACAAGCTATATTGATAAAATTCATTCTGTAATTATGATATCTCTCAATTCTTGGTTAATTTATTCTCGCGCCGGAAGATACTTGACCGATATTACAGCAGTATCCTAAGTACTCATTGTACATGTTGCAAGTGTTAATCAAGTTTTGGGAACTTGGGTCGCTGACGAAATTGAGCAACTATCATTTTTATAATTTATCAAATCAAGTTGCATACTAACTATATATTAAAATAAGGGTCGGTGACCGAGCACTCCCTTTTTTAGGTTTTAATTACTTGTTACAACTGCTTGTTTTATTTTACACTGATCACTACTTTTAGGAATTCATTGATACCTCTCATTAATAAACGGTTATATTCCTTATACTACCTTCAGTTTTATTACTCCTAAAAACGTGGAAACGAATGTGGTAACTTCTACTTAAAAAAAAATTGAACATGAAACTATTGTTAAAAAATTAATTTTTTTTACACAAAAATCATTGGGGGATTGTCCTCTTTAAAATGAGATATTAATCATTATTATTATTATTATATGTGAATCGCATTTCATATAAATATTACATGTAACATCTTATAATTCGTGTCACATCATATGTTGAATGTAACATTCAGTAATTGATAATAATTTTTTTAAGAGTTTTAAATTAAGATGCATGTAAATGGTGTATATAACATTAAAATTACTACATTCTGTGTTTTCTATAAATGTTAAATATAACATCCAATGTAATATAAAATAACATTACTTAATATTAATAATAGAACAAATTATATGTGTGTTGAATGTAACATGACTTACTGATAAAAATAATTTTGATGTTAAATAAAATACGCGAAAATTAAAAATTCTAAAAATATTATATTGAATGTAACATGAAATGTGAAAACTAAAAATTCTGAAAGTATCATGTGGAACGCAATATAAATGTGAAAATTGAAATTAATGAAAAAAAATTATGAATTTGATATCACTTTGTAGATCTTATTTAAATGAATCTGTGAAAAAAATGTATACAACAATTATTATTTTGATTTTAATAAAACGACTTTAATCCGTGATCAAACAATTCGTGAAAACTACCTGCAGATGGGAGTTCTTAGTTTATTATATACTAACTTGCATTTATCGGTAGTAGGGAATTACTTTTAGGCTTATTAGGTAATTTTCTCTTAAAATAAAAAGTAAAGTGTAATTTTTAATTCATTTTTCTTTTCTCTCCTCTCTCTTTCTCTCTCTCTTCCTTATTTTAATAATCATCATATTTTATTTTTTTAATAAACAAAAAATAACAAATAAAATAGTGCAGAAAATATACAAAATTAAAAATAAAAGCAAGAACGACAACTAGTCTAATTTATTTATTTCTATACATACATACATACATACATACATATATATATATATAGGCTAAATTTCAATTTATACCCCTACAGTCTCATCGTATTACCGATATTTTAATTTTTGCAATTAATTTTCATAAATTTTCGTCATTTTAATTGACAAAGCAACATGCATAAATTTTAGCCTCAAAATGCATGTTGGTCTTTGGCTTGGTCTGACAATTGATATGGCGAAAATATTTCAATTGAACTAAGAGTTCAAACTCGAGACACCTATCATTTCAATAAATACCAAATACTCCACGTCATTTTGATAATATCTAAATCGCCCCTTATCTTTTTAGACTGACTACCTGAGACACCCTTATCAATTTCATTAACAAAAACAACACAATATTTTCAATTTTTAAACTCTCTCTCTCTCACACACATTTATTTCATTTGTTTTTATTTTTTTATGGTATTTATAGAAAATAAAAAGAGAAAAAAAAAATCAAAAGTAAAACCATATAAAAAAAAGGGGAAAGATAATAAAAAAACAAAGAATTCAAAAACAAAAACAAAAACAAAAAAATATAAAAAAGAAAAAAGAAACAGAAAAGACAAAACAAAACAAAAATTGTTTAAATTTAAAGTTTTTTTATTTTTTATTTTTCTACTTTCTTACTTTTGATTTTTTTTTTTTATTTTTTATTTTTTTATAAACACCATACACACAAAAAGTAAAAAAAAAAAGAAATAAGTAATAAAGAGCAAAAGTAAATAAAAAATAGAGAGTAGAAAAAAAAAAATTAGAAAAAATAAAATAAAATAATTTGCATAAGTATTTTGGTAAACAAAATATGATAGGGGTGTCTCAGGTATTTCAGCTTTAACCTCATTGAACTAATTAGAGACAAAAATATGACTCTTGGGAATAAGTTGCAAAAATTGCAAAACAAAGTGAGATTTAATCAAAATGCAGGGGTTTGCCATAAAAAAATGGGTTGATTAATGACATTAAAGCCTGGAGAACAGAAGTTGAGATGAAAACAAATTAAAAAGAAAGAAGTAACCTTTTCACTCGTCTTCTGAAGAGTAAAGAAAGTCTGGGATGGACTTGTCATAAGGGTTCGGTAAGTATGAAAGCTTGAAGGAGAGACTGAGCTGCCTGAGTTTCATCCGGTGTACCTGATATGATAACAATCCTGTCTGTTGTTCCAGGACCAGGTTCATGAACTTCAACTTTTGCACCTGATATCTGATTCAAACAATTTTCAACCAAATTTATGATCAGACAACAACAACAACAACAAAGGTAGCATTTGCTTCTTAGTTTCTGTTCCCATAATAATAATAATAATGAGAGAGAGAATCATAGCATGTTTGTAATATGAAGGAACTGACGAGAACCACAAAGAATGATGGATTCCAAGCAGCCAAAACGCGGTTATTTTTAATTTTTAAATGCTTAAATGATTATTAGCATAGGCACCATTTGGCAACACTTTTTTAAAATACTTAATATAATCAAAAAAGTTTTCAACAGAAAAGTAGTCCTACTTCAAGGAGAAGCAAAGACCAAAAGGGTGCTTGAAAATGATATCTTGGATATAAACGATCTTTTAGTCCAAAAGAATTTCATTGAATAAACAATCTCTTAATCCAAAAGAATTTCACTCAATGAATCTCTTAAAATATAAACATCAAACAACCGTCTTTTGCTTTCTAAATTAAGTACTTTTACTACTTTTCTAAAGCGCAAAACAAACGCTACGAAATACTTTGTTGCTTAAAATAATATGTCATAAAATGGTGCCGTAGCATTTTTTGTCTGAAGTCAGCACGTGAGTGTATATACTATGTAGTTATCTCAAGATACAAATGACTAGGAGATTAAAAAACACATGAAACAGACCTATCAGAGAAAATCTGCAGTTGCCACAAAATATCATTATATAAAATGCCTAACATTGTTCATAACACAGAATAGATCATCATCTTCAATAGGTTGGAGATGATGGTACCTGTCTTAGACGAGTCAAATTGGTACCATTCTCTCCGTAAACACAGCCAATCACATGCTCAGGAACTAGAATTTCCACTGTTGTATTTGTCACTATGGCAGACCTGCTTCCACTGCCAAGAACAAAAGAAATTATAATCAGCTGGCAGTATAAAGGGATTACTAGTCCTTTTATTTCTACTAATGCAAAAAAATAGTTATTTATAATCATCCATTCTTTTCATCATGACCTCCACTTTTTGGGTTTTAATTAATTGCGCATCCAATTTTATACTCGACTTCGCATTGACTTCAATAATTAATTTTAAGTCATGTTAAGTTACTAGTTACGTATGATTAGTTATCGTTTGGGTTATTATAAAGTTTAGGACTCGAAATTAATCTTTAAAATTGATGGAACTAAAACTAAAACAAATGCAAAAGTGACTGGCTCTACAAATTGGCTTCTTTTTTTTTTCAACAAATGGTCGCTTTAACAAATATGTGAATCATTGACTTCAAGCATCTAACCAGACCAATGTTCCACAAAACGCG
Organism: Eucommia ulmoides; assembly: GCA_016647705.1. Classification (NCBI taxonomy): domain Eukaryota; kingdom Viridiplantae; phylum Streptophyta; class Magnoliopsida; order Garryales; family Eucommiaceae; genus Eucommia; species Eucommia ulmoides. The sequence continues at coordinate 13,888,681 of CM028331.1, forward strand.
ATTCGATTAAGTACGTGGTACGCGTTCGAGTATGCAATATGTTAGTGAGGTAGGTACATGGTATGCAAGGGGTAGGCTTCTCCTGTACACTTTTACAGTAAGAAATTCGCTTTGGTACATCAAGTTAGGTCGCTTTTGAAACTCTTATATTAAGTTAAATAACATTAAGTATAATACGCACTTCTGAAGCCCAAAATAATTGGTTCTTCTTCCTTTCTTTTTCACTCACTTACTCCCCTATTTTCCAATTAAACGAAAGGCATTTAAGTTACTCAAGTTAACTTTCCAGACGTCTGCACCAAGGGGACAATATACATGACGTTGTAAAGAACCCTAATTGGATTCGCCCGTTCTGATTTGCAGTATGCTACTTGTTTAGGGAATTCATGTAACACTGAACCAAAACTAATCTCTTAGGTACTAATGCAGCTAAATGTCAGCTTATACAATGACTTGTAAAAGAGATTTGGATTGACACACATAAGAATGTCTATGCATGTTTGCATCACATCAGGTCTGCTCATTTTTTATAAGCTATTATGTCAATTGACTGCCAGTATTTTGACTGTTGGTATTCCACAATGTGACATCTATTGTTTAAAATGAAAAGACAAATGGCTTGATCACATCCAATATAACTGGGAGATAGAGCTAGGAGTAGTTCGTTAGCGTAACCTGCTGACCTAGAATCAACAATATATTTGAGTCACGAGTGACCAAGCACATATTTTAAGGGTTTCATACTCACAAGAATTAATAAGCTGTATAAGTTCATACTTGGAGCAAAAGTCACCACCATCACATTTAATGAGCAATGTGCATATGGAAAACAGAACGTGAAGGGATGCGCATGATAAATACCTGCCAAGTTCGATACCACCTCTAAAAGAAGACAATCCCCTATCAATTTCAAAAGCACTTCGTGAATTTACTCCAGTTACTCTCTTCAATCAAAATGGACCCAAATCAATTGGCAATACTTCGAGAAACAAAACATGTAGGAAAGAAAAAAGAAAAAATGTGAAAAAGAAAGAAAAAGTTATACCTCTGATGACAATAACCTCGATGATGGAGCATATTCTGAATTCGAGGAAAGTCCAAGATGGTCCATACTCTGGGTTAAACTACTGTGGTGATTGAGACTATGATTAACACATAAAGATGAATGCAATCCAAAAGAGGACGTATCCCTTGATCTACCATATGGACTGATCCCAGTTACTGTGGAGGGATTGCTTATCGATCCAGCACCATTCAGCATTTTAGTGGGCAATTGATTATCTCGCAATCTACCAGTGGCATTGTACAACGCATCTTGTACATTAACAAATTCCCCTGTAATCTATAAACAAGAGAAATCCTGTCATTTTACAGTGGCACCTAAAATGAAATTCAACAATGCATGCTCTAACCAAAATTCATAGAAAAATCCAAAGATACAAAAATAATTGTAACACAACCGCAAGGTTTTAAATTGCGGTATCAGATTACGTAACCGTGACGGTCACAGTGTAACGGTATGGGGAGTATCGGCCTATCCGTGACGGAAATCCGCTACAACGGTCGTGAATTTTTTCAAAATAGAAAATCCTCAAAAACTCAATGATTGTAATTGTTCTACTTATTTAACACATAATAAACTCATTCTAATAGATATTAAGACATTTAACAATATATAAAACACATTAAAAATAAAAAATAAAAAATAGAAATTAGGAACTGACATAATGAACAATTTTAAAAGAATAAGAAGATGCATAACATTTAATGAAAAATATGTCACAAAAACATAATAAAACTATAAAAGAGTAAACCAAATATGGGGAAAAATTGTTTGTAGGCTGAAATTAAACCAAATATGGGTAGAAATTTAAAATAAAAATAAATAAAATAAATAAATAAATATATATATATATATATTTAAATCCAAATATGGCCAACAATTAGACCGAATATGGGCAGAAATTTAAAATATATACAGATCTGCCCGAAAACGCTCATCTTGCTGTTTTTTGATGAAGAAATTCCACTAGAAATGCTTGGATCTGGCCAAAAATAGAGTGGAGGGCTTTGATTTGGCCAAAAATGGAGCAAAGGAGGGCTGGATAGCCTGGATATGGCCGAAACTTGGATGGCTGGGTTGGAGAAGGGATGAAGAATGGTTGGGAGTGAGGAGAAGGTGAGCTCTCTGGACACAGATATGCAGACTTGGCCATAACGGCCCGTGACAGCCGTTAATCTTGTTACAGGTGTGAATCGGTTTGCAACCGATTTATCGGCCCATAACGGTAACGGAGGGCCAAAAACCCGTTACGTATCGGACGTTATGCTACGTAACGAACAAGCATGAAAAAGGTCTTGAAAGAAATTCATAAATATCAACGATGAAAGTGCCTTCTTTAGGCAACTATAAGACGTCTAAAGGATATAACGTATAAATAAATTAAAGCAAAACCAAGCACAGGGTGCTCTGCTGCAAGCCGGAATAGCAAAAGAAAGAGAATAAAATGTCAACGTTCTTAATCATACAAGAAAGATGAATATTATTCTACAGAACTCCTTTATCAAGAGGAATGGTAAGATTGAGGATGAAATTTCATATAGAAATAAAACATGATGATTGAAGTGGAAAATGAATTGATGCCAAATATATCACAAAAGAACACTTGAGAAGGAAAAATTAACTCAGATAATTGCGGGACCATGTTCTGCATCCCAATTTGTTGGGTTGGTTTATAGAAGCGTTTGCACACAATGTGACAGGGAAAAATGTTCAGGCAGATCATAGATGAATGAGTAAATAGAAGAAAATAAAACACTACAAGATGAATATACATAAGAGATACTAGACTAGCTCAAATTGATGATGAACTGGGAAACAATCGCTTAAGATGGTTCCAATATGTATGGAAAAGATCAATGTGCCATTGTGAGAGTGACCTGACTCAGGTAGAAGCTGCTACGAGAGTAACAGTTAGAACAAAAAAAATAAAAGATGTCACATTTTGGAAGGTGCTTTATTCCATTTTAAATGAGTGATTCTATAAATGAAGCTGACGGAGATTGGCCCTCCAGTGCAAAGGCACAACGGAGGTAGACTGCAAGACCCATACATCAATCAGGGACAAATCCATCCGGGCATCCAGGCATGACTGCTATGGAACACCCTCGGCACAGGGAGGGTAAAGTACGCAACAAGGTAAAAGTGACACAAAAAATTGTATAGGTGATAAAGTGAGAAACGGACAAACCACAAGAAGAATAAACTGAAATTTACCCAATCATTTCTTAAAGGTAATATTTGGGGAACTACCCTGCATCTCCTAGTCTTGCAAGAAATATAACAGATATACACACTAGAGAATACACCGTGCCAGGCACTAATCTTAATTACAATTCAATTAAAATGAAAAGTTGAAAGCTCAGGGGCCAAGAGAGAAATAAATTAGGGGATTGGGCCCTAATTAAGGGACTTTGGGGGAGAGAAAAAATAGCGGTAGCACCTTACATCATGTTCAGTAGGCGCCTAGGCGAGAATGGAGTCACATTTTGAATGGACAGCCATTCAAAATTGATTTCATTTCCAAGGAAATCATTTAGGGATTCAGGAGGGGAGGGAGGGGGGGAGAAATGGGCAGGAATTTGTTTCTTAAATTTTCATCTTTCAATCTTAACCCTCCACTGTACCCTAAATAAACAACAATCAAAATGTCCAGACAATTTCAAAACCCATGCCTGAAGGCCTATTCATAACTTCAATTGTATTTAAATAGATAAAATGAGTCCAAAGTTTATCTATTTCTTAGAATTGAATAATTCATACATACATAACAACTCAAATTAAACACAACTGAAAAATCAAAACCGTATTCCAATTACATTAAGGGCTTAATAATTAGTCTTATAGCCTAGTCCTTCCTATACAAATCTAGTTGTGTTACCAACTTAATAGTTAGTCTCTTATTTTATTTTTTTGAACTGACACATGTATAATTATTGATCTGACATTGTGATATTTGTATTATATGGAAAAAGAAAGATTTGCAAATTGATTGTGTCAATCTCAAAAAATTGTGGAAATTAAAAAATTAAGCATTAAATTGTTGTAAATCTTTCATTTCCATATATATATATATATATAGAGAGAGAGAGAGAGAGAGAAAGGTTTCCCAAGGAGAATATAGCTAAACCCTAAACCTCCTCTCATCACTAATCAAATGGCAGCATAGCATGATGGCCGGGGCGAAGCTTAACGCCTGACATTCAACAATTATACAGTTTGTTGATTAATAGTCATCAATAATTACACAAATTGTTTGAATCAACAACTATTGTGATTTATTCAAGTGTATAATCAACAATTAAGCAATTGGTAAAAATTAACACTTCGGTTGAAATTAATATGTAAATAATGAGGAGGGGGGAATTAATTATGTGAGGCAAACAATCCAAAAAAGTAAGGAACAAATCTAAGGGCCCATTTGTTTTCTTTTTTTTTTTTAAGCAAAAAATAGCTGCTTTTCATATTTTAAGAGATGAATGGTCTAGGACCTCCACAACTAATTTATTTTCTCAACCATTTATGAAATTCTTCTGAATTAAGAGATCATTTATGCATATAACACTAAGACATCCTCTCTACCCTAACACACTATTTTTTACTTTTAAGTTGTAGTACTTTTTTGTCAAAATATTTCTTTAATTCTAAAATATTGTTAAAAAAGTGTAACCAAATTGTGCCTAGGTTATTGCATCTTTTTACTTTAAAAGAAAGTTCAGGGTATTACATTCCAAATTAATCATTAAAAATGTCAAATGGAACTAAATGCTTAAGAAAAAACTTTCTCAATCATTCAATGAAAACATTTAATGAGTAAACCAAAGAGAATTTTTTATTTTATCGAAAAGAACAATAAGACAAATATAGTTAAGTTTCCCTTAAATTAAATTTATAATTAACCTAGCACAAATCAAACAGAAATTATAAAATAAATTCAAAAAACCCAAAGCAAAGCAAAACAAAATGAAACAATAACCTAAGCCCAATGACAAATAGAGAAATATATCCAATTAGCTACTTAGTGCAAATAGCCCAAATAAAGTCCACTCCAAATAGCGCCAATCTTCTTTAACCTTGCTGCAATTAGCCCAAACAAAGTCATTTCCAAATATTGCCTCCACTTTAACCTATCTGTAAGCATCTTGATGGTGATGGATGCTACTCTTGGCCTTTCCCTGCAATGGACCCCCCATGGAAATCTCATCGCGCGGCATCGAAATTCGAAAGTGTGGATCCATCCATGGAGATTAGCTCAAGGGATGGAATAGGAGGGGGAAGCCAGCAGAACAAAGCAGATGAGCTAGAGGACAATGCTGCTCCGAACAGGACTCCAAGCCATGAAATCCCCAGGTGGTTGAGAAAAGACAGAGCATGAGATGGTCGTAGCTCACAGTGTAATACAGTGGTGGTTCTCATAGACAAAGATCTTTGATTTCTCCACCTAGGTGATTTGGTGGTTCACAATGGAGATTGATGTCAAAAAATACATCCGTGAGAGATAATAACATGGCAAAGGGGTAATAGGAAAAGGCTGAGAAAAGAGTGACAAGAAAGCTGTTTTGTTCTTTGAGGTAGCAAAATTAAGAATGTTAGGTGGATACGTAAAGGAAGAGTTAAACCATTTTTTTTTTGAGATATTAGTATATACATATATATAAATAAGGGTAACGGAACTTTATCTGAAAAGGTAGCATGGACTAGAAAATTGAGTACTGTACTCAAAATGTTTATTACAAATCTTAACCCCCACCTCAAACCTATCAATCTTCCTGCCTACCCCAACCCAATCACCGCCAAAGCGCCAACATCAACCTATCCCATCTCCACAACCACGTACACCAAAAAAAAAAATGATGAACAAAGGAGAAGAAAGTACCAAGACCCCCTTGAAAGTCTGCCAGAAAGATTTAATAAATGGCAGAGCGCGATAAAATTGGCTCCTAGTTGGGAAGGGGTTGAGATTCCCTCCCTCTCGCTACAATTTTTTTCCGGTTAATTGGTCAATGCTCCCAATTAGATGGTTTAACCCATGATTGAACCCATTTTAATTGAAATGTGAGTACTAATTCCTTCATTACGTTTTACCTTATGTTTTATTCCCTTTGTCAAAGCTCCTTCATTTGCTGTCAATGCCCCCAATTAAAATTTGCAATGCCACCCACTAGCACCGCTGCCCACCGTACCTCCAGCCTCCAATTTTATTTTCAGTTGCGTTCATCTATTTTTTAGTGTATTTTTTAATTAGATATAACTACAAGAAAAAACATCAATGTAACTTCAAAAAATGTATATGAATGTAACTAAAAAATATACAAAAAAAAATGTAACTAAAAAAATATACTAAAAAAAATATACCTAAAAAATAGATGAATGTAATTATGAAAATTTTGGCGACCAGCGGAGGGGGGCGGAGTCTAGTAACAGGTAGCGGTGGAGCGGGGAGATTGGGGTTTCCATGAAATGTAATAGATGGGACCGAACTAAAGTGCTCATTTGTTTAGGATGGTAGCATAGTATGTTGATATTGGTTGGTTTTCTCCTTCTTTAATTGTATTTCTTTGAGGCACTGTTTCCAAATCCATAGCTTTATTTTAAAAGTCATTGCAGAATTGACATTTTAAAAGAAAATTTGAAATGTTATAAATTTCAATCCAGCACTTAGATAAAATGTAAAGATATAGAATTTATTCTCAAGAACCGATTGTTTATATGCTTCCGAAGAAAACTGTAGAATTCCCCTAATATTATTAAATGAAATTTTGAGGAATCAAACTTTATATATCTATATATCTATCTATTTATACATACATACATATATATATATAAAAGATGTGTTATGTGAAATTACAGTATAGAATTAATTAAAAAGGATCTCTTAAAAATCTATTGATTCCAAAACAAATCAATAAAATGTGTAGTAGCTCCTAAAAAAAAAAAAGAACCACTAAGATAAAAAAAAAAATAGACAACCTAGCACACAAAGGTTCCCGTCATTACAGGTATTTAGAGGTCAAATTTACAAAGACTTGCCCCTGCATTGAAAGAGGTTATTTCCAAGAATTGAACCTGTCCAGGTTATTAAAAATAGAAACCTTTACCACCACTAGTAGAAATTCCAATTCCACTGAAAAATCAGTGGAGTTGTACTAAAAGAGTACAAGTTCCATAAAAAACTTGACAGAGTTCTACTGAAAGTACAAATTCAACTAAAAAATCTTTAAAAATTACTAAGACGGTCCATTTTCCACCAAAAAATCCGTGCCCAATCCTTGCACTTCTTTCCAAGCAAATTAAGGTTGTTATAGAAGAATTTGATTGGGATGGATGAAGGAGAACACCACCCTTCAAAAACTAAACATCTTTTTCCATATTGTTTATCATATTTTCTGTCCACAAAACAAGGACCAACCCAGATTGCGATCAGAACTAAAATTGGGGGGGGGGGGGGGGGGGGGGGGGGGAGAGGAGAGACAAAGAGAGAGAGAATGGAAAGGTATAGAAATAGATTTCTCGACAACTAAAAAAAAGGTGCGAAAAAATGAATTCAAATGGCTAAAATGCGCCATCAGAGAGAGATGGGTTATGGGTTTTAGGGGTTTTTCAGTCAAGTGAAAAAACCCTATCAATAGGACTAAATTGTACTTGACAATTACAGTAAGTAGGTAGGGTATAATTTGAAGTGCAAATTGAACATGTGATATATTTACTATAAGCCTCCCCTCCACCAACTCTTTCGTGGTCGGTTGCACTTTAGCGGGGGCTGATATGGCGGTGCGTCGTTTTTCTTCTCTTTTGGGATTATGGAGGAGTAGAATGAAAACAATGTTTTTTAAATTTTCTGGTGCGCGAACAGAAGACGTGGTTTCAACTCTTTTGAACAGATTTTGTTGGCTTGTTTAGAAACCACTGATATTTTCCAAATATGTTTCTTGATGTTTGCACGAGCATAACAGAATCCAAGTAATTGTTCTGAAGCATCAAACTTTATACAAAACGATGAAAAAATTCAAAATATCGCACCTGTACCACTTCATCCTTATCTGAAGCACACTTTGGGACTTGATCACCCCCAATTATCCTAATGCTAGCACCAGTCACCTTTCTCATCTCTGCAACTGTCTTGCCGCCTTTTCCTAACAAACAGCCTGCTTCGTTCGGTGATACTACAATTTGTGCAGAAACAAATGACCCTTTTGCCCCAGAATCTAAACCCTTCTCAGCACCAACCTCTACAGATCTACTGAACACAAGGACAACAGCTCTTTGAGCTGGCGAGTACTGCGATCCTGGGTTCTATAAAGGAGGGGAAAAAAAGAGGTTGATTCATAGTAAACTCACCTAAACAACTACTACCAAAAACAAGTTAATGGTGGCAAAAGCAAACCTCAATAGATGTAACAGTTATCAGTCGGTCATCACAGTCAGTTACTGGAGGTCCAATACTTATTGTGGCACCTGTTTCACTTTGGAGTGCCCTGATAATTGACCCTCCCTTGCCAATAACACCACCAACCCTATCACTGGAGCATAGAATCCTAAAGACCACCTCATGCTGAGATGTTTTTGAATCCGCAATAGGAATCCTCTCATGCTCTAATGACAAAGCACGACCTCCTGAGGAATAATTGACTGAACTGGTTGGCATAGGTTGTAGCACTGAATTACGCTGCAGAGGAAGATCTACTTGATCAGCTAAAGCCTCCTGAAGAACTGACTCAAGAGATCGACTTCCAATCATCCGTGATTTATCAGCTGGAGGACAATCTTGGAGACGACAACTAACAGCAATGAGTGCTTTCTTCACAGCAAGGATATCACCTTCTATCTGCAACAATATCAACCATTTTCATGTGGGAACATGGACTGAATTATCTTATTAAAGAAAATACTAAAGCAAAGATTTTACATAGGTATATTTTCATTTCATATTATTTGAAAAAGTATCAAGGTTTTGCTAGCACTACCATTTCCCATTTCCCATTTCTGTAAGTTTTCATGCCCAAAAGGATATCCAAAGCAATTCTATTGATATAAGCACTATAAGCACTGGAATAAACAAATAAACCTGTTCAGCAGTGCAATTTCATAACAACCAAGAAGCTGGACAATGATTGCCTTCTGAATAAAATCTATTGCAGTGAGATGTGCAACAAAAAGCTAAGCGAACGTGAAGATTTGATTTATCATGGACCTTTTTATCTGATATGCGTAATACTTTTACTTCTATACGTAAATCTATTCCCACTTCCTTGTGACCAATCAAATTCTTGTAGGAGTCGATATTTTAATCAAATTCTTGTAGGAATCCATATTTTCTTCCATTTTTGTTTTCTTCACAGCTCATAGATGATACCCACTTCAGTTTCTTGCTTTCCAAAAATGTGCCATGTTTTCTTAAAGTAAGACTATTTCCCTCAGCATCAATTGTGCATTGCCTTGGGTTTGGATGAAAAAGATGGCATTACTGTTTTACCAGCTCCTCTACGAGTGATGTTAAATTATAGCGCGTTGGATCAGAAAGAAATAAAAGCATGACAGAGCAGCCGTGAAGCTACCTAGGACAAGGGGGGACACAATCCCCCCCCTCAACTTTTGCAAAAATTCAATTTACCTTTATAATTTTTTTAAAAAAAATCAATTAAAATCCTTAAAATTTTACATAAACCCCCCTAGATTTATATAACACACAGTAAAAATCTGAAAAAAAAATTTAGACCCCCCAATCATTTTTCTAGATCCACCATTGACAAAGAGCATAAGAAAATTAAGCATCTCATATGGTAGCAAAGTTGCTTCCTGCCATACTACTTACCCACTCTAAGAACAATAAGTCGTTGGAAGAGATAATAAATATCCTTAACTTTACATGCATCAATAGGAATATCTTTGCACTACTATAAAAACGATAGGTAGGCACAGATGTGTGATGTTTGGGGTTTGAATCAAAGACGAAAAAGCTATGGTCAGAATTCATGTAGAGATTTTTTATTGACACTTATTGCGAAGCTCTAACCTTTTGGGCACATCCTTGGACACCTCTTTTGGCCAAGAGAGAAGGAAAAGACATCTTTATGCCAATTAAGATCTTGTCTCTTTCTCAAATGAATGCCAAAAAAAACACGTATTGGTCTCCCTTCTATAGCCTTAGAGATCTCATTTGTAATTTTAGCATTGTTAAACAAAAAGTCACTTTAACTCGTAGAAATGGGCCATAATTGCCTCTTCGCCATTGACTTATTACAATTTCAGAGACATACAGACATTTGCAATCAAAGAAACAAACACATAAATGTTTCCAGGAAAATATTGCCCGACATTTTAAATCAACTTAAGCAAAAAGGTGCAAGAAATTTGTACAAGAAAGGGCCTTGCATTGGTTATTCTAAAGGATGATTTGCTCCTCGTTAAGAACAATAAGTTCTTTCGTTTATCATTAAGTAGTTATGTACTAGGTGTCTATTCCCTTTTTGGCTAATGATTACACATCTTTGGGTGAGGTGAAAGCCATGCAAAGTGAACAAGTTTCACTAATGCCATGCAAGATCAAAGTTAAAGTTCCTTTATAGGAGCAAAAAATTCAAAATTGGTAATACAACACACTCATAGTCTCAACTGAATCTTATGCAGAACAATAACTATGCATAAACCTACAAGTTTTTGCATGCTTCTTTGAGCAATGCTGCTCCTTACTCAAAATCATTGAAAAAATCAATTGTGCTTACAGCCTTACACTGCATATCAATTGTCCAACTTAACAAAACACGTGTAGCTTCCAGCACAGCCTATCAAGCAGAAATCGCAAATTCATGGTTGGAAATTCTATAACTTAAGCAGCCATTACTGAGTAGGAGTAAGAAAACTAGAGTAACATACTCCAAACGGTATTACCTCCACAATTTCATCACCGGGCAATGCAGAAGCTAGAAGTTTTTCCGATGTCAAAACCTTGATTTTACATCCAGTGTCCTTCCTGATCTTCTCAACCACCTTCCCTCCCTTACCAATCACCGACCCAGCCTGACTCGTCTCTGCCAGTAGTCTAATAGACACCAGACCCCCTGCCACCACTGGAACCCCATCACTTTCCGCCGCAACCTCAATTATCCTCTCGAAAACTCTAACTACTGCCTCTTGCGCCGCGGATACCTCTATTTCTTCACAACTGTTGTCCCCTTTATGTCCTTCGGCAGCATTAAGTCTAATTTTCTTGTTTAGAGCGGTCGAAGCAATAACAACAACGACCCGGTGGTCATCGGAGTTCGGTTGCAACTCTTCGATTCGAATCTTAGACCCCGTCTCTTGCTGGAGTTGCTTGATGATGGAACCAGACTTGCCAATGATGCCGCCTATGCGGGACGAATGGCAGAGGATGCGGAAAGAGACGTGGCCGGCGGGAATCGTCAGTGGTGGCTGTGGGGGTTTGGAGCGTTTGTAGGACGAACCCCCGTTGATGGCTGCGACTGCGGAGGGTTCATGCATTCCTCCGATGGCTGTATGAATCGAACGCTTTGCTGGTGGAGAGAAGAACGGACCGTCCATCTCCTACTTTCTCTCGAGTTTCTCTATATGCGCATGTGCGCCGTTGGTCTCTCTCACCAGTCAACTTGGTCCTGCGGGGAGCGGTTTTCTGCTAAGGTGCGCCGCCGATGGTAAATTGAATTAGGGTGCGAAAATGAATTTTTTTTTTGGTAAATCCCATGCGGAAATATCTAATCTAATCTACTCGTAAAACTTAAAATGGATATATATAATTGACTTCCCTTATTATTTTGTATTATATTAAATATCTCTCATGTCATTTTGTAAATATCAAAAAAAAATTCTGTCTTTTAACTCAAACATCACTTCCATTTGGACAAAATTGATGTTAGATTATTTTAAAAAAAAATTCATTAGCATCTCTATATTTTTTAAAATTATATTTTTTACTCTTAACTTTTTAAAAAATTATATTTACCTCTCACCACCACCCACTCCGACCTCCCCCCGCCACCCATCGCCACCGCCCAACTCCCCTACCACCACCGCCCACCTCCACCACCACCAAACCCCACCACCACTGGAGAGAGAGATAAAAGAGTTAATGAAAAGGTTAAATTTTAATTTTATTTTAATGAAATGGTTAAAAAAATATATATTTTTTTAAAATGGGGATGGGTAGTGGCGGTGGGTGGTGGTAGAGGTAGGAGGCGGCGGTACTGGGAGGTAGTGTTGGGTGGGTGGTGGTAGTGGGAGGTGGCGGCGGTAGGAGGTGGTGGGTGCGGTGGTAGGAGGTGGCGATGAATATATATAAATTAAAGGGTTATTTATGTATTTTAATTTTTTATTATTTAATTATTTTTTAAATAATCAAGGGTAAAATTGGTATTATAATAATAAAATTATTATTTTTTAATCAATAAGAGAGATAAGTGGTGTTTGAGTAAAAAAACATGGGAGGTCTCTAGTATTTACAAAATGACAGGGGAGATATCTAATATAGTATAAAATGACAAGGGAAGTCAATGGCATATACCCAACTTAAAATTGAAAAATGGAATGAACGGTTAAATATTATTTCTATTGAAATATGAAATAGAGGGTTAAAATTAATTATGTTCATTATTAATATCATATTATATATACTAAAAGTAGAAGACAATAGCCGAGAATGAATGAGACACAATTATTCTTCATCCCTTGCTCTTATTCTCTCATTACAATGGACGGCCAAGATCTCTCCATTATTCTCTTAATTCCTTTTTAATATTCATAATTAATTTACATGTCCACTCCTATTCTAACCTAATTTTCCACTTAATTTTCTCCTCCACACCATTGCAGGCGGCCCATCTCTTTCACACTCTTAACTTTTCCTTCCTCTTTGTTGTTTTCTTACCCTCAAACTAAACAGAGCACTAGACGATGCTCCAGTTCATCCTTCTCTATAGATGAGGAGATCTGGACAATATCGACAATGAAACCAACAAATTGCAACAGCCAGGGCAACGATTCTAACTCATGATGACAATGACAAAGATTTCTGCTTGCGACGACGAAGTCGGCACCTCCATTCAACCCGACTCTCGATCTTCCTCCTCACAAATCCGCTACGGCCGACAAGGGTGAAACCGTAGAGCCGACACTAGATCTCCCTTCTTACAGAGCCACCGTGAGCGTCGATGCCGAAACTAGTAATTGTGTCGGCGACGACAACGATTCCTACTTGTGACGACGATGACCGCTATTCTTACTTGCGCCGATGACGGTGGCACCTTCATTCAACTATCTTTATTGCTGTAATCATCGATTCATAGCCATTCATCATCATAAATGCTTCAGGTTAATCTCTCCGTCTCTCTATGTCTCCCCTACGATAGTCTCCTTCAAAGCCTAAATTGAAGCTCAATTAGGCAACATACAAGTTCGATTTATATAGATCTAAACATAAGTTTAGAATCAATCTCTTAAACTGCATTTTGGTTTTGTATTAGTCCCGCACATGCTTACACTTTGTATGTGGAGTGAAAAAAAAACTTGTCAACCGATTCTCTTCAATTCATTTTTTGAATTTCGCTCTATATATAATCTGGTTTTGGAAGTTCCATTGTGTTCTTGGTTAATTTCTATGTTGTCAAGCTAGGGTTTGCTGTTGATACAGGAGGACGACATTTTTTGCAGCAAAGCAATGTTATAAGTAATATATATCGTTATCGCCTCTGTTTTTTATTGAACTTATGAATTAATGATTAATTGTTAATGCTTATGATACATTTCGTTATATTTCGAATTTTTTTATGGTTTCTTCGTAAAGGATTTATTGAGATTTTATCTATTATTTAAATTGAGTAGAGAATGCAATCTTTTTGTATTGTGATACTTGCGTTGGATAAGTGTGATAGATTTGATGATTTTTTTTGGTGCAGAGGAATATGATTGTTGATATTTGTCGGATTTTGTTTGCATGTCCTAGTGATTTGAGTTGTGTTTTACAACTGTTCGATTGATTTTTCAGCAAGATAATTTTATATTATTTTTGTTGTGTTTTTTTTTTTTTTTTTTTTTTATACTAGTGGCTATGCACGTGAGTTGCACTTGGAATGTTTTACTATTACTATTGTTTATATTATATATAATTTTTATAGTATTTGGTTTATATATAATTAGTATTGATTAGGTAAGTGTATAATTATGCGCAAGCTGTAAGTTGTTGCGTATGACTTCAAGGCATAAAATAATTTTTATAGGTATGACGTTAATTATTGATTTGAATTTGTTAAATCGAAAATTTAATTTAACATAAAGTTTGTTAGAATGGAAAACCAACAATGGTAGCTCTATTTATGGCCACAAATATGATCTACCCAAGCTTGCATTTATAGTTTCATTTCTAATGGCTCGTGGTACAATTGGAAGTACTTGACGAGAAAGTCTAATAAAAAACAATTGTTTTACTTCCAAATATTGCATCACTTGTCATAATGGCACGCAAACATTTATCTAAAGATTCAAGTATCCATCGTTTTGCCAATGGTGCATCATGTCATATTATTAGTTTTACACTTCTCGCGAGAGTTCCGCTAAGCCACTTTGTTTTTGTATGTTGCAAACTGTAAGACCCTGATTTTTATTTGAGTCGTATTTTAAATGTTTCAAAAATAACGGGGTAGATGGCGTAATTTATTATTTGATTTAAAATGTTTTGGGGTCAATTTACAAATTTAGAAAACATTCAATCCAAAATTGGCATTTAACTTTTGAATTAAATTTTTTTTTTGGGCGGAATTGCAATTTAAGAAAATGTTAAATGTGAAAATTGAACCGAAAATGAGATTTTAAGAAAATTGGGGGAGGAAAGGGTATTTTGATCAAAAGAATTTCTATAATATATATATATATATATATATATATATATATATATATATATATATATATATATATATATATATATACATACATATCATCCGTGTGTGCCGTGAAAATCCGCCGAAGACAGGGGTTTGGGAGTGGACGACGTGGCAAGCTAGGAACGATTTTTTCATCCATGCAGTAGTGAGGATCAAAATCTCACAACAAAATCAGGAAACACAAAATCTAGAGAGAGAGAGGAACCTGAGCACGAGAGAGTGGGTTCGGCAGTTTGATTGGCGATCGTTAAGGGGGTGTGTGTATTCCGTCGATGGCAGGTGTGGGTTCCGTTCCGAGCAATCGTGTGTGTGTGTGTATTACTGTGTTTGATCCAGCATGCATGTGTGAAGTGTGTGTCATCGGTATGTGTTTCTCCGGCGTGTGCGTTCGGATCGTCGTCGTTGCTCCGGCGTGGGTGTTGTGTGTGTGTCATCGCCGTCGATCAACCAGAGATTGACAGCGTGTGTGAGGGTGTTTCGTTGTGTGTGGGTGATAAGCTAAGGGTGTGTGTGTGCTGGTGTATTCCAAACAGAAACAGAGAAGAGAGAGAGGTTCGCCGGCAATGGGGTGCAGTCCGGCGTGGGTGGTGGTCCTGATCAAATTATGGGTATGTGATTGCCGTCGTTCAGTGAGTGGATGCATGCCATTCGTCGTCGTGGATGTAGGGGGTGATCGAAGTTGGCCGATTGAAAAGTTAGAGAGAGAGAAGGTGGGTTCGATTTTGTGGAGGTGTGTTCCGGTGTGGGTGTCTGTTGCCTTGCTAGCTAAAGCAGAGTAGAAATAGAAACGACAGTGGCGGTAGAGTATGTGTTTGGTGACCGAAGAGGTGTGTGTGTAAGTGTTTCTGCTCATCCGTTGGTGTGTGTGTGTGCGTGTGCTGTTTTGACAGTGTGTGTGGGTGTGTGTTGTGTCTGCTGCTGTGGGTAAAGAAAGCGAGAGAGTCGGTGGTGGTGGTATGAATTGCGAATGGAAAGCAGAACAGAAATCGAAACAGTGAAGAAAAGAAGGAAAAAAAAGGAAAAAAAAAAAAAAAAAAAGGAAAAAAAATGGAGAATTTGCAGAAATCACCACAGAAAAATCCAAAACCCATCTCGTGGTAGTCAAATGATTCGGAAACAAGTGAAATTTTAATTGATTATTAATTTTCGTTAAATTAAATTTTATTTAGCGTTACAAATCCTAAAATCGTAATAATTTCGTAACGATTAATTAATTTTAATTATGTGGTACATAAAATAGTAACGATTCGGAATATAGGGTCTACATTGCATGATTAGGATGTTTTAGATAAGATATTAATTTAGACTCTGTCACTATTAGGTTCGCAGGCACCGATGTCCAGATAGAGTGTGGTCAGTGTCAGTTTTGCAAAACGGATATCGAGGTGAGTGTACTGTCTTCTTGCCAAACTATATATATATGATGGAAAATGGTTGTATTTAAATTAGATACTTTTAAAATTATGTGGATCAAGCAGGTTTTTGGTGAGTTGGTAAAATGAATTTTCGTTGAATTATGTTGGATTTGATGGTTTTAAATGAGAGTGAAAAAATGCCTGATTTTCTAAAACAAAGGTGGAAAAAAAATGATTTTTACTGAAATTAGTTGGTATTTTAAAAAGGAAAGTGAAAAATATGATTTTTGTTGAAAATTAGTGGGTTTTTAGATGAAAGTGAAAAACATAATTTTTGAATTAAATCGATTTTGAAAATGAAGGTTGAGATTTTTGATTTGATGATGTGGATTGACGATATTGATTAGATGATTATTATAGATTTGTGAGTTGATGATGGTGTGATTTATATTCTCCCCATAAGGAGTGTGAATTTTTGACGATGTGGTGTAAAAATGTATTTCTTCCCGTAAGGTATGTAGATTTTTAACTATACTAATAATTTTGACGATGTCATAGTTGTTATCCTCGAAAGGGGTGTGGATTTCTTCCCATGGGATGTGGATAGTTCTCCCCGTAAGGGGTGTGGATTATATTTCTCCTTAAAAGGGGTGTGGATATTTCATAGGAAGGCATTCCTATGGATGTTACGGTACCGTTGCAACTCTCGATCGTAAGGTTAAAACGATCACTATGGCTGACCAGTGTGTGTTGTGGTGGAGTGGTGTTTTGAGATGTGGTGTTTTACTTATATTGGGTGATTTATTATTTATTATGGTGAATGGTATTATTTTATACTGGATGAGTTTGAATGGAACTTATATATATTGATTTATTTTCACTGCTTATATTATGGAGAATTTTACTAGCTACGTGCTGTTTATATACTTACTCTTGATCCATTTAGATGTTGTAGATATGAATTATTATTATAAAATATTTTTACTAAGAAGACAATACACTCGCAGGTGAAATAGTTAGTAGTCAGTTGGTCTCCTACTGACGCTAGATAGAGTTATGCGGATCACGCAAATGAGTCATTTGAGAGAAATTTTGAGACGAGATATCAGAGATGAAATCTAAGTGAGGTTCAGGGGATTTGTTTGATTGTTTTTATATTCGGGACGGTGTATCCCTATCAGATGAGATTATTATATATGTTGTATAAATTTACAATGTTGTTTATTGACGTATTGAGGTTGGCTAGTCAGTTGGGCGGTGTCATGTCTACGTCACGCCGGTCTCACATGATGGGTGTCCGGGGTGGGGTGTGACACAAACACTTGATTTATTTCCATCAACAGGAATTTAAATCTCGAATGTGTTGTTCTGCCACTTGGTAAAATTGAGGTAGCAATACTGGAAGTGGCAGTCACTATAACAATTTTTTTTCATGATCTGATAAAAGCAAGAATGAACCTATACAAGAATGTCTTACTAATCCTACCCGATCCGTCAATAAAAAATATTTTTTGTTCATTAGAATCCACATATTCTATTATTGCATTAAAAACAATAGTTTGTTCTTCATTTAATTGCGTTTTGACTAACAAATCTTCGGTGCGTACTTCAATGACCTATTCATTAATAATTTCTCTATTGATAACCACATTTTCATGCATACAATCTTCTACAATTGGGGGAAGATCGTAATCTTATATGTTTTTTCCCATACTCTCATTAAATAGTTCGATATTTTGCAAAATTTTTGAAACTCTTGCATTGATATCAAGTTAAATTAGGTCAGAGAAGTCTTCTGAAATTTATTTAAAGTGTGTATTCCACAATGTCCTAACATCGCGAGGCTGACAATAAACTAAAACAATTGCAAACATACGACGAAGAGATAATGGTATATGGAAGTTGCAGCCTCACATAAGCACGTAGAAACATAGTCATCCGATTTAAGAAGACCCCATTGTTGAGTAGATTCTTTGAATGATTGATATTGGATACTATTTTAGCATAAAGGTGTTTCAAAGAAGTTGGGCCTCACATGATTAAGAAGAAGTCTTAGGTAATAACTCTCGCCTTCAGATGAGTTTGCACCGTTCACATGGCCATTAACTTGTTTATTTTTTTATTTTAGTCCAATATTTGCCTTGTCTATGCGATATATAATGCTATGGAGATTCCTTGTAAATGTAGGTTTGTGCTTTCTTATCAAAGAGGCACGTATTGAAAAATTATGTAAGAATTGTTCTACACATTATCTCTAAGCTAACCAAATGATTAAAGTTATGATTTTCCAAATAAATTATGCATTACTTATTTGGTAGATAGACTTGAAGATTCATTACAAAAAGAAAAAATTTGCTTAAGTCGAACTCAAATATTCTCCATATAGCTTCTTGTGCAGACACCCAACTTGGATCTTGAAAATGTTGTATCTTATCAACAATTTTGTTCCCATCATTGCGAGTAATATAAATATCAATTTTGTTATGTCTTTTATGTATGTACTTGTAAAGATATTTAATAGTTGTAATTTCGGAGTATAGTTCAACATTAATATGACAATCATATTTTCTTAAAAGGTAAGGATTGTAAGTCACAACCCAACAGTTATCCAGTTTCGCACTGCGAACTAAAACTTATTTCTTATCATCCATTTTCTGATAGATTGGGTAAGAATATTTTCCTTGAGTAGTTTTCTCACAAATTACATGAGGATAATGATTTTTACACCTACCAAAACGCATACATAGATTGTTTTGTGACATTAGTGGTAGTGATGGAGATAATGATAATAAATTTTTTATATTGTCATAAAAAATTACTTTCTTTCACACTACTTTTTACTAAACAGAGTTTGAGTTTAAAAAGAAAAATTGATTCTTTTAAAAATGGAGGAAAAAATGTTCGAATCAAAATGAAGTATTAAATAGACTAAATTGACAAACACTCAAAATAAGTGTACCTTATTTATAGGGATATCTAAATAAAAATGATATATCTATAAAATATTCAAATCCTCAGAATATCTCCAAAATATTTGCAAAAAAAAGGCTAGTAACAACTACTTTTAAATCAAATTGGAGTTGAAATAAAATAAGAAAAAAATGGTTCTAGCATTGATCGATTAATCGACCAAGTAGGATTGGTCAACCGACAAGTGTAAGCTTTAACTTTGTGAACCAGGATATATTGATGTGTTCTGCATTGTTACTTTATTTATTTATTATTGTTTGGGTGTGCACCTAGAGTTAATTACACTTATCCGCTGATATATAAAGATAATAATTAATTTATGATTAAATTAATTATTTGAAAATTTAAGTGTTGAAAGATAACAATTTGCTTTAATTTTTAAGTTTTTTCTCATATGCATGAATTTACTTATTTACAATTATATAGGGAGAGATTGCATGCTTTTCTGGTAAGATCGTTCCAAACTTTTATTCTTAATTGTTATTTGATATTATTATTACTTTCAACTATAGTTTCTTCTTTTATATTTTCCCCTATAATTAATTAAATTCACTATGGTTTTCCCTTTTATATCTTCCCCTATAATCAATTCAATTCATTTAATATATTTAATAAAATATCAACATATTCTCCCCCTTTTATCCTTTATAATTATTTCATAATATTATCGTCTCTGCATCCTTCATGATATTATCGTCTCTGTATTCTTTATAATTACTTAATGATTTGATATTGAATGGAATTCTTTTAAACTGAAACACTCAACAAATCTGTTAGTTTCACAAAAAATATCAACAAATTAGTTTTCTTTGAAACTCTACATGGACCATACATTATGTGCTTTACCACTTTTCAAAACAAGTTTGGATCCTCACTCTCATCAGGTATTTCAGCACGAACAAACTTATCGTATTGTTTTAGATTCAAATTTTTGTCTTTATTTCTCAAGATGATAAGTATATGAGCATGTGAAAGTTTCTTTTCTGGAACTCAATTGCATATACATAAGCAACAACTTTTCTGAAGATGTCTCTTTTAAGGAGTTGGTCTTTCACATGTTGTAATTTTGATATAAAGATTCTAACAGTTAAATCTAGTCGGTCCTATGGTATTTGGTTGACATTTAGCTTGTCATTTATTTCTTTTCACTCTAGGTTACAATTAATAGTAATAAACATGTATTACTTTCCAAAATGTTAGATCAACGTCATAGTATCAAGATATTTCTTGTGCACATCCCTTGCCCCAATGAAAGATACAAGTAATACAATTCGTTTTCCAATCATACTTGCTCTATTTTCTTCGGCCAATACACTATCAATAATATATTGGTACAAATCAACTTGTACTTGTTTCTATTACTTATGATAATAGTCAAGCCTTATTGTCTCAAGCTCTATGTACATATTAATAACTAATTATTGTAATAATTTACCAAATAGCAGTAGAATAGATGAACCATTCACTTTAATTTACAATTTGTAATAATAATATTACCGGCATGATACCTTATTCCTTTAAGAAAATGTGACAATTGTAAGAGAAATATAAAATTAAATTTTAACATGTGATAATGTAATAAAATGCATTAAAGTCGTTATTAATTTATTTTTTCTCGGTAGTTGATTGAAAAATAAAATAAATGAAAATTTTTAGATATTATTTTTCATTTCTAAAAATTTCTGCTACAGATTTATACATTTAAATACAGCTATGTCCAGCTACATGAACAGAATGATTGAAATTAGACCTATAAATTTTTTTTCATAATATTTTGATATCATCCACATTCTCCTCTTAGAAATAATAAAGAGTATTGTAGTGGGTCGCAGCATTCCTATTAGTGTTTGACCCTGTGTCTCTTACCAAAATACTCGTGAACAACGATATCTCTTTCATACGATATATTTACATTATTGCCTTTTATTCAAATTCTTACTACTTGATAAGTTGATGGGGCATTATAATTTTTTTTTATCAAGTCTAATGTCAATGTATATATTAATTCCATACGATTCCAATATGACAATTTTGAAAGTATGTAACACTTGAGCATACAGACACTTTTTGATGAAACCAAGGACAGAAGGTCATGGTATATTTGTCTTTGTGTGTGGAATATGTAGACACCTCTTCGAGAATTGACTATTGTATGCTTGAATATTTTTGCAAAATTTTAGACTTTCATCATTTGAGGAGGTAAATAAGTTGCCAAAATTTCTGGCACGTCCAAACTTGGCAGTACAACTTTGCCACTATAGCAACATAAATTAGGAAGTTCATATTAAAATTTCTTAACATTACAAAAACTGTAAGGCTTAATATTGGTTATCATAGATTCTGCATCATTGAAACTTTCATCACAAGAAAAACAATATGTAGGTATAGTCAAATAAGAGTTGAAAAAATTCACCAGACATTGAATATTATCTTTAGATATTTTGAATATTTAGTAGTTTTTAAAAAGGGAAAAGTATAATTTAGACCCTTTAACTATCGACACATTTCTAAGTGGTCCTTTTAAGTTTCGATATTTCATTTTAAACCCTCTACGTATCAACACAACTTTAATTGGTCATTCTGTTAGAAAATCTATTAAAATTGACAGAATCTTGGGGCAAAATGGTCCTTTTACATTTTAAAATTTTTTTTATTTGTTTTTCATTTTTTCTCTCTCTCTCCCCTCCCTCCTCTCTCTCTCTCTCTCTCTCCCTCCCTCTTCCTTCCCTCCCTCCCTCCCTTTCCCCGCCATCACCCCCAAAACAGGGGGTGACACCTTGAATTGAATACCGTTTGTGTAATTTTTGTGAAACTTAACAATGGATTCTTTGTCCTAAATTGCAGGGAAAGAGAAAACTAAAGTTTCTATCTCTAACACTTGTGTAATCTTCTCTCTCTAGAATTGAAGAAGATGTATGTTTTCATGGGTATTTCTTTCTTCATCTTTCTTCTCAGTATTTGCTGGTTGGTTTTGTAGGATTTTCTCTCTCTCTCTCTCTCTCTCTCCTCCATCGATTTACCATTCATAAATTCTCTCTCCAACTCTCCAATCCAACCTCATACCAGCAGATCATGCGAAAACTTCATATTCAAACGGAGCACACATCAATACATGGTATTGGATTCAATTGGAGAGAAACGAATCAGAGAGGGGCCAAATCAATTGTCGATCTAGAACACACGCAGGCAAAAATTCAAGCTAGAACAGTCAAATTACTACCGATAATCGATCAATTAACATTTACATATACAATCAACCACAAGATCAACGGAAAGAGTTGCATTCAGAGAAGGAATAAAATCAAAAAAATTGAGAAGAAATTGCAAAAGCATACAAAAATCATTGGATCTAAAAAGAGTTTTGGGAAGAACGAACCTAGATTAGGCGACAGAGGAACATAAGTTTGGAAAGGAGGAAGGGACGACATGCGAATTTCTGGTTTTTTTGGGGCCGTGCCGTTACCGAATAAATTGTTTCAATCCGGATGTAGGTATTTGGGTTTGGTTGTAGAAGAAGAAGAAGGTTTGAAGAACGCTTTGATCTTTGATTGCATTGTTTTGATTCTTGTTCAGTTTGAGTAGATTGATAGGGGAAATTGGGGAAATATTTTCGTGGTTTTTGTCGATTTTGATTTAGGGCCAAAATTTTTGCTTGCCTTTTTCAGTTTCCCACCGATTTATTTTAGGGTTAATACCAACAGAAATGCGAACCCTAAAATTGAATGGGAAATCGAACCCCAAAATCCAACAGAAATGGCTAGACCCTCGAAATTTCGTTCTTCTGTTCCACAAAATTTCTGTTTCTTCTATTTCTAGACCCTCGCCCGAGTAATTTCAAGAGCACGATGCTATCATTAAGCAGAAGTAGAAGGTGATGGAGTTATTGAGAAGCTCTTATCAATAGAATACTGTGAATTTCCATGACTGCATTGACGAAGATGACTCCATCGGCGATGGTGGTGTTAGCGAAGGCGGTGTTCGGCGATGGTGGTGGTCGATTTGGGGCGTCAAGCAAAAGAAGAAGAAGAACAGGGATGTGAAAGGCCAAAAGGGTGAGTTCCACCCCCTGCAACAGGGAGGTGGCGGGGAGGAGAGTGAGAAAGAGGGAGAGAGAGAGAGAGAGGAAAGATAGGGAGAGAGAGAGAGAGAAATCTCAAAAAATAAAAAAATATATATTAAAAAATGATTAAAAAATTAAAAAAATGTGAAATTACGCATTTATCCCTGAGATTCTATTAGTTTTAACAGAATTTTTGACGGAAAGACCAATTAAAATCGTTTCGATACATAGAGGGTTTGAAATGAAACGCCGAAACTTAGAGGGATCACTTAGAAATGTATCAATAGTTAAAGGGTCTAAATTGTACTTTTCCCTTTTAAAAATAATACGAATTGTCATAAAATGTGGATTACCAAATACACGCGTCAGCTTAACCATAGATGAAGGTGGTTCTTAAAAAATGACCATATACAAATAAGATGATTATGAAGAACTTGTTCTCATTTTACATAATACATGGTTTATATATTCTTTTTTTTTCTTCTCGACACTTAATCTGGCATACCAATTTCTATTGTACATTTAGCATAGCGATATTGCAAAACTTATAAACAGTTTCACAATTTAATGCATATATATAGTTTGTGTAAATTGGTAAAAAAGAAAATAGTATTCTTTAGTAAGTAGACAAAAATAATTCAGTCAAAGTATAAATTAAGCATAAATTGATAATACTTAATTTTTCAAAACGTGCTACTTCTTAAATCATGATTTTGGGAAATTGTTGCACTTTAACTTAAAAGATCTAAATTTATTTGAATAATGAAGTTTTTTTAGAACTTGAACTAATGACATGCAATATGGGAAAAAACATGATTCAAAACTATTTTTAAAAATCGGTAATTGTGAATAATGTTCGATGATTTGGAAATTCAAAATGCACCATGACCTTGATGACCACCATATGGCATGCAAGACTTGGTTATATTGGACAAGAAATAATAACAAGGTTAACTTGATATGGACTTTTAGGTCCACTCTTTAGAGTTAACTTATTTGTCTGTGAATTTTGTTTAGCTGAAAAAGCCACAAGAAAGTCTTTTGGTAAGACTAGAAAGACTACATCTTCCTTAAAGTTAGTCTATTCTAATATTTGCAGACCTATGAATATTAGGGCACGATATGGTGCTAATTATTTTATCACATTTATTGATGATTATTCATGTTTTGATTATGTTTATCTTATTTCTCACAAATTGTAAGATTTCATGTACTGACTGAGGACGTGAATATTTGTCTGAACGATTTGAGGACTTATGTGATAATAGAGGCATCATTAGTCAGTTGACAATTCCCAGTACTCTACAACAAAATGGAGTAGCTGAGTGTAGGATTTGCAGGTTATGTTAGTGTTACATCATATGTACATGAAAAATTGGGCCTTAGAGCTCAAAAGGTGCATATTTATTAGATATCTAGATCACTCTAAAAGATATGTGATGCTACATGAACGTTCTGATGACGTACTAATCGAGATTGCGTCACGCGATGTCGAATTTATAGAAAATGAGTTTCCAAGCAGAGGAAAACTAAGAGGTAATAAAAAACTTTATGAGTTGAATGAGTCAAATAACTCGACGAGGGTGGGAAAATTAGTCCTCGTTCTTCTACAAATATACTAATGGTCTCCGAGGATAGTGGGAGAGATTTAGAGAATAGTGGGAGTGTAGCACAAAATAATTCTCAAACTTTTCAGTTGTGTAGAAGTCAATGTGGAAATATTCTTCAACGTCTATTTGGAATCGATAAGGAATTTTTCATGTGTTCTTTACTAGAAGAAGAGAAGCGTTCCTCTTATCAAGAGGCTTTATCATTTACTGTTAAAGAATGGATAACTGTAATGGAAGATGAGATTAGTTCTATGCAAAAGAATCAAGTATGGAAACTGGTTGATCTTCCGCCTGGACAAAAATCTATTGGAAACAAATGGATTTTAAAGATTAAACGTCAGGCGGATGGATCTATTGATAGGTACAAATCTTGTCTCGTGGCGAAATATTACACTAAAAAAAAGGGTGTAGACTATGAGGAAACTTTTTCACCTGTTGTTAGGTTTGCCTCTATTCGCCCAATCCTAACCTTTGTTCGCCCATTTGGATTTAGAAAATTTTCAAATGGATGTTAAGATTGTTTTTCTTGATGGAGAATTAGATGAGGAGATCTACATGGATCAACCTATTGTTTTTGTGGCCAAGGTACTAGAGCACAAAGTGTGCAAGCTAAAATATTCTATTTATGACCTAAAATAATCATCTAGACAATGGTACCTCAGATTTCATCAAACAATAATTACTTTTGACTTTATCATAATTGAGGAAGATCGTTATGTTTATATAAAGCGGCCGGAGAAGGATTTTATTATAATTACTTTGTGTGTAGATGGCATTTTATTGGCAGAAAATGATATAGGGATGATCGTCTCCACTAAAAAGTGGTTGTCCTTTACTTATGATATGAAGGACATGGGTGAAGCAAATTATATATTTGGTGTTAAAATTATTAGAGACCGTTCTAAATAGCTACTTGCTTTGTCTCAAGAGACTTATATCATGAAGGTACTCGAACGATTTTGAATGCATAATACTAAGCACATAGACACTCCTGTTGAGAAGGGTAGTACCTTGAGTCTTGATCTTTGTCCTAGAACTAATGCTGAAAAACAAAAGATGTCCTGCATACTATATGCAAGGGCAATTGGAAGTCTAATGTATGTTATGATGTGTACAGGACCCGATATATGATGTGCTATGGGGTTGGTAAGTTGTTTCCAAAGCAATCTAGGAATTGTTCATTGGAGAGCAGTTAAAATGATCTAGTGGTATCTTCGTGGAACTGCAGACTATATGTTTTGCTATCGTGGTGAAAATATTCATTTGCAAGGATATAGTGATGCAGATTGGAGTGGTGGCTTGGACGAACATAAGTCGATATCAGGATATGCTTTCATACTCAGTAACGGTACTATTTCGTGGTCTAGCAAAAAGCAATCCTGCATAGCACTATCTACTATAGAAGCAGAAAATGTTGCTTGTGCTTAAGCTCTTCAAGAGGTTATTTGGTTGAAAATATTTTTAGAAAGTCTTGAGATAGTACCACATTCTGTAGATCTTATAGCCATACATTGTGATAGTATGGCTACACTCGCACATGTCAAGGATCTGAAATATCATGAAAAGACGAAGCATATTTAGACTCGATATTACTACATCCGAGATAGAGTCTCAGATCAAGAAGTGGTACTCAAGCATATTTCTATGAGTAAAATGGTGGTTGATCCCTTAACCAAACTTATTTCTAGAGATTTGTTCCAATCTCATGTAAGGTCTTTAGGTCTTTGTAGTTTGTAAAAGATATGTTTGACTTATTGAGTTTATATATATGCACCACAACGCACATTTTCAATTTCATACTTTATTTGCATTCATTAAAAGTATGATGAATAATTTAGGATATTTACTATAGCACACATTTTACCATGATAGTAGATATCACTAGGCTAAATGATTGGCTACCCACACAGCAACAGTCTCGACTCTGAGATAGCGTGCGAGATAAAACTTGGGTCCAGAGACTCCAGTGACTGCCTGTTCCCCTAGGTCCATTACAGGAAGGAGGGGGCTATTGAACATTCCTTGTGATCTGGTGGGCCATCCACCTTAAAATGTCGATTCTTGAGTTAGTGGTCTGTACCTCAAGAGGAGGATTAGTGTGAACTCTCTCTGAAATTTCTATTGGTACCTTGGTGCTTGCGTATGGTGAGACTTCACTTCCCTGACTCAAGCCTGCTCCTCTTGGTCGTAATTGCCTCATCTCAACGACAAACTTCCTTTTGTTTTTGTTTCCCACAGACAGCGTCAAATGATGTTGCCTAAAAATGCCTTGTATGTGCCAAGAGCCAGACACGTGCCAAAGACCTCCTCAACATACAACTTTAACCTGCGAAACAAGTTAGCTCCAAGGAACACCGGTTTGGTATTGACCAAAGAACATCCGACGTAAGAATAAATTAGTCTGTTTTATGGTGAGAATCTTTCAGTATGTATTTCATGTCACTACTCCCTCCACAATCCTCTCTTTAATCGCATGGAAGCTATCCATGATCCCACTACGAATCGTAAAACAATTACGTCTCTTTGTGTGCATGGGATTGCGGGGGTTTTTGGTTAATCACCCAGTGGCCTTCCACTGTCGATCTTACTTACTTGCGACTAGGACCCATTAGGGAGCCTTCTTCTATTTATGTCAGCCCAAACACGATTGAGCCTGTTATGGATCATTCCATCTACTCATGCACTGGGCTCCTTCAGTGGGCTAACCCAACACAATTTAGGCTGCCGACACACCTAGTCCATGGGTGATCTC
Organism: Eucommia ulmoides; assembly: GCA_016647705.1. Lineage (NCBI taxonomy): Eukaryota > Viridiplantae > Streptophyta > Magnoliopsida > Garryales > Eucommiaceae > Eucommia > Eucommia ulmoides. The sequence goes on from CM028331.1 coordinate 13,916,374, forward strand.
TGGGTTAATTCCTATGGGTGGGATTTTACTACCCGACTCGACCCGACCCATCATCCTCCTACTGGCTTCTGTCAAACGTGGGCAAGAATTTCTTCTACATCAGGAAGGATTTGAAAATAGTACCTATTTTAAAGGGATTTTGAAATATCTTTTTTTCTTTTTCTTTTTTTTTTTTTCATTTGAAAATCTATTTTACAAATTCAATAGATTTTGTAAATCTAACTAAGAATTTGTGCTTTTTTTTTTAAAGTGTCCATCCTTGAATTACCCTGCCTAAATGCAACTTTACATTTATTCGTTTGCATAATGCACTAGGACTGTAAAAAGACAATTCAAAATGCACCCAATCTAGTTTCCCGCCTAGTTGCCCTCTCTCTCTCTCAACTCCTCAACTCAGTCCTCAACCCTCATCTCTCTCGACGTTCACAGACACGAAACGTGACACAAGAAACTTGCTAGACGGCCTTGTTTAACTGGTGAGTGTCTATGCACCATGAGATTTTGGTTTATTTCTCCTTTACATACTTCTAGGGTTTGTTCAAGTAATCATGTTGTTTAGGGTATCATTTTGAGTTTATTTCGAGTGTCATGGATTGGTGGATCAGATATTTCATTTCTTCCAGAAACGTGTCCACGAAAATTTCAATTTCCCCAACTTTTTGGGTGAAATTTGGTTTTTCTAAGTTATGGACTTAAGCCTGTTGGTTTTGTTTTTGTTTTCTTTTTTAATTTTATATAATTCTTGATTTGGATGTTAGCAAATGAAGAAATCTATTTGCGTTGGGATAAATTGAAATTAATTGGCTTTGTGATCACTCAAATTACATACCCTAATTAAATGCAAAATATTGTAGTATAGTGTGCTTAAGTACGGGTGTCGAACCATAGGGATTGATCCTATAATTATCAATTTTCAATTATTTTTTTTCCTCTTCTTTGGAGTGATGATTTGAAAATTTTGACTGCAAATAAATAAACTTTTGATAAAATAAAAATAAGATACCCGGTTAGGAATTATAAATTCGTATTTTGAGATTTATGTTGTTCTCGTATTTTCTTCTTTAATTTGAATTTGTAAAAACGAGTGTTCCAAACTACAAGTTAGAACCTCAGAAAGATTGAATTATTATTTTCTAGCATTGTTTATCTTTGGTATTTAATTTTTACACTACACTAATTTAAAATAAATTAAAATCTAGGCATAAACCATCCAAACCAATAATCAAACCCCTAGAATATGATTACATAACCATTAGACTTAGACCACAAGTGCAAATTCTAATATTCAAGTAATAATTAAATTTAAATCAAAATTTCTACAAGAATATTTTAACAATAAATTCAATTACAATAAAATCATTTTTAAAGAACGAGTTTCATGTCATGCAATAGTTTATACAATATCCAACAATTAAATAGAAAATGCAATATTACATAAATTTAACATACCTTATTACATCCTAACCCGGTGTAAGAAAATTTTGCCACTCATAGGTGCGTGCAATGATATTTTCTTGAAACACAAAAATATAATAGAAGAACAACAAGAAGAAAATGTTATTATTTCTTCTAGAAATGAAATAAAAAATTGGTATTAATTTTTAAACCCTTCTACCCTATTTATAGAATTTTAAAAGGAGTACAATTGAAAATAAAGAAAAAGAAAGAGGGGGTAGCTGGCCAATTGGCCAGCTGCGCCGACCATTTTTGGTCGGCCCAATGGAGGGCTGCCAGCAGTCTAGTATAGCCAGCTCACAAAGTGGGTTGGCTATACTGCAAAGTGGGTTGGCTATACCAGCTTGTGGCTAACCGAGCCATCAGCTCGGCTCCTCTCTCAGGGGCGGCTCGGTTGAGCCGCCCTACTTCAAAATTTTCGTCTTTTGTTCGGCTTGATGTAATTTATTCGTTTTTCATCCGACTTATCCCAAATTAATGTCGTTTTGTTCCAAATTCAAAATCCTACAAAAACAAATAAAACAACTTAATTTATAATATTTTAATTTATTTAAAAGATTAATAAAACTTAATTTAGTGGTACTAGATCACACCAAATGCAGTGCAATCACTTAGCAATAATTTTTTTAATTCGTAGTGGGAAAAATTAGCACGTCATTTGTTATCGAAGAGTCATCTATTGTGATTCATGAATAATATAGTATACCACCTATTTCTTAGATTTAGGTTCAATTTTTTTCTTGCTTAACTTTTTAATGGATTCACTCTTTCTTTTCCACCATAGAAAATGCCCATTTCTCCCCTAGAATTCAAAGTATTCATGTATATTCTAGCTTATAGGCCCTTCTCATTTGTGTCCTTCCCCCCCAAGAGAGTAATGGCTTACCTTGAACAACTAATTACAACCATGTAGGTGATTTCAGGTGTTCTTTATTTTCATCTTTCCTTCTTTCCACTGATGGTGGAACCTGAAAGAGCATTGTGTCTAACCCTAAATTCAACTCCCCACATAGGAGCGTACGCAATGTGCGTGGATATAGTACGCATCTTGGGATAGAACAACTTTTTAAAACTTAAAGGTTTCACTAATTGATAGTCTAGAAGCTGAATTTAAGTAGATTTAACAACTATATTTTTTTTTAGTAGAATTAGATTTCATGTACTATTTTGGAGTAGAGTTTGTATTTCAATGTTAAACTCACCTTTTCTATATTTTATAACAATTAGTCCTAGATGTGTTGGGATTACTCTAATTAATAAGTAAGGTTGTAACTATCATTCTGTTTTGGGTTTTGACCAATAAAATTCTACAGTATCGTTATGTGTATTTCTTTAACTAGTTACTTTGTCCTGGCGACAAATATGTTTTACTTTGTCCTGTCAATGAAGAAATAAGGCAACTCTTGGAAAAAACAGAGAGAAGATATCTTGATTTTTTTCCCAAACAGAAGGAAATGGATAACCTTTGTCAAGAATTGGATGAAGTGAAAGCAGAAATCAAAAAGCTCAAAGAAGAAGAATGCCGGACCAAAACAGAGCTGTCTATGAATTTGAAGAGAGCTCACATCGAATAAGAAACAAAGGTTCAAATGGCAAAGCTGCAGATTGAGAAACAAGCCCAAGAACTAATTACAAAATCCGAGAAAATATCAGCACTGTGGGAAGCTTACAATAACCTCAAATCAAGTTTAAAAGAATCATCCATGAGGCACCTTGCTGAAGCAAATGAAAAACTCCACCTTGATTACATGTTGAAAATTTAATATTTGGACACAAAAAACAAGAGATTGGTTTTAACATTAGGTGAAGTGACTGCAAGAACAGAGGAATTAGAGAGGAAGACTTTTGCAAGTAATAAGGAAATTATGAGTCTCAAAAGATTCCTATTGATTTCACAGAAGAATTTTCTTGAATCAGAGCAAAAATCTTAAGAATCCTTTGAGGCGAAACAGATAAACGATATGATGCTTGAACTTGAGGTGGAGAATCGAAATACTAAAGAACAACTCAAATGGAAGAACGAACAATTCAAACATCTTGAAGAGGCTCACCAGAGGCTTTCAAAACCAGTTTCGCTCGAGTAAGGAAGAGTTTGAGAGGGAAAAATCGGTACTGGTGGAAGAGATTTGTTCATTGCAAAGAAATTTTGATTCTCAAACTAGAATCTTGGAAAACCTTTAGAATCAGTTTAAGATGTGTAATCAAGCCCTAGCTCATGAAGGAAGAAAAAGAGCAATTTTGAAATTCAAGGTTTTTGAATATAAATCGAGATTCGAGGACGTGTTTTTGGAGTGTCAACAGGCAAAATCGAAAATCGAGAACTTGACCTTTCAAAGGGATGATGAAATTGCAAAGCTTAAAAACTCACTTTCTACGAAACAGGCAATATCCAAAGAAATGGAATACAGAATGTCCGAGCTCGAGCATGAAAATCAAGAGATGAGGGAATCTTTTAAAGAATTTCAAGAGGCGCAAATAAAAAATGGTGGAAATGCTACTGCACTTGAAAAACTACAGAAGAAACTTTGTGATTTGGAGCATTTGCATAGCAAATGTTCCAAGAATCTTGAAGAAAAAGAAGCCGAGTGGAAGAGTAGGATGGAGAAGATTGCAGAAGAAATAAATGGCTACATATTTGAATTGAAAAGAAAAGACAACCAAATAGAGGATCTTGGAACACAGTTGAAACTTCATAATAAAGAAATATCTCTAGTAATCATGGTGTTGAAATCTAAAATCGACACAAATTTTTTGCCACTGACCATGCAATTAGAGATAGAGAGCAGTGTTCTACGCAAAATTAAGGCTGATCTTGAGGAGAAGGAAAAGGAAGTAGAAGCTTTAATGGAGAAGGATGAATTGTCAAATGTTTTGAAAAATTAGCAGAATTTGATGGAGGAAGAGCTCGAGATTTGTAAGAGGATGCTCCATGAATCAACTGAAAGTCAACTTTGGTTAAAAGAGCGAATTCTAGATATGGAAAATACACTCAAGGAGAAATGTGATGCTTTAGAAAAGGCAAGCTCTGAATTGGAAAGGAAAAATGTTGAAGTTGGCACAATCGAACTTGATTTTGAAAAGTGGAAATCCACTGCAGAAAACCTGAAAGTTAACTTTGAACAAGCAAATGAAAACCTTCTTCAGATTCTAAAGGAGCGGAATGAGAAAATAGAAAATCTGCAGAGGCAGAATGTTATACTTAAATCGACAAATGCAACAAAAATGGAGGCAATAGAAGAGTTTAAGCTGGAGCTGGATAAGGAAAATTTTGCTCAAAATGCAAAAGAAAAGAATAGGAACATAAAAAATCTTCAAAGTGAGATTGTTTGGTTGAAGCAAGAATCAACCAAAAGAGAGCTGGAGAGTTTAAATCTTACCCGGTTGGATTTGCAAAAGGTGTTTGATCAAGAAAAAAAGACCCTTGTAAAGGTTATAGAAGAGAAAATCGGATCATAGAAGATCTACGTTCCCAGGCCAATTCATTGAAGCTAGACTTCACGAATTTATTAATGTCTTCTGAAGAAAAAGAAATCAAGATTGTTATGCTTAATGAAGCTTTGGATAAGGTTGAAAATCTAAAGAACAAGAGAATAGCCGAGTTGGAGATGGAAGTGGTTTGCTCCAAGCATGAAACGGAGGAATTGGAAGCTTCACTGTAGGCGGAGAAATCTGAAATAGAAAAATTGAAAGACCAATTCGGAATTGAGAGAAACCATCTGGAGGGTCTAATCAAGGAACTTGAATTCCAGAGAGGTGGTTTTCTTGAAGACATTGCAAAGCTCTCATTAGAAAATGAGGATTTGCTACTCCAATTTGAGGAAGTTTATGAACAGATTGAGTTGTTTTTTGGTAAAGATGATGAACTGATGGAAATGTTGGGGAGAATAAGGCAATATTCTGAGGAGGATTAATCGAGAAAGAACTTGGTAGCAAACGATTGGATTGTGAATTCACCATTTTCTTGCTCTAGAAAGGGAACTAAAGAGATGTTTGGCCAAAGATTGCCACTAAAAGAGTTCAATCACCCATCTTACAAATTTGTCTTAGAAATACGTTTCTTTCTGTAGTTTGTGTATTAACAGATTTTAAATATTTCTTCTGTTTGACCTTCTATTCTTTAGAAATTGAAGTAGTTCCGGTTGATTGTTTCAAGAAAGTTTCCTTTTCTTCATAACTTTGTTCAATTTCCTTTCCTTTTCTGGACTCTCTTTCATAGGTATTTCTTGAAAACATTTTCTAAAGGGGATGTTTGTCTAGTGTTTTTTTCCCAAAGTTCTATTTCTGTTCTAGGGAAAATTTGGAAGAAAAACGGAAATGTAGAAAATTTGCTCCCAAAATTGTTCTAGTATTCGATGGGCAGAACAAAACATTTTTATTCTTCTATATTGTTTGTTTTTGTTTCCACCTTTCTGGGAACAAAATGACTAATCAAACAGAGATTGATTTTCATTCAGATGGGGGTGCAACAAGTACTATTTTATTGCAGGTTTGGAGAATCATTTTTTTTTTCCGAATTGGAGTTTGAAGGTCAAAATTCTATCAATTTCCCCAACTTGGGGTTTTGGACATCCGAATGCTATTAATTTTAGATGTTTAAAAGGCAATTTGGGACAAGAAATCTAGGAACAATTTCATATTGTTCCTAGCAATTTGCGCCCAAAAATCTAGGAACAGAACATAAATAGATTTTTTGGTTTTCATATTTCAATTTTTGTTCCCAATTATTTTGACAACTGTTAACAGAAAAATTAAATAGAGTGCCTAATACTCTTCATGCTACAATTTTAGACTCTTCATTCTAAGACATAGATACCCTATTATTACCTTGAAACAACATGAATGCAAACTTGGAAAAATAGGTTTCAATACAAGAATACTTCATATCCAGAATATTAATGAGCATTGCTCTGCCCTATGCAAACAACAATTCCTAATACCATTATAGACTGATTTGTAATGCATTTTTTAACACAAAAATGAAGTCATTTCTGCTTGCTTTTGGCTGAAGAACCCGATTTTTGTGAAAATTCAGACAGCCCTTGCCTCAAAGCCCCAAGATTTACTCCATTACCAACCAAAATGCTTGTTACTCCCATCTTTGAAACCTGCCGAGAACATCATCATCATCATCATCATCATTATTATTACGATTATTACATAAATTTCGGAAAAAACGTAAAATTTCAATACTTCTAACCAGTATATAAGATTGAGCTTCTTGATCAAATAGCATAGATTCAAATAACTAGCATATGTAAAAACAATACCACTTCAATATTGCGATCTTCATCATCAAAAAAGAGCATCGAGTTAAATGGCACCCCGGTTCTTCTATTAATCCTTTGGAAGTGCTCTGTCTTGTGTGTCCAACTAGAAAAGATTTCCTGAAATACCAAAAAGTTTAATCAGAGAACTTATTGGACACAAATAAATTACTTCTCGATCAATCATCAGCCATGGGAGAAGAGGCTCATTTAATTTAAACTTCAAATACTTCAAAAAATGACTTTGACAATCAGCAGAAGATTAAGGACTCGTTTGGTTGTCCAAATATCCTATTTTATGAATTATCTTAATTTCAATGAATTGACTTGTATATTTCTTCATTTACCTGTGATTAATCAAATTCATGTATTCTTTGTTTGAACAAAGGAATATAGAATTATTTTAGTTTAGTTAAATTTTTACGCTCTATTTTGCTCCAATTACACAAGAAAATAGCATCTAAAGTAGAATTAATATGTTAGATAGCTAATTTAAGGGTTTTTAATTCTAAGAACCAAACATTGAACAATAACAATTTACAAATTGACTAATTGAAAAATAGCACAATTTGCAAATTGAAGGACAGCCAAACGGGGTTAATTTATTTATTTTTTTTAATTTTTTTTTCCAGGAACAGGTTGAAAAGGGCATTCTAAAGATCTTCTTCATTGGCGAACTTGACATCTCCTTGGTAAAAACCATGTTAGAAAACTTGATCTTGTTCTCCTTGGACTTGGACACAACAGTGTAACGCAATTTTAACATGATAAAAAGCCCAAAAAAAAAAGAAAAAAAGAACGCATTTTCCCAAGAAAAAAAGGCCAAAATGGAAGAGAATAAGGATGCCATTAGATAACCTGGGCTACAAACATTGACTTCATGTCCAACTTATCGAGAAAAGTCTTTGCTATATCTGCAGTTGGTGATCTAGAGGCAATAGCAAGATCAATTCCCTTGTCCTTGAGTGCATATAATATTCCTTTAGCATGGGGGTAAAGTTTTGGCATTTCACGTTTGGACCGACATTCGCTGCAAAATGCCAGATAATTACATTGTAAGGCAGAAATACAAGTATTCATTTGATAAATGCACATAGTAAGCAAGCCCATAGAATAGAATAGAACAGAACTGAAACTTCATTTCTTTCTCATTTTTTGTGTCAAGTTTAAAAAAGAAATATTCACATACAAGGACACCACTAGTAGTATCCAGTTATTTACTTTACTAACATAAGTACAAAATTATGCAGCCGCGTCGAATCATAAAGTTAGACTGAGAAAACAGGCGAGAAGCATCAGACAGACTTGTTTATTGGGTTGGTAAAGCGAGCAAGACAATAACTAGGAAGCTAAAAATGTCTGCTGTAAGCATTATTTTCCAATCAACAAAGGTGAATTTAGACTAAACATTCCCATCAGAATCAAACTTTGGGCTTCATTTCCTGAGAAAAACACTCACATTTCTACTCCCTACATGGACAGTTTTATTTTTTATTTATTTATTTTTTTCCCTTAAAAAAAATGTGTACGAAACTATGGTACACAAGATGAGTATTAGACCATATAGTGGACCAGTGTTTTAAACAAGCAAGGCGATTCAGTCTCTATGAGGCAAGGGACAGGCACCAGGGCGTGGGGTGAAGCCTCACAATTTTTTAAAAATATCGGAAAAATATAAATACAACTAAATTATAGGGAAAAAAATTACTAAAAACAATATCGTTAACTACATCAGCATTTGTTAATGACTAGAAAGAATAAAATTATATAATTCACTTAAGCTATCCATTAATAAAATTTCAAATCCCTAAAAAATGTGAAATTTGTAGACAATAAACTAGATAACTTTCTTCTAAAGCCTAAACTCAATAGACAAAAGTACAAAAGTGATCCTTTAAGACTCGAGATGAAAAAAAAATGTACGCCTTAAAAGGTTAGTGCCTTTCTCATGAGGCGTAGGGCGTTTTGGACCACCCTGTCTCGGGGGCAAGCCCCAGGCAGTGCCTCCTCAAACCCTGCCGTCGATCAATAATGAAGTTTGACCATCTAGTGAAAAATTCATCAATTTGGCTACAAAGACAAATTCATATAACATGAATTCATGCTCCTATTACCTGAGTTTGTGATTTCAGTAATAAATGGTCATACATCATTACACTTTTCTTTAGAGATGTCTCATTTCACCATAAAAAAAAAAAAAGTAATTGCAATTTACATCAGGTAAGATCGTGACAAAGGCAGCAATGGAATTCGCGCTCGATTCAAATGCAGCCGTTTTCTGCGGTTAATTTCATTCCAATTCTCATAAACAGAAAAGAAGTTCTCAAATTTTATCCAAATCAAATTCGGGAAAGAGAAAAGCTACTATGTATAGGAGTGAACTGCATCTCTCTCTCTAGATCCGAATGAAACAATTAAATTCGAAAACCTAATTTCGATCGCGCAGATTATGGGGAGAAAGAGAAAGAAGAAAACAAATGCTAAAATCACAGATAGAGAGCTCGATGATGAAAGATTACCAGTAGAAAGGCCAGAGGGTGTAGTCGAGATCGAAGACAACTAATCGAGGAAGCACCTGGAACAACCCCAATATCTCAATTGCTTCGCTCTTCACCTTCTCGTCCCCCATCTCTATTCCTGGACCAAACACTTGGTTCCGTGGAAGACCGGAGCCGCAAGAGATTCTGCCTTTACACGATTTTTCGATGGAGAGAAATAACATGAGGATAAATCTTGAGTTCTTTACATCAAGGGTTCCCTAACATAAAAAAATACCAACCTCGGTCCCCTTTTCAGAAAAGAATCTTGCTGGCCTTCGTGGAGGCCAATTTCTATCACTTTAATTTTTTTTTTTTTTAAAGAAACCGGCTCACATAGCCGGTGGCGTTTGATAACCGTTTTTGTTTTCATTTTAGCAGTGGGATGGGATGGGATAAAAATTTTATTTTTTCTTGGGAGTAGAATCGCGTTTGGTAATAATAATTTTTTTTTTTGGAAAGAGAATTGTGTTTGGTAACGATTTTATCTTTTTTTTTTTTTTTGGCCTGACGGCGGTGCGCCGGTGCCGGCCGGCCGGCGGTGGCTCCCCCAACCGGCGACGCCCGGAAGCGGTGGCGTCGGCACCGACGTTGGCGTCAGGTGTGTGACAGTGGCCGGCGGCCGGAAGTGGCTGGAAAATTTTCGATGGGATGGTGACCGGTGACGGTCGCCGGCGGCGGCAGACGGCGACGGTAGTGGTCGGTCGGCGGATGAACTGTGACAATGTGTTTTGGAAATGGAATGGGAATAATGAGAAATAATTTTTTTTTTGTTTCTCATTTCTTAAGAAAAAAAATGGGCACAATTCTCAAATGGGAATGAAATGGAAACGGAAACAAAAATTATCAAACGCTATTCCCAAACAGAATTCTCAAAAATCTGGGAATGGGATAAGAATTTCTGGAATGGAAACGGTTACCAAACGGGGCCTTAAGTTTCAGCCCCACCCCCCATCCATCCAAAATATATATACACACACACATGCATACGTATTAAAAATAATATATACACAATTTTTTTTATACTATTTTTTTGGACACTATTTTTTTTTTCTAAAATATTTGATGTAAAATGGGTTGTATATTTTTAATATTTGATGTAAAATGAGCTGTCATGGTTAAGTGAAGTTAATCCCAACCTCCAAAAAAAAATTGAATTTTTAATATTTTCGTCAACTTTAAGTTAATTAAGGGTGGTCTATCGGTATTTTAAATAAATCTAATTTTTTGTGCATAAATTACATTCAAAACACTCCATAATTCTTTTTACAATATTAAAAACGGATAAGTGAATGATTTTTAAAAAATCGTCAAAATTTGCCAAATGAGCTATTTTGATAACGGCGTAATTTTTTCTGCAATTTGGAGTTAACAAAAAATGGTTTATCTGTAATAGAAATTAAACCATTTTTTTTATACAAATTACGTTCATAACACTATATAATAAAAGTGAAAATACTAAAAATGGACGAGTGAATTATTTTTAAATAATCGCCAAAATTGGTCGGATGAGTTGTTTTTTGAGAAACTTTAAGTTAGCAAAATATGGCCTATCCGTAACAAAAATGAACATATATATATATATATATATATATATATATATATATATATATATATATATATATATATATTTTGTATACAAACTATATTCATAATACTATATAATAAAATTGAGAATACTAAAAATGGATTAGTGAATAATTTTTAAATAATCGATGAAGATTACAAATTTAGGTACCCAACACTTCAAATCCAAAATTGAAGGTGAAAACAGACGTTATTTAAAAAAATACTTGACTAAATCGATTGCGGCGTTTGTCATGCCTAGATCTCGAAAAAATACTCGAAATAAAAAACAAATCATCCTAAACGGACCACCGAGCGCAAAGTTATGTTCATCCAAACTTTTTTAACTTTCTCACATGTAATTTTCTCTTCTCTTGTCATCTTATTGTTAAAAAAATAAAAAAAATAAAAAAATAAAAAACGGACTTCGGCCCTGTGAGGGTCGGAGTCTAATTAGATTCCGGCCCTCCCAGGGCCGAAGTTTGTTTCCCCCCTACCCACCCAACCCCCCATCCCCATCCCCATCCCCATCCCCATATATATTATAAAATTTTTTAAAGTTTATTTAATATTTTATACTTACAAATTATATGTACAAATTAGCTAGTTAAAAAAAAAAAAAAAAAAAAAAATTAATGAAAGAAAAAATTATAATTTTGTATAAATTAAAAAAAATATATATATACAAAATTGTTTAAATAAAATTGTTTAAAAATTATTTATAAAATATAAAACCAAAAAATAAATTATTTTCAAAATAAATAAAATAGATAAGAAAAAATAAAATAAGTTCAGTCCTACACACACATATATAACAAGTTTAATTTGTTACAAATAAATCGTGAAAATAAAAAATAATTCGTCCCTGCCAGGGCGGGATTCAACATGCTATTATAAAATTTAAGTGTGGAGTGACAAAAATACACAATATCGCTCACTTCTTGTATAATACTACAATTCCAATTTAAATTAAGAAAAGAAGTTAATTTGTTACATAGCTTAATACAAAACTTTTAGTGATGTTTCATGATATTTCGATAATTTAGAAAATGTTATACTTTTATTTTTATTTTATTAATTCATAAATTATTTCAATAATTTAGAAAATAATTAATTTTCAATATATTATTTAAATTATTACAAAATATAAAAACTTATATAAATATACAAACTTATACAAATATTATAATTTTTATCAGATTTTAAATTTAAAAATATTAAACAAAATTTACAATTAAAAAAAAAATCGAATATGATCGAATCTGGCCCTGTAGGGGCCGGATTCTATGAAATTGAACCCTGCCCTAACAAGGTCGAATTATATGTGACAAATTAAACTCGTTATATATGTGTGAACAGAGCCGGATTTATTTTATTTCTGACCCTCACAGGGCCAGAATATTTTATGATTCTGGCCCTGTGAGGGCCGGAATCTACTTGTTATAATTTTTTTTTTACTATTTGAAAATCTAATAAAAATTATAATTTTCGCATAAATTTTTCATAAGCAATAAATTTTGTATAAGTTATGTACCCAATTAGCTTATTTATTAATTAAAATTGTTTTATAACACTATTAATTACCTCAAAGTTGCATCAAATATTAAAAATATGCAGTCCATTTTACATCAAATATTTTAAAAAAATTAAAATAGTGTCCACAAAAATTGTTTAAAAAAATTGTGTGTATATATTATTTTTAATATATATATATATATATATATATATATATATATATATTATGGATGGATTGGGAGGGGGGGAAGGGGTTGCCACGGTAGAAGCCCCCAAACTTAAGAAACAACCCTGTGAGGCTGGTTTCTCTAAAAAATAAAATAAAAAAATTAAAGTGGTAGAAATCTGTCTTCACAAGGCCGCAAAGACCCATTTCTGTAAATAAGTGAAAAAGGGACCCAGGTTGGTAATTTTTGATCTTTAGGGACCCCTTTCAATAAAGAACTCATAAATCTTATTCAATGTAAAATCCAATATAAACTAGGATAGTTGACAGAGATGTCATAAGTCACATGAAATTACTCAAATATAGTAATTAATAAAATAAATTTATTTGATAAATATAAGTAATAATATTTAATTAATTAAGTGTTACTTAATAAACCTTAAATTTTAAGTCATTGGCCTTTGACTTAATTTTTTAGCACTTAATGGATTCAACCATTTTTTTTAACTCTTTTTTATTTTTTTTGGTGGAGACATTTTTATTCCTTAATAGATCTAGGGTTAGGAAGGAATTGAATTGTTTAATTTTCAAATTTAATTTTTTTTGTTTGAATTATATGTTATTGCTGATTTGTGATAATTCATATATTTAAACTTTTTTTTTTTTTACCAACAACATGTAACTCAAGTGAAAAAACACACTTGAGTTAAAGCAGTTAATGGGTCTCTACAAGGTCAGAGGTTTAAGCTTGCGGAAAAGTAATTGTTGGGAGGGACAACCACGCACCCTGAACCAGATAGTCTTTCAGCATGTGTGAGTAGGGGGACACTTGTGGTATACAAAAAAATATATATATTTGAATTTTTTAGTATGTTATCGATATTTTTTTTATTACTTTGTTCTCAATTTTTTTTTCTTCGTATTATCTTGATTTTAGTAAAAATTTAAATTCAAAAGTAGTCAAGTAAATTAAATAATTTTCAATCTTCAGATTTTGTATTTATCAAACATACAAAAAAATTCAATACTTAATATTTCAGCACTTAAAACTCAACACTTCAAATTTTCAGCACTTAAAATTTATGTAATTATCAAACGTGGCTACAAAAATTTAGTCTCATCCATTAAATTTTATGAAAACACTAATATTCTAATTGAGGGTGCTAAATCAACCATTATCCCAACGCCACCGTGTAACAATCTAAAATTTTAGAAATTAGAAATATAAAGTTGTGAGAGCAATTAAATAAAAGTTTTGGTGCAACTAAAAATTCTTTAGTGAAAATCACAAAATTTAGGTACCAAATTAATGAAATCATCATGCATGAAATCTGATTTTCATTTTTTAAATATGGTTTAGAACTTTAACTTTGTTATTTTCGGTTTTGGGAGAGAAAATAAGAGAAACCATGATGTAAATGAACTTTAAATGAATTAGAAAGGTTGTATATTAGTTTATGATGAACTTTAGGCTTTGAAAAGTCAAAAACATAGTTTAGGAGCATTGGGTAACAAAAAGAACTGAAGAACCAAAATCTGAAAGTTTCAAATTCTGCACTCGGTTCATCTGAACAACATGTCTTTAAAAATTCATAACAATTCATAGAAAAATCATAAAAATATAAAACGTGTTAAAAATGAAACTAGAATCAATGAGGATGATTTTGAGCTATTATATGTTGTGTTTTGAACCTGATATGATACCTTTATAGACCTCGAAATACAACTTAAAATAATCCCATAAGATCCTGATAACTTTGTTTATTGAATTTTGAAAAATCATAACTAAATGTAGAAAAATCAAAATATGGCGATTCAAAGTGAATTTTAAATCTTGTGATGTCTATTTTCATAGAAAAATATAAAAAAATAGATTTAACAGTGGTAAAATGAGTGGAAAATTTGACTGCTCACAGTAAATTGCTCTCACAACGCATCATAAACCCCCTTAAGAAAAAGAAATAATAGGATTTCAAGGATACATGCATAAAGTGATGGTGTTAATGAGAGGATATTTAATTTTGCTTCAAGTTGCTGGGTGAGTTGAAGTAGGGCGATTCAAGATTGCTAAGTGACCACCTGCATCTTGAGGGAGGGAATTTTATTTATTCTCTTATGTGTTTTTTTAGCGTGCATTATACGTATGTATACTTGTGTGCTTATTTGAAAAATGTGTTTTAAAATGAAATTGGATTTGCAGTAAAAAGTTGAAGTTTGGGCAAATCTGGTATTATAAAAGAAATATATACTTGTGTGTTAAATATATCTAGCTGGGTAGTATTGCATTGATATCATGTGAAGATTGAGGAGATTAGGTCACCATGGAGCTGACCTTAGGTGCAAATCCCTAAACCCGCACGGGGAATATTCCAGGTTACGTGAGTATCTCACAAGATAGTATAGATTCCCACTGGTACGGTTCGGTCACCAGGTATCACAATAATACACTTGTTGTTTATGTATTTAAAATTTTTTCAACTTGAATTTTATAAGTACATGTTTTATTACGATGTGCGGGTGCATTATATATTGTTTTATTTATAAAGTTCCAACCAAGGTATTATGGCTTATAAATCACGTATTTTCTATAAATATTAGAAAAATGTAAGAAAATGGATGGATGTCCCAACTGAGTAAGTTGAGCTCACTCTTCTTTTTCGCCCATCCTTAGGTAGTAGTGCACAAGATAGTGAGCAGGAATGAACTCCGGTTTGAAAGCGCTATATCAAGTTTCTAGCTTCAGTGTATTTGGATCATTTTGGTACTTTTTGTCGCTATGGACCTTTTTATTTTAAGTATGACATGTAATATGAGCCAAGTAAGGCCCCAAACATTTGGATTGTTGGTTTGTCTGTAAACTTTATTAACTATGTGTCTATTGATCAGCCTAAGGGCTCTATAGATGATATAGAGGCCCAATCCAATAATTTAGTTAGTTTTTATTACGAAATTTCACTACGGTATTATCAAGTGTTTAATTAATTAGTAACATCTACTGGACAAACTTGGTAACTGTAAAACAAATCGATGCTAGAAAGGAACACACCTAATTAAATAAAATTAAGCCTCAAGGAATAAGAAAAACTATAATAGGGTTATCGGTCGACTACTTAAGTTGGTCGTCCTGAGGCCTAATTCAAGATCCCAGGGTTTGGGGTATGACAAGTTTCCTCTTTGGTATCAGAGCTAAGGTTTTAAGTTGACTTGGGACTTTAAAAAAATAAATGTAGCATTATTAATAAACACTGACAAGTTTTCTTTACTGTCCAAAAACATGCCACCAAGAAGGAACACCCATGCCCAGGCTTCCAATGCCCAACTAGAAATGCACCTGTTGGAGAGAATCAAAATTTCATGTTAGCCATGTACAAGGAATTTCAAGGAATGTCCACGTATGCCTAGGAGAATCGTGGGGCAGACAATGAAAGACGAATATGCCTAAAGGAATTTCTAAGGTTGCCAATTGAGCCATTCCGAGGCGGCCCAGATGTAATCGAAGCCGAGCATTGGATAAGGAGCATGGGTCATCATTTTGATCTACTCTAGATCCCAGTAGTTTACCGAGTAGAGTTTGCAGCCACAAAACTCGAAGGTGGAGCAGAATTTTGGTGGAGCGAACCAAAAGGAGGCATGATACTACTAATATAACATGGGATAGGTTTTGTGATTTATTCTATGAGAATTTATTTCCTTAGTCACTGAAAGAAGAGAAGATACGATAATTTTACAATCTCACTCAGGGAGACATGATAGTATTAGAGTACGAGGCTAAATTTTCTCAGTTGTCTCAATTTGCACCGGGAGATGTGTTTAGCGAGATAGAGAGGTGTGTGAAATTCGAGATGGGACTCCGACATTGTTGATCCTAAGATTTTGATAGATAATTAAGTGTTGATGTTTGTGGTGGAACTAACGAGTTTATTTAGTGTTTCAGTGTAAAAGTTCCATTGATGATATTATCATGGAGAAATTGTTGAAGATGCTAAGGATGCTAAGAGACTGTTAAAGAGTTGAACATTAAGAGACTGAAGATTTTGAAGAATCTAGGTGAAAATAACTTAGGTTAATTTTTACTCTTAATGTATCCCGATTAGGATCATACACGACACAAAAATGAATTTATATTTATGTGTATTTTTATTAGGATCCTAATTAGTTAACATATTTGCTCCAATTTGAAATTGAAGAAGAAATATTGACCTAAGAAAGATTAGTGTTTAAAATTAATTAAAAGTATCAATTAAGTTAACTGAGTAATGAAATCGGTTAAAGGAACAAAAATGTCGAAGGTTGGAGTTAAAATTAATTAAGGATGAAGTGTTCCATCAAGGATCGGTCGACTGACCAAGGAGGAGCGGTCAACCGACAAGAAATGGTTGGGAATTGAAAAAGTTTCTAGATCGATTGGTCAACTGAACAAGAGAGATTGGTCGACCCATGACCAATACTTGAACTTTTTGAATCGATTGGTCGACAGACCATAGATAATCGATCAGTCGACCATAGCTGAAAAATGGCCTGGGGAGTATCCTGAATCCATCGGTCAACCGACTCATGGAGTATCGGTCGACCGACCGGCAAATAATTTTGGCTTGGGATACAACTTGAATCTATCGGTCGACTGGTGAGTTTTGATTGGTCAACCAATGGTGCTGTTTCAGGATTAGAGGATTTCATGAATTTAATTTAAAAGTAGCTGTTACTAGCCGATTTTTGGTTGAAATTTGAGAGATATTGTAGGATTTGATAATATTATAGCTATATGGTTGTTATTTTGATATCCCTAAAGATATGGTATATATATATTTTAAGTATTTCTTAAATTGATACATTTAATTCTTTTTATCCTATCGATTTGAGAATATGATATTATTTGAAGAACTACATTGAATGATTTAAAAGTTATAATTAAGTGAATTGAACCAGGATTGAGTCATACCAATATATAGGGTCTATATGAATAATTAAATATCATGTCATATGGAAACTAGCCGTTGGAGGGCATGTTTCAAATCATTATTTATAGACCTGCATTTTTCACTTGTGAGTGATCCCAATCAATCATTCTTTCAAGAGCTATTCAGTTCCTGAACTTTCTGAGAGTCATTATTCTGAAAATACTAAGAGTTTACTCTGAGATTATTCTTGAGAATTGTTCTTGAGGAAACTTGATGGGAATTTTGTGATCACCGACCTAAAGTTCCATTGTGATTCAGTTTTCATTCATTCGGTGGTATCCTAGTGAGATCGTTCCAAACTTTTGCTTTTAATTGTTATTTGATATTATTATTTATTGCTTGGAGTTTTGATCTTTGTAAAATTGTTTTCTGAACGTTAAATTGCTTGAAAATATTTTAAAACGATTTTTGGTAAAAATCTGAGTAAGTGCTAAACTGTGTGCTACCCACTTATCTTAGAATTAGATTTTGAAATTCTCATTTTATTTCTATCACTAGTATTTATCGAGACATTAATTGAGTTTAAATTAATCTGATGTGGTAGAAGCTCTGAGTGAGAAAAATTTATCAATTTATTGTAATTGGTGAGTTGTGTGCGGATTAGATATTATTTGGAATATCTAATCAGAAGTAGCTGGGTTTCAATCTCTTCCGGTAAAAGGATTAAGGTTTGATCTTTTTCTAAAGTATAAAAATATTAGGTTACTCTTTTCCCGTGAAAAAAGATAAGCGTAATTCTTCTTGATTAGAATTAAAATTGAGTGAATTTGTAACGGTTCACTCCTTACCGATGAAAAAGGATATTGGAGTGGTTTTGGTGAGGTTTAATTCTTAAGTCTAAGGTATAAAAAGAATTAGGTCATGATTTTTCCTATAATAGAATTATGTTAATCTTTAGCCTGCGAAAAAGATAGAGGTTCTTCTTTAACTTGTGAAAAGATAATTGTAAAGGTTGATTCTGAGTCTGTGAAAAGAATCATTTTATAAGAGTTTGGTTCCTACCTGATTAAAGGTACTATAGTGGATTAGTGGGTGCAAATCTTCGTGGGGCTCGGAGGATTGGATTAGCCAAGAGTAGCTTGGTGAACCAAGATATATCGTGGTGTTCTGTTTTGTTACTTTATTTATTTTAAGTTGTTTGGGTGTGTACCTAGTTTAAATAATACATATCCGCTACTACAAAATATACCAATTAATTTAGGATAAAATTAATTGTTTGATTTTTTATGTGTTATATGTTGATAATTTGTTTTTATTTTTTATATCTACCTAATTCACCCCCCTCTTGGGTAGATCACTGGGGCAATAGACACAATATCCGGAGACAAGTAGTGGTGGTTGGTGCCCGTACCTACTCTCAGTTCGTGATAACAACATTTAGGGTGGAGCAAGATCATCTCTTTTATCTAAAAGAGACCTGGGGTAAGAAGAACATAAGTAGAAGTTCTCAGAAGATGACTCGCAAGAACCAGAACCATGGCCAAAGTCAGGGCAGTGTTGGAAACACCAGTGGTAGTGGCGGTGGGAGTAGCTCATCTGGTAGTGGACGTTCCGGACTTTATACCTGCTACATTTGTGGGTAGCTATGATATATCAAGAAGAATTGTCCAGTTCGTCATAAAAAACTACAGCAGTGATCCGGCAACCTCTAGGACTCTAGCCAAAGCAACCAGATGAGACCTATACAGTCTATGACAAGCTATCGACCACAAAATTATTAGATATATGCTTATTAGTTGCAATATTAGTATCATCCTCAATCTCCACCGTAGTATCAGCCACCTGCGGCTACATCTCACCAGAATACACCTTAGGGAATACAGGGCAATTGAGGAAGAGACAATAAAGGAAAAGAAAAGGCTTGAGTCCAGAGTTACAGTATTGGCGAGGAAGGTACCGCGGCACAGGGTAGTCATGTTGTGGTTGATGGTATACTTCTTATCTCTCGCTCATGGACTCTTGTATTATTTGATACGGGTGTATCACACTTATTTGTGTCTGCTTTATTTGCCTCATTACTTGGTTTGAGTGTGAAAATTTTAAATGCACCTTTATGTGTAAATACTCTGCTTGGAGATTATGCATATTTTACTTTGATTTGTCGAAGATGTTGAATCACTATAGTAGATAAGAAGTTTTCCTGACTCGATAGTTCTACCCATAGAACAATTTGATGTTATCCTGGGTATTGATTGATTATCTAAATACAGACCTATAGTGAATTTTCAATTAGGAAGAGTGACACTGTGTTTGAATGATAGTACTACAGTCGTATACCAAGGAAAATCAAGTTACTCATCCTCTAACCTGATGCTAAAGGCCTATTTTGGTAAGAGAAATAGAGAGGCACTTGTCCTATATATAGAATTAGACAATGAAGTGGGAGGAATGAATCGACTTATGAACCTCCCGGCCGTAAATGAATACTTGGATGTATTCCTAGAAGAATTGCAAGGGTTACCACCAGACAGGGATATAGAGTTCCATATTGAACTCTACC
Organism: Eucommia ulmoides; assembly: GCA_016647705.1. Classification (NCBI taxonomy): domain Eukaryota; kingdom Viridiplantae; phylum Streptophyta; class Magnoliopsida; order Garryales; family Eucommiaceae; genus Eucommia; species Eucommia ulmoides. The sequence goes on from CM028331.1 coordinate 13,936,335, forward strand.
CAGGTACTACGCTAATTTCAATTACTCCTTATCGAATGGCCTTAGCGGAGCTAGCAGAATTACGAAAACAGTTGGAGGAACTAGCCAAGAAAGTGTTTATCAGAAATAGCACTTCACAGCGAGGAGCTCTTGTTTTATTTGCAAAGAAACATAATGGGACATTAAGACTTTTTGTTGACTATCGGCAACTTAATAGAGTTACGATGAAGAACAAATACCCTTTACTTAGAATCGATGAGTTATTTGATCAGCTAGGAGGATCCTAGTTCTTTTTCAAGATTGACTTGAGACCAGGATATCATTAGTTGAAGATCCGGGAGGAAGACATTCCAAAGACAGCTTTCCAGACACAGTATAGATACTTTGAGTTCCTAGTCATGTCTTTTGAACTGACGAATGCTCCTGCAACTTTTATGGACTTGATAAACGGGATCTTTTTACCTTACCTGAATCAGTTCATCGTGGTGTTTATTGATGGCATTTTGATTTACTCTAAGATACAAGAAGATCATAAGGCACATCTGTAGATTGCTTTGCAAACATTTCGTGACCACCAGCTTTAGGAAAAATTTGAAAAGTGTAACTTCTAGTTAACAGAAGTGAAGTTCCTTGGGCATGTTATTTCTCGCCAAGGAATTTCAGTTGATCCATCTAAGATTGAAGCCATATTGGACTGGTCGAGACCTAGGAATGTGACGGTGGTTTAAACTTTCTTAGGATTAGCTGGAAACTATCGGTGTTCTATGGAAAACGTTTCCCGAATCACCTTTCCTATGACCAAACTCACCAAAAAAGACGTTAAGTCTGAATGGAGTGATAAATGCGAAGCAATATTTCAAGAAGTAAATGACAGATTGACAAGTGCTCCAATATTTATCATTCCTGACCATATGAAGTTTATACTAATGCTTCGGGGAGAGTATTAGGATGTGTTCTGATGCAGCATGGAAGAGTTGTCACTTATGCCTCTAGATAGCTCAAACCTCATAAACAAAATTATCCGACCCATGATTTAGAGCTAGCAGCGATGATCTTTGCCTTGAAAATTTGGAGATACTATCTTTACAGTTCAACATTCTAGATTTTCTCAAATCATAAAAGTCTCAAATATTAGAGACTTGAATTTAAGGCAAAAAAAATGGATTAAATATATGGAGGATTATGATTTCACCTTGCGATATCATCATAGGAAGGCCAATGTGGTAGCAGATGCTTTAAGTTGAAAGAATCAAGGCATTATGGTGAGTTTGGATTTGGTAGATTGGAAGAGATTAGTAGTAATTGGAGATGACAATCTTCAATACATGAAAAATTATAACAATTAGTATCAAGACGATACGCTTTGTAAAATGTGGAAAAGAATCCAAAATGATGAATATTTTGAAGGATGGGAGATTTATCCAGATGGATCTCTCCATTTCAGAAAGAGAATAGTTATTCTAGATAATCAACAGTTAAAGAAAACCATATTGGATGAAGCACACAAGACCCGTTTCACCGTACATCCTAACAGTGACAAGATGTATCAGGATATGAAGAGACAGTATTGGTGGAGTGGCATGAAGGATGATGCAACTCAGTATGTCACTCGATATTTGACTTGTTAGCATGTTAAAGCTAAACATCAACAACCAAAAGGAGCCCTACAACCATTACCCATCCCTGAGTGGAAGTGGGACCATGTCACTATGGATCTTGTGACTGGATTGCCAAGAACTCCTGAAGGATTTGATTTTATAATGCTAATAGTGGATCAGTTGACAAAAGTAGCTCATTTCATACTGGTCAAGACAAACTATTTCTTCAAGGGGTTAAGCAAGCTTTTTATAGACCGTATTGTGAATTACATGGGGTTCTACTATCCATTATTTCTGATCGAGATCCTCGATTCACAGCCAAGTTTTGGAAGACCTTCCAGAAAGCCCTTGGCATACAGCTCTAGTTCAGTACTGCATTTCATCCCCAGACTGACGGCAATCTGAGAGAGTAATTCAAATCTTGGAGGATATGTTGCGAGTGTGTATCTTAGACTTCAAGGGTAGCTGGAGCGAGCATTTACCGTTGGTAGAATTCACTTACAATAATAGCTACCAGATTAGCATTAGCATGGCACCATAGGAGACATTTTATGGATGGCCATGCCAATCTCCTACTTTTTGGGCAGAGGTAGATAAACAAATTACCATCGGTCCAAATCTAATTGAGGAGACCATAGAAAAGATCAAGCTCATCCGAGAACAACTCAAGATAGCTCAAGATCGGCAAAAGAGCTATGCGGATAAGAGGAGGAAACATTTGGAGTTCTAAGTAGGCAATCTTGTATTTCTACGGGTAAAGCCTCATAAAGGAATTTCTTGATTTGGTGTGAAAGGGAAATTAGCTCCGAGGTATATCGGATCCTTTGAAATTATGGGAAGAATTGGAGAAGTCGCCTACCGTCTGGCCTTGCCTCAGGAGTTTTCACATGTACATAACGTATTCCATGTATCTCTGCTACGAAAGTACAAGCCGGACCATTCTCATTTGATACAGTGGAAAGACGATCCAGCTAGATGTTTTATATGAGGAAATACCTCAGCAGATTTTGGGTTGAAAGGTGAATTCCCTTCAGAAATGTGAGATCTCTCATGAAAGTACAATGGCGTCATCACGGGATAGTATCAAATATGCACGAGAAGTACTCGTATTTGTTCGACAATTAAGGTATGTCTTGAATTTCGAGGACGAAATTCTTTAAGGGAGTGGAATTGTAATATTCTCAAATTTTAGAAATTAGAATTATAAAATTGTGAGAGCAATTAAATGAAAGTTTCAGTGCAATTAAAAATTCTCTAGTAAAAATCACAAAATTTAGGTGTTAAATTAATGGAATTAATTTAAAATTAAATTATCTAATGATCCACCATGGTTTGGGCACATGATTCTTGGCCCAAAGTGTACATTTGGACCACTTAAAGCTATTTTAAAAATACCTCAAATAAAAGGTACACAAATTGGTAAATTATAAAATCCAAAGTAAATGGTTAGAGCCAAAATTGTATCAGAAAAACCCAAATTTTGTTTTAAGATAACCCAATACCCAAGTCAAGATTCATACCCATTTTCCTTAGTATTAGTATCTATACTGTTGGCCCAATGAACTACCTAAGAAGGGCGGTGGATTGGGTAGTAATAAAAATTACCAAATAATTAACAATTGGAAACACAAATAATTAATCTTATCCTAAATTAATTATTATCTTTATAGAAGCGGATATGTGTTATAGATTAGGTGCACACCCAAACAACATAATATAAATAATGTAAAGAAAGTAGCATACCAAAATTTATACTGGTTCACCAAGCTACTCTTGGCTAATCCAGTCCTCCGAGCTCCACGGAGAGTTGCACCGACTAATCACTATGATCATTTTAAGTAGGTAGGAACCAAACATTTACACAATGATTCTTTTCACAAGCTCAGAGTCAACCTTTACAATTCCTTTTCCCAGGCCCAAGAATAACTTTATCTTTTTCCCAGGCTCAAGACTAACCTTATCTTTTTTTCAAGCTCAAGACTAACCTAATCCTTTCATAGGCTAAGGATCAAACCCAATTCTTTTATACCTTAGGCTAAAATCAAACTTCACAAAAACACTCCAAGTATCATTTTACCCAGTAAGGATTGAACCGTTACAAATTCACTCAAAATAATTCTAATCAGGAAGAATTACCCCTATCATTTTTCATGGGAAAAGAGTAACCTAATCTTTTTATACTCTAGGCAAAGATCAAAGCTCAATATCTTTACCGCAAGAGATTGAAACCAGCTACCCCTAATTAGATATTCCCAATAATATCTAATCCGCACACAAATTACCAATTACACAATTTGATAAGTTCTTCCCACTCGGAGCTTCTACCACCCTAGATTAATTTGAACTCAATTAATGTTTTTATACTAGTGATAGAAATAAAGTGAGAATATCAAAATCTGATTTTAATATAGACAGGTAGCACATAATTTAACACATAATCAGATTTTCATAAGAAATCGTTTCAAAATATTTTCAAGCAATTTAAAGTACAAAAACGATTTCACAAGATCGAATTCCCAAGAAAGCAATAATAATAATAAACTCAATAAAAAATAAGCTTGGAACGATCTCACTAGAAAAACACCGAAAGAACGCAAATGAAATCGCTAGTCAGCTCAAATAGGTGACGCCAAATGAATTAGTACTTTAATTTAAGAATTTCAACACCAGAATGATCTTACAATAATATCTAAATATAATATTAGAATGATAACTCTCAGAAATCTCAGGAACTGGATAGTTCGTGATGGAATCAATCTCAAATCTCTAAAAAACGCAGTTCTATTTAAATATATTTGAAACAAGCCCTCCAACGGCTAGTTCTCATATGTCATGACATTTAATTACTCATATAGACCCTATATATCATTATTTTTTATTTTTGTTATATTTGACTTAAATATAGTTTTCAAAACATTCAAATTAGTCCCTCAAATATTTCTCCATCTCAAATAGATAAGATATAAAGTATTAAACGTACCAATTTGAGAAATAATCAAAATATATGAACCATATCTAAAGGGATAACAAAATATCAGCGACATATCTCAAATAACAACAAATCCCTAAGATATCTCTCTAATCTTAACCATAAAATAACTAGTAATGGTTACTTTACGGAAAAATCCACGAAATCCTCTAAACCTGAAACCTAGCCATCGTTTGACCGACCAATCACCACAGGTCGACCGATCGATTCAGGTTATAGCCCAAGCCAAAATTTCTAGCCCATTTGCTGACCGCTACTCCTTAGTCTGTCGACCGAACGATTTAGAGAATTTTCCAGGCCAAAGTCCAGCTATGGTAGATCGACCGCTCCACTTTGTCTGTCGACCTAACGATTCAGAGAGTTTCACATTTGGCCACAGGTTGATCTAACTATCGACTGAATGATTCAAAGACTGAACCATTTCCCAACTCCTTCTCATCGGTTGACCGATCCTGTTGGAACTCCTTCTTCTTTAATCAATTTTTAACTCAACTTTTCAACGTTTTTACCCCTTTAACCGATTTCTTTTCTCGATTAACTTAATTGACACTTTAAATCAACTTTATTTTCTAATCTTTCTTAAATCAATATTTTTTCTTAAATTTCACATAGGAGGAAATATGTTTAATTAATTAGAATCTTATAAAAAACACACATAATCATAAAATAATTTTTGTGTTGTGTGTGATCCTAATCGGGATTCATTAAGAGTAAAAATTAATCTGAATTGTTTTCCCCTAGATTCTTCAAAATCTTCAGTCTCTTAATGCTCTTCTTTTTGTCAGTCTCTTGTATCCATAACCTTCTTCAATAATTTCTTCATGATTAAAACGCTAATAGAACTTTATCATTGAAACACTCAATAAAATCATTAGTTCCACAAAAAATATTAACATTTAATTGTCTATCAAAATCTTAAGATCAACAATCTTCTTCTTTTTGATGATAACAATTAACTTTGATATTTTTGTCAAAATAATATGTAACCACACTTCCTCTAAATCCAAGGAACTTTTTTTTTTTTCTTAACTCGTTAAAGCACAATCATGAAGAATAAAGTTAAAAATACATATAATATTCAACAAAGTACAAAATCATCTCAATAGTCAATAATTTATAAACTCCCCCTGCATATGGTCTCTCCCTTAAGATATTCAACAAAATATCAATAAATTCTCCCCCTTTGTCATCTCAAAAAGGTGGGGAAGTGGAATAAAAAACATCACTCTAGGAATGTAGTCTCCCCATAAGGCAATCAAAACATCTCAGTAATGTAGTATGATATTAATTTTTACAAGTATATTAACTCTTTAAAACCATATAAAAAACATATAATCCCACAGATAATATCAACTCTTTTGAAAAAACCATTTTTCAATATAAGCATGATATAATATTGCCCCTCTTATAAACACTTCTCACCATATATATTGTAAACAAGTCAATTCATGCTTAGGAGAATAAATATGAGGCAATCAAAATGCTTCAACAATATAACATGTAATCATATAATTTTAGTTAAGTCCACATGCCTTACTCATGATACCAAATAATGTATTCCCATTAGATAGAATCAAGCCATGTAATCTTTAATGCACTAGAATAGGAAACACATCTCAATAATAACTTATGATCAATCAACATGGATCTAATGCATGCATAAACATGGATAAATCCATATTTCTTTCACAAAATTTCAACTCTCTTTTTAGAATAATAATCATTTACGAAATAAGAGATATTAGTTGTATGTCAAACACTTAATGCCTATATATCCATATGCAACAGATTGAAATGTCATATATATTCAAGTGATCGTATATATGGTATCAAAAGTAGATTAATGTGATCACATAAAGTGATGCCAATTATGTAAACTAAAATTTATACGATACACTGATAGATAAGATCATGATTAATACTGATTTTGTCAAACATTTCTTAGCAATTAGGATTTCATTAATAAACCAGTATTATCTAACAATAAAATTCTATTTAGGCATATAATCAGAGTTTGATATTCATAGAGTTGTGAGTCAATTTCTTCAAATTAGATGATAATTTCACATCACATAAATTCCTACCACTGAGTTGAATGAAGATTCAACTCTAATAAATTATTTCCTTGATTTAGCCTCAATCTTATTCTTGACCAAATTTTGAATTTTAGTATGAATATTCATTTTTCCTTGAATTATAACCTGAAACTCTTTAAAATGTGCTTGGAAGAAAATCATTAGTAGAGATCAAGTGAACATATATTTATCGGTTATTCTCAACATCATGCGTGATCACTAATCAATTCCAAGAAATTTTAATCATATAAACCAATTTAAATTATTCTTTAATCATTTGAAAAACTTGAGTATAACACGATATTAAGCATTATAATGAATCAAGATATCATTTCAAGATGCATAAAATATCAGTTTAATTTAACACATTTGCATAAAAACTATATTCATGAATAAGAGCACATTATACAAATGGTTTTGCTAATATGCAACATGTCATTAATAACACTTGGTGAAATTACAAACACTTGATTTATTTTCTAAATCACATAACATGTTTTTTTTTAAAATTAAACATATGATTATTACTTGATATAAGGACATAAAAACATGTTAATACTCCCTGACTAAATGTGATTCCTAGAATCATCCTACAATGTTTCTAAGACAACAAGTGAATGCATCATATAAAATAAGTCTTAGAAACCATTACCAACTTATTTATTTGGGAAGTCGGGCATTTCCCGCTTTAACAAATTTAATAAATTTAAACCGCGAGGGGTTAGGGGTAACTTTTATATTTTTTGGGGCAACTTTACTCTTTACCTCATTTGTATTGATGGTTGCTTTGGGTGCACCATTTTTCTTAGCTTGTCTGTATCCTCTCAACCTTTGATTATTGTCATTTGATTTTCTAATACTTTTATTTGCACATGTCACTTGTGACTTCCTAGTGATATCTTATCTTGGTTTTGATAATTTTTTTCTAATTGCACGTTTCGCTTGTGGTTTCTTTGTAATTTCATATTTTGTCTTTGGTGTATCTTTTCACTTTGCACACGTCGCTTGTGGATCCGTAGTTACTTTTTGTCTTGGCTTTGTTCCTTCCGGTCCACTCCTGACATTATGTAACTCTATACAAGACATTTCAACAATTTTCTTCAGTATCCATTTCATTTTGGATCCATTTTTGTTAGTCATGAACTTAGGGTTACTGAACGGACACGATACTTTAAAATGCTCAACCCTATTGCAATAATAACATCTCATTGATCGATTATCATAGAAAGCACGAGATGTAAAACATAAATCATTTCTAACTACAGAAACATAACTATCACTAGTCTGTGATAAAGGATAAGACAATGAAACATATTCACTTTGTTTAGAAAAATTATTTTTAGAAGCTCTTGAAATAGACTTGAGGTCGGATTTTGATTTTTCAAATTTTTTCTTAAGTAAATCGATTTTTTAATCAAGATTTGAACTTTGCTTAGAAATCATGTCAAGATTATTTTTTAAAACTCTGTTTCCTTTTCAAGAGAATCCAATTTAGAGAGAAAATTATTAATTTAAAAAATAACGTTTGAAAACTCTTTTGTACCACAATAATCATCCAAATGCACTTTAAATTTCCGAACACTTTTTCATCCATTTTTAAAGGAGTCAACTTTTCTTTTTAAATTCAAGCTCTCTTTAGCAAAAAGTAGTGTAAAAGAAAGTAATTTTTTCATAACAATATGGACATTTTCATTATCATCATCTCTATCACTACCACTAATAGCACAAGAATCATACATGACATTATCATATAAAGATCTATCATCATCAAGAGAGGAAACATAAAAAATTTCATCCATGGTGTATGAACGTGACCGATTTAGCTAGGATGTTAAGCCTAATCGAGCTAAAACCAACTCTGATGCCAATTGTTGGCCCAGTGAGCTACAGAAAATGGGAGGGGTGAATTGAGTAGTAATAAAAATTATCAGATAATTAACACTTGAAAATACAAATTAATTTTATCATAAATTAATTATTATCTTTATAGCAGTGAATATATGTTATAGACTAAGTGCACACCCAAACAACATAATATAAATAATGTAAAAAAAGTAGCACACCAAAATTTATACTGGTTCATCAAGCTATTCTTGGCTAATCCAGTCCCCTGAGCTCCGCAGAGAGTCGCACCCACTAATCACTATAATTTCTTTAAACAGGTAGGAATCAAACCTGTACATAATAATTTTTTTTACAGGCTCAGAATCAACCTTTACAATTCATTTTCCCAGGCTCAAGGCTAACCATATCTTTTTCTGAGGCTCAAGACTAACCTAATCATTTCACAGGCTAATGATCAAACCTAATTCTTTTATACCTTAGGCTAAGAATCAAACATCACAAAAATACTCAAAGTATCCTTTTTATCCGGTAAGGATTAAACCGTTATAAATTCACTCAAAATAATTCTAATCAGGAAGAATTACCCCTATCTCTTTTCATGGGAAAAGAGTAACCTAATTTTTTTATATTCTAGGTAAAGATCAAACCTCAATCTCTTTACCGGAAGAGATTGAAACTAGCAACCCCTGATTAGATATTCCCAATAATATCTCATCCACAAATAACTCACCAATTACACAAATTGATAAGTTCTTCCCACTCTGAGCTTCTAGCACCCCAGATTTATTTGAACTCAATTAATTTCCGGATACTAGTGATAAAAATAAAGTGAGAATATCAAAATCTGATTTTAATATAGACAGGTAGCACACAATTTGGCACATAATCAGATTTTCACAAGAAATCATTTCAAAATATTTTCAAGCAATTTAAAGTTCAAAAATGATTTCACAAGATCGAATTACGAAGCAAGCAATAATAATAATAAACTCAATAAAAAAATAGGCTTAGAACGATCTCACTAGAAAAACACCGAAAGAATGCAAATCAGATCGCTAGTCAGCTCAGATAGGTCACGCCAAATGAATTAGTACTTTAACTTAAGAATTCCAACACCAGAATGATCTTACATAATATCTCAATATAATATCAGAATGATAACTCTCAGAAGGCTTAGGAACTGAATAGTTCGTGATGGAATCAATCTCAAATCTCTAAAAAATGCAAGCCTATTTAAATATATTTGAAACAGGTCCTCCAACGGCTAATTCCCACATGTCATGACATTTAATTGCTCATATAGACCTTATATATCATTACTTTTCATTTTTGTTATATTTGACTTAAATATAGCTTTCAAAATATTCAAATTAGTCCCTCAAATATTTATCTATCTCAAATAGATAAGATAAAAAGTATTAAACGTACCAATTTGAGAAATAATCAAATTATATGAACCATATCTATAGGGATAACAAAATATCAACGACATATCTCAAATAACATCAAGTACCTAAGATATTTCTCTGGTCTTAACCATAAAATGACTAGTAACGGCTACTTTTTGAAAAAATTCATGAAATCCTCTAAACCTGAAACATAACCATCAGTTGACCAACCAATCATCACAGGTCGACCGATCAATTCAGGTTCTAGCCCAATCCAAAATGTCTAGCCCATCAATTGGTCGCTACTCCTTAGTTTGTCGACCGAACGATTTAGAGAGTTTTCCAGGCCAAAGTCCAGCTATGGTAGGTCGACCACTCCACTTTGGTCTGTCGACCTAACGATTTAGAGAGTTTCACCTTTGACCACATGTCAACCTAGCTGTCGACCGAACGATTCAGAGACTGAACCGTTTCCCAATTCCTTCTTATCGGTTGACCGAACAATGTTGGTCGGTTGACCGATCCTACTAGAACTCCTTCTTCATTAATCAATTTTTAACTCAACTCTTGAACATTTTTGCCCCTTTAACTGATTTCTTTTCTCGGTTAACTTAATTGACACTTTAAATCAACTTTAATTTCTAATCTTTCTTAAATCAATATTTATTCTTTAATTTCACATAGGAGCAAATATGTTTAATTAATTAGGATCCTATAAAAAATACACATAACACATAATCATAAAAGTATTTTTGTGTTGTGTGTGATCCTAATAGATATACATTAAGAGTAAAAATTAACCTGAGTTGTTTTTTCCTAGATTCTTCAAAATCTTCAGTCTCTTAATGCTCTTCTTTTTGTCAGTCTCTTGTATCCATAACCTTCTTCAACAATTTCTTCATAATTAAAATGTCAGTGGAACTTTATCACTGAAACACTCAATAAAATCATTAGTTCCACAAAAAACATCAACATTTAATTGTCCATCAAAATCTTAGGATAAACACATACCCATATCATAACACATAACCCATGACACAAGATCCTACCCATATCAAGAGAAAAAAAGAAAATAAAAAGAAGAATCCTCTAGAATTCACGTGAGAGAGGCCAAGGAACAAGACAAAAACTCATTTTGCCTTCTCTTTCAACTTCATCAATATAAGTAAAGAAAAGAAGAGAAGAATGAAGGGAAAAACGAAGTAATCGAGAGAGAAAAAATGGAGAAAGAAGGTCTTGAGAGATTTGGAGCAACAAAATTTGAGAAGATCCATAGGTGAAATCAAGTCTTGGTGGAGGATTAAGCTCAAATTTGGTAAGGTCCTAACCCTAGAAATTTTTATTAAGAGTTCTAACATGAATTTTTATGATTCTAAAGGTTAGGATGTAAAGTATATTTGGATTAAACCTAGTAAAACTTGGATTTGGTCAAGTATGAGCTTGTTAGGTTGAATTAAACATGAGATTTGGGTGAAATCACCATGCATGAAATCTGATTTTCTTTTTTAAAATATGGTTTAGAACTTTAACTTTGTTATCTTAGATTTTGGGAGAAAAAGTCTGCAAAAACCATGTTGTAAATGAAACTTAGATGAATTAGAAAGGTTGTATATTAGTTTGGGATGAAATATAGGCCTTAGGAAAGTTAAAAACATAGTTTAGAAGCATTAGGTATCAAAAAGAATTGAAGAACTGAAAAGGGAAAGTTTCAAATTCTGCATTCGGTTCATCTGAATAATCTATCTTCAAAAATTCATAATAATTCGTAGAAAAATAAAAAATATATAAAACTTATTGTAAATGAAAATAAACTCAATAAGGATCATTTTGAGCTATTATATGATATGTTTTGTGATATGGTACCTTTATAAACCCCGAAACATAGTTGAAAATAATCCTGTAAGATCCTGATAGCTTTGTTTATTGAACTTTGAAAAATCATAACTAAATGTAGAAAACTCTAAATTTTGAGATGTCTATTGTCATAGAAAAATATTAACAAAACAGAAAAATATTTTTAACAATGGTAAAACAAGTGGAAAATCTGACTATTCACAGTAAATTGCTCTCCCAACGCATCATAAACCCCCTTAGGAAAAAGAAATAATAGGATATTAAGGGTACGTACATAAAGTGATAGTGTTAATGAGCAGATGTTTAATTTTACTTCCAGCTGCTGGGTGAGTTGAAGTAGGGTGATTCGATATTGCTAGGTAACCAATTGCATCTCGGCGTAGGGAATTATATTAATTCTCTTATGTGTTTTTTTAGCACGCATTATAAGTACATGTTTTACTATTGGATGATATAGATTCGTAGTGGTATTGTTTGGTCACCAGGTATCGCAGTAATACACTTGCTGTGTATGTGTTTAAAAAAAATTCTACTTGAATTTTATAAGTACATGTTTTTTTACGATGTGCGAGTGCATTATATATTATCTTATTTATAAAGTTCAAGGCTGGGTATTATGGATTATAAAATCACGTATTTTCCATAAACGTTAGAAAAATATAAGAAAATGGATGGATATCCCTATTGATCACGTTGAGCTCACCCCTATTTTTCTCCCATCCTAGTTAGTGCACAAGATAGTGAGCAGGAGTGAACTCTGGTCTGGAAGCGCTATATCAAGTTTCTAGATTTGGTTTAATTGGATCGTTTTGGTTCTTTATGTCACTATGGACCTTTTTATTTTAAGTATGACATGTAATAATGGGCCAAGTAAGGCACAAACATTTGGATTGTTGGTTCGTTTGTAACCTTTATTAACTATGTGTCTATTGATGCTGCTAAGGGCTCTATAGATGATATAGAGGCGCAATCCAATAATTTAGTTTGTTTTTATTACAAAATTTCACCATGGTATTATCAAGTGTTTAATTAATTAGTGACATCCGCTAGGCATACTTGGTAACTGTAAAACAAATCGATGTTAGAAAGAAACACACCTAGTAAGATTAGGTAATTAAATAAAATTAAGCCTCAAGGAATAAGAAAAACAACAATAGGGTTACCGGTCAACTACTTAAGTTAGTAGTCTCGGGACTTCATGACCCCAGGATTTGGGCTGTGACATATTGGCTACCGAATTTTGCCATTGTCGGTCATCGAAACTCCGATTATCGGTCACTGGAATTATTTTAGTTATACTCAACTGCTTTCTAATAATATTTTTTTAATATTTTTACTTATAATTTTTTTATTTATATTTACCAATTTTTTTTAGTTAACGGTCATGGAAAAATTACGTAAATTTAACTAAAAAATTTAATTAAAAAATATATTAAGAAAATAATTACATATAACTAAAAAAAAATCCGATGGTCGGTGGCTGGACTTTGGTGACCAGAGGATTGAGTTTTGATGACAGGCGGCGGCGGGTGGCGATGGAAGGTGGCATCAGTGGTAGGGGATGCAAACCTTAATTAGAAGAATTTGATTGTATATAAGAGAACATTAATCATGGGACTAAAACACAAGTCAAAACATAATGAAGAGACTTATATTCAAGTCAAAGTTAAAATAGGATAAATTATGGATTAGACTTTCTATTTGGGACTATTGACCAATTATTTCTATTAAAATTTGGTCAAATTTTGAGAGTTAAAAATGCAATTTTTCTAAAAAAAATCCCAAAAAATATTTTTACCCTTCTTTTGCTCTTGTTTGGTGATCTTGTTAAAGAACAAGGGAGAAGAATAAATATTTAAATGAAATGACCCCATACCATATATCTATTTGTTTCTCTATTGTTATAATAAAAAAGGCAATGAGGAGGTTAATTGATGGCAATTTCGCAATATTCTTTTCAATTTTGTCCTTTTTGTTTGCCGTTTCCATATTCTTTATTCAAAATTACAAATGCACCCTTAAAAGTTTAGGCATATTTATATTTTTCTCTCTAACTTCTAGTATTTGCATATTACTCGAAAATATATATTGCTTTTTAACTTTTTAATATTTTCATATTAGTCTAAAATATATCATTTGAAAATGGGTTGTGACCTCTAAATTTGTATTTATTATTATTTTTTGATGCATTTATTTAGTGTTTCATACATGATTGACAAAAAAAAAAAAAAAAAAGAAGTCAAATTAATGTACCATTCTTGATATTCATGTGCCTTGCACGTGACCCATCCCTAGTATTGATATAGAAAGACGTAAAGATATTTTAAAGGTTCAGATTTAAATTTAAAAGATGAGTGGTTGATATTGAAGTTGTGCAACCTCTCAATCATTAACTTCAAATATCTCTACACCACTTACCCCACTCAATCACTTAATTATAATTTGTACACTTCAAGTATTGTATATATGTACTTTATTAACTATTTTTTTCACCTATGAATTAAAAAATCGATATAGTAATTAGAATCTTTGAGCAAGGAGAATTCCTAGTATTTTATAAGAAAAAAAAAAAAAGATTTTCACATTTACTTTTTCACCATTTTTCTCTAAATCTCTCAAATTTAAGAAGAAAATTAGGAGCTATGTACGCATACTTTTATTAGGTTAGTTGTACTTGTACCAAATATGTATCAAACATGAGATTACATAGAAACATACGTGAACCCCCAAGATACTGAACAAAACAAGAATAAGAGCAATTTCAAATTGTTAAATATAGGGCAAAAAGGATCTACAATATAATTCGTACAAGCTTTACAAAAGAACTAAAAGCGAAAGCTTAATCATTTGGAAGGATTAGAAGGCTTATAGGAACTTTTTTGAACTCCCCTTAATCTTACTAATATTAGTTATATATATAAACATATTTGAAAATAACAATGTCTTGGATTAATGAGTTTATGCATTCAACAAGAATCATATAATATACTATATACTAAAAGTGAAAGTCAAAATTAAGAATGACCCACAACTCAAAACAAGACATGTCTCTAATCACTTTCTTCCTATCAAATCAATAATCAATATCTTCTTTCCAACTATTAATATTTTGACCCTACATCCTCTATGAACTAATCACACCTAATTTATTGAAAATATACATTTTTACTCCTTTATTTTAAGAAAAAATCAATTACAATCTTTAAAATTTCATATAATCATCCTCTAATTTATATAAATTTCAAGTGAAACCCTAAAAAACAAATTAACTTTTAAAAAAAGCTCTATGTTTTCTGCTATATGTAGATCAAGAATCAAAATTATAACATCAAAGTATTCAACTTAAAAATATATATTAATATATTTTTTCCTAGATCCGCATATTATGCGGGGCTAATACTAGTTATAAATGAATTAGAAACCTTTTATCTTTTGTAAGAACCCCAATTTTTCCATTGAAATAGGGAATAAGAATTGAAATTTTTTTTTGCATGTATTCCTTTACAATTTCAATTTTATCTTGAAATCAATGCTATTACTACAAAAGTAAACAAACAGTAGCTAAGTGTTTGACGTATAAATGTCGATATTTTACTAATAAATATATATGTTTTCTAAACCCATGCATTATGTGGATCTAAAACTAGTAAAAAATAAAATAAAATACAACCAAACTCATCAAGCCTCCGAAAAATCTTTACCCAGAAAATAGTTTTGTTTCGTCTTTAGTATTAGCCCAAGTTGTTTTAACCATAAGGGACCTTAAATTTGATTGATGATAACATCTTATTTAATGTTTTGAGTGTAGTTACTGTGGATTCATGCAAATGGACCCCGAGAAAGCCTGGAGTCTCGGAATCTCTACCTTCACTATACAACCGCAAGCCTTCAGAAAAATGATAACCGTCGAGCCAGAGAAGCTAGTAGTGTTCAAAACTATGAACCAAGAGACAACCAAAATGCTAAAAGAAGTACCATTGAACTATTCTACCACCATCCAAACCAAAGTCTTGAAAAATAAAGAAAGTCAATTAGGAGAAGTGGGAGGAATCACCAGGAATGAAAGTGTCTTCGCTGCTCCACACCTCCTGAAGATACCTAATAAGAAATCTCGGGGGGTCCCTAAGTTACCTGTCATCGAAAAGGAAATGTAGGAGTTTTTGAAAGCAATAAGAAACACGGAGTACAAAATCATTAAACAACTCAGCAAAGCACCAACATAGATCTTAATGTTGTCACTACTTAAGACTTCAGAAGTACACCGAAATAAATTGTTGAAAGTCCTCAGTGAGGCCCACGTGCCGAGCTCCATATCGCAAGATCACTTTACTAATATAGTGGAAAGTATCCTCAGCACAAATCTCATGACCTTCACAGATGACGAAATACCCGTTGATAGGAAAGGGCACATCAAGCCACTAAATATATTAGTGTAGTTTAAAGATTACATCCTATCCCGAGTCCGCATGGACAACGGGTCGGTACTGACCATACTCAAGAATGTGTGTACTGAAGAAAACCACATCGAAACGTCCTACGTCACTATTAGAGCCTTCGATATAGCTATCTACAAAGCTGGAACCGCTCCTGTAGTTCTAGAAGAACGAGTTGAGCAAGTAATCTTCTTTCAAGCCTTCGACATAGCTAACGCTACGATGGTTCGAGAGGGAATTCCTTATTTGATACCCAGATTGCCAGTTGCTACGACCATGCTAGATAACCACTTGCATATTATGGGATTTGACTTAGAAAAAAGCCACAGATTAAATGAGATAAGAATGAAAATACCACTCAAGGTCAGAGGATAGAGAAATATCATTGGATTAGGGTATGAGCTGAAGGAAAAGGGAAAGTATGGACATCAAGAGAGACCTATGGAAATTCCTCATATCCGGGTAACATTTCCGTTCGCTGCAAATATAGTCCAGTAAAATGATGAGAAAGAGAAAGAAGTGACCAATTTTGTACTAATCCTGGAATGCACCAGGGTCAACTACCTCCCAATATCTTGAGAAGGTCTAGTCTGCGAAATCTTTGAGAGAAGCGAGAATAAAGAAAATGACATTCGAAAGATAGAACCGGTAGAAATCCGTTACAATTAGGAATCTCAACCAATCCCAACACGACGAGAATTGTTTAATCCAGAAAGTTGTAGTATCTTCTCCTATCTGACTTGCCAACTAACAGTCGAGACTATCCTATCTTAGGCTTTTGTTTTCTACAAATTTTATTTCTATAGTAAAAGTAATGGTTATTAAGAAAATATCATATTTAAAATTAGATTTCATATTTGCTTTTCAAGTACGCAAGTACATCAATGTATAATCCATATGATGATGATAATCACTCACCTAAGAAGTACGATCTTGATAAGGAAATAATTTGGGAATCAATAGAAATTGAAACAAAAGGTTATTCTATCTCTGAGAATTCCGAAGAAATCCAGAGAGCCTTAGAATGATTTGAGAATCAACCAATTCAGAGCCAAGATGAAACCAAAATAGTAAACCTAGGGGACCCAAAGATTCCAAGAGAAACCAAGATCGAGAAATAATTGAGCCACCAAGAGAAAGAAGATCTAGTATCATTGCTATGAGAATATCAGGATGTGTTCACCTGAACCTATGACGATACAGTAGGACTAGCAACTGACATCATAACGTACAAACTTCCTATTAAATAGGGAATCAAGCTAATAAAGCAAAAGCTTCAAAAAATAAGACCCGACATCAGCTTAAAAGTTAAAGAAGAAATGATAAAACAATTCGAGGCATGCCTCATTTAAGTATACACATACTACGAGTGGTTAAGCAACACAGTGCCCGTATCGAAGAAAGATGAAAGAATCCGAGTACGTGTAGATTATCAAGGACTCAACGGGGTAAGCCCAAAAGTCCACTTCCCATTGCCCAACATCCACATCATTTGGACAATATTGCCAAATACAGAATCTTATCATTCTGTGGGTATAGTAAGATCCTGGTTGACGAGGAGGATAAGCATAAAACCATTTTTATCATGCCATGGGGTATATTCAGCTTCAGGGCAATGCCTTTGGAACTCAAAAATACTGGAGCAACTTACCAAAGGGCCAAGATAATGCTCTTTCATGATATAATCCATAAAGAAATGGAAGTATATGTAGATGACATGATCGTGAAATCGAAAAGGATGAAGATCACCTGGAGTACTTAAGAATATGTTTGATGGTCTTCAAAAGTTCCAGCTAAATCTAAGTCCATCCAAATGTGCATTTTGAGTAATTTCCGAAACAATACTAGGCCAAATCCATAATCGAGATGCCAGCCCCAAGAACTGAAAATAAAATTTGAGGTTTTCTCAGGAGGGTAAACTTCATAGCTCGATTCATCTTGCAACTGACAGCAACACGCGAACCAATATTAAAGTTGTTAAGAAAGGAGTCTAGTGAAAAATGGAATGCGGATGGCAAACAACTTTAGACAAGATCAAAACCTACCTAATGAGTCTTTCAGTCTTAGTACCATTATAGTAAGGACGTCCCTTATTGCTATACGTTACCGTACTTGAAACTTTAATGGGGTGGAAGTTAGGCCAACATGATAACTCAGTAAAGAAAGAATAGATAATCTATTACGTTAGAAAGGGGTTCACCCATCATGAAGAAAAGTACTCAGTGCTAGAAAGATCCTGTTGTGTGTTGGCCTAGACTGATAAAAGCCTGCGTCATTACTTATTGCGCTTCACTACTCACTGGATCACTCGAATGGATCCGTTGAAGTATATACTTGAGAATCCCGTATTCACCAGATGATGAGAATATATCAGCTTCACCAAGAGATCCATTGCAAATTCCAGTTGGCCCAATAACAAGGGCAAAGGCCCAAAGATTCAAAGAAGTACTTAATGGGCTAATTTAAGAGATTTTGGCTGAGTCTAAAATGGTAAAACCCAAATTAGGCCCAAATGACAATCAATGCTTAATATATCTCATCAAGGCAAGCAAATGGATTTAGGCATGAACTTGAATGGGCCTAGGCATAAGAGCCGCAAAATTTCAGATTATTATTTTATTAATTAGTCTTTTAATTTTAATTTAGGTCATTTATTTGTTGATTTGTAAGGTTTGATGGTCAATTAGTCTTTTCCTTTTCTGTTGTTTTGTCTTGTAGTGAGAGACACTAGGGTATTATTTCCTTGTACTCTTAGCCGTAGATTTTATACTTACAATATAGCTAGGGTTTTATTTTTGTTCTCTTGTAGCCACCTTCTATGTAGGGTTTTACTATTTCTCTTGCTTTCCTATTTAAGAGGCAATATAGGCTTGAAAAACACAACTTTTACATTGATTAATATAATTTGAGAGGGTTTTTCTCTTAAGTTCTTCAGAGAATTTTTCTGAACTTATCAAGATTTCTTGTGGCGTTCAAACTCTACATCTTTGGTTTGTGATTCTCTTATAATCATTGGGTTAAGGATAATTACTTATACCTTTGGGGTTTGCATTTCAATCATAAATATTGGGTCAAAGTAATCTATCAATAATATGCATTTTTGTGTTCTTTGTTTCATTATAAATCTGAATTTAGTTCGTTCCTTTGTGAAGAAACCATAATTTAGTTTTGGTTCTCACTAATTCTTGGTAAGGTTAGCATCATTTGCTAGTCAGAGTAAGGTTCTAAATCAGATTTCATCTATTATTTTCTTTTTCATTCATTGATATCTATTTATCCCTACTTTAAAATTTTCTTGGCCGAATTATATAATCAAATCTGGTCAAATTTGTTTAAGTACTGTGCATATTCGAAACTCAATTTATAGTTGTTGCTTCCAAATAAATAAATGAATAAATAAAAAAATAGAAAAAAAATCGAACATCCCATATTGAGATTTAAAATTTTCTTGTTCTATTAAATAAACTTATTTTCGCTCCTAAATCTCATTCTTAGCAAAGTAAATAATTGAGTTTGGATTTTCACAAGAAATTCATGATTGAGGTTGGTTAAATTCAATAAAGAACTAAAAGAGAGAACTAAAAAGTGGTAAGAAAATGTGAGCTCATAAGAGGGCAACAGCCGAATTTGAATAAAACACGAGTGTAAGTGCCATAAATCTTTAGGGAGACACATAAGGGAATGTTTATGAGGTTTACTAAATTTGTTTTGCAGGTTATTAAATATGTCTCAAGAAACAAACAAAGGCTCATCCGATAAAGTACCGGAAGCGATGGACTTCAAATGTTTCTTCAAGTCCTTGGACCAAAAGTTTGAACAGTTGGAATCACGATTTGATGAAGTGCATGAGAGACTAAATAAAATTGAGGCTAGTTCATAAAGGGGGTAACGACCTAGAGCAACCACCTAGGTTTGAATATGAATATTATTATGGGGATGACCTAGATGAAAAGGTTCGCATCTCTAATGTGAACTTGGACATATTTGGACGAGGGGTTAGAGATAGAAGAGTTAGATATAGGGATAGAGAATATAGGTATGGGGAGAGGATTGATAGTAACTTGGGAAGCATCAAGGTGAATATTTTATCTTTCCAAGTAAAAAACGGTCCTGAAGCTTATTTGGTGTGGGAGAAAAGAATGGAGTTGGTGTTTGATTGTCACAGTTACTCCAAATTAAATAAGGTGACATTGGCTAGCCTAGAATTTACTGATTATACTCTTATTTGGTGGGATCAACGTACCTTGAGTAAGAAAATGAATGGTGAAAGGCCTATAGCAACATAGGAAGAGATGAAAGCTATTGTGAGGAGGCGATTTATTCCAAGTCACTACTGTAGAGACTTATTCTGGAAGTTGTAAAATTTTACACAAGGGTTTAAAAGTGTGGAGACTACCACAAAGAAATAGAGAAAGCCATGATTTGAGCTAATGTGGAAGAGGACTGAGAAGCTACTATGACTAGGTTTCTAATTGGGATAACAACAACTGCTTGTCGGACCGCCCATTGGCAAGACATAACATCAACAACTGCTTGTCGGACCGCCCATCGGCAAGACATAAAATCAATAACATCGTCAAATCAATAACAACATCGTTAACTACAAATCAATAACATCAACCTCTATCTTCAAAACTGTTTTAGTCCAAATATCATTTTTCAACGTTCTTTTAAACCAACATAATTCAACGAAAATCTACTTTACTAACTCACCCAAAACCTGCTTGATCCACGTGATTTTAAAATCATCAAAGTCAAGTAAAATCAATTTTACACACACACACACACACACACACACACATATAGTTTGACAAGAAGACAATACACTCACTTGATATTTCGCTCCGAAGACTTTTATCACCTATTCTCTACCGGTACTCCGATGCCTACGAACCTAATAGTGACAGGGCCTAAATTAATATTTTATGTAAAAATAACCTAACCATACCATGCAACCGTAAATCCCGTAGTTTCCTATTCCCCTCATTTTATTGTGAATATTACTATCCTGCTAATATTGTTCCGTTTTAAGTTTATTCTATCAAATTTGTTCATGTGAGCGGTTTCACTATTTCTTATCGTCGTTTCAACATTTTTGATGCTAGTAATTAGTTTTATGATGAATCACGAGACAATTAAATACATGTTTTAAGAGAGTTCAGAATTTTACCTTCCTTGAATTTTTCACCGGTCCGCAAGATGAGTTTTAGGTTTTATTGGGGTGTTTTGTGCAATTTCCTCCTTTTTCTTCTTTTTTCTTTCTCCCGTTTCCTATTTTTTGTTTGTGTTTCTGATCTGCCATCGCCTAGGCGAGATTTCCACCTCCTAGGCAAACGCTCATCCTTCATTTCTTGATTGCACACTGCCCTATTTCCGCCTAGGTTAACGTCTCTCCGCCTAGGCAAACTTGTTGCTCCGTCTCTCTATTCTGTTTTTGAAGCTCAGCCATCTCTCTCTCTCCTCTCCCACTTCAACCACCATTACCCACGAAAGCCATGCACACACACATAACCCACACCTACACATGCACAGACTTCTCAATTATCACCCTTTCCGCCAATAAACTGTAACACATATACGCAGTTCATACACACACACACATACGTTACAGCCCACACCGATGACACCCCACGACCATCCACCGTCGAACCACTCTACTACCACCCAAACTAATAAACCACACACACTGATCACAGCTCCAAACCACAACAGAAAACAGAGAGCACACCTTTACCGGTAATGTAGCACACGTCGAACTTTACTCTCTCTCTTCGTTATAGTCGTCGATGATCAAAACCCACACCAATAGACCGAACGGCCACCAATGGCATAACTAGAAAACATACACATACACACACATATATTATCACACGCAAACCCACATGATTTCCAACCACCAATCACTTACAGGCAAATTCCATCGCCGACTCTTTCTCTCTCGTCATTTTTCTGTTTCAGTTCCCTGATAGCTGGCCAACGACAACTCTCAAACCATCGCCGACGAACCCATACGATCGACGACAAAAATCCCACCGGCGGTCCTCCCTCTCTTTCTTCTTTCTTTTTCTCTCTCTTTCTCTTTCTCTCTTTGGCTCTGTATTGTTCTTAATCCCCTCCCGATTCTCTCTTTATATATATATATATATATATATATATATGTGTGTGTGTGTGTGTGTGTGTGTGTGTGTATGTGTGTGTGTGTGATGATTCTAGAAACCAGCCATGTGGCCACCTCCTCCGCCACTCGTTCTTCTCTTTTATCTGTATATATATAATATATATAATATGTAAGGGATATATAATATATAAATAATTTACACAAACCTCCTTTTCTTTTTAGTTAAGATATTTATTTGACCCCTTCTCATTTTAATGTTTTGAAACCTTACAATTTGATCCCCAAAATTTTTAATTTACCCAAGTAATTTACACCATCTACCCTAAATATTTTTGAAACATTTTTTAAAACGCGGTTTAGATTATACGCATAACAAAGATCGGGGTCTTACACTTTAAGTGTATGGGAACATGTTATATTGTATCTCAATGTCCAAATAAGAGAGTGATGATTATGAGGGATGATGGAGGTTTTGAAACCGAAGATGAGATGGATGATGATTCTATGCCACCTTTGGATGATGCACGTCATATTGAATATCCGGTTGATGGAGAGCTCTTAGTGCACAAGTTAAAGAAAATGAGATGATACAATGTGAAAACATCTTTCATACTAGATTCCATGTCAATGATAAGGTATGTCGCATGATTATTGATAGGGGGAGTTGTACTAATGTGGCTAGCACTAGTTTGGTGGAGAAACTGAATTTGCCACTTTAAAACATCTTAGGCCATATAAGTTACAATGTTGAATAATTGTGGCAAAATTAAAGTGAATAAATAGGTGCTTGTATCATTTTTATTGGAAGGTATAAAGACGAGTTCTTGTGTGATGTGGTGCCAATGCATGTTGCACATATTCTTTTGGGAAAACCATGACAATTTGATCATCAAGTAACTCATGACGGTTATACCAATCGATACTCCTTTGTACTTAATAAGAAGCCAATTACTCTTGTACTATTAGCACCAAGGAAAGTGTATGATGATCGAGTGAGGTTAAAAAGAAAAATGAGAGTGATTAAGAAAAAGTGAGTGAGAGAAAAATTCAAAAAGTAAGGGAAAGAAGAGAGAGAGCAAGTGAGTTTTTATGCGAGAGAGATAAAAAAAAAAAAAGCTTTGTTCTCATACCAACCTTTGATTTTTTTTTATAAAGAGATTTATTTTACCACTAAATATCATAACTCCTCTCTACCTTGTGTTGTTGTTTCTCTTTTACAGGTTTTAAATAATGTATTTCCCAAAGAGGTGCCTAATGAGTTGCCACTAATAATGGTAATTGAGCATCAAATTGATTTTCTACCCAAGAGCATCCATTCTAAATAGGTCTGCATATAGAAGTAATCCCGAGGAAACAAAGGAGCTTCGAAGGCAGGTTAGTGAGTTTATGGAGAAAGGGTACGTACTTGAAAGCATGAGTCCTTGTACGGTTCCCATATTGCTTGTACCTAAGAAATATGGTACGCGGATAATGTGTGTGGATTATTGCGCGATCAACAATATTACTGTAAAGTATCAACATCCCATTTCTATATTAGATGATATGCTTGATGAATTGCATGGTTCTTGTGTTTTTACTAAATTGATCTTAAACGTGGATTTTATCAAACTAGAATGAGGAAAGGTGATGAGTGGAAAACCGCATTCAAAACAAAATATGGTTTATATGAGTGGTTGGTTATGCCTTTTGGGTTAACCAATGCACTTAGTTCGTTCATGAGTTAATGAACCATGTCTTGTGTGTTTTTATTGGAAAAATTGTGGTTGTATACTTTGAAGATATTCTAATTTATAACAAAAACTTATATGAGCATGTTGAACATTTAAAACTTGTTTTAGATGTTTTAAGAAAATAAAATTTGTTTGCTAACCTCAAAAAGTGTACCTTTTGCATGAAAAACCTTGTATTTCTTGGTTTTGTTGTTAGTGCTAAGGGAATTGAGGTAGATGAAGAAGAGGTAAAGGCAATTAAAGAGTGGTCGAAACTTACAAGTATGGGACAAGTGAGAAGTTTCTATGGGCTGACTAGTTTGGAGGTTTGTGAAAGATTTTAGTAGCCTAACCCCACCTTTAACTGAAGTTATAAAAAAGAATGTGGGTTTTAAGTGGGTTGATGAGGAAGAAACAAATATTTAATTGATTAAGGAAAGACTGACTAGCACACCATTGCTTGCTTTACCCAACTTCATAAAAACTTTTTAGATTGAATGTGATGCTTCAAGAATTGGTATTAGAGCTGTTATAATGAAAGACGTCCCATTGGCTACTTTAGTGAAAAACTAAATGGAATAGCCTTGAATTACCTTACATACGACAAAGAAATGTATGCGTTGATTAGGGCATTGGAGACTTGCAACACTATCTTTGGCCAAAATAATTTGTGATTCACACGGATCATGAATCCTTAAAACAATTGAAGGGTTAATAAAAGTTAAACAAGCGACATGCCCAGTGGGTGGAGTTCATTGAAATATTTTCTTATGTGATCAAGTATAAGCAAGGTCAAGAAAACGTTGTGCCTGATACATTATCTTAGAGGAACGCAGTACTTTCAACCTTAGATGCAAAATTGCTTAGTTTTGAATACATTAAGGATTTGTGTGTTGATGATTCTAATTTTGGTAATAAGTTCAATGCATGTGAGAAAGTGGTGTTTAGTAGGTTCTTTAGGCATAATGGGTTTTTATTTAGAGAAAATAAATTATATGTGCCTAAATGTTTATTACGTGACTTTCTTGTTAGAGAATCTCATGAGGGTGGTTTAATCTGGTATTTTTGGTAATATCTAAGACTTTAGATGTTTTGCAGGGACACTTCTAACCTCATATGAAACGTGAAGTTGAGAGAATTTGTGAGAAGTGTATTGTTTGTAGATAAGCTAAGGCTAAGAATAAACCTCGTGGTTTATATACTCCTTTGCCTATACCTGGTGAACCTTGGATTGATATTTCTATGGATTTTTTGTTAGGTTTACCTAGGTCAAAAATAGGTAGAAATTCTATTGTATGTGGTTATAGATAGGTTTTCTAAGATGGATCATTTTATTATATGTCACAAAATCGATAATGCATCACATATTGCTGATTTGTTTTTCAAAGAAATAGTTAGGTTGCATAGCATGCCTAAGACAATTGTTTCGGATAGAGATGCTAAGTTCTTAAGCTATTTCGGAAGACTTTGTGTGGGTAAACTAAGAACTAAACATTTATTTTTTACTTCTTGTCATCCACAAATTGATGGTCAAATTGAAGTAGTTAATAGAACTGTATCTACTTTATTGGTGCTATAATACAAAAGAACTTGAAAACATGAAAATATTGTTTGCCGCATGTAAAGTTTGCATATAATAGGAATGTGCATTCTACAACTAATTTTTCACAATTTGAAATTGTGTAGGTTTTAATCCATTGACTCCTTTGAATTTAACTCATTTACCTATGCAAGAGGTAGTTAAATTAGATGGGAAGAAGAAGGCTGGTTTTGTTAAGCAGATCTATGAAAAGTCCCAACAAAACACTGAGAGGAAAACTGAAGAATATGCTAAACAAGTTAATAATGGAAGCAAGAAGGTTGTACTTGAGCCTGGTGCTTGGGTTTGGTTGCATATGATAAAGGAATAGTTTTCCTAAAAAAGGCATTCTAATATACTTCCGAAGGGAGATGGCCATTTTCAAGTGATGGAAATAATCAATAACAATGCCTACAAATTAAACCTTCCAAGTGAGTTTAATATAAGTGTTACTTTTGATGTAACAAACTTGTCTCTGTTTGGTGTAGGTGAAGATTTGAGGACAAATCCTTTTCAAGAGAAAGAGAATAATGAAGATATATCAGTTGCACCAAGAGATCCATTGTAACTTGTAATTGGCCCAATAACAAAGGCAAGGGCTAAAATATTCAAAGAAACACTTAATGGGCTAATTCAAGAGATTTGTGTTAAGTCTAAAATGATAATACCCAATTTAGGTCCAAATGATGATGAAGGCCTAATCTATCTCATCAAGGTAAGCGAATGGGCTCAGGCATGAACTTGAATGGGCCTAGGCATGAGAGCCACAAAATTTCAGATTATTTATTTTATAAATTTGCCTTTTAATTTTAATTTAGGTCATTTATTTGTTGGTTTGTAAGGCACGATTTTCAATTAGTCTTTTAATTTTCTGTTGTTTTGTCTTGTAGTGAGAGACACTAGGGTTTCTTTTTCTTGTACTCTTAGCCGTGGATTTTATACTTACAAGTCAGCTAGGGTTTTATTTTTGTTCTCTTGTGGCCACCTCCTATGTAGGGTTTTACTTGTTCTCTTAGCAGCCTATTTAAGAGACAATGTAGGCTTGAAAAACACAACTTTTACATTGATTAACATAACCTGAGAGGAGTTTTCTCTTAAGTTCTTCAAAGAACATTTCTGAAGTTATCAATATTTCTTATGGCGTTGAAACTCTACATCTTTGGTTCATGATTCTCTTATAATCATTGGGTCAAAGATTGTTACTTATACTTTGGTTTGCGTTTCAATCATAAATATTGGTTCAAGGCAATCTATCAATAGTCTATATTTTTGTGTTCTTTGTTTTGTTATAAATTTGAATTTAGTTCGATCCTTTGTGAAGAAACCTTAAGTTGGTTTTGGGTCTCACTAATTCTTGGTGACGTTCGTATCACCAAAAGAATTTCCAAATGAAAAATGTTGCTCACTGAATTTAACATCATGCAGGTAACCTAAAAGGTAGTTAAGGGGTAGGTAATCGCCGATCAACTTGTTGAAATCCAACAACCGACAATGAATCATTAGAGATAGAATTCCTTGACGAGCTTGTAGCAATCTTAACGTCTAATGGAAAGGACTTTGATGGAGCCAGTAACTCAAAAGAAGATAAAATTGGAGTAGTCCTGATTTCTGTAATAGAGCAATACTTTCGGTCACCGCCAAGTTGAAGTTTGCAAACACAAACACCACCACCACCAAATACGTGCATCTTGGGACTTGAAATGACAATCAATTTGAAGATAAAAGAACTAATGGTGTACGAAGATCCTGAATTGATCATAAACCAAATCACAAACAAGTATTCGACTAAAGACACCAAGTTGGTATGGTACAACAATCATTTAATCAATCTCTACGAAACAAATTTGAAAATCGAGTTCGAGTATGTACCAAAGCTAAAAAATTACTTTGCTGATGCTCTTGCAACTTTAGCATCCATGATTTCTATAATCGAGGAAAGAGATGAATAAATCCCTGCAACCTCCAAATTCGTTATCAACCAACTCATTGTAATCTAATTGTAGTAGAGCAAGAAATGGAACCCTGGTACATGGATATCCAAAGGTTTCTGAAAAATTGAGAATACCCCGAAGGAACATATAACCTACGTCAAAGAACTTTGCAAAGAATGGCTTGTCAGTTTTTCCTAAAAGGGAAAACATTGTATAAAAGATCATCGAACATGGGTAGGTTCATGCTAGCCAAGAAAATTCTCCAAGCTGGTCACTTTCGGCTAATGATGGAAGGTGATTGCATAGATTTTGTTAAAAAAATGTCATAAATTCCAAGTGTACAGAGATTAGATCCATGTATTACCGTCAGAGCTACACTACCTGACAGTGTAATGGCTTTTTTCGGTGTGGGGAATGGATGCCATTGGTTCGATTATGCCAATAGCACCAAGTGGATGCCATTTTATCTTGGTAGCTATTGACTGTTTCACCAAATGTGTAGAAGTAGTCTCGCTCACTCGTGTCACCCAGAAAACTGTGACTTGATTTGTTAAAGATAACATCTTGTTGATCTATGGAGTGCCACAGATCCTGATAACGGATAATGCTAAGAACTTCAAAGGTGGAATGATGAAAACCCTTTGTGCCCAATTTAAAGTCGAGCACAAGAACTTTGCGCCCGACACCCCAAGATGATTGGAGCAATAGAAGTCACCAATAAAAACATCAAGAAAATTTTAAGGAATATGATATAATCACAAGGAATGCGTGAAATGCTCCCATTTGCTTTGATGGTATACAGAACATCAGTCCAGACATCAATTGGAGCAACTACTTACTACCTAATATATGGGACAAAGGTTGTGATCCTAGCAAAAGTAGAGATCCTATCTTTATAAATCCTGACGGAGGCCCAAAAGGATGAAACTGAATAGGTGTAGACACCGCATTTTGTTCTAGCCATCTAGTGTTAGATCGAAAGTATAGAAAAACTTTAAACTTAGGTTTAAAGGGAATGAATTTCTACCTTGAATTACACTGGATATTACATAAAACTACAAACTACACTGGATATAATCACAGTATAAGTAAACGTTTCGGGTCAACCTTGAAATTCCTAAATTTAAGGGGAATAACATAACATTATTAATGGTTGATTTTCATTAAATCACCTTTAATATAAATAAAAATTAGTTACTACCCTTCACTTATAGGGCATTTCATCAATTTACCTCTATTATCTACTTTGACCTCTGAAATATTTACTATCACCAGTTTTGTCTATTTGACACCAAAGATAACTTTTTTATTTTTTCATTTTATATAAAATATCATTGAGAAATCAAACCAAAAACCTTGATCAAACCAGGGAAGTGCCATGACAAGTCTAAGTTAACCAAAATAACTAAGGCTTAGGATTCGGTTCGAAAACAACCAA
The DNA here is from genome assembly GCA_016647705.1 of Eucommia ulmoides. Taxonomy (NCBI): domain Eukaryota; kingdom Viridiplantae; phylum Streptophyta; class Magnoliopsida; order Garryales; family Eucommiaceae; genus Eucommia; species Eucommia ulmoides. The sequence continues at coordinate 13,965,271 of CM028331.1, forward strand.
ATTGAATTCATCATGACTTGTAATCAAATCCCATCACATCAAGGGCCCCACTAAGAATTAATGGATCATTTAATGAGCATTAAATATTTTCTAGATATTTCCTACGAAATATATAAGAGAGAAACCAAGTTACTTTAAAGTAACTATCGATTATCAATCCAACTGATTCGGTTTGCCACCAAGGAATGCATTTAACGAGCCATCAAATCACCATCCCATCAAGCATTACATGTTTGGGATGACATAGGAAGACCACATTCAAGGAACCTAGAAATTTTGATCAAAGTATCTTAGGGAAACTAAATTGCTTGAAATGTAACTACATGGTTATGAGACTAACTGAACCAACTCTATCCTGTTGGAGGGCATTAAATGGCCATCACATCAAATGTCATTATCAAGCATTAATTGTCAAACGACACTTGGAGACTGCATACAATGCATTTTCAAAGCATTAATGGAAATTGAACTGAAATAAATCAAGTAACCGATACTTAGCCACTAAGCTGAACTGGAAAGTGTCACATTAAGAATTTATTACCCTATGTGCAATCCAATCATGGATAATTATTTCTAATGATTACCAATAACCAATCATGAGTAATGATTGGCAATCATTACCTTAGATATTTAAATATTTGGTAATCATTACCAAATCTTAGGAAATCTTGTAGAATCTTCAAAATTCGTCCAAAACCAACAAACCATAAGACATCAAAAGGTTGACCATTAAGCCAAACAACCCCTAAGGAGCAGACTGGGTTACCTTGCACATTGGCCAATGCACAGGGTGCCCAGTCTATAAATAGAGGCCCTTGTTTTCATAATTTGGAGGGCTTGAATCAATACTTTCTCTCTTTAGTCTTGAAATTCTCTCTCGATTCTAGGAATTTCTCAAGCCTTCTATTCCATAAACACCTCAAAATTCCATTGAAATACCATTCGAAAGGAGTTCTTAAGGATCTTGGAGGAAGATCTCAAGGAGTTGTTGAAGAACGATTGAGAACAACCGACAAGATTCAAAGAAGGAGAAGAAGGAAAACGCTTAGGGAAAGACCATTCCTATAAGCTTGGCATGTCTTCTTAAATACCCTTCAATCTTGTTTTAAATATGTTTATATTTCTTGTAAATAGCATGTTTATATAGTTCGAATAATTATATTCCATGTACATAGCAAATATATCAAGTAATCAAGTCAAAAATGTCGAAAAAATGTTAAATTCATCAAACTATGCCAAAACTATCCAAAATTATGTCAAGAACATCAAAAACACCAAGAACATGTGAAGAACATGACAAAACATCTATCACACCATGAGTTGTGCATAACATCTTTGATTTTCTTAAGAACATATGAAACCGAACTCTAAAGAACTCAAATCAAACCTTTAATTAATTGATTGCTAACCAATAACTATCAATAACAGACTTTACTTTTTGTAATAGTTTATATCACAGGCTGGCACTAAGTCTTTAGCCTCATGGGCTGGCACCATATACACACACACACACACACACATACACACTACCCTGTCGAGACCCTTGTGGCTAAAAATTCAGAATAAAGGGAGGACCTCTATTTCTTCGGGGATATGTGTGCACCTTCTTCAGAAATATTTTCGTGGTTCTTAGTTATGAGTAGGACTGACATATGTACTATATATTTTCCTTCCTTTTTGAACTAATAAACTAAACATAAATACTAAACCTGCCTAAATGAGTTTGGTTGGAGTGTTCTTGACAAAATCAAAGGTATTATCCACTTATTATCAATAGGATTCATGTCTTCATCTCATAATAAATCAAAACAAATGCAATCATCTTGCATGAATGAACTATGTACTGACCTAATTCTCAACAATCTAAGATACGTAGGCAACCCAAGTACGGGTTCAATCACTTATCTAAATAAAAACTAGTTTGTCTTGAAGAGACAAACTACATTTCAACATGATTCCCCGTGAAAACTAGGATACGAGGCAACCTTTACAAGATTTAGTCGTTAAAAAAATACAAAAAAAAAATTCTTCCAATATGTTTTATCTATTATTGTTGTTAGATAGTTAACTTTAATTGCTTCCTTACACAAAAATGCATTAAAAAAATAAAAATAAAAATAAAATAAAATTATTTTGTTGAACAAAACCAAAGGAAATTACTTGGAAGTTGTTTAAATGTGAACATCTATTTAGACTAAGGTATCGTCTTTAGACGAGTGTTTTGGGGTGGTTAAAACTTTTCCCGAGCATAAATGACCCCCGGACTTAACGAAATATCTCGTGAAAGACCATTGCAAATCAAAACTCAAGCCATTTCAAAAATAATAAATGAATTTCTAAAATATCGGTGACCTAGCACACCATTTAACCCATTCTAGTTGGAGACTCATTTTCTAACATAAATCCAGACCCAAAGAATGTTTTCAAAACCAGCGCTTAGAAAAGCCTCTGAAAACTCATTTTCGAAAATGAACGGATTTTGAGAATTTAAAGAGGGAGGAATGAAACTTGTTTTTCTCTTCTTCCCGTTCTCTACTTTATCTGCTTTAAAAAAAATCCACATCAATGGGTGTAGCAAAGTCTCAACCAGTTGTGGTTAATAGATAAGAACAAACTCACCGACATTTGTTATGGATAGTGCTATTGTCAAAGAATGGCAAGGGCCTACAACAAGAAGGTTTGCCGATAAGTTTATAGACTAGGTGAAATGGTATTGGAGAAAATTTTCTCGTTTCAAGAGGAAGTTGAAGGAAAGTTCACACCAAATTGGGAAGGTTCATTTGTCATCAAGAATGTCTTGAATCACGAAACCTTGATATTATAAGAGATGAATGGTGAAGAATTCACGAAACATATCAATTCTAATGTTGTTAAGAAATGCTACCCCTAAAAATATATAAGATAAACCCAGACTTATCACCGAAAGGTAGTGAGGACAAAAAAGGATAATAAAATGTGCGACCCGAGATCGTGACAAAAATTGGAAAGGGTGCTACGGGTACGAATGTTGGGATCATAGCAAGATATTAAACCATCGATCTAGTGAAAACCTGAAAGGGCGCTGAGGAGTAAAATGTGGAAGTCGGCCTTAGTAAAAACCTAAAAAGGCATTGAGGGCAAAAATGGCAACAAAGAAAAAAAAAGAAGAAAAATGCCAATTAACAGCTTCAAACATTGTTGAAATAGTACATAGGGTCATCTTAGAATATTTTAGTAAAGATTGTTCTGCCGCTACAAGTTTCAATAGGAAGTAAGGAACAAGGGAATCCTTGGTTCATCCAACAAATTTAGCCATTCAACTTCAAATAAAATTCGTATGTTGCGGTAGAGAGTGCAAAAAAGAAAGGTTTTAAGGATGTCTAAGTTTCTAAGGACAAGAAAAGGACAACAAAACCATTTCCAAATATTTTAGCAAACAATTAAACCAAGCGCCTGATTAAGGAGATGGGAAGGACGATAGTTTCTTTCTATCTAACTCATTTTTTGTTTTGAATACATGAAAGGAAATATGACTTCTACAACAAGAGAGAATCCACACATTAATCGAAAGGAAAGATAAGAAAACGATATCCGACCCAGGTACCTTCATTAATAGGGATTGATATCCCGCATTCATTAGCCATTCACCTTTGGTCGAGAAGCCAGGGACAATCTCATCAAAAGTTAGCTTCATGACTTCATTCCCTATTCCCCCTAGCATGTGCTGGGGAACTTTTTATCCTAAGAGAGTTTTGTAACTTTGTCTAAGAAACACATGGCATGTCTTTGCCATAAATCTCAGAAAAAAAAAAAAAGCGAGTAAACTACGTTTCAACCTGATTCTTGGTAAAAATCAGGATTCATAGGCAGCCCATGTGGTTCGGTCGTCCAAATGAGACACAAACCATCATTTTAGAGGCAAAATACGTCTTGATCTGTTTCTTGACCAAAATCAAGAAACAAAGGCAACCCATGCGGGTTTGGTCATCAAATGAGAAAAAATAATTGATGCATAGTGAGTTTCATGAGTAGCCCATACATAGTTTGGTCACGTCACAGTGAAATAACACAGTGACAAATCAGGGCCCACTTCACGAAAGATCAATTTCCCCGAGGGAAGTATGACTTTGTTTTTCATCACCCCTAATCACAAGTCGGGAAATATTGCGATAAGGTTGATGTCCCTAAGGAAAGTATATTTTCATTTTTTATCACCCTCGACATGAGTCGGTGCTTACTTTACCAGTTTCGACTTTCGAAAAAGTCCACTTTCGTCAACTACCATCTTGACATGGGTCTGGGTATGAATCACAAGATTAGGTCTTCCCAAGACGAAACTGATCTCTACTGCCCCCAGCCTTTGGGCTGGGGCACATTATATCACATATCATCATCACCACCCCAGCAATGAGCTGAGGCACATTTCGTATATCATCATCACTTCTTTAAAATTACTTGTCATAGGTGACTCCGTTATGTCGGTAACGCACCCCGAATTTTGATTGCGAAAGAAGTAGAGAATCAGAAAGAAGAGAAAACAAGTTTCCTTCATTCCTCTTTAAGTCGTCCAAATCCGTTCATTTTGAAAATAGTTTTTCAAGGGATTTTCTAGGCATTGGTTTTGAAAAAACTTCTTGGGTCGAGATTTTATGTTAGAAATGGAGTCTCCACCTAACTTGGGGTTAAATGATGTGCTAGGTCATTGGGATTTCAAAAAATTATTTTTCCTTTTAAAATGGCTCGTGTTTTGACTTCCAAACATCTTTAAGTTCGGGAGTCAATTTTGGGAAAGGTTTTACACATCCCAAGACACCTGTCCGTAAATAGTACCTTGGTATAAATAGATATCCATTGTTAAGCGATCGAACCCGCATGTGGGTTACCTATGTATCTTAGATTAATGAGAATAATATATTTACATAGTTCGGTTATGCAAGGGTAAAACAAATTTTATTATTATTGGTGACCGAACCATTATGTGGGTTGCCTACGTACTTTGGGTGGTAACCAAAGATCTGGTCAAATAATGTTCATACTTATCAAGTTGAAAACTGGCAAGCTGGGTTGGTTTAATTGAAAACTGGTCCGATATTAGTTAAAGATTGATTTGGTTATTAGTTTGTTGGCCTAGTGAGCTACCCAAGAGGAGGGTGAATTGGGTAGTAATAAAAATCATCAAATAAATAACACTTAAAAATTCAAATAATTAATTTTAACCTAAATTAATTATTAAGTTTTTAGTAGCCGATATGTGTTATCAATCTAGGTGCACACCCAAACAACTAAAAATAAATAAAGTAAAAATTGCAACACACCAAAATTTATATTGGTTCACCAATCTACTCTTGGTTAATGCCGTCTTCCTAACCCCACGGAGAGTCACACCCACTAATCACTATGATTCTTTTAATCGGTCAGGAACCAAACCCTTACAAATGATTCTCTTTGCAGGCTCAGAATTAACCTTTACAATTTCTTTTTCACAGGCTAAGGAAGAACCTCTATCTTTTTCACAAGTTAAAGATTAACCTAATTCTTTTATACTTAAATTAAGAATCAAACCTCACTAAATCACTCCAAGTATCCTTTTACATGGTAAGGATTGAACCATTACAAATTCATGCAAAATTAATTATAATCAGGAAGAATTATGTCTCTCTCTTTTTACGGAAAAAGAGTAACCTAATCTTTTTATACACTAAGTAAAGATAAAACCTCAATCTCTTTACTGGAAGAGATTGAAACCCGAAACTACCTCTGATTAGATATTTATAATAATATCTAACCAGCACACAACTCACCAATTATAAAATTGATAAGTTTTTCCCACTCAGAGCTTATACCACCCCAGATTAATTTGAACACAATTAATGTCCTGATACTAGTGATAGAAAGTGAAAATTTTAAAATCTGATTTTAATGAAATCGGGTAGCATACAATTTAGCACGTAATCAGATTTTCACAAGAAATTGTTTCAAAATATTTTTCAAGTAATTTAAAGTTCAGAAAAATGATTTCAAATATCAAAATTCCAAGTAAATAATAATATCAAATATCAATTAAGAGCGAAGACTTAGAATGATCTCACCAGAATACCACCAAAATGAATGTAAATGAATCGCGGTGAAACTCTAGATTAGTGACAGCAACAACAAATTCCCCAAGAACAATTCTCATGAAAAATCTCACAATGCTCTCAATATGAATTCAGAATAACCACTCTCAGAAAGTTTAGAAACTGAATTGCTCTTGAAAATTGATTCATTGGGAATGCCCATAAGTGAAAAACGCAGGTCTACTTAGAAGGATTTAAAACACATCCTCTAATGGCTAGTTTCTATTTGTCATGACACTTAATTGCTTTTATAGACCCTTTATATTGATATGACTAAATCCTGGTTCAATTCACTCAATTATAACTTTTAAAACATTCAATTTAATCCCTCAAATATTTTTCAATCTCAATCAGATAAGATAGAAAGAATTAAACTTACCAATTTGAGAAATAATCAAATTACATGAATCATATCTATAGGGATATCAATATATCAATCACATATTTCAAATAACATCAAATCCCTAAGATATCTCTCAGATTTGAACCATAAAACAGCTAGTAATGGCTACTTTTTGAAAAAATCCACAAAATTCTCCAATTCTGAAACAATCACATCATTTGATCGACCAAAGTCCATAGGTCGACCGATCGATTCAGGTTGTAGCCCAAGACAAAAAGTTCTCGCCAGTCGGTTGACCTTTACTCCATGGTCTATCGACCGATCAATTCAAGATGTTCCCAGGCCAATTTTCAGCTATGGTCAGTTGATCGATTATTTTATGTCTGTCAACTGATCGATTCAGAAAGTTCAAATATTGGCCTTAGGTCAACCGATCTCACATTATCTGTCGACCGATCGATTCAGAGAGTTCAGATTTCGACCTAGGTCGACCAATTCCTCTCCGGTCAATTGATTGATCGATCAAGAGATTGCACCATTCCCAACCACTTTTTCATCGGTTGACTGATCCTGCTGGAACACTTTTTCTTCAGTTAATTTTAACTCGAATCTTCAACGTTTTTTTTCCCCTTTAACAGATTTCTTTTCTCGGTTAACTTAATTGACACTTTAAATTAATTTTAATTACTAATCTTTCTTAAATAATCTTTCTTCTTTAATTTCACATAAGAGCAAATATGTTTAACTAATTAAAATCCTAATAAAAACACACATAAAAATTAAATCATTTTTGAGTTGTGTGTGATCATAATCGGGATACATTAAGAGTAAAAATTAACCTGAGTTGTTTTCACCTAGATTCTTCAAAGTCTTCAGTCTCTTAATGCTTATCTCCTTATCAGTCTCTTGCATTCTTAGCCATCTTCAATCATTTCTTCATGATAAAATCATCTATAGAACTTTTACACTGAAACACTTAATAAACTTGTTAGTTCCACCAAAAATATCAATATCTAATTGTCCAAGAAAATCTTAGGATCAACATAGTTGGTTTTAGTTGTGAAAAACCTGAATCACAACGTTAGTTAGATATTATTAATTGTTTTTTGTAAGTGGTGAACAACCCGAATCACAACCTTAATTAATTATTATTAACAGTTTTTTAAGTTGTGAACGACCTGAATCACAACATGACAGATTAGTGGTTTATTTACTGATAAATCAAGTACTTTTAGATTCAAATATTTGTATATTTTCAAGCATTTTTGTTAGTTTAATGTGTTTTTGTGTTTTTTTATAGGTTTTTGAATAAATGGCTGAAAAGGTGCAAAATGAGGGTAGATACCGTAATTTCAAGACCATATTTTATCATGATTCTATCCTATTTTAGACAATCTTAAAACATGTAAGTTTTATATGTTCATCCTAGCTTTCCCTAGATTTTTGAATTATCTCAATCGGAGTTCAGACAAGAAAGTTACGGCAAAAATACGAACCAGATATTGGCATTGTCTTGTGCACGCTGCAATGCCCTCCCGTCAGAAAGTTTGGGCTTGTTTCTGCCCTTTTAGTGTTGTAACACGCTAAAACACGTGCTGCAGCACCGTTTGTAACCTAAAAATCCTAATTCTTACCCCTATAAATACCCATTTAAGGGCTCAAAACAGAAGGGGACGAAATTTGAAGAAGAGAGACGATTTTTGGAGCTAGGGAAGGCTATTTTGGGCGCGAAAAAATTGGATGATGGCATTTTAATGCGAGATCGATGGAGAAAACATAATTGGTAGCATATGTAGTTGAAGATCCGAAGCCCAAATCCACAATAAGCCTCTCTCTACTTTTTTCTTCTCCATAATCTTTTGATTTAAGTTCGTATTTGTAATATTGTGTTAAACTACTTACATTTACTAATTTATTGAGAATATTAGTTATGGATTTGTCTATATTTTCTTTGTAATCCAGATCTAGTGCTTGACGTAGTCTCGTTTTAACCGTGTTGTAAATATTTTGTTAATTGTTAGATTTAATTCCATTTTATGAATTCCCTAGGCCTTAGTATTTGATTCTGTGGCCAATGATTTAGATAATGTTAGGTTGTGAATTTCATACTCATGAGAGGTTGAATTCGTGACCAGAGTTGGGAGTGCATAATATAGGTTGTTGTGAATCTGGGAGGAAATCAATACCTAAGTATTCGAGTTGGGAATTTAGGATCTCGTGAGATCGGGAGGTAATCGAGTTCTAAATTGATCATTTAGAATCACCATTCAATTGTGTTTATCTTTATAAGATTTTGGTTGAATTAAGAACTTGAGATTTGACACTTGGGAGAGGTAATCCTGGGTTCGGACTTAGGTTAAACACAATGTAAGCTTTAATAGATCGGGAGATATTTAGAGCTTACGTAATCTATAAGGTCGGGTATAACTAACATTTTGACCTAAATACAGGATAGGGATATCGGTATTGAAGTGATTATATATTCTCTCACTTGACGCTCGGGAGAGGTAGTGAGAGAGTAATAGCACGGGGACCTTGATTATTGAATAAACGGAATTAACTAATAATTGCGTAATAGGATAACATGGGAATAACGAGATGAAATCAAACCCCTAGAACATTAGTGCATAGAAAATCCATATTGTATTTTGTTTTTGTATTTTTTTTAGTTTAGTTTTATTTTTACAAAAACCCAAAATTGGATAGCCTAGATAAAGTTAGGTTACGATAATCGCGGTACTTAGCGACAATCTAAACCAATCCTTATGGATAAGGTAGCTCTACTCTTCCTATACTATTAGAACTTGACCCGTACACTTGCAGTATAGTAGCGACGAAATAATTCGCTACCAATGACACATACATAACCTCTTTGATTTTATCAAGTACAACTTAACCGAACTCTTTTATTTTTGGTTAGTTAGTGTTAATGTGTGAGTTGTTAGTTAAAAAATGAAAAGAAATACCATATATTTATGTCAGTCCTACTCGTAACTGAGGAAAATGGGAAGGTTTCTGAAGAAAAATCACATATCTTCCCAAAGGAATAGAGGTCTTCTCTTCATCCAGAGTTCTTAGCCACAAGGGTCTATCGATGTAGTATATATGTATATATATACATACATATATACACATATATATCCAACCTGGCTGTGATCTTGACTTTTAGCAGAAAGTAAATCTGATTATTAATAGTTATATAATTAGTATTAATAGTTAGTAAAGAGTCGGTTTAAAATTCTTGAGAGAATCATAGAGAGTATGCACAACTCATGGTGTGATTTTAGTTTTGTTTGAATCATCGCATGTTCTTAACATGTTCTCGGATGATTTGATGTTCTTGAATGTTCTTGAAATGATTTGGACATAGTTTGGTTGTTATAGCAAAAATTAAGTGTTTGTTTGGTTGTTTATGGGTTTTATGTGTTATGTATTTGAAATTAAAGGGTATGAACTACATGATTATGCTATTTACAAGAACAAACACAAGATTAAACCAAAAACAAAGGGGGTTTAGAAGAAAACATACCTACTTAGGGGATGTAATCTTCTTTAAGTGATTATCTATTTTTCCTTCTTGATCTTCTTGGTTGATCCTTGATCAATCATTGTCGATCTCTTGAGTTCTTGCTCCAAGAACTTCAAGAACACCTAACTTAGGGGAAGTGGTCTTCCCTAAGTAGGTATATCCCTTTTCTCCTTAATCTCTTTGGCTTGATGTTGATCAGTAATCGTCTTTCTCTTCATTTCTTACTCCAAGAACCTTAAGATCAACCTCCGACACCGGATTTTAGTAGAATAGTGGTGTGTTATTTGAGAGTTTTTCTCGAAAATCCTAGCACCCGAGACTCAGCTCAAGTTTTAGAGAGAGAATCTATGCGTTTAAGGCTTGGAAAAATGAAGACCCCAGCACCCCTATTTATAGGTTGGGGGCCTGTGCATTTATATCTATGCAGGATATCGCAACCTCTTCCTTGGGGGGTGTTTGTCCTAGGGGACATGCTATCTTGATTTGATCTTGTTTTGAGTTGAACGAATTTTGGGTAGAAAGAAAGATATTCAAAGATTTGGTAATCATTTCCAAATCTTTTCCTAGATTTGGTAATGATTGGCAATCATTATCAATCATTACCTCTCTTCCAATCATATGGGTTACACATGGGTGCATTAATGACTCGATGTCACACATCTGGTTCGATTTAGGGGCTAGGTACCAGTTAGTTTCACTATTTCTGTTTAGTTTCCATTAATGCTTTCCAAATGCATTGAACATGGTCTTTATGTTTCACCATAGAATTTAATTCTTCATGACGAGTCATGAATTTGTGAGCACCCATCCGATTTGTTTTGGATTGAATCAGGTTAACTTGCCTTGTAACGACGGTTGGTTTTCAAGTTCCCTAATTACCCTAAGATATTTTGGTGAAAATATCTTGATACTTTGAACCTAGACCTTCCATGTCATCCCAATAATTTTTTGTTTGATGGGATGTGCATTTAATGCATTAGCTAGGTGGAAAGCCAATTCAATCTTGTTTTGGTAACGGGTAGTCACAATTCAAGATTTTGGTTATACCTAAGATATTTTGCTCAAAATATCTTGATCCCTTGTATGTGTCCTATCCATGTCATCCCAAGCATTTAATTCTTGATGGGATAATCATTCAGTTCTCATTAAATACCTAACTTAGGTGTTGAACCAATCGGTTTAGTTTCGATAATGGTTGGTCACATCCTAAGTGTCTTGGTTTTTCTTCCTAAGATATTTGTAGGCAACTTATTGGAAGGTTATTTGGTAATTAAAAGCCTATTTTTTGGTCATTTAATGATGGCTAGGCCCTTAATTCTTTGGGCCTAGGGTGGTTTGTTAAGACAACTTGGTTTTGGTATAAACCCAAACCAAACGCAAGTTCTTAATCACCTTGGTGATTTAGGGCCTGTAATGACCTTTACAAGCCTTTATTAATGTATCTTGAATTGTTTCTTGGTGGTGTTTGATATAATTTACATAATTAAAATAATTGTTTTTGGTGCTAAACTGACAAGATTCAGTAACTATAAATATTTCAGGGTCAGGGTAGGTAACCAGAGTAATTTGTTTGAAATATCCTATAATTTAAGGGTAGTGGCTAATTTTTATATATACTAAAGATAGTTTAATGAAAATCAAACTTTAATAAATTCATTTTAGACCCCCTCAAATTATGGGACTTTCGAGGTTGACCCGAAACCTTTACTTAACTGAATTTTGTCAAATTTAACATTTTTTGTGATTTTCTCATGTTTTTGGGTATTTTTTAATATTATACAATGTGATATAAAGTATAAATTTATTCCCTTTAAACCTAAGTTTAGATCCATTCAAGTGTGTGTGTGTGTGTGAAAACTCAATTATACAACCATCCAAAGACCGGATTGGATTATTTATCAACAAATATCATGACTTAAACCATAAAGGATTAGGATATTCATATGCTAGATTGGGTTCCACTCTCCACTAATGTAGGCTTGGAAATTCAAAAAGATCAAAAGGACTTGGATCGGTTTATGTCAACTGGTCAAAGGTATATCGGAAATAGGTAAACATTATTAACTTGATATTACCCAAGGCACATGCTTGGAACTCAATCACTCTCGAACCCCCAAAGATTAATTCGAAACAACCCTGAATTAGCATTTTAAAATGTCGTACTCACCTGTCTAAACAAACAAAAAGAAAACCATATGTACAAATGTTTTTTTTATCATACCCCCAAGATTATTTAATTTGTACAATTTCACAGGTGTGAAAATACGAAAGAAAAATGACAAGTGAGTACTCGAATACTGGACCAATCACCAGTTCGCCTAAAACCCAACCGCTCACTTCAAGTAGCATATACAAATGCTCACTTGATTTTGACTCAAATTGTGACTTAGGTTTAGCGACATAGGTTTGGAAAAAGTTTTATTGGCCAGGGTATTTGTTACGTGTTCATAATTAAAATGGCTTACAGGCTTCAACATGGTAACGAGGGGTAAAACATATTACATGGTTGGCTTCAACGGCTCAAGCGATCAAAATGAATGCCTAAATCATGTTTCACGAACTACCTTGCCTAGGATTTCACCTCAAGTTTCCCCTAATTAGGTTCTAGAATCCGTAAAATTATCATGAACTTACTACTAAATAATCAACGTCAAATTGATTGAATAGTTATACAATGAGTCTACATGCTCTTGCAAATTAGGATCCACAATGACTTTTACTAAAACGAGATGTCAAGCACACAGAACACACATGAATGGGCATTACGCATGACCTCGAAAAATAACTAGGGAATAATATCATCATCGGGTAATAGCCCAGATGAACTACAAAACTCAGCATACAACAACAACTACTACAAATACAAACATACCACTCAAACAAACAAACATGCATACAATAAACTAAAACTACACAACTTACAACAATTAAATTTAAACTACATAACTAACAACAAGAAAACATACTGAACATACTAAACATCCCCCCTAAACTTAAAACGGTCAGTATCCACAATGACCCAATCATTGATCTCAACAATTGAAATACAACATGCCGACGAATGGGGTTTAGAACACGTGCCTGGGAGGTAAGACAATCTCTCATCCAAGTGAAGTCAGCGATGATGCTCTAATTTATTTTGAAATTTGGGTTGACTCCCAAGAAGTGCTTGGTTTAATTTTCTTGGCTTGAAATGGAGAAGGGCTCGTAAGTGGCTTCCGCTTATAATATGTGTTATACAACACAACATACGGGTCTTGTTTCTGAATGCCCTCAAGCTTGGCAAGATTTGGCATTGTTCGACTAGAACTCTCAATATGACTTGTTTCCGTCTCATGTGCTCGGTGGGACAAGTGAGCCACATCGGATTCTCGTAGATGTGATTGTCTTGGATCGATGGTGGCATCATAATGTGGATCTTAAATGGTGAAGAATCACAATCGTCGATCCATGCTTAGGTTTCCGTCTGATTTGAATCATCGCCATTGAACTCACCCAAGTTTCTCCCACTCGTATTCGGTTCCTCCTGATAGCTTTCACATATGGATGTAATTGGTATGTCTCTCAGTGCCACCATTTCTGACTCGCCTCAATGAAGCAAATAAGCTGACCGATTTGAGTCTCAAGAGACTTTACGGTCTCATCAATTTCAGCGCAGATCGTCTCAATATTATCAAGACGATCCTCATGCTCATTGAAATGATCATTCCTCTCCCTCCAAAAAGCCTGAGTTTCCCCCATAAATTCAGCGAACATCTCTTCCAAGGTAGGGGAAGACTCTACATGTTGGTCCGGGGTGTCAATTCATGGCGCCGAAATGGTGGAACTATCCCCCAAGCTTTGGTAGCTTGTTGAATAATTCTAACTCTGAAAATCAAACTTTCTCATATCTTCCAACAACTAATAGCCTTCATCCGCGGTTAGTTGGTCAAAAGAGATGGTACCGTTTCCTCCTTCCACCCAAGTTCTTGTTGCGGCTAGTAACCCGTCGAGGAAGTTCAGTAGTTGACACTCTCTCGGGAAACCATGACTGGGGAATCGAAATAGCAACTCCTTGTATCTATCCCAAGCACAATAAAACGGCTCGGAATCTCATTGAAAAAAATGCAATAGCACTTGTTGATCTAACATCTTCAAGTATCTTGCAAGACAAAACAAGCTAAAAACAAAAATTATAAATAAAATAAATGCCTATATTAAAATCAAGTTACTTACTCACAATTAAGCAATAAAGAAAAGATTGAATTTCAAGATAATGCTCAATGACGATTTACAAATATGATATTTTATAAAAAAAAACTCAAGATGGTTGCAAGACATTGAAGATTTTTTTTGGAAGAGAGTTTTTTGTATTTCTAGGTAAAACAACTCAATACATTTATGCTCTTAATGCAATTCGATTAGGACCATGCATGACACTTAAAATTGATTATTTTATGCTTATCATGGTAAAAAGTGATATATTTAAGATCCTAAATGTTTTTCATAAATTGTTGATTCAAGAAAATATTTTAAAATATGAAAAAGATGAAAGGTTCAGGATCAGATAGTTGACTGACTGGAAATTCGGTCTACTAGGGAGATTAGTAGCCACTGAGATTTTGCTTATGGCTTGAACGGTCTACTGCCAATATGGTCGGTCGATTAGTCTAGGAGCCAAACGGTTAGAAATTGGATCGTTGCGAGGGAGCCGGTTGATTGGTTGGAATTCGATCGACCGACACATCAAGAATCAGATAAGTTGACTGATTCATTTTTTTAGATCTTCAACCCAAATTCTATGGTTTTTTAACATTATAAAATCTAAGTTTAAGTGGATTTGAGTATATTTCATATATCTATCATGTATTTTGAAGATCCTATTAGTTAGTCCTTATATCAATTGATTTTATGAGTTTAACCGGTAAAATTACTTTCTATATTTAAATATTTTGAATCAAAGAAGTTTTGGGGACTAAATTAAACTTTTTAAAGAGTATTTTTAAACCAAATATATTGTATTTTAAGGAGTATCTTATATAGGGTCTATATGTGACATAAATGGTCTTATGTTTTTAAAAAATAACTATTATAGGCATAGTTTGAAATCTATATAATAAGACCTGCATTTTTAAATTTAAGACAATCAAGAGCAAGAGTTTTAATCAATCATCTTATAAAGAGAGTATTATTTTTCTAAGAGAATTTTCAAGAGAAAAATGTTTGCTTTGAAGAAATAATTGTTCTTATTGTTCTGGGTTTTAGTCTTTCCTACGATCTTCTAAGAGAAATCTCGATGAGATTGTTCTTGTTTTTCTTGCTCAAAATTAATTGTGCTTTAATTGAAACGTATTATTTATTTAAGCTTGTAGTATTTTATGTGAGAAATCGTTTTCTATTTAGAATATCTTGAAAATCTTGTATGGCAGCCCAATAGAATACACAAAAGAGAGGGTGAATTGGGTAATTAAAAAATATATCAGAATAAAATTTGAATAAATCAAATAATTAATTTTATGTCTAAATTAATTATTATCTTTATACCACAACGGAATTATAATAAATCTAAGTGCACACCCAAACAACAAAAATAGCAAAGTAGTAACGCAACACACAAAAAATTTATACTGGTTCACCAAGCTACTCTTGGTTAATCCAATCCCCCGAGCTCCACGGAGGTCGTACCCACTAAAACCAAGATTCCATTAAAGGTAGGAACCAAACCCGCACACCGATTCTTTTACAAGCTCAGAATCAACCTTTACAATATTTTTTTCTCAAGTTAAGGAAGAACCTCTACTTTTTACAGGTTAAAGAATAACCTAATTCTTTTTTAACACTAAGGCACAAGAATCAAAACCTCTCAAAACACTCTAACTATCATTTTCACAGGTAATGATGAAACCTTTACAAATCACTCATAAAGCAATTTTTATCTAAGAAGAATCACTACCTCAATCTCTTTACAGGAAGAGACTGAAACCCAGTTACCCCTAATTAAATACTCCCAATAGTATTTAATCTGTCACAACTTACCAATACAAAAATTGATAAGAAGTAAATTTCACTCGGAACTTTTACCACCCCAGATAAACACTAACTCATTTAATATCCCAATTAGTGATAGAAATACGTAAGATACAAAAATCTTATTTCAACAAGATACGGGTAGCAAATTGGAACACGTAATCAGATTCAAGAAATTGTTTGAAAAAAAAAATATTTTCTTCAAAAATCAAAAACAATTTCTAAGATCGATTTCCAAATATAGAATAATAAACAAACAATAAGCAATATAGAAAGATTTCACCCGGAATCCACAGAAATAATGATTAGAACAATGTAGTTTCAAATCCGGTATCAACAAAAATTAATCGCAATTGATTCTCAGAATCGCTCTTAGAAAAGCTCACAATATCAAAGAATAATAATTCTTATAAAAGCTCACAAATGATATAAACTCTTTTTACTCTCTCTCAATGAATGAATATATTCTAATTAAAATTTGCAGGTTTATTTAAAGGAATATGTAATCAACCTTCTAACGGCTAGTTTATATGTGTAATGACAAATAAAAGCTCTTATAGACCCCTTATATCATAAGGCCTTCATTTAGGTTCAATTTCACTTAAAAACAACTTTCAAATCTCTCAATTAAACCCCCAAAGTATTTCCCAATTTCAATTAATAAGAATAAAATCTATTTCAAGTACCAAATTGAGAAACATTAATATTTAATGAATTATATTAATAGGATTTAATTAGTATATAAACCATATCTTAAATATAGATAATATCCCCTAAATTTCTCTCAAATCCCAACAAAAAACGGCTATTTTTGGATATAATCTCGGATCAAACAGTATCTTGAAATAGTGCATTCGGTCGACTACCCAGTCGACTGCCCAACTCAAGCTACAGCCAAGCTATCGCCGCTGCGTGCATAGGTCGACTACCCGGTCGACTCATAGATTCAGAGAGTTCAACACTACTTTACTGGTCGATCTATCGATTGACTTGTTGATTCAGAGAGTTCAGCCTTCTTGGCCGGTCGACCTGTCGGTCGACTTAGAGATACAGGATGTTACAGCTTTTATGTTCGGTCCACTCACCAGTCAACTGTTGTCATTGGATCTCTTCTCTGAATGCGTTTTTAACTTATTTTCTTTTACGATTTCGCCCATTTAATCATTTTCTTCTCTTGATTAGCTCCGCTCATATTCTTATATTTTATTTTAGTCATTCAAAATTATTTCTTCTTATTTCACATAGGAACAAATAATTTAACTTAATCAAAACACACATAAAAGATAAAATATATTTTGTGTCATATGTGTGTTCCTAAATGGGATATTAAGAGTTAAGATTCACCTGGGTTGTTTTTTCTAATTTCTTCAAATTCTTAATTCTTCTTCATCATCTTGACATTTTCATTTCTCATCCATTTAATTTGACGTCTTCATTACTGAAACTTTAAATCACTGAAACACTCAATTAAACATCAGTTCTATCAAAATATAATACTTAATTGTTCATCAAAATCTTAGGATCAACATTGTGATACGGTTTGTATTTGTGAAATCTGATTAATATTATCTATGTAATTAAATTGAGTAAAATGAGATTTGTTTTCTCACATAGTTTTGTCACATAATTTATCGGGACATTAATCGAGCATATATTGTATTGAAGTGGTAAAAACTCTTGTGGAAAAAAAATTGATATTTTTTGTATTGGTGATTATAAGAAGATAGACACATTTTTATTAATATCTAATCATGGTAGATAGGTTTGATTCTGCCTTTAAAAGAATTAGATTAGTCTTTAATCTGATAAAAAAAATAAGATTATTGCTTAACTTGTGAAAAGAGAAATAGTAAAAGTTTGATTTTGAGCCTACAAAAAGAATTTTGCTAGTCTTTAGCCTATTAAAACGATTTTAAAATTTGGTTCCTACATGAGAAAGGAATCAAGGTTAGTGGATTGCGAAATCTCTACAAAAGCTTAGGAGACCAGATGTAGGTAAGAATAACTTGCCGAATACGGATAAATCTACATGTTCAATTTCTCTATCGCTATCTGTTTGATTGTGCGTTTAGTTAAATATCGCTATCTGTTTGATTGTGCGTTTAGTTAAATATGTTTTCGTTATAATTCAAAATAAAAATTCACCTTCCTTCTTAAGTAAATCCGTAGGTCATCAGGAAAGAATTATGGGAATTCATGTAAATTGGCCCACAAAAAAATTAAAAAAAAAAAAAAATAAATAAAAAGTTTTGTACTATCCCATTATCTCGCTCCAGAGGGGTTAATTCAGCGGAAGTATTGTTGACTTAGGAACTAGTAAGTAACAGTAAATTATCTGAAGTGAATAGCAACAGCGGGTTTTGCTTACGAAGTTCAGTTGCAAAATCACCGAAATGCCCACAAAACACCACCACTTTGTCAACCTTAATCCAGCGAAAAGCTTCGCCTTTTCTTCAAATAACATGTACTTTTTCGTCCACCCAAAAAATCCAAACTCTCCTACTTTTTGTTCAGACAACATCTTCCTCCCTAAATAAGAGAGAGAAAGTGGTAGAGAAGAGAGAGTGACTGAGAAAATGGATTTTAATTTTAATCCCCCCATGACCACGGGCAGGGCCGAGGCCATACGGTGGTTGGGCATCGCCGAGAAGCTACTCTACGCCCGGGACCTTGTCGGGAGCAAGACGTTCGCGATCCGGGCACGGGAGTCTGACCCGAGTTTCGAACCTGCCGACCAAATCCTCGCCGTCGTGGACACCATCATCGCCGGCGAAAAGCGGATCAACAACCAGCCGGACTGGTACGCCATACTCCAGCTCTTCCGCCAGACCCATGACAGCGAACTCATCGCCAGCCAGTTCCGCCTACTCGCCATGCTCCTCAACCCACAGAAGAACAAAGCTCCCTTCGCCGATCAAGCTTTCCGGCTAGTCGTCGACGCCTGGTCAGTTCTCTCTAACCCTTGGAAGAAATCTATTTACGATAACGACCTAAATCTCTACTATAGACTCAATAACGATGCTCCCGAACCTCAACAAATCGAGCCCGAACCTCAACAAATCGAGCCCGAACCTCCCCAACCCCCCCCAATCCCACAACAACTGCCCAAGAGCAACAATTTTGTCCATTTCGAGGGGATTGTAAGAGAACAGAGACCCCAACAGAGTGTTAGAGAAGAAATACCGGAGAAGATTGTGAGAGAAGAGAGACCCGCGGAAAGAACTGCCGTGGAAAATAGAGAGAGACCGGAGCAAAATGTTAGGGAAGAGGCACCACCAATTAGATCTACAAATGAGCAAAATCCGAGTTTTTGGACTGCATGCCCTTACTGTTACTATATGTACGAGTATCCTAGGGTTTATGTCGACTGTTCTCTCCGGTGTCAAAACTGCCGGAGAGCATTTCACGGCTCGATTATTCCGGCGCCCCCCCAGATTGTCGACGGAAAAGAATCCTATTTCTGTTGCTGGGGATTTTTCCCCATTGGGGTTTCGTCCGATCTCGAGAAAAACAAAACAGGCGGGTCTTCGAATTGGAACCCATTTTCAACGATGTACACTTACCCCGAAATGGAGGGTAAGAACGAGTTTCAGGAACATATGGACCCTAGGGCTCAATTGAGGAAGACGGATGTGAAGAAAACCTTCACCCCTAGGGTGTATATCGATGATGATGATATCTTTTTAGGAGTTTCCGACCCGAGTGACGATTCCGATGATGATGAATGGGGTAGTACCAAGAAGAAGAAGAAGAAGAAACAAAAAGGGTCTTTTCGGGGTAGGAGCTTTGCTCGAAAAAGCGGCAAATCACCGGGCAAACCGAAGAAACCTAAAACTGGTGGTGCAGATGTGGTGGCACCACCACCTCCTAATGCCTCCTCCTCCGATCCGAGTAAGAAATCTGTTTCTAACAGTTCAAAAAAAACGTCTGGAAGAGTTACGAGGGACTTGGGGAAACTTGATTTGAATGTGGAGTTCAGTAATGAGGTTGAAGAACCTGCTCCGCCGATCAACGAACGGAATCGAGCAGGTAATGGTGAGGAGGATAACATCGAAGGGACCGGATTCTTCGAGGGTCTTGATGAATTTCTTAGCAGTTTGCCGATACTCAACGTGGTGGGTGATGATAAGGTCAAGGCTTCTTAAGTGATGTAAGACTCAAATTGTAATTTTTCTGATTATTTGTTGTTGCTGTTGCTGTTTATGTATGTTTTGTAGTAGGTTAATCTTATGTAAAGCAACCGGGCAGTTTAGTGTTTTCATTTTTCTAGTTGCTTTAATGCTACTGTATATTTGGCAGCCGTTGGGTAGCTGCGAGAGGCCTTCAATCATGGAAGCCTAATCGACTATTAGTTTTAGGTTTTTCCTCCATTTTTCGCATAATAAGCTAAATTTTGTCTTCTTTGTTCGCCATTAGATTGTCAGTTGTTTATGCCTTCAAGAATCTCCATATGTCATTTCATTCAAGTGAAGTGGAAATCAGCTTTCTTATCGGCTGAAGTGTCTTTAATAAGGCAAGTTTGGATAATGTGCTGCTATCATAGGCTGCAAAAGAAGGTAAGTTTCTTATTTCTGGTGCTTGGTTATTGCATGACTAGGCATTTCAAGTGTCGAATATTATGGCTTTATGTATTTATGTTAAACAAATTTTTCTTCTTGTGAGAAACTGTGTTGTTGATGTTGAGATGCAGGCCGCTCAAAAGGAATTTCCATCAGTTTTCATTCGGCGCAGATTTCTCAAGGGCGTTTCCCAGCTTGGTGGCTCATTCAATGTTTACTATCGTTCTGCTCATTTAGCGAGTAATGGTGATATTGATGACGTCATATAATTGTTTGTGTAGAAATACAATCGACCTAACTCATTTATTGCCCTAGTCTTTATATATATAGCTCATAACACAAGCGCTGTGGGATGTGGGATTCAACACGTCCTCTCATGCGAATTTTGTCAAACCACTGCCAATGAATGTTCGGGGGAATTCAACACGTGTACCACGCAAAAGGTGGATTCTGCAAAACATTTGTCAACGGATATCGGGGTGTTCAACATCATGTTATGTTTGTGAGAAACAAATGTATTTTTTTTCAAAACTAAAAAAAACGTTTTGTTTCTTTCTTTAGAAAACACTCTTAAAAAAAAACTGCAAAAATTATTGTCTTTACCTAAAAAAAAATTCTAAAAATGAGATTCTTCAAATCTTTTCTTTTTCAAAAAAAAATCGAAAAAAAAAAATATATTTATATTTTTTTAAAGAAAACGTCTTCAAAATCTTTTATTAAAATCAACTTGGATTAATTGTCAACTTAGCCTAATATTAAAATTCATTAAATCTCCGAGGTATCGTTCTTGACAAATCTCAAGATATTTGACCGCGAGCTTATATCGGGAGAATATTTCAAAATGTCAAAAATTTGTCCCACCTTGATTTGAAAAAGGCCAAAAAGAGTTCAGAATAGGAGTGAAAAGATTTTCAAAATAAATAAAACATTCGGACTTAAACTAATGAACTTAATTGGACATAATGTACTGTTTTCGGATGAACGTCTTAGGGTACTTAACATTTTTCCTTAGTATAATCGACCCCCAAATTCTTTTAAAAGAATCTTTAATTTTGATCATATTTTTGGAATCACAACGAGCATTGGGAAAGATTTGGGTTAGGATACAAGCCTATAAGAGAAGATCAAATAAGGTGTTTCTGGAAATGAAGGTTAGGGCTAAAATGATCAATCATTGACAATTGCGCATATCTAAAATTGCACCCGGAGAAGTTGACGAAAACCATCAATCGGGGGAAGGAGCAGCAAAATTCAAATTGCACCCGAAGAAGCTGTTGGTAGTGGAGTCGGTGAACATAATCTTGAAAGAATAGGTAGGGTCATGCTATAAACCCACTATCAAAATGAAGGGAGCCAAAAAGCTATGCAATTGGGATTCTTGATCCATCTTGGTGAGCTGAGCATTTCAGTTACCTAAATATCCTTGTATATGATGCATGCGACGTAATTGAGCTAGAATATGATGAGTATGATTTCAATACGGAATTAAACTATAAGCTAATGAAAATAGAAACAAATGAAGACTCCATTCCACCTATAATGATAGTAAGATCCAGAAATTGAGTTGATAATTTGAGAACAAGCCAATTCCTAGGATTGATGAAATTGAGTTGATAATTTTGGGGACTTGGTAGAGCTGAAAAAAATGAAATCAGCACCCACTACCCTAGAGAAGAAAGAATTGACTATGCTCCTGATTGCCCATCAAGATGTCTTTGCTTGGTCCTACGATGATATGGTAGGAGCAGACAAAAACATCGTCACCCACAAGCTACCATTAAAACGAGGGAGTGTTTCGGTTAAGCAAAAGTTGAGGAAACTAAGGGTTATGGTCAATCTTGAAGTCAAAGAGGAGATCATAAAACAATTTAATGTCCGGATCATTGATGTTTGCAACTATAGTGAGTGGATTTCTAATGTGGTGTCAGTGCCAAATTGAGGAAAAAATAGAGTATGTGAGGATTATCGCGACTTCAATCGAGTAAGTCCGAAGGACGATTTTCTATTGCCGAATATCCATATCATTATCGATAATATTGTTGGGTGGAATCTTTATTACTTTGTCGATGGATTCTATGGTTAAAATCAAATTCTAATGGATGAAAAAGACTGAGAGAAGACAACATTTACTACTCCATGGGGAGTCTTTTTTCTATAGGGCGTTGCCTTTCTGTCTCTCTGTCTCCAAAATACATGGGCAACATACCAAAGAACGATGATGACCCTCTTCCATGAAATGATTCACAAAAATATGGCAGTCTACGTCGACGATATCATTGTTTTTTCCCAAGAAAGTTAGTACCATCGTTGCTGCCTCAAGATGATGTTTGACCGGCTCCAAAAGGACCCGCATAAGCTCAATTCGGAAAAATGCACCTTCAGGTAACCTTTGGAAGACTTTTGGATTTTATGGTGGATTGCCATAGAATTGAAATTGATCTGGTAAAGATGAAGGCCATTCTCAAGATGACACCGCCAAAAAAATGAAAAATAAGATTTGAGGTTTCTAGGATCAGTGAACTTCATTGCTAGATTCATCTTCTAGCTCACAGACACTTGTGAGCCATATTCAAATTGCTTCAAAAGGAGACTTATGGATGATAGAATGTTGAATGCCAAGATGTTTTGAAGAAAATCAAAGCTTACTTGGCAAGCCTCCTATTTTGGTGCCACCCCGGGAGGGCGTTCATTTGTTTCTATATTTGTCAGTCCTGGACTCCTTTATGGAGATGTCTTGGGACAACTCAAGGTATTCGGAAAGAAGAAGCAGCAAACTATCTTAGTAAGCATTTTGTGAAGTATCAAGAGAATTATACCTTGCTAGAGAGAACTTGTTGTACCTTGGCTTGGGTTGCTTAGAGGTTGTGTCACAACATGCTTCCTCTGACCACTTACTAAATTGCAAAATAGACCCTTGAAGTACATATTTGAGAAGCCTATCTTGTTGGGGAAAAATTGTTGAGTGACAGATGCTTTTGATAGAAGTCGACATCATATACAAGACCCAAACGTTAGTAAAGAGCCAGTAAATAATAGATCAAAAGGTTAATTGTCCATCCGACAGAGATTGTTAGTTGTTGGAGATATACTTCCTTAACTACTTAATTTACATTGTAGAAGAAGAAGAGAACACCACCTGAAAGATGTACTTTAATGGAGTTACGAACTCTCGAAGAGCTAGAATTGAAGTTGTCCTTATCTTTCCAACAAAATAACATTATCCACTATCCTCTAAGTTGAAGTTCCAGAGCACAAACAACCGAGCCGAGTACGAAAGCGTGTATTTTAGGGCTCCAGCTGGCCATTGACATGAAGATAAATGAGTTGTTCATGTATGGGGATTCTAAATTAATAATCAACTAAGTTAATGATAAGTACACCATGAGGGATCCGACACTTGTCGCCTACAACTATCATCTCCTAGAGCTATTAGAATAGTTCAAAATGATCGAATTATTTTGTTGATGCCTTGTCTACCTTTGCATCCAGGGTCTCCATCACCTGGGAAGAAGATGACACTACTCTAGTGGCAATTCGAGTTTAGCACTGGTCGGGCCACCGTTACTAACTTGGAGTCGAATCCGCCAAAGACCCATGTTCCTATGATATTAAAAACTTCTTAAAAAGTCGGGAGTATCGAGAGAGAATGTCTATTGTTGATTAAAAGACTCTACGGAGCTTATCCGACCAATTCATTCTAAGTGGAGAAACTCTATACAAGCATTCCCCTCACGTGGGCCTATTAAGGTATGTTGGAGTAGAAAAAAGCTATCTAGTTAATGAATAAGTCCATGGAGGAATGTGAAAGTCTCACATGAGAAACTTTATGCTTGTAAAAAAGATCCTAAGGTCTTATAACTTTTAGTTGATGATAGCAAACGACTGCGTCCAATTTGTTCGAAGGTACCACAAGTACAAAATTCATGGTGACTAGATTCATGTCCCTCCTTTCCAATTTCATTGCTTGGTGGCCCCCATGGCCTATCTCAATTTAGGGGGTAGGCATCATAGAAGAAATCACTGCTAAGGCATTGATCAATCATCATTTTATCTTTGTGGCAATTAACTATTTAACAAAATGGGTAGAGGTAATCTTCCTGACTCAGGTGACTTAGAGAATAGTAGCCCTGTTTATCAAGGATAATTTGGTGTTAAGGTATGGTTTGTTGAAATCCCTGATCACTGATAATTTGCGAAGAACTTTAAGGGATCAGATATCCAAAAGATTTGCCGACAATTCAAGATTGAGCAATAAAACTCGACGTTGTATCAACCAAAAATGAATGGAATTATGGAAGTTTCCAATAAGAATATCAGAAGATCATTTGAAAGATGATCGACAATTATAAAGATTGGGATAATACGTTTGTCCAACACTTGGATGGCTTACTGAACTTTGATGTGAACCTCAACAGGAGCAATTCTCTACTCTCAGGTCTATGAATGGAGGTAGTGATCTCGGCTAAATTCGAGATTTTCTCTCTATGAGTACTCATGGAAGTCGATCTAGATAAGACTAAGTGTTTACTGTAGAGGCTGCATGAACTCTACCTAATCGATGAAAAACGATTTATGGTGATTTGCAACGGGCAATACTATAGTCGGAGGATTGCCCGAGCTCATGATGCGAGGCTTCATCCAAGAATATGCAGAGCCAGTGAATAGGTATTTAGGAGGTTATTTTCTTTTCACGATAAAATTAAGGGCAAGTTCTCCCTCAATTGGGAAGATCCTTTTATTGCTCATAAAGTTTTGAGCGTAGTAGACCACAAATTCTATAAGAAATGGATGAAAATGTATTTCTCGAGCCTATAAACTCGGATTTTTTAAAGAAATACTTCGTATAACGACACGATTTCTCAAGGCCGCCACTCGGTTTCTCCCTTCTTATTTTTACAGAGAAGTAAAAGTAAAAGATAAACCACTCCACTGCTTCGTTTCCGCCGCGACAATATGATAAAAATAATAATAGCATAACCTCGATTTGATATTATCCAATCAGAACAATACGTACATAACTGATTGAAATTTTAATGTTATAAATTCAATATTGCAAGATTTCGTATAGTCCAAAATATTTCATATCAAAACTACAAAATTCGAACTCTTCTTGATCAACTAGGTAGGACTTATGTGTCAGGCATGTGAAGCCAAGCTCAACTCTAGAACCTGAGGATCCTGCTTGGGTTCCTTGGACAAAATCAAGGACAACGTCATAACCTACCACGATCACGTACAACCCAAGCATAAGACTTCAGCATGACCACGAAAGATCATCCTTGGAGCAAACCGAGGATGATCCGTGACATTCTCTATATTCAGGAACGGTTAGTCCATACTCAAGATTTGTTATTATAACCTGCCATATATGGAAGTGATTAAATCTCTTGAAAAACGACCCATATCCCAGATCCCACGAATTCCATGGCATTAATGGGGATTAACCAAGAAGATTGCTGAAACACTTGTTAAGAAAATCTTCTATCTCCTATAAGTACCACAAGGGACGTCTAACCAATATATGTTCACTTTCCTAGCTTACATTTTACCCAATTTTTTTTAGAACGCTATTTATTTTAACATTGGAAGTGTAATGCGGTAGGTCCACACGTGATGCAATGTTTTATAAGAACCCAAAACTCAAGGAGCATCATATTGATGAATTTTTTTTGGCATAATTACAAATAAAACTGGGGTCAAAGTTTAGGAAGTCACCATATCTAACAATTAATTTTTTGGCATCAATTCATGACAAATAAAACTGGGGTCAAGGTTTAGGGGCCAATGGTGGAATTAAAACCCGTAAGTTTTTTTTTGATAAAACAGAACGAACTAAACGCCACTTTAAATAAAGAACATTCAATTTTGAGGCTTCCGGACCAGCCCACATAGGCCCAACACTGGTCCTATACACGCACTATTCTGAGTACCGCTTGAAAGCTTCGATTAGTTGGCTGTTGGGTAGAACGAACAGCTGTTCATAGCATAGCAACATTGATTTCTCCGCCTTTCTTGGAGAGAACCATATGTTCTTTGATCCAACCAATGACACTTTCTCTTACTCTATTTGTATATACATATTATTATGGCCGAACATATCGACCTCCTCAATACGGTTTCTCCAATTTCTCTTTGGTAATTTCGCAATTAAGAAGCTTGCACTTTGATCTCTCTCTCTCCAATGGCTCAGTCTCTGCTTTCTTCAGCTGTATCCACTTCGTCATCTGACCTCTCCAGGGCTTCATCTGCTTCATCTGTACCCTCTCTCCCTCTCTCCATTATGTGTATATTTGAGTAATTACGTCGCTTTGCTTCTTTAATGGTGTTTTGGACTGCTTTTGGAGCAGATCTTTGGTTCCAAGCTGAGATTCTTAAAAATCAAGGATACCCATTTGAGATTCGTGGATTCTTTCAAGTAAGTCTTTCTAAATTTCGAATTCTCTGCTTTAATCTTCTCTTTGTTGTTTAGAAAAGTGGCTTCCTTCATTGGGTTACCTAAATGAACGTGTTCTTATTCTCTATCTGTAATTCTTCAGATTTGCCTGATTTGCTTTATGACTTAAATGCAAGTTTCTATTTCTATGCGTTGTTTTAGATCAAATGCAGGTTGACAAGCTTTTGGTTTATGAATTAGAAAGTTGCATTTGATGTTTGATTGATCATGCTGGTGCACAATGACTTTAAGCTGTTTGAAGAAATGCCTTGGATACTTCAATTTTTGACTGTTATTGATTTTGAGCTTATATTCAATGTTTTCCTTGATCAAGATTTCACGAAAACACCTTCTCAACTGTTCTCTTATCCATTTAAGTGCTAGAATAATATTCTCTAAGGAGACGTTTGGTAGCAAGAAAATTGAAGCCTAGAATTGAATGCAAGCATTCTAAGATTCCGATGTCGTGCAACCAAACATAGGGTTAATATTTTGTAATGATCTGCCAGTTTTTCTTATCATCTTTTGGATAAAAAACTCAACGGAAGGTTGAAATTAATTCTTGAATGAATCTTAGAAGTGTAATGACAAATCTAGGAACTAGCGGCCTTAGCCCCCAATCTTTCGAGTTACCTAAATTTATGGATTTTATTTCCTTCCAATTTCACCAAATTTATTTATTTATTTAAAAGGATTACTATCTAAAACTTGCCTAACCTGCCCTTTGCCTCAAAGTAAATTTTCCTATGATGAAAGGGATTATTTAATTTGATCTAATGCAACGTCTCAGTACAACTTTACAACCTTCTGATTTTGTTCTTTGATTATATTTACAGGAAAGCCATACTTTTAAGATTATAGACATTCATCTACATTCAAGTTTGATACCAAAAGATAAGAATGCCTTTATTTCAGTTTTTGTCTGCACTAAAAAGTCGGTTGATATTTTTTAGTTTACCAAAAATGATACTTTTATTTTAATTTTGCTGACCCAAAATGTATTTATTTCACATTCCCAGGTTTAAACCATCCTTGCAGCTGAAGGCCTCAAAGATGTCTTTAGGGATGACTCAGGACATCACAAATAATAAGCAAAGAAACATAGAGGAAACTGAGAATAGTTCTGATCTTTTTAATGAGATGAAACAACGGTTTTTGAGTTTCAAAAAGCATAAATACTTGTAAGCACTATATAGCTTTGCCCTATTTGTTTATTTATTTATTTATTTATTTTTAACGGTTAGTCGCTTTCTCTCTCTCATTTATTTTTTATTTTTTTTTATTTTTTATTTTTATTTTTAGGGAAAACTTGAAACACTTTCAAAATCTTGCAGAGGCTCAAGCACCAAAGGTGACAGCATTTTCTCCTTTTTCATTTAGTATATATAGTTGGTGTTTGTTTATTATTTCTGTTTCTTGTTTTTGTACTGCAACAATACAGAAATATGGGCACAAAAATATATGTTTCCGTTTTGTTCCCAAAATTTTAAAGCAAAATTTCAGGGTCATAACTGGAGCATTGCTAAATTTTTGTTTCTGTTCCCGGAAAAATGGAAAGACTAAAAGAAGGCCACCAATTGATCCTTTTTTTTTTTTCCCATGTGATA
This sequence comes from Eucommia ulmoides, assembly GCA_016647705.1. NCBI lineage: Eukaryota > Viridiplantae > Streptophyta > Magnoliopsida > Garryales > Eucommiaceae > Eucommia > Eucommia ulmoides. Next base: position 13,993,843 of record CM028331.1, read on the forward strand.
CGTCCTTTACTTTTGTACTGACCAAAATTTTATAACTGACGATAACAAGAACAGTTCATGGTGATTGCTTGTGGAGACTCTAGGGTTTGTCCATCAAACATCCTTGGATTTCAACCAGGGGAAGCATTTGTGGTTCGCAATGTTGCAAATCTAGTGCCTTCATTTGAGGTATTTTGTATTTTTACGATTTCACAAATGAAAACATATCTGGTGTTTTTAAGACAATGTTTTCTATTATGTGCCGGATTGAATTTGATGCAGAATGGACCATCAGAAACAAATGCTGCCCTTGAGTTTGCTGTTAATTCTGTTGGAGTAAGCCCTTATTATTAATTTACTTGGATTTTTGTTCTATATTAAGATTCGTAAAGAAGTGGTAACAGTTTCTGTTCCTTTCAATGTTTCATTTTTTTTTTTAATCATTTTTCTGGAAACAACAAAAAATAATGGACAAATATTGTTTTTATTCTGATCCAGGAAATTTCTTTTGGTTTCTAGGAACAACAGGAAGACCAATTTTTAATTTTTTATTTTTAAATTTGTTTTTCTACTGGTTTTGACCAAATTGAAACACGTATAGGAAAAAAGGGTTACCAAATGCCACCTTAAGAGCTAGTAGGGCTGGGCTTGGCACTATAGGTACTGGCACGAAAACATGACACAAACCAGCACGAAATTATCGTGGGTAGGTTTACTTTCAACATATTTCAGGTTGTTATCGTGTTCAATATGATAAACATGAAAATAAACAGGTTGTGTTGTAATCCGATAATTCACACGAGATGACACAATAATATTAGATCGTGTTTTGGGTTATCCATTACCGTGTGACAATAATTTACACGAAATTATTTAATTCATCTATTAGACATTTTCATAAACTATTTTAAAAAATATAAATAATTTCATAATTAAATTGGTGTGTAATGGGTTAAACAAGTTTCCTTGATTATCGTGTCGTTTTCGTTTCAGGTGTTATCATGTTATGTTCGTGTCAGACAATGACATAACACGAAACATAACCTAATTACATGAATTGTCAATCCAACTACTACTGAATCAAGTAAATGAACGACAATCATGCGCAAGCATAATCAAATGCGTCTAGTATTAGTCTTTATTCTTCTTGTAAAGATCAATGAATAATATAGTCTAGAAAAGAAAAGAGTAAAGGAAGCTAAGGTTTATTATATGTGAATAATGAATACAAAGTGCAAGAGAATATCTTGAAAATATAATTTATATAGGCTTATAATAAAAATGCTAGAAAGCATAAAAAAGGTCTATTTTATCCTTAATACTAAATAATAATAATAACAATAACAATAATAATTCTTGTTAAAGTAAGAAGATGATAGGAAAAGAATGAGAAGGCCTAACAATTGTGTTAACTTTTTCATCTATTTATAATAATAATTAGGGAACAAACAAGAGACTCTAAATAATGTGGGAAACCATAAACAGTACTGGCAAGACATAATAACCTTTTAACACACCCCTTCAAGTTGGAGCATATATATTGTATGCTCTTAATTTGTTACAAATATATTTTATCCTTGAGCCTCCTAACGGTTTAGTGAACAAATTAGCTAATTAATCAATTGACTTTACATCTTTAGTTTCAATCTGCTTCTGCAATACTTTTTATCGAATAAAGTGACAATCAATTTCAATATGTTTTGTCTTCTCATAGAAGATTGGGTTGGATGTAATGTGAAGTGCTGCTTGATTATCACATACTAGATCTATCGGTGAAGAGTGTTTGAATCCGAGTTCTTCCAACAAATGTTTCAACCAAGTTAACTCACAAGTAGTATGGGCCATCGCCTTGTAGTTCTATTCTACACTTAACCGCGCCACAACTGTTTGCTTTTTACTCTTCCAAGAAACGAGATTACCTTCAACAAATACACAATACCTAGTAGTGAACTTCCTATCGAGGAAGATCCAACCCAATTTGTATCTGTATATCCTTTAATTTGAGTGTGACTGAAGTTCTGATACAACAAACCACATCCTGGAGAACCTTTCAGATATTGAAGAATGCGAATTACTCCATCTCAGTGATAAGTCGTGGGACGATTCAAGAATTGACTGATAACACTCACAACAAAAGAAATATCTGGTCTAGTAACCGTCAAGTAGTTCAACTTCCCAAATAACTGTTTGTATTGCGCTGATTTTTCAATGGTACACCTTGATCTGTCAATAGTTTGCTGTTTGGATCCATAGGTGAATCAATCGGTTTAGCTCCTAGCATTCTTGTTTCACTCAACAGATCGAGAACATATTTCCTCTCACACAGGTAAATACCTTGACTTGATCGAGCAACTTCAATCCCCAAAAAATACTTCAATTGACCAAAATATTTGGTTTGAAACTTACTATGTAAAAACGTTTTGAGTTCCTAAATACCTTGGTGATCGTCTTCGGTAATCACGACGTCATTCACATACACAATCAACTATATTCGCTTGACTTTACTGTGCCTATAGAATACAAAGTGATCGACTCCACAACGGTGAAGACCAAATTCAGTGATCACTTCACTGAATCTCTCAAATCATGCTCGATGAGACTGTTTGAGGCAATAAATTGATTTATTTAAGTGATATATCAAACCAGACTCCCCATAAGTAATAAACCCAGGAGGTTGCTCAATGTATACTTCCTCAGTCAAATCGCCATTTAAAAACACATTCTTGATATCAAGTTGATGCAACTGCGAATGAAAGGTGGCAGCCAAAGAGATGAACAAGCGAACAGAAGCAAGTTTGGCAATGGGAGAAAATGTCTCAGAATAATTAAGATCATATACTTGAGTGTAACCTTTGACAATTAAACGAGCCTTGAGTCGATCAATAGTGTCATCCGGATGAACTTTGATTGTGTATACATATTTACATCTAACTATTGTTTTGTCAGGGGGAAGTGAGACGAGATCCCAAGTACCATTTTAACGTAAGGTTAGCATTTCCTCTTCCATTGTGGTCGTCCAAACAAGGTGAGTAAGAGCTTTTGTGACAAATTTTGGAATAGAAACAAAGGATAGAAAAGTAACAAAAGAGGAATAGGAAGGAGATAAGTGTGCATATGAAACAAAGTTAGAAATAGGATGTTGAGTACATGTACGCTTACCCTTTCGGACAACAATGGGCATGTCCAAGTCAGACGCGGATGGATGAACTGGAGAAGAATCTGAAGACATAGAGATGATTGGCTCAACAACGGGAACTACCTTCTGGCGACGAGAGTATACATGTAACGGCGGTGAATGACGATTAGGCGGGATAGGTTCGGGAGCAGAAGAAGATGGTGTCGGGTCTGAGAGGCTTGGTAAAGGAAGGGTGACATCTAGATTATCCCGAGAGGATAGGCTAGAAAAGTAAGGAGTGGACTCAAAGAAGCTGACATCTGCACAAATGAAAGAGCAACGTAAAAAGGACTATAACACCGATAACCCTTTTGTGTGCGATAATGACCAAGGAAGATACATTTTATGGCATGAAGATCTAACTTATTTTTGTCAGGAGTCAATTGGTGGACAAAACATACATATCTAAAGATATGGGAAGGTAAAGCAAACTAGGGTGATCAAGAAAAAAGAATAGAATGAGGGACTTTGCTATTCAAGGTAGAAGACGACATTCTATTGATCAAGAAGCAAGCTGTAAGAACTGCATCTGCCTAGAAGTGTTTGGGAACATTCATCTCAAACATCAGAGTTCGAGCCACTTCTAGGAGATGTCGATTCTTACGTTCAACGACTCTATTTTGCTGCGGTGTGTGAGGACAAGAAGACTGATGTAGTATACCAGACTGTGACATGACTGAAGTAAAGGATTGAGAAAAATATTCTCGAGCATTGTCATTACGAAGTATACGCACGGATACATTAAATTGAGTTTTAATTTCAGCACAGAAGGCAGAGAAAATGGAGAACAATTCAGAACGATCTTTCATTAAATCGAGTCATCTAACTCTGGAGAAATCATCGATAAATGTGACAAAATAACGAAAGCCTAATGTAGAAGTAATACGAGAAGGACCCCAAACGTCTGAATGAACTAAACAAAAAGGATTCAATGCTCGAAACTGAGCTGGGAGAGTAAATGAAGTACGACGATACTTTCTCAATTGACAAGGCTCACAATCTGAGGACAAATGACGTAAACTAAGAACACGTACCTTTAGATTGGCAAGATAGGGATGGCGTAGGCGGTAATGAATTTGGTGGGCAGATGCAATAGCAGGACATGTAGTGGGCGGGATAACAGGTGTCTCGTCATGATTGCCGAAGTAATAATGACCATTTTTCTTACGCTCTATGCCAATCGTTTTCTGTGTTTACAAATTCTGAATAATGACAAAATCAAGAAAGAAGTAAACAGAATTAAGTTGAGTAAACTTACTGATGTCAAATTAAAAGCAAAAGAAGGAATATATAAGACAGACGATAAAGAGAAAGAGGGTGAAAGTTCCATGGCGCCAATACCACGAACAAGATTAGTGGAACCATTAGCAATAGTAATAGGGGTCAATGAGGGAGATGATTGAATATGCGTAAATAAAAAAAATATACTTGACATGTGATCAGTGGCAGCGGAGTCTATGATCCAAGGTGTAGAAGAGGAATGATGAAAAGAAAGACATGGTAGGATTATCTCGTTGAGCTAGCGAAGTAATGAGGGTAGATGTCTGCTTGGATGCCTTAAACTGGAGGAACTGAACATACTTGTCATTAGAAATAGCCTTGGCAGTTGAAGAGTTGGATGATGAAATGGGAGCAACTTGATTAGAAGTTGTCGCATGAGTATATTTAGGAGAACGACCAACTTTGTACCAACAAATATTTTGGGTATGATTTTTCTTGCCACAAAGTAAACAATGATGATGTTGACCACGACAATGGCTACCTCAGCCACCCCGAAGGTCAGTACTACGACTATTTCGACCACCCCGAAGGTCAGTACTACGACTACCTCGACCACATTTCCCTTGATCGGTAATAGTAATTTGTGCAACTTTAGATCATGACAAGTAATTGGTCCCATTTAATTTACAAGTGATGAATAATTGTGGCGACAAACTTGACATCACTGCATTGTTAATCAATTGAGAATAGTATACACAACAACTAAGTGAGGTGAACAATTAGAGTGGGGAAAAACAAACAAAGACCCTTATGAACTAATGAAACAACTAAATAAAGACTGATTAAAAATAAAATAAAATTAAGACATTGATTTTTTTTTTTTTAATAAAATAGTGAACAGAAGCATAGAAGAAAGGAAATAAAGCTCACACGATGTTTGCCATTAATGATGATTCAACGGCGTTGGATGGCGATGTCAGATGAGACTACAACGACGTGGGCGACGTTGACGGTGGAAGGCGACGGTGATGCAAACCTTACCTCAGTAAGACCCAAAACCAACTTAGGGTTTCTTCGTTAGGATCGAACTAAATCAGTTTTATAGACGAACAAATAAGAACACAAAAATATAGAATTTAGAATAGATTACCTTGACCCAATGTTTATGAGCGAAACGCGAACCAACAATATAAGTAATGATCTTGACCTAATGATTATAACGAATCACGAACCAAAGATATAGGGTTTGAACGTCACAAGAAATTCTTGATAAGTTCAGGAAAAGTTCTCTGAAGAACTTAAGAGAAAACTCTCATAATTGTATTAATAAAAAAATGTCTTTTTTTTCCAATGTGATACAACTCTCTTAAATAGGTGGCCAACAACAACAACAACTAAACCTTTATTCCATTTACATAGGGTCGGCTACATGAATCTATTTACGCCATAGAGATCGATCAAAGGCCATCCCTCCGTCAGATTTAATGTCGACAAATCGTTTCTAATGGTCTCGTCCCACGTCTTCTTAGGTCTACCTTTCCCTCTAGTAGTCACCTGAACCTGAATTAACTCACATTTTCTCACTGGTGCTTCTATGGGTCTTCTATGCACATGCCCAAACTATCCTAAATGATTTTATCTAATTTTCTCTTCGATAGGAGCTATCTTTAAATTCTCTCTAATAGTTTCATTCTTAATTTTATCCATTCTCGTCTTCCCACTCATCCATCGCAGCATCCTCATTCCTGTCATCCCAATTTTCTGGACATGATTCATTTTTACCGTCCAAAATTCTGAACCATAAAGAAGCGCTGGTCTTATAGCAGTTTTGTAGAACTTTCCTTTAAGTTTCAACGGAATTCTACGATTACAAATCACCCCAACTGTACTTCTCTACTTTAACCAATCTGCTTTGATTCTATGCGTAATATCCTCCTCGATTTCGTCATTGATCTGAATCATTGAACCTAAATATCTAAAACGATAAACCTTCGGCACCTCCTCGTCTCCAATTTTGACTGCACCACTGTCTTTTTGGGTATTACTAAAATTACAATGCATGTATTCCGTCTTACTTCTGCTAACCTTCAAAGTTTTAGATTCTAACGTTTCTCTCCATCTTTTTAACTTTGTATTAAAACCTATTTTACTTTCATCCACTAATACAATATCATCCGGAAGCAACATACTCTAAGGAGAAACCCTAGCTAGTGAATAGTGTGCATGAACAGTGGCAGTGAACAGTAGGCAGCCACAATAAAATATAAAAGAAACCCTAGTGTCTCACACTACAAGACAAAAGAAAGAATGAAGAAGCTTCTTATATTGTCTTGCACTCTTAGTCTAAAAAGGAAAAGACAAATTGATAATCACGCCTTACAAATCATCAAATAAATAACCTAAATTAAAATTAAAAAGACAAATAAAATAAATATGTTGAATTTTCGTGGTCCTTATGCGTTGACCCATTTAAGTTCATGTCTAAGCCCATTCGTTTGCGTTGATGAGATGAATTAGGTCTTGATTGTCTGATGAGCCTAATTTGGCTTAACTATTGTAGACATGAGTTAAGTCTCTTGAATTAGCCCATTAAGTGCTGCTTTGATTTTTTTGGATCTTGCTTTAGTAATAGGCCTAGTTGGAGCATGTAGGGGATCCTTTGATGGTGCTCGTTAATTCTCATCGTTCCTCCTCTCTTCAAAAGGATTCGTCCTCGAATCTTTACCATAATGTTGTTAATAGCTTGGTAATCAACACACATTAGCCAAGTTCCATCTTTCTTAGACACAAGTAGCATTGGTACCACGCACCAACTCATGCTTTCTCTTACATATCCTTTAGCCATCAACTCCTCAACTTGTCTTTGAAGTTCCTTTGTCTCCTCCGAATTATGCCTTTAGGCTGGTTGGTTAGGAATTGTTGCATACGGGCACAAAATCCTTTTGATGCCTGATCCCTCTATTAGGTAGAAATCCGCTACGCACATCATTAGGAAACATGCCCTTATATTCCTGCAACAAATAAACAACATTAGACAAAGATTTGTCAATTTTGTTAGTATTTAAAAAAGTCTCTTTGTACAAGAGTACAAATATAGGTTGATTTGTATAAAAAACACTCTTGACATCACTCACCTTAGCATAAAAACTCTTATGTTTTACTATTTTTCTCTCATTTTTTTCACTTTCTCTTTTTTACTCTCTTTTCTCTTTGCACTATCTTTTTTCTCATCTTTTGTTCTCACAAGTTTTTTTTTTTTTTTTTTTCCACTCATTCTCTTTTTTCAATTTTATTTTATCCTCATACACCTATCTTGAAGTCAACGGGACAAGAATAACTGTTTTATGGTCCCTGGCAAAGGAATGCCTATTCTTGAACCCTTCATGAGAAACATTCCTGTCAAATTGCCACGACTTGCCCAACAATATGTGTCTCCCATGCATTGGAACAACATTACAAAGTACTTCATCCTTATACTTCCCAATTGAAAAGGAAACTAACATTTGCTTATTTACCCAAATCTCTCTATAATCATTTAACTACTGCAATTTGTACGGTCTAGGGTGTTTCAAGGTAGGTAGCCGCTGTAGCACTTGGCAATTATGAGAATCGATGGTGGGCTAGTGGTAAGGCCTTTCCTTTCCATGCCAGAGGTCTGGGGATCGATTCTCACCGAATGCGTGAGTGGGTGTGTGAGTTAAAAAAAAAAAAAAAAGGTAGGTAAACTCAACTTTTTTACTAAAGTAGTGTTAGCCACATTAGTACAACTTCTCTCATCAATGACCATACTACATACCTTGTTGTTGACGTGACATCTAGTATGAAAAATGTACTCTTTGTTGTTTCATGTCATCCTCCGTGACTTGAGCACTTAGAGCACGCTAAGCTACAAGTAACTCCCCTCCACTAGGTACTCCACATCACCGTCACAAGCATCTGGTAATCATCACTCTTGCTTTCGATTTCCATCTCTCCATCGACATGTGCTATCATGGTATTTTTATTTGGGCATTGTGAAGCTATGTGACCTATTCCTAAACAACGAAAACATTTAATATCACGGTTACGAGTTTGAGTTTCGGTTTTATCTTTGTTTGCATTGGGCACGTCATCTCTCATGTTCGGTGGTTCGGTTTTGGTCTAAAAAACAACCCCTTCATCTCTCCTCCCATTAGGCCTCCATGAAGTGGAGGGGCCCGGGTTTTGAAATAACCGAGTTCCCTTCCTTTTAAGTTGCCTTTCCATTTTTATTTCCATGTGCACAATGTCCTTTAACTCCACCTAATGTTGCAACTCCACTATGTTGGCAATCTCCTGATGCAGCCCATTCATGAACATTGCCATTGTAGCTTTTCTATCCTCAACGTTCGCCCGGATCATGGCGATCTTCATCTCCTTGTAGTAATCATCCACGCTCCAATAGCTTTGAGTAAGACTTTGTAACTTCTGGTATAAGTCCCTATAGTAGTAACTAGGGACAAACCTCCTTCTCATGATGGCCTTTATTTTCGCCTACGTCTTGATAGGCCTCTCATGGTTCTCTTTCTATTTATCACAAGTTGATCCCATCATATTATAGCATAATTAACAAATTCAATTACAACGAGTTTTACATTTTTCTCCTCGGAGTAATTTTTGCACTAAAAAATTAACTTCACCTTCTTCTCCCACTCAAAATATGCTTCTGGGTCGTTTTTTCCTTGAAATGACGGTATTTTCACCTTAATGCTTCCCAAGTTATTATCAATCTTCTCCCCATACTGATCTCCTCTATTCCCAGATCCACGTCCAAATCTACCCAAGCTTGCATTAGAGATGCGATCCTCTTCATCTAGGTTATCCACATTATCATCTTCATATTTACACTGTGGTGGATTCCTCTCTTGTCGTTGCACATTAGAAGCTTTAGGTGATTGCCGCTTTGTGAACTAGACTCAACTTTGTCTAGTCGCTCATACACTTCATCAAACCGCGAGTTCAATCGTTCGAACTTTTTCTCCAAGGATTTGAAGAAAAGTTTGAAATCTAACGTTTTTGGGACTTCATTGGACGAGCCTTTGTTTGTTTCTTGAGACATGTTTAATAACCCTACAAAACAAAGTTACCAAACCTCACAAATACTCTATCACGTGTTTCCCTCAAGATTGATGGCACTCACGCTCGTATTTCACTCAAATTCGGCTTTTATTCTCTTATGAGCTCACACTCTGTTGCCTTTTTCCACTCTTTAGTTCACCTTTTTAGTTCTTTATTGAACTTAACCAAACTCAATTAGAAATTTCTCGTGATTATTCAAACTCAACAAATCGATTTTATTAAGAATGAGATTTAAGATAAAGGTAAAGTGAACAAGAAGAGCACAAATGATAAGTTTGTGGAATAGAACAAGAAATAAATTTTGAATTTCGGAGCTGTTGGAATTTTTTTTTTCCTGTTTTTGTTTTTATTTTTTTATTTTTATTATTATTGCAGCAACTTTAAGTTAAGATTGAAGATGAACAATACTAAAGAAAAAGAAACAAAAATTTGACCAGATTTGATTATCTATTTCGACCAAGAAAAGTTAAAGTAGGAATGAATAGATAGCAATAAACGAAAAAAAGAAAAGGATAAATGAAACTTGATTTAGACCTTGTTTTGATACCAAATGATGCGAACCTCACTAAGAATCAGTGAGACCCGAAATCAACTTAGGGTTTCTTTGTGAGGGATCGAACTAAATCAGATTTATAAACGAATAGATAAGAACACGAAAATATAGAATTTAAGATAGATTATCTTGACCCAACGTTTATGAACGAAACGCGAACTAACAGTATAAGTAATGATCTTGACCCAATAATTGTAACAAATCATGAACAAAAAATATAGGGTTTGAGTGTTATAAGAAATTTTTGATAAGTTCAGGAAAAGTTCTCTGAAGAATTTAAGAGAAACCTCTCATAATTGTATTAATTAAAAAGTAATATCTTTCTTCCCTCCTATGGATACAACTCTCTTAAATAGGTGTCCAACAATAACGGAAAAAGCTTAGTTAGTGAATAAAGCGAGTGAACAGTGGCGGTGAACAGTAGGCGGCCACAATAAAATATAAAAGAAACCCTAGTGTCTCATACTACAAGACAAAAGAAAGAATAAAGAAGTTTTCTATCATATCTTGCACTCCTAGTCTAAAAAGGAAAAGACAAATTAGTAATCATGCCTTACAAATCATAAAAAAAAAAACCTAAATTAAAATTAAAAAGACTAATAAATAAAATAAGTATATTGAATTTTCGTGGTCCTTATGTCTTGGCCCATTTAAGTTCATGTCTAAGCCCATTCGCTTGTCTTGATGAGATGGATTAGGTCTTGATTGTCCGATGGGCCTAGTTTGGGCTTAACTATTGTGGAAATGAGCCAAGTCTCTTGAATTAGCCCATTAAGTGCTGCTTTGATTTTTTTGGATCTTGCCCTAGTAATAGTTCCAACTGGAGTATATAGCAGATCCTTTGATGGTGCTCTTTGATTTTCATCATTCAAATCTCTTGTTGAATCCCTTGTACCAAACATATCATTATTATCACAATACATGGGAGTGAGATTAGAAAGAGAACACCCATATCTGCAAGTAACCAACGACATCAAACTACTTTAGTGGTAGTTGATGTCAGTGCATGATACTTAGCTTTTGTAGAAGATCTAAAAACACCTGCCTACTTCTTCGTCTTCCATGAAATATGAAATTAGCCTAAAAATAAGCAAAAACTTGTGATAGACTTGCGATTTGTGGGATCACTAGCGCAATCAGAGTAGGCATGTGAATCAATAGACGAGGTTGACGAAAATAAGAAACTCTTAAAGAGGGTGCTCCAAAGATACCAAAGGATAAAAAAATAGCAATCCAATGAATTGTAATAGTCTAGTAGGAGAAGTGACAAATTGACTGACGATGTGAACAAAGTGGGCAATGTCTAGGCGATTAATAGTAAGATAGACCAAACTGTTTACAATAGTACGATATAAAGTAGGATTTGGCAAAGGAGCACCATCAGAAGATGAATAGCGAACATTCACCTCTAGAGAAGTTATCAACTGTTCTAGTATCAATACGACGAGTACGCTCAAGAATGTCAGCTACATATTTAGATTGAGAGAGAAAATAACCTTTTGGAGAGAAGGCTACATCAATACTCAGAAAGTGGCGTAAAGCTCTCAAGTCTTCCATTTCAAACCGACGAGATAATTCTGACTTCAAGATCACAATCCCATTAGGATCATCACCAGTAATAATTATGTTATCCACATATAAAAAGAGTAAAATATGTCTTCCAGTGGTACACTTTATAAACAAACCAGAATCTTGATTACTTGGGCAAAAACTAAGAGAAGTAACCACATTAGAGAACTTCTCAAACCAGGCTCGAGGTGCTGTTTAAGGCCATATAAAACTTTCTTGAGTCTGCAAACTCAAAATTATGTGTAATTCCAGGAGTATTGTATAAACTTTTTCTTGAAGATCGCCATTCAAGATGACATTTTCTAAGAAATATGCCACTGACGTACAGATGCGACGACAATAAGAGTACAACAATTGTTATTTTTGCAACTGGAGCAAAGGTCTTATAATCCATACCACATTGCTGAGAAAACTCCTCAGCAACAAATCGAGCTTTCTATCGTGCAACTGAACAATCAGACATTGTTTTAATTTTGTAGGCCTAACGAGAACCAATTGTAATCTTACCAGGAGGTATAGATACCAAATCTGAAGTATTCGTCTTGCGGAAAACAAAGAGTTTCTTAGCTATAGCCTGTTGCTAAATGGGATCAAGAGCTGTCTCTTTAGGACAAAGGCTCACGAGGCAGTGAATGGAGGCTAAAAATGAAGCAAAATAATTTGAATAATAAAAGTAAACAAAATCTGGTATATGAATAGACTTACGAATACGCTGAGGTTAACTAGGATAAGGATCCACAATCTGAGAAGGTGCTTAGTCAGCTGTTGAAGGGGAGGGTACACTAGAAGCATCAGTACCTGCAGAACTAACAATGCGAACATTGTAATAATAATCTAGAGGAAGAGGTGCAATACGAACATGAGGTCGAGAAGCAAGAGGTAGGTCAATAGTTAGTGCATGGGTTTTGAGGAGATAAACAATCTGCATCAAAGAAAGAATCAATGAAAATGAGGTCAAATTTAATCAAGTTGTGTGTATTAGCAGGAACAAAGGAGAAAAATATATACTTAAGAAACACAGCATGACAGGAATATAATTTTTGTCGAACTGGATCAAAACAGCAATATCTCATTTGTCCCTCACCATAACCTAGAAAGACACAAATGGCTAAGCGTGAAGATGACTTACTACGCTCTACACTCGGTCGAAAAACAAAACAAGTACACTAAAAAATACTCTTTAAGGGAGAATAATTAGGAGCATGACCATACAACTTTTCAAATGGAAACATACTTGAAGAATGAGAGGATGATGTGTTATTAATTAAGTTCACGGCAGTATGGACTACTTTTCCCTAAAATGCACTAGGAACAAAGGCAGATAGTAAGAGGGCACGAGAAGTCCAATAATATGCCTATGTTTTATTTTAGCAACACCATTTTGCTCGGGAGTGTCAGTACACGAGATTTGGTGAATTATTCCATCTAAAGCAAGAAAGTCATAGAAATGATTAGAAGTGTAATCCCCACCCAATTCATATATAAAGCACTTGATAGCAGCAAAATATTGAGTCTTAACAAAAGCTCGAAATGTTTGTAAAATACCAAAGAATTTAGAACGACGCTTCATAAGATAAACCCAACAATATCGAGTTTAATCATCAGTGAAAGAAACATAATATCTAGACCCTTCTTTTATAGCAATCGGGGAAGGTCAGATCAAATGGTGTAAGATAATAAGAAATACTTCGATTATAAGATAAAACAGGGGATTTTGTCAGTTTATAACCACTACAATCAGAAATATCACAAACTGACAAATTTCCTAATACTCTCATGGACACTAAGTACTTTAAATGAGATGCTAAAACGTGACTAATAGGAGAATGCCATAAATAAAAACTAGAAGAATAGGAAGTTAAATGAAAATATGACAAGTCAACACCATAAGATACAACACTTGGTACTCTTAGCTTGTCTAATACATATAGGCCCTCTTGCCTATGGCTTGACCCAATCATTTTCTGGGATTGCTGATCCTATACATGACAGGAAGTAGGAGAGAGAGAGACTGAGTAACTAGAACCACATCATTTGCCAACAAAAACAAGATTCAATGCAAGATTAAGAATTTAATAAACACTCGAAAGAGTTAACCATGATGTGACAACAGAAGCAATGCTTGCTAACGGCATCGGAGTACCATCAACAGTCATAATAAATATAGATGATGTAGGATTTAAAGAAGCAAAATATGACAAGTCAAGTGACATATGACGAGAGGCTCTAGAATCTAGAACCCATATAGAGGAAGACATACCTGAAGGAAGAACTAAGGGGCAATGAACCTAATGAAGTAGTGACGGACATAGCATGTGGCTGTGTAGCAAGGAACTCTTGAAATTACTCAGTGAGGACTACTATTGTGGGATTGGAAGATGCTGGGTCTCCAAAGCCAAATGAATTTGATGAAGATACAATTGCTGTAGTGTTAGGATGTGGAAACGTGAAAGGTCATTTTTGAGATTGACTGTTAGATTTCCAAGGGGGCGGCGGTTGTTGTTGTTGTTGCTGCTGCTGTTGCTCTTGCATTCTACTCAATTTAGTGCTTTGCGTCTTCAATGATGCTTTTGCTTACAGAAGCTGTATTCATCAAAAGCACGCCTCGAATAAGGTTTGTTTTGATGTTTAGAAGATGGTCTAGAAAGAATTGCCGGAACAAATGGACTAGATGTTTTTAGAACTTTTTTTTTTTTTGATTAAGACTTGGAGTGTATCTCCTCGACCAATAGCTCACTAACCACTTAATCAACAGAAGGGAGTGGGCTATTGTGCATAATTGTTTCACGAAGTCCCTCAAAGTCATCACGTGACGCCACGAAAAATTGGACCAAATATTATTCTTCTCTACAAGCAACGTATGGAGTACACACTCAAAATTATGCGGATTCCGTGAGAGCTAATTGATCCCAAAGATTTGTCAGAGCAGAGTGGAATTCCTGAATACTCGTATCATTCTATTTAGTGCTCGATTATTCTAATTGGTATTGTTTTGTAAAGTTAGATTGCATGTACAACTTTGATGTTCCTAGACCTCTTTGGCGTACACATACTTCGCCAATTGCATACCCAATCAAATGATCAACAAAATTGTTAATTCAAGTGATAATTTTCGAGTTGTTTGTCTCCCAATTGTCTAACAAAGCTATATAATCTTCAGACTTTTGATCTTTGGATTTTAACTAACGTACTACTAATATAACTTCATAGCTTTTTGCCTTTAAGAAATTTTTTCATCACATAACTTCAATATGAGTTTTTTTCCCCATTCAATCTCACATTAATAGACTGAAACGAATCATCAATTTCAGAAGTCATTACGAATACCGACAAAAGAAAATCACAAATCTTACGACGGAGAAAGAAAATCAAATACTAGAAATGATATGATGATTCGTTGCTAAAAACCTAATTCATAGTTTTTGAAGAAGTCAAAACTGTACGGATACCAAAAATCATAGATATACGAACGTTGGATCTGTACGGACTTCGGATTTGTATGGACACCAAAATATTTGCAGTTGGGGTGAACCCCGAATAAGGAGCACGCTGCCCCCACAGTAAACCTTGTAGCCAACTCACTAGGGAGTTGGATCTGCGGTCGTTGTGGATGAGATCAATCTTCCTTGCATGAGATTTGGCTCTTGATAAAAATCAATGAATAACATAGAGTTCAAAAAGAAAAGAGAAAAAAAGCTATGGTTTATTATTTGTAAATAATGAATATGAAGTATAAGAGGATACCTAGAAAAGATAATTTATATAGCCTTACAATGGAAAGACCCAGAAAACGAAAAAAAAAAAAAATCTATTCTACTACTACATCAATAACAACAATTAAGGTTTTGTCTCACTTATGTAGGATTGGCTACATGAATCCATTTACGCCATAGTGATCGATCAAGGGCCATCCCTCTGTCAGGTTTAATGTCATCAAATCATTTTTAATAGTCTCGTTCAACGTCTTCTTAGGTCTACCTCTCCCTCTAATAACTTCCTGCACTTGAAGCAAATCACATTTTCTCACTATGAGTTTTCTATGCACATGCCCAAACTATCGTAAATAGTTTTCTCTTCGATTGATGTTATTCCTAAGTTCTCTCTAATACTTTTATTCTTAATTTTATCCATTCTCGTCTTTCTACTCATCAACCGCAATATCCTCATTTTTGTCACCGTAATTTTCTGGACATGATTTGTTTTTATTGCCCAACATTTTGAACCATACAGAAGTACCGGTCTTATAACAATTTTGTTGAATTTTCTTTTAAATTTCAACGGGATTCTACAATCATAAATCACCCCAACTGCATTTTTTCACTTTAACCAATTTGTCTTGACTCTATGCGTAATATCCTTATCGATTTCGCCATTACTCTAAATCATTGAATCTAAATATCTAAAATGATCAACCTTTGGCACTTCTTTTTCGTCAATTTTGACTGCACCACCATCTCTCCGGGCATTACTAAAATTGTAATGCATGTATTCCGTCTTGTTTCTCCTAACCCTCAAACCTTTAGACTCTAAAGCTTTTTTCTATCTTTCTAACTTAGTGTTAAGACCTATTCTATTTTCGTCAACTAATATTATGTCATCTGCAAACAATATACTTCAAGGTACTCTATCTTGAATATGTTTTGTGAGCTCATCCATCACTAGAACGAAGAGGTAAAGACTCAAAGATGATACTTGATGTAAATCTATATTAATAGGAAATGTGCAGGTATCGTCTCCTTCTGTTTGAACACTAGTGACTATACTTTCAAACATATCCTTAATTACTTTGATGTACACATTGAATATTTGTTTCTATTCTAGCACTCATCAGAAAACTTTTTCAGGTCCACATACACCATATGTAAATCTTTTTTTTTTTTTTTTTATCTATATTTTTCCATTAATTTCCTAAGTAAATAGATAGCTTCAATGGTTGATCGGCTGGACATAAATCCAAGTTGATTCTCATCTATGTTTGTTTCATGTCTTATTTTATATTTTATCACTCTCTCCCAAAGTTTCATAGTATTATTCATAAGTTTTATACCCCGATAGTTCGTACAACTTTGAGTATCCTCTTTATTTTTATAGATGGACACTTAAGATGCTCCTCCTCCTTCAGTCGTCAGGCATTCTCTTAGTCTTCAAAATGTCATTGAAAAGTTTAGTCAACCATTCTATTCCAATATCTCTCAAACTTTTCCACACCTCTATGGGGATTTTATCTGATTCTACTACTTTTCCAATTCTCATCTTCCTTAGTGCTATTCCAACTTTCGAAGCCCTAATTTTTCTAAGAAACCTATAAATCTTATCTGAAGATAAATTAGGCAACTTTAATCTAGATTCCCCGGTGTCATTCTCATTAAATAAATTGTAAAAATAACTTCTCCATTGTTTTATAATCTTCTCATCCTTTACTAATACCTTTTTATCAGTATCTTTGATGTATTTGACACTTCCAATATCTCTAGTCTTTTGTTCATGTTGCCTAACAAGTTTAAATCTCTCTCTCTCTCTCTCTCCCTCTTTTGTATATAACTTTTGATACAAATTATCATACACCCTAAATTTTGATTCCTTAATTACTTTTTTCGCTCCTGTTTTTGCATGTTTGTATTTTTCTAAACTCTCCCTACTTCGATGTTTTTGCCATTCTTTATAAACTATTTTCTTGTCCCGAACGACTTTTTGGACATCTTCATTCCACCACCAACTTTCTTTATATCGTGGTCCTCATTTTCTACAAACTCTTAAAATTTTTCTTCCTATCTCTTTAATACGACTCACTATATCATTCATTTTTTTTTTTTTTTCACATCCTCATGTCTCTTCCATAACTCAGCATTGTTAATTTGATCCTTAAATAACTCCATCTTTTCACTTCTTAAATCTCTCCAACGTATCTTTGTATGCTTATTTATCTTAGACTCTTGTTTTCACCCCTGATTGGTTACAATTAGTCTATGTCGAGTAGCAATACTCTCTCCGGGTATGACGCTACATTCCTTACATATTAAATGATCACTCGTTCTGGTAAGAATAAAATTTATCTGGCTATTCCTCTGATCATTCTTAAATGTGATAAGGTGCACATCTCTCTTCCTGAAACATGTATTTAGAAGAACTAAATCATACGTTATAGCAAAATCTAAAATCATCTCACCCATTGCATTCTTTTCTCCAAATCCATAATCCCCATGTACTTTCTCGAAAGTCCTCCTTTCATTCCCGACATGTCCATGTAAGTCTCCCCCAATAAATATTTTTTCTTGGTTAGGTATACTTTGAACGACTTCGTCCATCTGATCCCAAAATTCTTGTTTAACATTTTCTTGCAGTTCAATTTAGGGAGCGTACACACTAATAATGTTAACCACCTCTCCTCCAATCACCAACTTCATAACCATCATTCTATCGCCAATTCTCCTAATATAGACAACACTATTCTTTAAATTCCTATCTACCATGATGCCCACCCCTTTCCTATGTTTGCCTTTCCCCGTATACTATAATTTATACTTCGTACTCTCAATTTCTCTAGATCTCTCTCCAACCCATGTAGTTTCCCACAAGCACAAAATATTTATCTTCCTTTTACTCATCACGTCCACCAATTCTCTGGTTTTTATCCGTCAGCGTTCCTATGTCTTAAGTTGTCAATCTAAGCCTATTCTCATGAATTAACTTTTTTATCTGCACTCGTCCACAATAACGCGACAACCCTCTCTCATTTGACACCGTATCTGGGCAAAAACACTGCGCATCGCTTCAGGGCAACGCCCTAGCCCACTCTCTCTCATTATTCACTACATCCGGGTGGTGAAAATGTAGCGCGTCGCTAGTAGGGAACACCCCAACGCTTAATGCGTTTGGATTCAAGTCATAAAAATTCTGACAAAGTTTTTCGCTGGCTGTTAGCTATCTAACGCAACCTTCTTTCTTTACTCGGGCTTGGGACCGATTGTGAAGAACCCCCAGGCGGAGTTAAAAAATCTATTATACTCTTAATGCTAAATAATATTAATAATAATAACTCTAGTACTTCTTTCCCTCCTGCCCAAGCTTGAATATCTATATTCATTTGCAGGTTGAAAATATATTAGTCATTGGTCACAGCCGCTGTGGAGGCATCCGTGCCTTGATGAGCATGCAGGACGAAGTAAACTCAAGGTTTTGCTAACAAAAAGAAATGAAAATAAATCTTATGTTGAATTCAACTATTTTTTTTTTCTTAAATCCACATTTTATATGCTTTTTTAACAGCAGAAGTAATTTCCTTGGGAGTTGGGTAGTCGTCGGGAAGAATGCAAGGCTAAGAACTAAAGCTGCCGCATCCGGTCTCAGTCTTGATCAGCAGTGCAAACACTGCGAGAAGGTGTTCTTTGTTTGTGTAGAAATTATAGTTTGGTTTAGGGTTTAGAGAATAACGGTATGTTTGATTTGCGACTGCAATTTTTTTTTTTTATGTTTTTCACCTAGTCAAAAACTAGTTAAAAAAAAAAATGATCTTCTGCAAATCAAATAAACCCAAGATAATAAAGAAAAACACCGAAAAAAACTAAAAAAATTCTGTTTAATTCTTGATTATCAGGAATCAATAAACCGTTCGTTGTTGAATTTGCTGACTTATCCGTGGATAAAAGAACGGGTGATGAAAGGGATACTCTCAATTCATGGAGGCTACTATGACTTTGTCGATTGTACATTTGAGAAATGGACCCTCGATTACCAAGGGAATGATAATAATGATAAGAGCTCGAAGGCAGAAGAATATTCCATTAAAAATCGAGAATTTTGGTGCTGAGTTTTACTGGTATTTTTCATTCGTTTGTTCCACCCTATAATTATCTGTAATAATAATTTGGTTATACATATATATATTAATTTCAGTTTGGTGAAAGAATAATGTCATTATTTGTGTTTTCATGTAATGTTTTTTGAATTGTAATCAGTCATGGAAATTTGATTTTTTACTTAAATTTGTTGGATAGTTTGTTGTTGGATGCGACATCGCTTATGTTCCCTGATAATGAGTTATATATAAATTGTAGGGCAATCTTCCTTTTTCAAGGCGTCTTTTAAGAGTGAGTTAGACCCATTGAATTTTTACATGAAATGCTTCCGAAGAGTAAGAAAGCTTTTCTCTTTCTTCTTTCTCACCCTCTTCAGTTTTGCAGTACGACACTAAGTTAGTGTTTGGTTGGACAAAATAAATGCAAGTTGAAATCATCCTTTTCATTAGAAGGATTTGTTTTAGATTAATATGTTTTGTTACGTTCTTGGAATTTAGAAGTTGCATTCTAATGTTTTGTCTTTTCTTTTGTTAGAATTGTGACTCCATTGACTCCTCTTGACAAACGGACCATTAGTTTCTTTTGATTTACTTTTTCGGGTTCATATTTATGTTTATCAATCTTTATGTTTAGTTTAGTTCTTTCACAATTTCATTTTTTTTACGGTAAGGTGTGTGGGTTATCTTTATGCACACCTTGACTAACCACATCTCAGAACGATCTTAATGACGCATTCTCCTATATCGGCTAGATGCATTCAGGACTTTACTCATGGTGTGTTTCCTCGGAGAATGGAACCTTAGTTGACAAGAGGATACTTCCCCTTACCAACCAAATTAACAATCTTGACTCACAATTTCAATTCTGATGCTATAATTTCATTGTGCGCATATGGTGTTTTTCACAATGTTCGCGACATGTTGAGCTCCATTCATCTTATTTTGAAGATCTATTAGTAGTTATTATTCACCTTTTGCAATCCTGAAATTACTCACAATAAGACAAGAATGAAAACATGTCTTGTACGCTCAAGTTGAGAAATTATTCAACGTGACAGTCACGCATGTTGATATTTTATTAAACGACTTAGGGTATACTATGTGTCCAAGGACGTGGATTTCAATTGAAATAAATATTTTGTTCTATTTTACCATTAACCTTTTTTTTTTTAAAAATTGATTGCATTACTCATAAAAAATATGCCTAGTAATTATAAATTATCAATACTACAAAAAACAAGATATAAACGTGTGTTATCACAACTAGACAGGCAAAATGAATGGCCTCTCTTGCAAACCATGGCCTCCATCAACTGCAACCTGCAAAGAGGCTTTGTCTTAAATCACTGCTTCGCAACCACCTGCCGCAGTATCATATTTGTGTTATGAGTCCTTTTGGTGGCGTGTGTTCATTAGTTTTGTTCTTAAATTTATGTTTGTCGTTTCATAAAATTTTGAACAAGAAACAGATATTTAGGAATAATTTTGTTTACGTTATGTATTGAAATTTAGGAATAGTTTTGATTTTTTATAATTTGTTCTCAAAATGTGAGAGCAAAACAAATACCATATTTGCAGAAAACGGAAACAAAAATTGTGATGCTGGACAACCAACAAAAGATTTCCTAGTTCAACTACCATTTGCATTCTTTCCTATTTTAATGTTTTAATTTCTT
Organism: Eucommia ulmoides; assembly: GCA_016647705.1. NCBI lineage: Eukaryota > Viridiplantae > Streptophyta > Magnoliopsida > Garryales > Eucommiaceae > Eucommia > Eucommia ulmoides. The sequence continues at coordinate 14,014,908 of CM028331.1, forward strand.
AGAAATATTTTGATTATTTTTTTTCTTTCTTTTCCTAGAAGTATTAGAATTAGTTTGGATCTGATGTGGTATAAGGTAAGAGAACTTTTATGCTTCAAATCAGACCAATGTCTCTCTAATTTATCTTACAAATCGAATCAAATCAGGCCTAATTAGGATAGGAGGTCAAATCCTCAAGTTTAGGCATAAATCAAGGGTACTAAAAAAAAAAAAAAGGTTCGATTTTGCACAATTGACCATGAAAATTGAATCTATATTTTGCGATAATTTTTATAATTTAAGATTAGAAGTAATTTGAAAGAATTTGATTAAGAAAATTGGTTCAATTTTGAATTCAAAAATCATAAAACGTTGTAGTTCATCATCGATTGGTTCACCGAACACAGAGATTGGTTGATCGATCTTCAAACTATTCTTATATATAATTTGGTTTAATCGATCGGTTGGTCAGTTGTCTGAAGCAGGGAACGATGAGTTCATGGTCTAATTGGTTGACCAAACATATAGTTTAGTTGATTGAATACATGTAAATTTTATTTTCTTAAACTCTTGGCATAATCGATTGACCAAAGTGGGCATTCAGTTGACCGAATTAAGTTAAATTGAAATATTTTATCCTTATACTGAATACAATTGACCAATCTACGGGTGTAGTCAAATAAACTTTGCAAAATTTTATTTGCAACTATATTCGAAGTAAAATTCTTAACCCATTTGACCCCTTGTCCTTGCACAATATTTTTTTAGTATATTTAACAAGATTGAAGCACAATTCAAATGCAATTAAGAATGCCAAGTATGCAAATGTATGTATGTGATTCTAAATACTTGATTGTGCATGCACTTATATTGAGATTTTTGTTATCGTAAGTTGTTTTCTCGTATGTAGATCTTTGCCTCTTCGATGTTTGTTTTTGTTTTTGGGTTTTTTTTTTTTTTTTTGGAGACTCTCCTGTAGTAAAACTATCCATCTTGCGTTTTTAATAACTTCTTATGACGCTTCCCGTTTGACCACTCATTTTGGTTAGGGTTAGTACATAATAGGCCTATAATCATTTAAGTGTATTATTAATTCGTTGAGCATTCACCGAATCACATATAATTATCGTCGAATCACATATAATTATCATCGAATCACATATAATCACCTAATTTAATATATGCGCGATATAATCAACATATGTAATTTTTGTCGAGTATTTAATTCATTATTATACAATCCATTACAGCATCATTATGATGTTATCAAAAATAATATTTTAACAAACCACAAATACAGAATCCATACTTTGTTAGGTTCGCGGGAGACCCAATACAAAATCCATTGAATGATCCCCAAAGTCCATCGAAAATAGGTAAAGGCATGTAAAGACTGATATTTTGAGATTGATTTTTTGCTGCTTGACACCCTTGGCATGGTCTCACATTATTGCCAACAACTTTCTTTGATTGCGACCAATGGTTGCTTACCTCAATGAGAGCTTTGATTTTGTCCCTCCCAAAATGCCATCTCAAGCCTCTATTGTGAAGTTCATGTATGTTCTAATCATGCGAAGAACTCTTGAATGCAAACATATGGCTAATCTTGTATTTATACATTCAATGGGTTTTAATTATAAAATATTTCAATCTTCGGTATTAGAGAAAGGTATTTTGATATTTTCTTATTATATCAATGTTGTTATAGACACTGAATATAAAGTTAAAATACATTAACTCTTTAATGTGATTAAAAAGTAGAGACCAAAGAAATTTCATAATGTTTATTCTAAATTACTTCTAGTCGGTATTGGATTTTTGAAATTGGTATTCAATGATCTAGACAAGCTTGTTGGGGTATTTTTATCTTATGTGAATGGTCGGTCTCAAATCATTAGTATGGGATATTAGAAACAGTCACAAGACGACTTACTACTATAGTAAGAGGCTGAACGTGATCATTCTTGATATCCTACATGGTAGCTTTGCTCAATGTCAAAATAAGATATTTGAGATATGATTGTATTTATGATATTTTGACTCCAAATACTATATATTATATGTGTGGGTTCCTATAATTTGATAATATTAAGTGTTGGTTACTACCCACAAAACTTGAAAGGTATAAAGGAGAAATGAGAGAATGGAGTTGCCAAGTCAGAGAGCCGAGACTCAGAGAAAGTCGAGAGATGAGAGGAGATGAAAAAAGCAGTGAATTGATGAGAATAGAGTAAGAGAAGAGGCAAGGAGCATGAGCATGAGCATTTGATTGACTAAGTAAACAAATGAATTACAACCCTAGCCGCCTGAGCCGGCCTATATATATATATATACACACACACACATACTAGGGTTGAAGTATAAATAAATAGAAAATATTTATATAAAATAGGAATTGAACTGTAAATACTAAATAAATAAAAAAAATCACACACACACACACACACACACACACACACACACACACACACATATATATATATATATATATATATATATATATTAGTTACACAGTTCAGTTCGTGGTTCTGTCATTTTGTTTGGTTATGCGGTTGCCATCCCAAAATCAAAATCACATCGGTTGCTAAATTTAAAATCAAAACCACGGGCAAAACCATTTAGTCGGTTTCAAAATCGGACCGCTCAGTTCAGTTTTGTTTGGTTATCCATCGGTTTAGTTTTAATTGCCATCCTACTTGTTAGTTTTTTCGGGTACACTGATAGAGAGATTGTAGAATACACTTATTATACATGAGGAGGTTATCTCGGTTAAATTTCTACCAACCCGAAATGGATCGATATATTAGTAAACTTGACCCACTGCCAGAGGAAATAATTTAAAGGAAGAAAAACATTTTGTTTCTAGAAGAGAAAAATTGGATTTGTTCTAATTTTTATTGATTAATTAATCAATTAATTATACAATCAACTTTTGGTATGAACCTAATGGGTCACACATAATAGAGAATTAAAGTTACAAGAGTACTTAAAAAAAAGAACGGGTAATAATGTCGAGCTTCAGAAGTTCACAGGTTAAAGTGAAAATATAAAAAGAAGGGGTCAAGGTTTACAAACCTTGGACATATTTTATAAAGAGAGGAAGGCCATATTGGTCGCTCACTCCACAGAAAAATTGACCATACTCTTGTTTTCTTACAGAGAGAAAATCTTATTTTGTCTGTGGGATTTTCTTTTCCAAACACACTTATTGATTTGAATCTTACTGCTCCCTAGGTTCAAATAAGAGATATCCTAGAGTCTTGGGATTAGATGCGATTTAAGATATTTCAAGAAACATTTTCTTTCAAAAATCCTTGGTGTGGATACTACTGGAGGTGAGATATTTATGTCACTTCTAAGAGAATTGAATCTCTAATGCTGATTGTGTTCGTGTTCAGACGCTCTCAAAAGAGCCAATTTAGACCACATCTCAAGAACTACCAGTTTTGAGGTTGAAGTACCAGAAGAGGTAACAGTTATATTAAATGAAGTTTAATATTTCTTAGTTTACTATTTTGATGTTTATATAGATGGATCTGACTTTAAGGTATTGGATATTAATTGCAATTATTTTTATATTCCTCTGCATAAATATGTGATTTTAATATTTGATCTTTTCAACAGTCCTTTCACTTTAGAATCTTAGGCAATGTGTTTACCTATATACGGAATGAGAATGATCGTTTAATTGTTCTTGTTGAATATAAACATGTTATTTATTCCCTTGTGGATGTTATTGTTGTCACTCTGGCTTGGTCTACCAAGGATCATATAACAGGGGTCTATGTTGTCTACGTCACATAGGACTTCATCAACGTAATTCTGAGCAACTGAAAAATATACATGGAATACTTTAATGACCTTGGTCTCAGAGCCATTATTTATCCGATGTTGTGAGGCGCAACATGTTTTTTAGTAAGCAAGACTAATTGCTATACCATGGCTCGAGACACAATATGTTTACTACCCTCACTATCAATAATAATTTTGTAAATTTTATTATTGATAGTACAACGGGTTCAAAAAATACTATGTCATTGTGAATGCTCCATTTGTTTGGGGGCCAACATGTTTGTCTCTCTACGAGGAAATTTAGAAGTACCTCTCCGTTATTTGTAGGAGTGACTTCATACTCTTCACATTCATAGGGATCATAATCCACACTCCTCTCTGCCTCAATATCTATGTCCCCTCTAGCGCCATTGTCTTTTTGCCCTGTCAAATTCACGACAATGCATTTTGGATAGTTTGGAGAGCTTGATTTGTGACCGGTTAGTCCACATCAGTAACACTTTCTCAAGACTCAGCTTTGCATAAGTATTTGATGGGGTTTTCTTCTGAGGTGCTACTGTTACTTGTGGTTTTATGGGCCCACTACTGCTACACACTTTAGGTGTCAAGACTGGTGTCGTAAGTTTCTTTTGGTGACCTGCCTCTAGATGTGGGGCCGGGTTCATTAAGATTATTAGGACGATTGTAATAATCTTGTGAACTATCATGATTCATTTGTGCCTTTACTTTCAAGTATAAGGTAAGAGTATCATTTACTATGTACAACATCTGTAGGGTTACCCGATCTTGAATCGATCCTCTCAGCCCATTAATAAATATAGTAACTTGTTAGCCTTTTGTCTCATTAGCTCATTGCGAGATAACAACCTAAAGAACTCTTTGACATAGGCATTGACCATCCTACTGCCTTATGTACAATTTTGTTACTACTAGAATAATATTTGATTATAATTTGAGAGAACGGACCTTGTTGGTGGATGTTGGCCCAGTGGAATACCTAGGGGGGGGGTGAATTGGGTAATTACAAATTTATCATAATAAAACTTTAATAAATCAAATAATTAATTTTAATCTTAAATTAATTATTATCTTTATATCACAGTGGAATTAATTAATCAACTAGGTGCATACTAAACAATAGAAATAAACAAATAAAATATTACAGCACACCAAGCTACTCTTGGCTACTTCAGTCCTCCGAGCCCCACGGAGATTCGCACCCACTAATACTCAAGATCCCTTTAAAGGTAGGCACCAAACGCTTACAACGATTCTTTTACAGGCTCAGAATCAACCTTTATAATATCCTTTTCCCAGGCTAAGGAAGAACCTCTACTTTTTACAGGCTAAAGAATAACCTAATTCTTTTTAATACTACGGCCAAAGAATCAAAACCTTACCAATTACTCCAAATATCCTTTTACCTAGTACGGATTGAACCATTACAAAAATTCACTCAAAATACAATTCTATCTAGGAAGAATCACTACCTCAAGCTCTTTACAAGAAGAGACTGAAAATCGGCTACTCCTGATTAAATACCCCCAACAGTATTTAACCCATCACACTACTTACCAATACAAATTGATAAGCAGAAAATCTCACTCGGAACTTCTACCACCCTAGATAAATAATAACTCAATCAATATCCCAAGTTTAGTGATAGAAAAATGTGAGATTGAAAATATGATTTTAAATAAGATATGGGTAGCAAATAATTGAGCACGAAATCAGATTAAAAAAATTGTTTATAAAAATATTTTCTTCAATAAAGAATCAAAAACAATTTATAAAGATAATTTTCCAATAATAAATAAGCAATGCACAATTAGAAAGTAATTGGAAAGATCTCACCCGGAATTCACAGAATGAATAAAAAGATTGATGTAACTTTAGATCCAGTAGCAGCAAAGATTAATAGCAATTTATCTTCAAGATCGCTTCTCAGAATAGATCACACTATATCTCAGAATAACAACTCTTATAACAACACAATATGATATTTTTCTCTTTAAGCTCACTTCTTTTAATTAATGATATAAGAAAAACGTAGGTCTATTTAAAGGAGAATGAAATCAGCCTTCTAACGGCTAGTTCCGATGTGTCATGACATTTAATAACTCTTATAGACTTCTTATATCATTATGACTTCATTTTGGTCCAATTCACTTTATAATGACTTTTAAATCTTTTAATTAAGTCCCCCAAATATTTCTCAATCTCAAGTAATTAGAATAGAATCAATCTTACGTACCAAATTGAGAAACATTAAAATTTAATGAACCATATCAGTAGGATTTAATTAATAGATGAAACATATCTTAAATATCTTAAAAATCCCCGAACTCTCTCTCAAATCCCAACAAAAAAAAAAGATACTTTTGGATATAATCTCGGAATCAACAAAATCCTTAAACAACACGTCCGGTAGACTGGTTAGTCGACTGCTAGATTCAGGTTGTAGCCAAGCCATCGTTGATGCATTCATCAGTTGACCTGTCTGTCGACTTGGAGATTCAGAGAGTTTGATTTACTTTCACCGATCAACCTACCTGTCGACGTGGAGATACAGAGAGTTTAGGTTCTCTTCACTGGTCGACTTGCCTGTCGACTTAGAGATATAGGTTGTTTCTGCTGCTTGGTCCGGTCGACTCATTAGTCGAATTATGTTTGCTGGTTCTCTTTTCTGAACATCTTTTTAACTTATTCTTTTTTACGTTTTCGCCTATTTAACCATTTTCTTTTCTAAATAAGCTCCACTAATTTCTTAAATTCCATTTTAGTCAATTAAAAATATTTCTTTTCAAACACACGTAGGAGCAAATATTTTCATCTTATCGAAACACACATAAACAATAAAACCTTTTTGTGCCGTGTGTGTGTTGCTGATTGGGATATTAAGAGTTGAAATTCACCTGAGTTATTTTTCCTAATTTCTTCAAACTCTTAATTCTTCATCATCTTGACATTATCATTTAGCATTTATTTAATTTGTCATCAACTTCATCACTGGAATTTAAATAACTGAAACACTCAATTAAACCGTTAGTTCCACCAAAACATCAACACTTAATTGTTCATCAAAATCTTAGGATCAACAATCTCTCCCTTTTTGATAATGATAATTAACTTTGATACTTCCTTCAAAACAAAGATATAACCACACTCTCCCTGAATTCGAGAACGGGTTTTATAACTCATTTAAGTATCATAATGAAGATTTTAAAAATATAATCAATAAAGCACAACTTTATAACAAACTCCCCCTTAATAAAACATTATCTAATTTCTCCCCTTTTGTCATCTATAAAAATAAAATTTAGGAAGGGGGGGAACCTACACAGATAATTTACTTTAAGCAATCATATAATAGAAACATATCAACGTTTTAAAAAATCAAACCTTATTTTAACAAATTACTTTTAAGCACAAAACATTAACAATAAATATCAAGTCTACTCAATCCTTAAAAGAAATAAAATCCATTTAACACATCAAGTTTATATAATAAAACCATTTTCAACAAATACGATGTGGATCATCATTAGAGATAAAAATCTAACCAATTAGATCAAATCTAGGTAATTCATCAAAATCCAAATACTAACAGTCAAGTTAAACCAAATAACCTAGATTTACTATTACAGACCAAAAGAGTAAATGTGGATCTTGTCTGAATAACAACAAAATAAAGTCTAGTGAGGGCTCTGTCCAGAAAAATGATAGTAAAGTCCTATCGGACTAGTAGTTGGCTGCTGCGGATATGGAACACCTGGATGAATAATTTGTCCTGGAGTCATTTGCTGATGAAATGGCGTTGACGGTCCTACTCCAGATGGCCTAGCTCCAGATGGTTCTGCTCCTGATGGTCCGGCTGCAATTGGTCCTCCAAAAGGACTGCTGTGCTCCAAACATAGGATATCCAAAAAAATGTGGCTGAGCACTATACTGCTGCTAGTAGCCATGATGAGATGACTGCATAAACTGAAACATTTGTTCCAGATTTTCGGTGATTTTTCCAAACCCAGTTTCTATGTTCATATTCATCTGGACCACTTTATTTTCTAGCCCAGTCATATTCTCGTCCATTAAATCCGCATGTATTCTCAAATCATCAATCTGATCATGAAGAAAATCCATCTTCTGATCTATGCTCATCTCTCTTTCATTTTCTTCTTCCGCATTTGCAGCCTGTATTCTCTGCCTTCTCTGAGTCATCTTCTTCACTCATCTATTTCCTTTGAACTCATACCCCATTAATGAAGCATTTTGCACATTGATCCATCCAGGTGTGGTTGTCAAAAACATTTGCTAATCAGGATCAATCATAACTCCAAAGTGATCAAATATCCTCTGGAGTGCATCAACATAGGGTAGTATTCCCGAGGGTTTCTGAATATGATATTTCATGTGTTCCATCATGATATGAGCCAAATATAACTTCCTCCATTCCACAATCTCATTCATCAAATACAAATAAAAATCATTCACATTAGCATGATTTCTCCCTCTAGGTATAACCGAATAGGTTAGCACCAAATGAAGGAATCGATGCTTAATGGACAATGATCCTGCTTTGTCTCCCTCTAAATCAAAATTTTAAGCAGTTGCCCTTCTATTAAAATTTAACGAAAGCCAGTGAGGGGTATTGTACCGAACTACGTCTCCTCTAGATATTTCCAAAATATGGCTTAATAATACCGCATCGAAACAAATCACTTTTTCTTTAACAAAAGATTTAATCTCATGATTATTGTGGGTCATATTATTATAAAACATCCGTACCCATACCGGCATCCACTCATGTCTTTGGGTGACAAAATCAACCCATCCCAAATTCCTAAAATATGCTTTCAATGTTTTTTCTTTTTCAACTCAACAAAATCAATAGGTTTGCAACCTAAAACTCTACAATTAACAAACTCCTCATTATATTTTTTCTCATCCTCTTCACTTCGAAAAAAATACATTGTTAAATTTAGGCCTATTTGCATGATTCTTGATTTTAGGCATTTTTCACACGAATCTATAACAACTCAACCAAAATATCTGAAGAGACTAAGGCCAAAAAACAAACTAATCCTAAACCCTAGAATGAGAGAGGACGAACCAACATTTTTTGAGAGAGAACAACCTCCAACACACAGATCCGAGCCTTAGACCTTTTGATTCAACCAAAAAGTCTTCAAATCAGAGCCAAAACAAATTGATTTCGTGAAATTTGAGCTTGAATGAACTTGGGAGATGAAGGGTTTTTAGAGAAGAGGGGTTTTAGGGTTTGGATGAAATGGAATAAATAAGTCAAGGTATTTATATCTTGACAGGATCGATCGACCGCCTAGTCGATAGATGAACTCAGAGTGACTCTCGCTATTCCAACCTGAAATCGTTGGTCGACTCATGAATCGACTGCTTACTTCTGATTTGTTCGATTTTGTGCATTTAAATCTAATTTGATCTACTTAGCTTAATTTTTACGTCTTATTTTGATCCACATATATATTAAAAAAATAAATAAATTTATTCACACACTTAAACACACACACACACACACACACACATATTGCAAACATCTAAATTTCAAAATGAACAGGTTCAGTCTCCTTAACAAAATTAATAAACTTAAACTTTAAAAATTTCGACATACTTGGATTATCTTTGGGAGCAAGTGGTGTGTGTAACTTAGGTGGATTACTAATTTCTGATTTAGCATCCTTTGATTCCACCAATGCTTGATTTTTCACCTTAAGTTCTTCCTTCTTAGGAACAATAATTCTTTGAACTGATTTAGTAAGAACTTCTTTGCCTTTGTTTGTTGCTTCATGTTGCTTTGGCACAACTTTGTAAATGAATATTTTCTTGTACTGGTATCTTGCCGTTTGTTGTGGATAAGCTTTGTTGGCTTTCACATATTGAGATTGTTGCTTTTGTACTCTTGTATTTGCCACGTGCTGATTCTTCTTATTAGGTACATTGAACCTTGGTTCCCTCTTTGGCATCGTATATTCATTGTACCTTCTTGTCTATTCAAATCTCATTGTTGGCGCGTAGTATTCATTGTACCTTTGTCTGAATCTCTGATTTGTACCTGCACCAAAATTTTCTCTTTTTGGTATTTAGTTATTTCTGGATCTGACAAGGTAACCATGTAATAAATAACAAGAGAATTCATAATGACCAAATTTACCACAATAGAAACACTTAATACTATTAGCACGCCTCTTCAAATAGTCAGTGTTTCTTACGTGAGCATAGTATTTTTTGTGATTTTGAGAAGCAACTTTAGTAACTATTGGTTTTTCAAAAGATTTAGTACTCTCAACATCCTTGAATTTATCCATTGCTTCTCTAAGCTCCTTTTGAGTCTTCTCAAGTAGCCATTCATTGGTGCTAACGTTTACCTGTAGACCAAAATTCTTTTTGTGCATAAATTCAAGATCATTCTTAAGAATTTGGCACTCATTTTCAACATAATGGATTTTCACACGAGTTCTATCAAGCTCACACCTTGTAATGTCCAATTCAATACTCAAAGTCTCATTCAAGATTTCAAGATTTTTTCTTTTAAATTTATTTTGTTGAAGATCATAAAAATCATTTTTCAAAACCTCAGTCTCATCCTCAAGAGACTCAACTTTATGATACAACTTACTGATTTTAGATAAAGTAATTTTAAACTCAACAGTTTCAAAATATTTGTCCAAATTCTTTTTCTTGAGAGATTTGATAGTACTAAACTTCTTATTTTCAAGAGTTACAATCTTTTGCTCTAATTTAAAATTCTCTTTTCCAAAAACATAAGTAAGAACAATAAGCATTTCAATAGTCTTATCTGTATTCTCATCATTGCAAATTATATCAAACTCATGATCAGAACAATGACTATTAGGAGAGGCAGAATTAACTGTAGTACACATAACTTCAGAATCAAGACACTCCATATGATCTTTGATAGCTAAAAATATTGAACTAAATTAGCTCTGATGCCAATTGTTGGCCCAATGGAATACCCAAGAGGGGGGGTGAATTAGGTAATTAAAAATTTATCAGAATAAAACTTTAATAAATCAAATAATTAATTTTAATTCTAAATTAATTATTATCGTTATATCACAACGGAATTAATTAATCAACTAGGTGCATACCAAACAGCAGAAATAAATAAATACAATATTGCAACACACTAAGATATATTTTGGTTCATTAAGTTACTCTTGGCTAGTGCAGTCCTCCAAGTCCCACGGAGATTCGCACCCACTAATATTCAAAATCCCTTTAAAGGTAGGAATTAAACGCTTACACCGATTCTTTTACAGACTTAGAATCAACCTTTACAATATATTTTTCCCAGGCTAAAGAAGAATCTCTACTTTTTATAGGCTAAAGAATAACCTAATTGTTTTTAACACTAAGGTCAAAGAATCATAATCTCACCAATCACTCCAAATATCATTTTACCCGATAAAGATTGATCCGTTACAAAAATTCACTCAAAACACAATTCTATTAAGGAAGAATCACTATCTCAATCTCTTTACAAGAAGAGACTGAAAACCATTTACCCCTAATTAAATATCCCCAACAGTATTTAACCTGTCACACTACTCACCAATACAAATTGATAAGCAAGAAATATCACTCGGAGCTTCTACCACCCCAGATAAATAATAACTCAATTAATATCCCAAGTCTAGTGATAGAAAAATGTGAGATTGAAAATCTGATTTTAAACAAGATATGAGTATCATATAATGAGCACGTAATCAGATTAAAGAAATTGTTTATAAAAATATTTTCTTCAATAAGGAATCAAAAACAATTTTTAAAGATCAATTTCCAATAATAAATAAGCAATGTAAAATTAGAAAGTAATTGGAAAGATTTCACCTAGAATCCACAAAATAAATAAATAGATTGATATAACTTCAGATCCGGTAGCAGCAAAGATTAATAACAATTTATCTTCAAGATTGCCTCTCAGAATAGATCACACAATATCTCAGAATAATAACTCTTATAACAACACAATATGATGTTTTTCTCTTTAAGCTCACTTCTCTTAATTAATGATATAAGAAAAACGCAGGTCTATTTAAAGGAGAATGGAACCAGCCTTCTAACGCCTAGTTCCTATGTGTTGTGACATTTAATAGCTCGTATAGACCCCTTATATCATTATGACTTCATTTTGGTTCAATTAACTTAATAATGACTTTTAAATATGTCAATTAAGTCCTTCAAATATTTTTCAATCTCAATTAATTAGAATAGAATCAATTTTACGTACCAAATTGAGAAATATTAAAATTTAATGAACCATATCAATAGGATTTAATTAATAGATGAAGCATATCTTAAATATCTTAAAAATCCCCAAAATATCTCTCAAATCCCAACAAAAAAGTCTACTTTTGGATATAATCTCGAAATCAACAGAATCCTGAAACAACGCGTCCGGTCGATTGGTCAGTTGACTGCCAGATTTAGGTTGTACCCAAGCCATCGCTGCTGCGTTCATCGGTTGACCTGTCTGTCGACTTAGAGATTTAAAGAGTTTGATTTACCTTCACCGGTCGACCTACCTGTCGATTTGGAGATACAAAGAGTTGAGCTTCTCTTCACCGGTCGACCTGCCTGTTGGACACGGCCATTTAAGATGCTCACGTCTAACTTCACTTACAACCGCACATAGTCAAGTTTTAGTATAGTGATCGTGAGATCGGATATCGTTCCACTGGGGACGTGTAATTTAGTTGAACACAGTGAGTTTCATAATCTTATATTATCTCGACTTTTCAAGAATTGTTTGTATTTTAATTAAAAACTAAGATAAATGAAAACTATTTGGTTAGTTCTAACTATATTAATTACCTAGGTATTGATTTCTTCCACATAATACATATTTGACATCGTTTAGTTAGCTATAACGGTATTTATCCTATCCAACAATCTCTGTATCTATAATTCGCTCACTTCCTCTTCCGAGTGTCAGGCGAACGAATATATGACTTCGCGTTGACGCCGAGGTCCCCCTTGAACGTTTTTTTGAACATATAGTCGCATGAGTTGTGAACCAACGTCATGGATTGCATACATTCTAACGCCCTCCCAGGTCGTTAGAACGTCGCATTGTGTTTATCCTAGTCCGAATCCGGGGTTACCTCTCCTAAGTATCAAACCCCGTATTCTCTAATTATCTAAACTAGCATAATAACAAGAATAATGGTAAACACAATCGGATTTTGATAAACAACCATTAAAGTAACATATATTCAATCAACTAGTAATTACATGACTTACAACAACACCTAGATAATATTTATCTAATACTACATGATCCTAGCCATATAACATACAAAACAAGAGTGGTTCAACATCATTTGATATGGAAAAGTAATTACAAAGATAAAAACAAGGGAAGAACGATCAAATATGAGAGTGAAACAATCCACTGTCGCTTAAGATCGCTCTGCAAATGCTTCGTCTTCTTCCGGATGATGAACCTCCTTATTGATCTCTCAAAAATGGCTGAAGAACACTATATTAGGGTTAGGAATGTTCAACAACTTGTTTCAGATGTGGAAAAGTGGTATTTATAGGCCTAGGTTTCAAAAATATCTAATAGATATTTTCCTCTATGCAGAGCTGACCGCCTAGGTGGTGATTTCTTTGCCTAGTCAGTGGAACTTGTTTATTTTTCAGCACATCCAGCATTCTTTACCACCTAGGAGTTGGCCTGACCGCCTAGGTGGTGGGTTTGCTGTTCTTGAAATCTTATTTTTTTTTTCCTATCTTTTCTTTATCGTTTTCCCACCGTTTCGCTCGTTTGTCACTTGTTTACGTCCCTACACTTGATTTACATAAAAACAACTAAAACGCAATTAAAATATTAATAAAACACTCAAAAACTAGCAAATTTGTCTTAAAGTAGATAAGTAATTTACACCTATCAAATACCTCTAAATTTGGAATTTTACTAGTACTCAAGCAAAACACCCTAACACTAAATTAAACTAACTACCCTAATTAACTTACCACTAATCTAAAAATGAATAAACACTAACGAACAAGAAGTAAACACATATGAGTTTCAAGTTCAATCGAAGAAACCAAGTGGTTCTTCCCTCAACAACCCGTAATTAAATCAAGTTCAGGAATAACACACACCACGTGGTGTTCTAAAATTTCAACACTCAATATCAGTTAAAACCATTCTAGATCCATTTGAAATGCGTGTGTGAGAGAACTCAGATGTATAACTAATCAAATACCGGATTGGATTATTCAATAAATAAATTCATGACTTAAACTTTAAAAGATTCAGGAAAACCATATGCTTGATTGGGCTCAACTATCCATTAATGTAGGTTCAGACATTCACAGAGATCAATAGGGCTTGGTTTGGCTTTGAAGAACGACCAAGGGTATCGTAGGCATAGAAAATAGAAAATCGTTATAATTTAACGATGCTCGAGGCACAAACACTTGTCACTAAATCTCTATCGTAACCCCCCTAACTTTGAAAATACAACCCTGAACAAAAATTTAATAAACTTGTATTCACTTGTCACAACAACCGAAATTAAGAACTATATTCAAATAGATTTTTTTTCCAAGTACACCTCCAAACTTATTCTAATTTGTGCAATTTTAGGGGCGTGCAAATAGAACTAAAAGACTAACAAGTGAATACGCTAATACCAAACCAATAACATTTCGTCCAAAACCCCGATTGCTCACTTCAAGTTAGCATAAACTAATGCTACTTGATTTCACTCAATTTTTACTTTTATCCTTAGCGACAATGGTTTGAAAAAAATTAATTGGCTAAAGTATAGAAATGAGTTCAGAATTGTAAAGTTTATGGGCTTCGACAGGGGAATGAGAGAATAAAATTTTCAGGTTAGTTTTAAAAGGTTTAAGCGATAAAAATGAAGGCCTAAATCATGCCTCTGGAATTACCTCACCTATAATTTCGCCTCAAGCCTCCCCCAATCAAATTTTAGATTCCTCATTTCTGTCATGAACTTATTACTAAATAATCGGCATCAAATCGTTCAACTAATTATTCAATGAGTTTATGCGATCATGCAATTTAGGATCAAAATAATTTTCACCTAATCGACATGCTAAGCACACAAAACACACATGAATGACATTACCCCTGACCTCAATATACAATTAGGGGATAATTTTCATCATCAGGACATGGCCCAGACGAACTCTACAACTTAACATGCACATACGACTTCCTTCATTAACATATCTACATTAAAACTAAATACTAACATACATATACTAATTAATCATGACACATGCA
Source organism: Eucommia ulmoides (assembly GCA_016647705.1). NCBI lineage: Eukaryota > Viridiplantae > Streptophyta > Magnoliopsida > Garryales > Eucommiaceae > Eucommia > Eucommia ulmoides. The sequence continues at coordinate 14,029,999 of CM028331.1, forward strand.
TAAACAAAAATTAAAATACATTAACAAAAACTAAACATTTCTAGTTTAATTACAAAACAAAACAAAAAGAAGTTTTCCTTACAATTTTTTTCATCTTTCATATCACAAAAAGAACAGAAAATACATGCTCCGTAAAACTCAGTAAATACCCCTAAACTTGAAAGAGGCAGTGTCCTTATTGTCTAGGCAGTGAACCCAATAATAGAATAGATAAATAAAAATGGAAAACTGGGTTCTGACACATACCTAGGAGGTAATACGTAATAGTCTAACCCCCTACCATTTATGGGGAGGGAATGGTGGCTGCAGCTCGTCCGGCTCGAAATGTGGCACTGGCGATTAGAGTATCATGTCGACTCCCATACGCTTGTATAGAAGCTGTTGGTTCTGATCTTGCTGCCGCGTGTATTGATCTAGGAAAATCTGCATGTGAGTAAATCATTGCGAAGATGGCCGGTATCGGATCGGAGATCCTAGATATCACGAATAATCGGACTTGGTTGGTGGAGGTGGGCTATGGGTATCGGGGCCTCTGATGGGCCTGCTTCTTCCTCGTCAGGACCCTCATTTCCCTCAACTTCCGACACAGCCGGGTCTAGGGCTCCTCCCTTCCACAATCGGTTAATCATTGTATGATCGAGTGGATGTATAGGGGGCCAAGGGCTATTCTCTGTGATGGGAACTCCGGTGCATATGAATAGAGCAGTCAGGAATGTGGGATAAGGAAGGTCAACCTTCTTCATTTTAGTCGCATGAAGTATCGAAGAGTAAATATGCCAACCGACGTTGATTTGCATCCCCCTATGGATGTTATATTTGTAAGCCTTCTCTTTGGAGACATCAGAATAGTGGGATGTAGGAAGCAGATTCCTGCATACGAAGTGGTGCCATATTTTTGGAATTGGCTTCAGATACCTCGTCGGAAATATGGCCTGATCCTGCCATGTGTTTGTCCATTCAATGTTGCCCGTGGTTAGTGCGTGGATCACAGTATGCATAGTTGGTGTGCGATCGTCAGACAGATTGCGCGAGGCTTCAAGCTCTTTGAAACCCAAAAGCTCATTAAAGTGCTCCGAACTAAAAAAGATTGGACAGTTTCTGACCTTTGTCTGGTAGCTAGTGGCCACGGTAATGTTAGCATAGAATTCTCATACCAATGCCAACTCGCATTTTTGGGGTGAAGCACAGAATTTTTCCCAACCTCAGATCAGGATGACGGTTCTGAATTCTTGTGGGAGGGCATCCAAAGGCCCGAACCCCATTTTTCGGATGCTTGTGTGTTTGCTCTCGTGTTTGGTGAAGTGTTCTTCCGCTTATTTGGATACAAATCGAGATGAATTATAATCCGTGGCGGATGATGATACTTCCTTGCGCGGCTTTTTCGATGCACGACGCTTCGGCATTTTTCCTATCAATCAAAATCACAACACGTACCACAACAATAACAACAGAACACAACAAATTAAATCATTTCCAGCAAACACACATTGCCATTATAACAACCGCATACCAACCAAAACCGAATCAACAATAATTTCACAATATAGCCTAATATAAACCATTTCTATAATGTATCTAAGCATATTCATGAGCATCCTTACCAAAAATCAACCCTAAAACCCTAAGAACATGAAAAAAGTGAAACTAGGGATTGAAGGGTTTAGGGCACATTCCAAATCCAATGATTTTTGTAATATACATGAAAATCAAGACAAGATTTCAACAAATAGAAGAAATGTAGGATCAAAAACACTTGTTGAAAATTTTCAGTCCAATCACTTGAATATGGTGATTTCGCACTGTTCGCCCCTTAAACCCTAGATTTTCGGAAATGGGGGAGAAAATCCGACTTGTGGAGAAAGATTCTTGGTGGAAATTAGAATTTTTCTCAAAGGAATGATTATTTTTAAAGTGTGGAACGGGTTTGGAATGGTGAAAGTTGGAGAGTTTTTGAAATTTTAGAGTTGAAAGGTCGAGTTCTGCGAAGGGGAAGGGTTTTCTTTAAAACCTGTCTGATGCATCACCGCTTAGGCGAGTGAGCGCCTATTTTTTTTTAAAAACTTACTGACGATTCTTCGCCTAGGCGGTAGCACGTTAGTGTGAAAACCATGAAAAACAACCTTTTGTTCGCTTAGGCGGTGGTAGGCGGTGGAACGTCAGTATGAAAACTAAGTTTTTCTGCCCTTTAAATGCCTAGGCGGTGGTTTCTACGCCTAGGCGGTGGATTTCATACTCATTTTGCTTGATTTTATCCTGTTTTCAAAACCCTGCTCCACGCCATTTACTTCCACTTCGTTCATTAAACGATTTTAAGTTCAAAACACAACCCCAAATATCCATACTCCTTAATTCACCTTCAAACACGTTCCGAGACCATTTCGGCCTCCAAAAAATAATTAATAGTAAAAGTTGGGAATGTTTGTTACCCTCGGTTTTGGATAAAAAAAACGTGACTTGCTTGATTTAATGTCTCTAGCTGGACTTAGCAAATTGCATGATCATTCATCAACGAGGGAGATACTCTCCACAACTCATGTTTCATTATCGATATAGCGTTTGATCTTTTCCTTTTTAGCTTCCAGTTCGACTGAATCGAAGGGAAATTTGCTTGAGCATTTTTTAGCAAAATCCCTCATAGACAAGGTATTTAGGATAGAATGCTCCGTTGGACCACGATTCATGGTATTGAAGTTGGTTTCTTCTCTCTCTCTCCTTATCCTTTTCAACATATGCTTGATCTTGGGATCAAGGGCTAAGAATTCCAAACTCCTTCGTTGCATGCACTGTTTGATCACAACTCACGAAACAAATTAAACAAATAATTTAAAAGAAAATAAAAGAAAAGAACTATCAGGATTAATATTCAACTACTTGGTCACAATATCAACCAAATTAAGACACATCCCCGGCAACGGTGCCAGAAACTTGGACGTGGCTATTTAAGACGCTCATGTTTGACTTCACTTGCAAGCACACGAGGTCAAGTTTTAGAATAGTGATCGTGAGATCGGATATCGTTCTACTGGGGATGTGTAATTTAGTTGAATACCGCGAGTTTCACAGTCTTATATTATATCGACTTTTCAAGCATTGTTTGTATTTTAATTAACAACTAAGATAAATGACAACAATTAGGTTAGTTCTAACTATATTAATTACTTAGGTATTGATTTCTTTCACGTAATACATATTTGACTTCGTTTAGTTAGTTATAACGGTGTTTATCCTATCCAATAATCTCTGTATCTATAACTCGCTCACTCCCTCTTTCGAGTGTAAAGAGAACGAATATATGACTTTGCGTTGATGCCGAGGTCCCCCTTGAACGTATTTTCGAACACATAGTCACATGAGTCGTGAACCAACGTCATGGATTGCACACATTTTAATGCCATCTCAGGTCGTTAGAATGTTGCGTTGTGTTTACCCTAATCCGAATCCGGGGTTACCTCTCCCTACTGTCAAACCTCATATTCTCTAATTATCTAAACTAGCGTAATAACAAGAATAACGGTAAACACAATTGGATTTTGATAAACAACCATTAAAGTAACATATATTCAATCAACTAGTAATTACATGACTTACAACAACACCTAGATAATATTTATCTAATACTACATGATCCTAGCCATATAACATACAAAACAAGAGTGGTTAAACATCATTTGATATGGAAAAGTAATTACAAAGATAAAAACAAGGGAAAAATGATCAAATCTGAGAGTGAAACAATCCACTGTCGCTTAAGATCGCTCCGCAAATGCTTCATCTTCTTCCGGATGATAAACCTTCTCATTGATCTCTCAAAAATGGCTAAAGAACACTATATTAGGGTTAGGAATGTTCAACAACCTGTTTCAGAAGTGGGAGAGTGATATTTATAAGCCTAAGGTTTCAAAAATATCTAAAAGATATTTTCCTCTGTGTAGAGCTGACCGCCTAGGCGGAGGTTAAGTCGATTTTCTTACTGCCTAGGTAGTAGGATGGCATACAAACATTCTGTCGTTCCTCTACCTAGGCGGTGATTTCTTTTCCTAGGTGGAGGAACTTGTTCATTTTTCAGCACATCCAGCATTCTTTACTGCCTAGGCGGTGGCCTGACCTCCTAGGCGGTGGGTTTGCTGTTCTTGAAGCCTTATTTTTTTTTTTTTTCATATTTTCTTTATCGTTTTCCTATCGTTTCATTCGTTTGTCACTTGTTTACGTCCCTACACCTGATTTACATAAAAACAACTAAAACGTAATTAAAATATTAATAAAACACTCGAAAACTAGCAAATTCGGTTTAGAAGTAGATAGGTAATTTACACCTATCACCTATCGACTTAGAGATATAGGTTGTTTCTGCTGCTTGGTCCGGTCGACTCATCCATCGACTTATGTTTACTGGATCTATTTCCTGAACACGTTTTTAACTCATTCTTTTTTATGTTGTCGCCCCTTTAACCATTTTCTTTTCTAAATAAGCTCCACTAACTTCTTAAATTCCATTTTAGTCGATTAAAAAATTTTCTTTCAAACACACATAGGAGAAAATATTTTCATCTTATCGAAACACACATAAACAATAATTTTTTTTGTGCCGTGTGTATGTTCCTAATTGGGATATTAAGAGTTGAAATTCACCTGAGTTGTTTTCTCTAATTTCTTCAAAACTCTTAATTCTTTATCATCTTGATATTATTATTTAACATCCATTTAATTTGTCATCATCTTCATCATTGGAACTTAAATAGCTGAAACACTCAATTAAACCATTAGTTCCACTAAATCATCAACACTTAATTGTTCATCAAAATCTTAGGATCAACAGTGGATACCACTTTATCTTTAACCATGTCTTAATTGGAACATTTCGTTGGAAAATTCAAGATTGTTGTAAGCTATCCCACCAAGTTGAAACCCCAACTTTGAACTTGTACGCTATATATTTCACTTTCTTTTCTTTCGAGATTTCCATGAATCAAAGAAGCATTCTACCTTCGTTAACCATTCGAGGATAACCTAGACGTAAAGTTGGACATTGAAAGAGAGTAGACCTACCTTCCTTTTGTTGTTGCCTCTATATCTACGATCTCGATATCTACCTTACCTTACATAAAGATTCATCACATACTCATCTTTCTCATTACTATTATTCTCTGCATAAATTGAGGGTCTATTCGGAAGCCTTAGATCATAATTATTAGAAGCACGATAACGAGCCTTTTATACAATGCATTCTCTACCACCACCTAGATTCGAGTGAAATGTCATTTAGGTCACTGCTACTTGCAATCGCTGAAACATCTGTGTTGTTTCTCTTTGGTGCTCTGGGAAGTCAGGCATCAAAAAGACTTCATCTCCGGAATTATTGTCAACAAATTGGGTGCCATCTTCACATCAGTCAGACAATCATCATGACAAGATATGTCAAAACTCTGATACCAACTGGTACATCGAAACAATGATTAAAAGACTAGATATTGTTTTAGTTAGATGAAAAAGGGTTAGATAGTTTACTTGTAGTAGATAATGGGGCTCTTGAATCCACAAGAAAGAAAATCCCCAAGAACTTCATTTTCATCTTTTCAGCGCCGAGATTCGCTTCTTGGAAATTACTTATTACTGTCTTTCAATTCAAAAAAGTTTCAAATTCATAAATTTCAGATTTAAATATCATTAATCTTAAATAACTTGTTTTCAGCACTTTTATGTTAGGGTTTTCACTTCGAAGCTCTATTTTCCGTTTCCATCGAAATGTTAAAACTTGTAATTCCTTCTGCTAGATTTTCGATGCCATTTGTTTGCTCAATATCCGCAGATGCAGTGAGTATTAATAAATAGTTTGATAGTATGCCATTTCAAATCTTGTCTTCATTTCATATTAGAGTCATAATCCGATATGCAAAAGAGACGTCGATTAGGAAACAAAGACTTTCAATGACTTTCAGTAGAAGTTCCAGAGGTAACACATAAGATCTCTTGTAGAAAGGTTCATAAGATGAAGACTCATGTGCATTCAAAAGCAAGAGGAACCAATCCCGCATTTTTTCTAGTGAGAGAGAGGCTCCAAGAAACTCTCCAAGATTTGTGCATTTTTCTCTCTTTTTTTTTTTTTTTTTTTTTTTTTCAGTCTTCTAGCATGGAGGCTGCTAGTGCTGGGGATCACCCTCAGCCTAGAGATCATAATTCATCCATTCTCCATTCAAATAATCAAGCTAATGTGCCAATTTCTTTTGCTCAAAAATCTTTTGCCAGTGTTCTTTTCAACAAAAATTCAGCCATTTCAAGAAAATCTGTTCAAACTTTCAAGGGGGAACCAACTATTTTTTTCTCGGAAGAAGAGGTTGACAAGCTTGAAACTCCATTCAAATTTGCTCTGGTAGGAAAATTCATCAATGGGCGTCCTCCTTTTGAAGCAATCAAGAAAATGTTCTTTGTGTTGAATTTGGCTGCAGGATTTGAAATCGGATTCTTGGATCAGAAGAATCTTCTTATTTAGTTGTTTGCAGAGGAGGATTTTCAACGTTTATGGATCAAAGAACAGTGGCTCATTCATCAATATCCTATCAAGATGTTTAAATGGACTCCTGATTTCAAAGCCAACATTGAATCGCCATTGGCGCCAATTTGGATCAGTTTTGATTTCTTGCTTATACACTTCCATAACAAGGAGGCTCTCTTCTCAATTGCATCAGCCATAGGTTCTCCACTAAAAGTTGATGCAACAACAGTCAATTTGTCGAAGCCTAAGCTTGCTCGTGTTTGCGTGGAGATTGATTTGCGTAAACCTCTGATTAAGAGAATTTGGATTGGATGTGGTTCAAATGGATTCTGGCAGGTTGTTTCTTATGAATCTAATCCTTCTTATTGAAATCACTGCTTTAAACAAGGTCATTCTGAGTTCAATTGTTCGATTAAAAACTCTCCACCTTCCTCTCTTCAAGAAACGGCAGTCTCTGTTCCAGTCACAAAAACACAGAGCAATTTGAATTCTAATCAAATCGATCTTTCTCAAGGTATCATTTCCAATTTTGTTAAAATCTCTCCTTCCAATCCTAATTTGGATAATTCCAAGTCATTCCCTCAATGGTTTTTGGAAAATTATGAAGATCATTCGGACGAGGGAGATCTTGATTTTTTGCCTAACCAAAATTCTTTAAATCAGCATTCTGATTCTCAAAATCCGTCATCTTCTCAATTCATGCCTTCAAAGAGGCTTAAATATCATGTTTAGGAAGTCAAGAATCCAAAAATTTCATTTGCTAAGCCTCATTCAAAAAATTCATCTGACCAAATTAATTCTGGAAATGTCATTCCTGTAAAAAATGCCCAAAATTCAGTTTTCAAGAATAAGCATATTTCTGCCAAAAAATCTTCTCTAGATATTTCCTCTAATTCATCTAAGAAGGATTTTAATCCTAATAGTAATCATACTGTTCAAAATTCAAATGCTGCTGATCCTTCTAGTTCTAAGAATGAGGCTGAAATTCAGGTTGCAAAAATTAAGACCATTGCTATTCTGGTTAAAACCTATTCCATTCCCATTCCAACTCATTCCAACTCTTCCAATTTGAATAATCCTTCTACTCTGATGGAATCATTTGGTAATACTCATTCTCAAACCAATCCTGATCAATCCAATGATTCACTTGCTGATAAGTGTCTCAATCCTCCATATGAGTTTTCTAATCATCCTGAAGATACTATTACCAATAACACTTATCAAATTCCTTTACTTGTTACTTCTGATGGTTCAGCCCCTATCTTGGAACCTCAATCTCAATTTGGAAATCATACTGTTGGTGTTTGTTCTGAAAAAATCAGTAATTCTCAAAATTTTCTCTCTTCCCCTCAGTTATCGGATTCTCAAGCCAATTCTTCTTCTCATAAGTCATCTTTACCCTCTAAATCATCCTCCAAGTCTCTAAATGGGAGTTTAAAAGCTAATTCAAAATTTGATCACCAAACTGTTGTGAATTCTGGAAATGCTGCTGGAATGGCTGAGAGAGTGCATAATTCTCCTTCTTCATCAAATCAAACTTGTTCATCCAATCAAGGAGTGATTCAAAAGTTCACTTTATCTCCAAGAAGATTATCAGAAGTTCAGGTTTCACTGGAAGCTGAGGAAATTGAATTTTTGCAGCCTAAGAAGAAACATTTGATCAAATCAAGAAACTCAAACAAGAAGCCTACCAGATCAGGTTTGAGGAGTAAAGCTTTTTCTTCATCAAATGTTTCCAATGTTTAAAGGCCTTATTTGGAATATTAGAGGTGCTTCTAAGGGAGCTGCAAGAATCAGATTGAAGAAATTAGTATTTGATCACAGGCTGCATTTTTTGGTTTTGCTGGAAAAGATGATGGCTAAGGAGGCTATCTTAAAACTTGCTAAGTTTCTAAACTTTGATAACTCTTTTTCAAATACCTCTATCAAGATATGGATTTTTTGGAAAAATACCTTAGCCTGCAACATTATCTTTTCTTCCAATCAATTGGTTTTGGTAGAATGCTTAATTCCAGCTTTTGATTTCAAGATATCCGTAGCAGCTGTTTATGCAAAATGCAACCATCCTGAAAGAAGACCTCTTTGGACTGATTTAGAGAATTGTACTTCCACCATAAGCCATCCTTGTATTGTTTCTGGAGATTTCAACTGCTATTCTTGCAATGAGGATAGAAAAGGCTGCTCAAATATCTCTCAAATAAGCTGTTTGGAGTTCAACACATGTATTCAGAATTGTGGGCTGCTGAATGTTCCTTTTATTGGTTCAAAATTCACTTGGTGTAATAACAACAAGGGCATGACTAGAAAATGTTGTAGACTTGATTGGACATTTATGAATTCAACCTGGCTATCCAATTTCCAAAATTCAACAGTTGCTCACTTGGCTAAAACAGGTTCTGACCATTTTCCTCAATTGCTATCCTTTTCTCTTAATCTCCCTAAAGGCCCTATTCCATTCAAATTTCAACATTTTTGGTGCTCCAATCCTGATTTCTACCATGTTGTTGCTTCTAATTAGAACAAAACCATTCCTGGTTCAGCCATTTCAGTTTTAGCCTTTAAACTCAAAGCCTTAAAACCAGTTTTAAAACAGTGAAGTTCTTCTTTTTATGGAAATATCTTTAATGCTGCATCTAAAGCTGAATTGGAGGTCTCCAACTTAGAAGAAGTTTGCCTCATTAATGATACTGCAGAGAATTGGGCTCTATACAATCAAGCATTGGCTAAGCACAAATTAGCTATTCAAGTAGAGGAACAATTCTGGAAACAGAAATCAGTTTATAAGTGGCTTAAAGATGGTGATGCTAACACCAAATTCTTTCATGCCTCAGTGAAAGATCAAAGAATCAAGAGGAGGATTTCAGTGATCAAGGACAAAAATGGAGCTGAATGTAATATTGACCAGGAAATCAGAAGCTGTTTTTTGCAGCATTTTGAGGAAGTTCTTTGTGATCAATCAGCCCAACCAAACTTGGATTTTTTGGAAATGATCCCATATTTAGTAAGTGATTTGGATAATGACTTCTTGTTGGCTACTCCAACTATGGAAGAGATCAAAGAGGTGGTTTTCAATCTAAAGGGTGATAGTGCAGCAGGGCCTGATGGATATTCTGGAAATTTTTTTACTCATTGTTGGGAGATAGTCAAAGTTGATCTTTTTCAAGCAGTTATGTCTTTCTTCTGTGGAGCTGGGATACCTAAAGCATGTTCAAGCACCCTTTTGGCTTTAATTCCTAAAAAAGAGAATCCTTCAACTCCTGCCGATTTCAGTCCAATCAGCCTTTGCAACTTCATAAACAAGATCATTTCCAAGTTCTTAGCAAATAGATTAAAAGATATTCTTCCAAAAATCATTTCACCTGAACAAAGTGCATATGTTAAGGGCAGGAATATATTTGACAACATTCTGTTAGCTCAAGAGATGGCTCATTTTTGCCTAAAAAGGTTAAGGGAGGTAATTTGATCATCAAATTGGATATGGCTAAAGCCTTTGACAGAGTCTCTTGGTTCTTCTTAATTTCTATCATGAGAAAATTTGGTTTTTATGAAAAAATTATTGATATGGTTTGGAGGCTGATTTCCAATTGCTTCTTTTCATTAATAATCAATGGCTGCTCAATAGGTTTCTTTCATTCTAAGAGGGGTTTAAGGCAAGGTGATCCACTTTCTCCTCTTCTCTTTATCATAATGGCTGAGGCTTTTTTAAGAGGCCTTAACTCCCTTGTTCATAACAAAGTCATTCCTTCTTTCTCTCAACCTAAATCATTGAAGCCCATTTCTCACATTGCTTATGCAGATGATATGATTTTGTTTACCAATGGTTCAAAATCCTCCATAACAAAGCTGCTGAAATTTTTGAAATCATATCAACTAAATTCTGGGCAGGTAATCAATTTTTCCAAAAGCAGCTTCATTCCTTCCCCTTACATCTCTGCTAACAAGCTGTCTTGGTTGAATTCCAAAAATGGATTCATCAAGAGCTCTTTCCCAATGAAATATTTGGGATGCCCTATTTTTGCAGGTAAGAAAAAAACTGCTCTTTTTGATGATCTGCTTGCTAAAATCAGAATGAATTTGCAAGGTTGGCAGGCAAAACTTCTGTCCAGTGGTGGAAGGCTCGTTTTGATCAAGCATGTCCTGATATCTCAAACCATTTTCTTGTTTATGACCCTTTTTCCTCCTGTCAAAGTGATTAAAACTTTGGAAGGGTTATTTTCAAATTTCTGCTGGAATGGGAAGAAACACTGGCAAAGCTGGCAGAAAATGTGTTATCCATTTGAAGAAGGTGGATTGGGATTCAGACAGTTAAAGGACTTGGTTATGGCATTTAAAGCAAAGTTATGGTGGAATTTCAGAAATAGGCAGTCTTTGTGGGCCAAATTCATGAAATTGAAATACAACTCTAGAAAATTAGATCATTTCTGCAGGGTCACTTCCTCTCAACAGAGTTTAGGTTGGAAGAATGTAATTGCAGGGAAGACTTTGGCTGAGGAGCATATTCAATTTCAAATAGGAAAAGATGATGTTTCCTTATGGTGGGATCAGTGGTTGATCAATGTTCCTCTTGGTGATGTTTTACTGGTGCAAGAGCAGCATTCTAGGCTGTTTGTGTCTGATCTGTTAAATTCAGATGGTACATGGATTGAATCAAAATTAGATCAGTTACTGCCTTCATTTAAATCTCAGATTATGAATATGCATAAGCTCCCCATTGGTGTGGAAGACAAAATGTGTTGGATGCCTACTGCAAATGGTCAGTTTTCAGTTGCTTCAGCCTGGCAGGTTTTTAAGCATAATTCTGATGCTCCTCCATTCTTCAAATTCATATGGCATACTCAAATACCTCGCAAATATTCTTTCTTTATGTGGAAGATGCTTAAAGGTATAGTGCCATTTGATTCATTAATTCAGAAATTGGGATTTCAAGTGCCTTCAGTTTGTGCAAGCTGTGGTAAAGCTGCTGAAACACAGAATCATGTTCTTTCTGAGTGCTCATTTGCTCAAAGGGTTTGGGCTTATTTTGGCAGTACTGAACATGATGGATCATTGATTTCTAGATTGTTGAAGTGGTGGCAAGATAAGAATCTCAGTATTGGTGTTCCAGTGCTGATTTGCTGGGAGTTTTGGAAAACAAGATGTCAAGCTAAGTTTGATAAAAATCCTCCATTCTTCAATGCTGTGATAAACAAAATTGAATTCATTATCAAAATGCAGCTTGTTAAGAAGCCTAAATCATTCAAATTCTTTCTGGTTCATTGGTCTAAACCAATAAGGGACTATATGAAGCTTAATTCTGATGGAAGTTCTATAGGTAATCTAGGAAGTGCTAGGGCAGGAGGAGTCATTAGAAATCATCAAGGCTTGTTAATTCTGGCTTATTCAATTCCTCTAGGCATACAAACTAATATGTTTGCTGAGGTTTATGCTCTTTGGCATGGGATCAAGGTTTGCTTAGAGAATAATTGGATGAAAGTTATTCTAGAGGTGGATAGCAAGATTCTAGCTGACATGGTTTTGAATAAGGCTGCAATTCCATGGACATTAAATCCTTTTTTGACTGATATTAAGTTATGGAGAAGCATAGGTGATTTTCCCATTCAACATGCATTTAGAGAAGCTAATGGAGTTGCTGATGGATTGGCTAAACATGCTAGTGCAGGAAAATTTTTAAGCTCTACTGTTTTTGCTGATCTACCCCAAATTGCTAGGGGTTGTTTGATATTGGATAATTGTGATCTTTCTAGTATTAGAAGGATAAAAAATTGTAATGTTGGAGGTTTTTAATTCCTCTATTTGTTCTCAATAAAATTCTGCATTGTTTTGGAAAAAAAATAAAAAAAATAAAAAATCAACAAGTGGTTTTTGAGCTAAAGCACCGTGTAGTTCTTGCATTAAATAACTTGGCAGATCGAGACACTTGCCAAATAGGGGTTAAAGAACTGGATAAAACAATTGAATGTTTAACTCCAGATGGGATTGCCTCACTTATTTCTTGCATATTGGATACTGATTCTAAGTAGAAGAGTACAGTTCGTAAGGAATATGTTAGAATGATGGGTACACTAGCAAGTTTTCATGATGGTCTTCTTGGTCCACACCTAGGAAAAATGGTTGCTAGCATTGTCAAATGACTCAAAGACTCAAATTCTGTTGTCCGAGATGCATCTGTGGAAGCCATGGGTGTTTTGGCATCTAAAATGTGCAGTGCTAAGGGCCAAAGTGACGCAATTTTTGTTGCTATAGTGAGACCACTTTTTGAAGCCTTGGGTGAACAGAACAAACAATTACAGTCTAGTTCAGCATTGTGTTTAGCCCAGGTGATTGACAATGCCTATGATCCTCAATTATCAGTTTTACAACGTATATTGTCAAAAACCGTTAAGTTTCTTAAGAATTCACATTTCTTGGCAAAACCAGCTGTCATCAAGTTGAATAGAAGTATAATTCAGGCAGGAGGTGCCCCAACACAAGCCTTTTTATCTACAACAATAACTAGCATACAGGAAACACTCAAAAGTAGTGATTGGACTACATGCAAAGCTACTTTCGCCGCACTTGGGGAAATTGCTTCAAGTGGTGGATTCTTCTTTGGTTATTTCAAGTCTTCTTGCATCCATTCTCTTGAATTTTGTCATTTTGACTAGGTGAAACCAGTCAGGGACACAGTACTACACGCCTTATATATATGGAGGAATCTTCCAGGATTGGTACACCTGAACCTTTAGAAGTTGGTTCTTGTATTAAAGAGAATTTCTGTGGAGTTGACTATGGAGATAGTGTGAGTGTTAATGGGTCACGTCAACGGCATCCAGGTTTGGAAAAGCTGGTACAGAACGGGTCAAAAGGAGTCCTCTTTCTGCTACAAAATTTGGCCAAGATTTTGTGGACAAGCTTCCGCATCGGAAAGGAAATGACTGGCACATAGAAGTTGTTGTTCAAAAAATCCAAAATGCTCCTGTAGCAGATGTTCCCAATGAACAATCTGATGGTAGCTCTGTTACAAAAACTGGTGAAAGAACACCTGCCGATGTTACAAGTAATAACATTCCTTATGAGTTTGTGCCAATGGAAGACAAACAAGAATATTCTTCTGTTGCTAATATTTTCAGTGATAATTTCGGCACCAAGGTAATGACAAATTGTCATGGCAATCTTGAGGATGGGTTGGTTAAGCAAATGGAAACCTGATGAGTGATTTATTTGCCAACAAATCAAGTATTTTTAGATTCAAATATTTATGTGTTTTCAAGAACTTTTGTTAATTTAATGTGTTTTTGTATTGTTTTATAGGGTTTTGAATAAATGGGTGAAAAGAGGCAAAGTCAGTACAAGTACAGTAACTTCAAGGTCATTTTTGACAATTATGCGATTCGATTTTGGAAAAACTCAAAACATAAAAGTTGTAGATAGTTGTCTTAGATTTCTATATATTTTCGAATCATCTCAATCGGAGTGTGGACAAGAAAGTTAAAGTTAAAATACCAAAGGGTGTCACCGCTGCAGCGGTCAAAATTCAAAGAGTTGCTAAACTCTCTGCATTTCCACTGCCGCAGCGGTAATCCCACCACCGCGGTAGTCTGACTGCAGACAAAATAGATATTTGGGAGTGTTCTTGAGAGCTCCCATACACTTAGAAAGTTTTTGGGAGTGTTCTTGAGAGCTCCAAGACCAAATCCAGGAAAGAGATCACAAATTCAAGAAGAGGGAACAAGATCAGAGCAGTTTTAGCGAACGTGGATCCGTCCATTATTCAGATAACGACTTTTCTCCTTTATTTTTCTCTTTATTTCTTGAACTCTTTTTGGTATTTGTTTATGTTTAGCTTGTATTTCGTTGTATATAGGGCTACGGTCATATGTAGTTAAACATATATTGTTTAGAGCTTGATGTACTGCATGAAAACATTGTTTAAATAAAATTGATGTTTTGTTAATAGTTATTCTTCATTATCCGATTGTGTTTATTGTTTTTCCATGCCTATATACTTATTGAGATATATTGAGAAATCGGGGTTTGACACTCGGGAGAGGTAACTTCGAATTCAGACTAGGGTTTAAACACAATGCGGTGATCTGATGACCCGGGGGGTGTTAGAAAGTGTGCAATCCGTGATGTTGGGGCGAGACTCATGTGACCAAGTTTCGTATAGATGCTCTAGAGGGATTTCGACGTTGACACGAAATCACATATTCACTCACTTTACATTCAGGAGAGATAGTGAGTAAGATTTCGATACCAAGATTGTCGGATAGGATGAATGCCGTTAATATAAACTAGATTAAAACAAACATGTTTAAATAGATGAAGTTAATCCCTTGAAAATTTACTCCCATTAACGTTTATATTAGTATATTAATATAATTTGTTAATTAGTTTAATTTATTAATTATTATAAAAACTACATTCATGTCGCCTAAATAAAATTAAGTTATGACAAACACGGTTCTCAATGACAATCTAATCCAATTCTTGTGGATACGACAACCCTTACTCTTCCAAACCTATATTAAAACTTAATCCGTGCACTTGTGGTAAAAGTAGTGACGTGAAATCCCGCTACCAAAACTAGACACAGGTTTCCAGTGGAAGAAATTAATATTGTAGAACGACACTTGGGAAAAATGCGAGATAGTAGGGGTTCAGATTCTACAATGACAGAAGTAAGTACATAAGCCATGCACGGATACTGTTTGCAAATAGAGAACGTAATCATTTCCATTAGAAAGCAGCTTGTGGAGATTGAAAATAAACAGTCAAACTTAATGGATCTGTTAACGGATTTCACAAGCAGAACGATGTGTAGCTCGTCTACGATACAGTTGAAAGTGTCTAGTCCAGAATATATGGTAGACAGCATGGCACACGACCTTTCTCAGGGAGGAAGATATTCTGAAATACTAACTAACAAAGTTTTGAGAAGAAGTCCAAATGTCGCTACTCCTAGACTATCGACATGCACACCCAGACCTTCTGTATATATATACAACAGGCAGCCTCCTCCAACATTGCCGACAAAAGGTAATGAGATTTGGGAGGAAAAGATATTTTCCAATAGCAGGACAAACAGTTATTCTAAACAAGGTGCAGACATGTGGATGGATTCGACAACTAGGCAAAATAGAGATTTTCTTAGCGAGGGCCTCGTGAGAAACTCCACACAAAGAATCAATGTTTGTCAAACAAGAAAAACTGATGCAGGCATTGTTAGGAGTTCTACTACTAGGGCCATACAGAACAGTCCGAAAATGAAGAATACCTTGTGGAAACTTGTAAAAAGGTTATCTATCAGCCTGGGGATCTTGACACTGCATATATGAAAGCTTTAGGTTCTGGTGATGAATTTGTTTTGATTGATCTGCTTGATAGAACAGGTCCAGTTCTGGAATCTTTATCACACAAGACCACAAGTGATCTTCTTAGTACTTTAGTGTGATACTTACTGGAACAAAGATTTATGAATTCTATAATCCCTTGGCTGCAACAGGTTGTAGATCTGAGTATTGTCCACAGACCACATTATCTCATTCTTTCGGCAAAAACAAGGCACGAGTTCTTGTCTGCAATTCAGGAAGCTGTGAACTTGGAATTTCTATGCCATCAGAAAGAAGATCTGTCACACAGCTAGCAATGAAATTACGTCAAATCTGGGGAAAATGATTCGTGATGTGAAGGTAATAGAATCATGTTACGGCAATGGTTCGAGAAAGCTTGACATTTAAGCGTGTCTTCGAAGTTAAAGTTGTATCTTAGACGTTTGAGATGATAATAGTAAAATTTGTGCTAAAATTAGAGTTGAGCACTGGTTTTACATTTGTCATCTCAATGTTCGTTGTGGAGAGAATATTTCCACTTTCGAGTTTTATATGTTTAGCAGCGTGTGCTGTTACAGTTGCGCAGTAGGTAAATACCAAGCTTTTTGGCCTTTATGGTTCTAATATTGAGGCCTTTATTGTACAGTTGAACATTAGAATGGCAACACAAAGCTTTTTATGCGCGCGACACACAAAAAAAAAGAAAAAAAAAAATTCCCCAATTATATTAGACTTGAATAATTGAATGAAAACAAGAGTTTGTTAAGGTTGTATTTACAACCCTCAACTAATTACTACACTTTTGGAAGAGAAATCTCTAGACTCTAAGAAAAAGGAAACAAAGTATCCTAATACAGGAACACACAAAAATAGGAAACAAACTAAAAAGAAAAAATTTAAATAGGAAAAACATGCAAATATCACTACAACAAAAACTGTCTATAAGAGCACATCTGTTGGGACACTATATATATTGTGCCCTATAAAGGTGCTTTTCGGGGCACAAAATTTAAAGTGTCGCATAAAAGTAAATTTGTTGGGACACTATATGTTGTGCCCTATAAATGTACTTTTCGGGACACTATATGTATAATGTCCTATAATCAAACATTTAAAAGACACAAAGTAATGCCCCAATAACATTTAATTAATAATTAAATAAGTTAATATCTATATATAATGTAAAAAGACATAAAATAGTGCCCTAAAAATATAAACTAATAAGCACAATTTTGTGTCTTATTATAATTTAATTATTTAATTATAGGTCACTTAATAGTGCCCTAATACATATATTAAAATAAATTTAAAAAAGTAAATCAATTGAAAAAAAAAGAATAATCTGCCTCAGAAAACGAAGTCGTTTCGTATGGCGCCACCCAAAAACAATTCATCCCGCTCAGTTTTTGGAGAATGGAAGAAGTCATTCTGCTCAGATTTTGGTAGAGAATGGAGCCCTAGCTAATCTTCGTCGCCTTCATTTTCAAACATATTTTCGTCATCTCCTTCC
Organism: Eucommia ulmoides; assembly: GCA_016647705.1. Lineage (NCBI taxonomy): Eukaryota > Viridiplantae > Streptophyta > Magnoliopsida > Garryales > Eucommiaceae > Eucommia > Eucommia ulmoides. The sequence continues at coordinate 14,047,310 of CM028331.1, forward strand.
AGAATCCAGTTGCTCAGTTCTTCATAACCATGGCAGCATCGTCTTCGCTGTCGCCCTCTAGCTGTATCGAAATTCAACCAACGGCAATCAATCTCGGTTAGTTTTTTTTTTTCCTCTCTTTTGCTCCAATCTATTCTGCAATTCGATTCGTTAATTTAATTCTTCTATTCTCTCTCTCGATCTTCGATCTATTCTAGCAGAACCCTCTATAGAGCTCACAAACAAGGAGGAGTTTTTTGTTCTAGAGGTGATTCACAATCAAAATTTAGGTATATTTACAACGATTCTTCAATTTATTTTTATAGCTATGACTTCCTAATAATGATCTTTAGTTACCTGTTTCATTTCAAAATATGACTTCCTAACAATGACCTTTAGCTATGTCCAATTGTGGTACATAACTAACATTTTTTAGGTTGTGGAACTCTCTCTTATTTGTTCATTTTTTAATACTAAAATAAAGAGCAGGTTCGTATTTCTTTTGTTTCAATTTTATTGATTTGCTTGAATATGATAAGATCTTCTAAGTGGGTGGAATTTTGAACTCAGTTTTTTGGGAATTGATGCATAATTGATATTTTTACTATCTCAGGTTACTGTTTTTTCATTTTTGTTTCACATTTGCATTGTTGCTGTTCTTGTTGCTTCTCCCGCTACTATTTTTAAGGGCTTGTTTCTAGTGGTCTGTTCTGCGAATTTCGTACTTTTAAGGTCTTGGTGCATGGATCAGCAGAAGCCACCGAGCACTTGAAGCGACACTATCTAAAACATGTTTGTCCTTAGGTCTATGCTCCCCAAATTGAAGAAGCAATTGATGTAACTTCAGATCTATGTGCTTACAAGGTATAAAATCTGATTGTACTTGATGATTGTGCATCACTTATTTTAGATTGAGATAAAGAACTTTTTGGTCCCTGACAAATGCCTTGGGTGTCCAATTGGCCCCTAACTTTTGTAACTCGACAATTTGACCCTTGATATTTCAAAATAGTGTCCAATTAGCCCCTGAAGCGAATTATATGAAGTCAAGCTAACGGTCAATGTTAGTCTAATGATATTTTGGTCTTTTCATTCATTAGGATTAGTTTGAAAAGCCATCTAAACTTTAAGGGGTCAAATTTTTTTTCTTTCTATTTCTTGTTGATCCCTCTCACTCAAGATTTCTTTGCAACTTTTAAATACTCTTCCTACCCCCATTTTAATTGTTTATTCTTTATTTCCATTGTATATTTTATTTATTATATATATTTTTAAAAAAAATACAGAACAATTAAAAAAAATTATTGACCATAATTACAAGATTTAGTATATTCAAATACTATATTGATCGATTCCAACACTGATCGGGAGAACTTTTTTGTATTTTTGAACTATAAAAAAGTTAGAACAATATATTCACAAAAAAAAATAAAAAAAAATCACAATTTTTTTATATTTTAGAAAACACAAACAATACATCATGTTCTAAAAAATAAGAACAATACAACATATCCTAAAAAAAAAATCAGTACAATACATCATTTCCTCTTAAACAATCAGAACAATACAACAGGTCCTTAAAAAATAGTACAATACATCATGTCCTCATAAACAACCAAAACAATACATCAAGTCTTAAAACAATAATACAATACATCAAGTCCTAAAAAAACAATATAATACATATCAAAAAATAGAAATCAACCATCAAACATGTTCTTAAACATATGTATTGATTAAAATAATTACAGAAGGTAGATAAAAAATGAAAAATAATTAACATTAAACTTCTTACTAAAAAAAAGTATACTAGATAACCATTAGGTTATAAGTCTTGGGTTATACCTCTCTATTTATATCATTATTCATCAAATAGAGTTGTCTTTATATAGGCTTGGGGTTTCGAAATCGAAATAGAAAATCGAAATCGATTTCGATTTCGAAATCAAAACCGAAGAACATGGCACGAAGAACACCGCCGGACACCACCACCAAAACAACGAACACCGTCGAAACCGAACCTTAGTGTTTCGATTTCTATTTTGAAATCGAAACAAGAAATTGATTTCGAAATCGAAATCGAGAACATCACCGAACATCGCCACCAAAACGACGAACACCATCGAAATCGAACCTAGAGGTTTCGATTTCGAAATCGAAATCGAAACCTAGTTTCGAAATCAATTTCAAAATCAAAATCGATTTGGGTTTCTATTTCAAAATCGAAATCGAAATCGAAATTGAAAAGACGAAGAACATATTCAGAAACGAAACCCACGTTGAAACCCTTTGCGTCGAACATATTCAGAAATTGAAGAACATATTCAAAATCGAAACCCACTGCGTCGTCTTCGTCTTGTTCTCTATTTCGATTTGGATTTCGAAACCTAAATCGAAACAGGGTTTTGATTCACCTCCAAACCCAACTCAACTGAAACCTGTACACAAGAAGCAGAGAATATATCAAATTGAAACCTAAATGTTCAGATCTAGTGGGTTTTAGATATCGAACCTCGAATGGTGCCGGATAAAACTCGAATCAAAGCTCTTATGTGTAGAGAACTTTTGTCCGACGGCGATTGGTAGCCAGATTTGGACGATGATAGCCGTGGAGAGACGATGCGAGGCACGACGGAGAATGACGGCGGTTTGGATGTTGGCGTTGGCGTCGTTGTCTTCGCTCTCAGTGGTTCAACGGTTCCCTCTGCTGGAGGCCTTTCCTCTCTTCTAATCCCAGTTCCGATCTTGGCTGTGGGAGTGACCTTTCTACTGGTGCCTTGGGATCGACCTTTGGCGATGGTGGAGGCGGTGGTGTTTGATTCGATGGTGTTGTGGTGTTTTGGTTCGGTGGTGAACACCGATGATCCCAGGGTGAGGTATGAACGGGGAGCGAACTAAGGAATGAGAGAGTCGTCTGTGATTAGAGAGAGAGGAGATCGAGAGAGAGAATTTGAGAGTAAAGAGAGAAAAGGTCGAGAGCCAAGAGAGAGGAGATTGGGGTTGTGAAGAGGATGAGGCAAAACATTTTGACCCCTTAAGTTTAACAAAATATGCAAATAAATCCTATTAAGTTAATAAGAATGAAATGACGCATATACCCTTGGCCAAATAGTCACGTGTTTGTCACGTGACTGTTTCCGTCCAAAATTCCCAAATTTCACTAACAGAACCCGATCCAGGGGTCAATTTAGAGCGATTTTGAAATGTCAAGGGACAAATTGTTGAGTTGCAAAAGTTAGGGGCCAATTGGACACCTAAAGCATTTGTCAAGGACCAAAAATGTCTTTATCCCCTTTTAGATTCAATCAATTATTCTTTGCTTTTAAATATAGGTACAACTTTCAGACAAGCTGATGAGTAATGTGCTGTTTAAAAAGGTAAGCATCTTAATATCTCCGAGCATTGATCCTTGTTTTTGTGTTATGTTTGTTGTGTACTATATGTGTTCAATATTTCTAGCTTTGAGATTTTCTTTACTAATGCATTGATTGGAGGATGAACATGCTAGTTCGGATCTTGTTTTGAAAGAGATTACGTGTATATATATATATATATATATATATATATATATATATATATATATATATATATTTCAATTTAATTATGATTTATATGTTCAGATTAATGAGCTCCTTCCCCCTTCAAAAGAAGTTTAAAGATCTTAAGGCATAGTTGGAACTCAAGTCCTATGATCTATCATCATTCCAAAGTAACAAGAGAAACTAATAATTTTTATTCAATAACTCTATCAATAGTAAATTATACTCTTAGGGAAGTAGACGATAGATACAAGAAATAGAAAGGATAACTGAAAAAAGAAATAAGAAGTTCAAAATTTAGATTACAATTTAACTAAAATATGATCTTTTAAATTAATTTAACTAAAATATGATCTTTTAAATTAATCATTCTTGCACCTTTCTTTTGTGTAGGTGTGAAATCCCCTTTTTATTCTTTCATGTTCTCATCACTACTTTACCTCCTTTGTCTGGCAGCACAATTCCCTAGTCTTGCAACTATACGTGCTCAGAGAGGGCCTAAGGGATTCACTGCGTATGTAGTGCAGTATAGGGATTGGCTGCAGGCATTGATTTTTCTTTTTATGCCTATATGTAGTAACTAGTCCATAGGTTGACTGTCCCCATAAAACCAACAAATCTGAGACTATGTAGACCTTGGGACAAGGTTGTATGATGTTGGACCTATGCTTGGACAAGGTTGTATGATGTGTATGGGACATTGTCATGGAATATGAAACTTTCTCGTTTCAATTGATTTGAGGATTAAACAATTCTGACAAACACTTACCAGCATTCATATTTGACCCCATGTATTCCATAATTGACAAAATTCACATACTATGTTGAAAAAAGGAAGGATAAAACAGGAAGGGTTTCTTCATGAAATCCAAGGGTTCTGGATGCATAATTTATTTTTTGTCAGTATTTTCTCAAGGATGTTAAAGATTCTCACTTTGCATGTTAAATGCATGATGAGACATCATTTGAGATTTATATGTGAGTTCATCGCGTTGAATAATGAAAGAGTGCTATCTTTCAGTGCTTCTAAGTAGCTATTTTACAAGTAATCTGAATTTCACCGTTCAAGAAGTTAGGCGGCGTGGTCTTAAAGTTGTAGTTGCTGGGATCCCAAAAACGATTGACAATGATATTCTGGTACATATAATTCTCATAGTGTTTTTACTTGCATTATAGAAAGTAAGGTGAGTTGCCCCTAGTTAAGCTTTCTTTTTACAATAGAACTTACATTTTGTTGGTAAGTTGAACTTTTTTATTCCTATACTTTTCATATGTTGATTGAATAACCAAGATTTTACTTTTAGTGGTAATTGCAAGGTGTAAAACATCACAGGTTTGCACGGCTTAATCCTATGGATTTAGCAGGTTCTGAAAGGTAAAAATTACTATGAGGGAACTTCTTTCGTTGAAAAAAAATGGACAAAGTGTCAACAAATGTTTTACATAATAGTTAATGTACTTATTTTTAAATGTCTGGCAAAAGAACGGTAAGCTTCACCTCTGTATGTTTGTTTTGAATATTATGAATTTTGTTGAATATTATTAAGAGTTACAACTTATTGATTCTTTATGTATATGTTTTGTTTATATAGGTTTCTTTGGCTGAAGATTGAATTTATCGATGAAGACATAATTTTTTGGTTAATGGGTAATGCTTTATGATTATTTTCTCATTGTTAGAGAATAGTTTTCTTTAGTAAGATTGATCTTTTTTATTTTGTGTATCTCTGGGGTTTTTAATTCCCCATTTTTAATGCAAAAATTTGAGTTCTTTATGTATTTTGTATTGTGATGAATTTTTAGTTTTTGTTGTTTGGATTTAGAGTATTTTGATATTTTAAAATAATTTTAAATTATAAAAAAATAATTTAGATACTTTTTGAGACGCTAAATAGTGCCCTTATATGTTGGTTCTCTTTGACAATTTTGCGATACATTTTTGTGTCTTAATAGAGGTTTTTCACAACACTTTGTAGTGTCCTAATATATATAATTTAAAAAATATAAAATGCTATAGAGACAATATATGGTGTTCTAATAGCTATCTTATAGGACACTTATTATTGCCTTAATAAGTTCAAACAAAAATGGCACTATATAGTGCCCTTATAACCTATTGGGGAGATTTTTACTCGGCACCAGTCCAAGTGTCCCAAAAAGCCTAAGTGTCGCAATAGGGGCTCTGTCTAAACACTTTTCGTGCTCCGATAGGCCATTTTTGTTGTAGTGAATCCTATTTGAACTAAGAATTTTTTTTGATTGTCCTACATCAATTTGAGAATAGAAATAGCAAAGAAAACGTTTAATGTCATTGAGTCAAACACTCATGCAAGCCAACCAGCTTGACCCAAAGTAGCCAAAACAATTCTTTTGAGCCCCAAATTTTAAGGGGCACCATACCCATGGGCCAGTCCATATGTAATTTTTAATATAGTCTCTAAACAAAGAAAAAACCCTATTAAAAAGGTCTATTTGAAAAAAAAAAAAAGACACAAAATTAAATAATAAAAAAAATAAAAGAAAGTTCTAGGCCAAAAATTAAACATTTAAAAAAAAAACTTGGTAAAAAGAAGAGATAAAACTAAAGACGTTAAAAATTTTGTTACTGTTGTAAAGTTGATTTTTATTTACTTTTATTTTTTAGTTAAATTAATAATAAAAGTTTAAATGTTGTTTCTGCTAAGCAGCATGCTATCCACGCTCTGGTTAGTCGTGCTAATTATGATGATTGGCTTTTGTTGGTGGTATATGCGAATCCTAACCATAGAATGAAACAAGAACTTTGGAAGGATATGAAAGAGGTATCTCAACAAAATTCCTCTCCTTGGTTGGTGATTGGCGATCTAAATTACATTGCCTCCCAAACCAAAATACCTAGCCCCTGTACGACATCTGATATTACTCACATTAATTGTTTCAAACGAAACTTGAATGACTGTGGGTTAATGGACTTGGGTTCTAATGGTCCAAAAATGACATGGTCGTGTTCGGTGAGGAGCGGTATTAGAATAGGCAAAAGATTGGATCGTGCTCTTTCTGATGATAAATGGAATGTGGTGTATCCGAATTTGGGTGTGGAAACCCTCCCGCGTTTGTACTCTGATCTCTCTCATTTACTTATTTATTGTTGTGGTTTCTCCTCCCCCCCTCGGAATAGACCCTTTCATTTGAAGCTATGTGGTTTACTCATGATAGCTTCAAAAATCTTATGATGGATAACTGGGCTGCTGATGGATTCGATTTGGATATGAAACTTAAGAATTTCACTACCATCCTCAGGGAGTGGAATTCTAAAACTTTACGTAATATTTTTAAAATTAAAAAAAAACCCTCTTAGCCAGACTTAAGGGTGTTCAAAAAGCCCAAGACAGGTTCTTTATGCATAACCTTAATTGTCTGGAACATGATCTTCAAAGAGAATATAGAAATATTCTTTTAAAAGAAGAGATTCATTGGCATAAAAAATTTAGAATACAGTGGCTGAAACTTGGAAATAATAATAACAAGTACTTTCATTGCATGACCCTTACTAGAAGAAGGAAATCTAGAGTTACCATGCTTAAAAAAGATAACGATTGGATTAGTAATAAAGATGAACTTAAACTTCATGTTAGAGACTTTTTTCAAAGACTGTTCTTAGATGAGGGTACTGTGGATAATAATTATTTGTCTAACTTTCCTTGCCCTATTATCGATAATGCCTTTCATGAAGATCTTTGTTATATCCCTTTGAATCCGGAGATTTGGCAAACTTTAAAAACTATGAAAGATTTAAAAACTTCAGGTCTGGATAGTTTTCAACCGATTTTCTTTAAAAGAAACTGGAATGTTGTGGGGTCTGATGTTTGTAATTTTGTTAGAAGTTGCTTTGCTAACGCTGCTATGCCTATTTCTTCTAACAAAACTCTCATTGCTCTCATTTTGAAAATTGAGATGCCTGAAAATATTAGCCAATTTTGTCCTATAAGTCTCTGTAATACTGCTTATAAACTAGTTACTAAATTACTTGTTACTAGACTTAGACCGATGTTAGATAAGCTGGTGGGCCTCTTTCAAAGTAGTTTTGTTCCAAGTAGGATAACCATTGATAATGTTATCATCACTCAAGAAATTATCCATCCGCTTAGGAAGTCCAAAAGTAAAGAGGGAGGTATGATTATTAAAATTGATATGGAAAAGGCTTATGATAGAATTAGTTGGGACTTCCTTAGGGAAACTCTAATTAATTTTAATTTTCCTAGTCTTTGGGTTAACCTTATTATGTCTTATGTGTTTAATGCCTCTCTTTCTATTCTGTGGAATGGAAAACCTCTTGAGGAATTTAAATCCTCTAGGGGGCTTAGACAAGGGGATCCTTTATCCCCTTATCTTTTCACCCTATGTATGGAAAGACTTTCTCACATGATCATGGATAGTACCTATAGGGGTGATTGGAAAGGTTTAAAGGCAGGGAGAAGTGGTCCTGTCATTTCTCATTTATTTTTTACTGATGATCTTGTTCTTTTTGCCAAAGCTAATGATGCACAAATTGTTAATATTTTAAATGTGTTAAATATCTTTGCGAATGCGTCGGGTCAAAAAATTAATTTTTCCAAATCTAAACTTTTTGTTGCCCCTTGCATTCCACATGGGAAAGCGAGAGAGATTAGTAATCGTTTGAATATTGGGCTTACAGAAGATCTTGGTGCTTACCTTGGTTTTCCTCTTGTACACGGGAGATTAAATAATACTCATGTCCATCACGTGAACCAAAAAATTCAGGTTAGACTTTCTAAGTGGAAAACTAATATGTTAACTGTGGCCAATTGAAATACTCTTATAATGTCGGTTACTGCCACGATTCCGAACTATTCTATGCAAATTATCCCTATTCCGCTTAATTTTTGTGACAAAATTGATAAGATTAACCGTAATATTTTATGGGGGGATAGGGACGACTTGAAGAAATACCACCTTGCTAATTGGGACAAAGTTTGTCTCAGTAAAAATATGGGGGGATTGGGTATTAGAAAAGGTAGAATTAATAATAATGCCTTTTTAGCAAAATTGGGTTGGAAAATTGCCAATAATGACCAAAATTCGTGGGCTAGAGTTATTCGTCATAAATATTCTATTGATAATAACCCTAAAACTTGGAAAAAGATTAATGGTAGTTCCCACATTTGGCGGGGTATTGTTTCTGCAAAAAACATTCTTAACAAAGAGATTAAATGGAAAGTCAGGAATGGGACTACTATTAATCTTTGGACTGATTGGTGGTGTGGTGATAAACCCCTTGGCTTTCAGGATCTTCAAAACTTATTTGATCTTAAAGTTGCGGACATTGTTAATGATGATGGTTCTTGGTTCCTTAATCCAATCTTACATTTAATAGATTTTAATACTGAAATGAACATAAGGGCTATGCAACCTCCTGATTTTAATCTCATTGATAAACCCTTTTGGATGCCAAATTACTCTCGTTGTTTTTATATTAAGTCGGCATACCTCCTGGGTCTCCTTGAGAGTGAGAATCGTGTGCCTGATAATAATTGGAATTGGATTTGGAAATTGAAAATCCCTCAAAATCCTAAAATTTTCTTTTGAATTTTTTTTCATAAAAGACTTGTTACAAACTCTTTTCGAGTCCCTTGGGGAGCGGATGTTTCTAGATTTTGTCAAAGATGTCATAGTGAAATTGAAGATATTGAACATGCTATTCGTACCTATCCTAAAGCTAATTTCATTTGGACTCGAGTTGATGGTTCTAGTTTCAGGTACAACCCCCATTCTCTTGATATTTGAATTTGGATTAAATATAATCTCAAAAAAAGCTATCTTAATCCTTCCTTTTTTTCTTTTGTTGCTACCATTTGGGAAGTTTGGAAGGATAGAAATAAAGAGGTCATTGAAGGAGTCTGTAATTCTCCTAGCTCAGTTCTTGTGAGAATTGCTAACTTATCTCAAGATCTCTCTAAAACTTTTGGTTTCCTCCTAAACCAGGATTCATGAAGCTCAACACGGATGGCAGTGCCAAAGGTGATCCTGGAAAAGGTGGTTTTGGTGGTTTATTAAGGGACAACTTGGGTTCGTGGGAATTTGGTTTCTATGGCTATATTGAGAGTTGCACAACTCTAGAAGCGGAATTCAAGGGTCTTATCATGGGAATCAAGATTTCGGCTGAAAGGGATTAGTCGAGAGTTCAAGTAGAGACAAACTTAATAGATGTTGTTTCCTTGATCCAAAATCTTTGCCTAGAAAATCATAGATTTAAGAAGCTGATTGAGGGGTGTAGGTGTCTTCTCACTAATAATAATTACACTCTCCAATTCATTCCTTGGGAAACTAACAGATGTGCTGATATTCTGGTTAAGAGAGGAGCGCGGGAAGATTACAATCTTCAGATTCTTGAGACGCCAACTACGGATATGGAAGACATTTTTTTTCCAAGAGATGGATAAGAGAGTCTTCGATTTGTACCCGGATAGTTAATCTTGTTTCTTTTTGTTTTGTTTGGTTATTTTCTGCTTTTTGAATTTCATTTTCACCAAAAATAAAAAAATTAATTTTAAAAAAAAATATGTATTATAGAAATGCACCAATTTAATAGTTGGTTTTGCACACCCAAATACCTAGTGCCGGCCATCCAAGTAATCCAAAAATTTAAAATATCCCATTGCTGCATTTGCATGGAGGTTGAAATCAATTGGCTACATTCCAACGTAATGGATTGCGGATAAAGTTTAGATATGATCTAAAATAATGATGAGTCGGAAATGAAAGTTAATTACTGAGAAAGTTAATTACTGAGAAAGGAAACTACTGCAATGAAATTGTAATTTAGTGGGCTGATGACTCACAAATTAAACTAAACTATTCTTTCCCATCACTCATCACCACAATGAAACAGTCACTTCGATGGCTTTGAATCCATTCTGCTGATAAACTAAATTATCAGCACAATGAAATGAATGTTAATTACTGCAATGAAATTGTAATTTAGTGGGCTGATGACTCACAAATTAAACTAAACTATTCTTTCCCATCACTCATCACCACAATGAATGTGTAATTACAGTCACGAGTGCTTTGAATCCATTGTTGTTTGTTAACATTCCCATCCTACCCCATTCCACTTGGGATGATGAGATGAGAATTCTATTTTTTAGTAGGAGCAGAGTCACATTTGGTAACGATAATTTTTTTTGGTTCTGAGAACAAAATAGCTTTTGGTAACGATATATTATCCTAGAAGTTAAGAACACTAATTATGTGAAATTATCAAGTAATCGAACCCTAAACCCAATTGAAATCGAAATCCTAAACCCGAATCGAAATCAAAATCAAATTCCGAATCAAAATCCTAATCCTAAACCTCAATCGAAATCGAAATCAAAATCAAAATCCTAAACCCGAAGCAAAATCGAAATTAAAATCGAATCAAAACCCTAATCGAAATCGAAATCGAAATCGAAACCCTAAATCGAAGTCAAAATTGACGTTGAAATCGAAACCGTAAATTGAAATCGATATCAACATTGAAATTGAAACCCTAAATCACGACAAAATAGATTGGTGAAATTGAAAAGTAGGAGTAGAATCGCGTCAAAATCGAAACCCTAATAGATGACGAAATCGATTGGCGATGGAGAAATCAAAATCTAGGATGAAATCGAAATCGACAACGAAATCGATTTCATGAAATCAAAATTGCAATCGAAATCGCAAAGATGACGGAGACGAGGAACACGACGGCAACAAGAACAGCGAAGATGACGAGGAACACAACGACGCCGAGGAGCAGGATAGACGAGGAGGAGGAGGATGGATAGACGAGGAGGAGGAGCAGGTCTAGATTTATGCCAACATGAAGAACACGCTGAAGAAGAAGAAGAAGAAAAATGAAGAAAAAAAAGAAAGAAAAAAGAGGCTTACAGAAATTGAAACCCATACCTCATTAATAATTTCAAAAATATCGGTCGTGTTCATTTTTTTTGGGATGAGAATAGGTGGAAACATTTTTTTTTTGTTTCTCAGTTGCCAAACACGGCCTAAATTATTGCCAAAAAAAAAATACCGAGTAAATTTGACGAACACTTTTGTTATTTTAAAAACTTAAAAAAAACACCTCTCATTTTAAAATTTTCAAAATTGTCATAAAATCACACTACCATAAAACGAACACAATCTTATTTTAAAGTAAAAGCCTCAAAATAAATATTTAATTTTGGAAGAGTCTAGGATTTTTCTATAGTGTGGTCACGTGTATTTGACAATTTTGTTAATAAAAATAAGGAAGAATTACCACTAAGTACTAATTTAACTTTTCATGTACCCATAAGGGTCAATTAGTTTATAATAAACTCAAAACTTCCATCCTAATGATTTCATGGATTGATTACTCTCATTCCAACCATTTTCTGAACTGATTAGTTCTATATTTAAAAAAGCTATAAAATGTTAGATTACTAAATTGCCCTTTTCATTTCTAACCCTATTCTCTCTCTCTCTCTCTCTACATTTGTGAGATATCTCTGTTCTCTTTCTTAAGTACCGCCACCGCCGTTCTCTATACCCACTGCCATAGTCATCTCATCCTCTATCGCCTTTCTAAATCTCCACCACCATAGTCGTTCTCTATCTCGTATTCTCCATCGTCGTCGTTTCACTTCGTCACAAGCCATCGTCGTCGTCGTCATCGTCATCTTCGATTCACCATCAGCCATCACCATCGTCGTTGTCTTCACCATAGTCTTCGTCATCCCATTGTCATCTGTATAAGCTCCGTGTCTCTCTCTATCTCTCCGTCGATTTTCAATTGGTATTTTCCATTTTTCGATTTTTGTTGATTTCAATTTTGATTACCATTTACAGAAATCAATTTTTAAGGTTTTGGGTGATGAAATAATTGATGAGATTATTTCATCTATATCTCCTACATCAATGATGATTTTGGTATTTTCAATCAACCATTTTTGTAAGTTTTCTCAATCTCTCTCTATCTCTATATCTATCTGTCGATTTCAATTTTTTTTTTTTTCGATTTTTTGTTTGATTTTGATTTTGATTTCATATGTAGAAATCAACTTTTTAGGGTTTAGGGATGGATTTTCGGTCTCCTCCATCAACAACCACTGGAAAATTGTTAGCTTCATTTCAATTCGATCGTTTTTTTTATTCTTGTTTCGTCGAAATCGATTGTTGATATATATCAGTTTTTGTGCATGAATTTTTTGTTTTGTTTTTAATAATTTTGCTGCTGAAGCCAAAGAATTTTTCGGTGAAGTTATGTTTTTCATTTTTTCTCTTTTTCCCCATGTTCGGATTGAGTGTTACATTCAACACATACGGTTTGTGTTTAGTCAGACAATGTGTTTGGATTGATTAGAAGTTTAGTCCTCATCAATTCAAGTTATGATATTTTGGATTTAAATTTGGTTGAGTTAGTTCGTTAAAGTTTTCGGATCAATGAGAAGCTATCTTCTATGCCTGGATTGATAGTTCATTATCTCTCACGTATAGCTCATGCGTATTTTGTGTTTTTAAATATGTGATAATATCAGACAGTGTTACATTAAACACCCATTTGAATTTTTGATTTTTGGCATTTTTAAAAGTGTTAAACAGTGTTACATTCAACACGCAGACAGTGTCACATTCAACACGCACTTTGATTTTTTGATTTCTTGTTCCCCTATGTTCAGATTGAGTATTACATTCAACATGTAGACTATTGGCCCAGTGGAATACCCAAGAGGGGAAGGGGTGAATTGGGTATTTAAAAATTATCAGAATAAAAAATTCAATAAATCAAATAATTAATTTTAATCCTAAATTAATTATTATCTTTATAACACAGCGGAATACATTAATCAACTAGGTGCACACCAAATAACAAAAATAAATAAAGTAAATATTGTAGCACACCAAGATATATCTTGGTTCACCAAGCTATTCTTGGCTAGTCCATTCCTCCGAGCCTTACGAAGATTCGCACCCACTAATTCTCAAGATCCCTTTAAAGGTTGGAACAAAACCCACACACTGATTCTTTTACAGTCTCAGAATCAACCTTTACAATATCTTTTTCTCAGGCTAAAGAAGAACCTCTACTTTTTACAAGCTAAAGAATGACCTAATTCTTTTTAACACTAAGGCCAAAGAATCAAAATCTCACTAATCACTCCAAATATCATTTTACCCGGTAAGGATTGAACCGTTACAATAATCACTCAAAAATGCAATTTTATCCAGGAAGAATTACTACCTCAATCTCTTTATAGGAAGAGATTGAAACTCGACAACCCCTGATTAAATACCCCTAACAGTATTTAACCCGTCACACAACTCATCAATACAAATTGATAAGTAAGAAATCTCACTCGGAGTTTCTACCACACCAAATAAATAATAACTCAATTAATATCCCAACTAGTGATAGAAAAATATGAGATAGAAAAATCTGATTTTAAACAAGATATGGGTAGAAAATAATTAAACACGTAATCAGATTCAAGAAATTGTTTGTAAAATATTTTCTTCAATAAAAATCAAAAACAATTTCTAAGATCAATTTTCAATAATAAATAAGTAATGCACAATAAAAATTAATTAGAAAGAGCTCACTCGGAATCCACAGAAAGAATAATTAGAACGATGTAATTTCAAATCCGGTAATAACAAAGATTAATCGCAATTTAATCTTCAAGATTGCCTCTCAGAATAGCTCACACAATATCTCAGATTGATAACTCTTAGAACAACACAATATGATATTTATCTCTTTAGCTCACTTCTCTTGTTAATGATATAAGAAATTCGCAAGTCTACTTAAGGGAGAATGAAAACAGCCTTCTAACGACTAGTTCACATGTGTCATGATAATTAATAACACTTTTAGATTCCTTATATCATAATGAATTGATTTTGATTCAATTCACTTAATAACAACTTTCAAATATTTCAATTAAACCCCCCAAATATTTCTCTATCTCAATTAATTAGAATATAAATAATTTTAAGTACTAAATTGAGAAATATTAAAAATTGATGAACCAAATCAATAGGATTTAGATTTTAGGTGAAATATATCTTAAATATAAAAATATCCCGAAATCTCTCTCAAATCCTAACAAAAAACGGCTACTTTTGAATATAATATCGGAATAAATAGAATCCTGAAACAATGTGTCCGGTTGACCGGTTAGTTGACTGCTAGATTAAGGTTGTAGCAACATCTCTACTATTGGTCGACTTGTTTGTCGACTTGTAAATTCAGAGAGTTCGTTTTGCCTTCACCGGTCGACCTACCTGTCAACTTGGAGATTCAAAGAGTTCGTCTTCTCTTGGTCGGTCGACTTAGAGATACAGGTTCTTTCAGCTGCTTGGTCTGGTCGACTCAGCAGTCGACTTGCGTCTTCTGGATCTCTTTTCTGAACTCGTTTTTAACTTATTCTTTTTTACGTTTTCGCCCCTTTAACCATTTTCTCTTCTAAATTAGTTCCATTAATCTTCTTATATTCCATTTTAGTCAATTAAAAATATTTTTTTTCAAATCACATATTGGAGCAAATAATTTCACTTAATCAAAATACACATAAATAATAAATACTTTTTGTGTCATGTGTGTTCCTAATTGGGATATTAAGAGTTAAATTCACATGAGTTGTTTTTCCTAATTTTTTCAAACTCTTAATTCTTCATCATCTTCAACATCATCATTTAGCATCCATTTAATTTGTCATCATCTTCATCACTGGAACTTAAATAACTGAAATACTCAATTAAAACGTTAGTTCCACCAAAACATTAACATTTAATTGTTAATCAAAATCTTAGGATCAACATAGACAATGTCAAATTTAGAAGTATAGCACTCAACATTTTAGAAGTGTAACATTCAATCCAACACTTCGCAATTTGAATTTCTGAAAATCGAAGAAGTGTTACATTCAACACATATTGAAACAATGGGGTTCAATTGTTTGAATTTTTTAAATAATTGATTTTTCAGAATAACAGACAATATTATATTCAACACGTAGACAATGTTATATTTAGCACACACTTTACATTTTGAATTTTGATTTTTTGCAATTTTAAAAGTGTTAGACAGTGTTACATTCGACACATAGACAGTATTCAACACGCACTTTGAATTTTTGATTTCTCTTTCCCCAATGTTCGGATTGAGTGTTACATTCAACACGCACAGTGTGTATTAGTTCAGATAATGTGTTTGGATTGATTAGAAGTTTAGTCCTAATCAATTCAAGTTATGATGTTTTGGATTTAAATTTGGTTGAGTTAATTGATTAATGTTTTTGGATTGATGAGAAGATCTCTTCTATGGTTGGATTGATAGTTCATTATCTCCTATGTGTAGCTCAGACAATGTTACATTCAACATGCACGTAACTTTTATTTCGAAACAAATTGGTTCAATCAGATTATATTTAACAATATTAAAATTGATTTTGATAATAGTAAACATTTTTTTTACACTCAAAATGCATAATGTTTTTGAATATTTTGGCAAATTGATTGAATCAAACAGTGTCACATTTAGAAGTGTAACATTTCAACAATTTAGAAGTGTAACATTCAATCAGACACTTTGCAATTTGAATTTTTGGCAATTTTGGAAGTGTTATATTCAACACACACTGAAAGAATGGGGCTCAATTGTTTGAATTTTCTAAATAATTGAATTTTGAGAATATTAGATAGTGTTACATTCAACACACACTTTGAATTTTGAATTTTGGCGACATCAGGAAGTGTAATATTCAACACGCATATTTGTTTTTGAATATGTGACAATATCAGACAGTGTTGCATTTAACACGCATTGAAACAATGGGGTTCAATTGTTGAATATTTCTAAAAAATGATTTTCGAAAAACCCTGAAACATGCGTAAATAGTTTGCGCAGGTTTAGGGAGGAAAGTGTAAAAAAAAGAAGTAAAATTTGAATCTAAAATAAAATAAGAGGGTAAAAAATGTTTACTGATTTGAAACCCTAGCCGAATGTAATCCTTAACTTTCATCCCCGTGACTGTGGGAGCTTCATCGGTTTGTCAACAAGGACCGGCGAAAGACGAACGGCAATGGATGAACGGCGACGGCGGACGGAGAAGGACGAACGGCGACGATGAACGGCGAATAGCGAAGGACAAACGATAAGGAAAATGGTGAAGGCAAAAGGCAAAGCAAACGGCAAAGGCGAAGACAACGGTGACGATGAATGCGAACAGTAATGGCGAAGATAATAGCGGCAGACCGGCTAAGTGATCGATGATTTCAATTTCGTTTGATTTTGATTTTTTGTTTGATTTCAAACAGTATCTGTCGATTTCAATTTTGGTTTTCGATTTTTTGTTTGATTTCGATTTTGATTTCATATGCAGAAATCGATTTTTCGGGTTTAGGGATGGATTTTCGGTCTCCTCCATCAACGACCATTGGAGGCGAATGGCAATGGCAAAGCGAGGGGAGGAGATGATGCGCTTTGAAACAGAGATGGATTTAGGCGTGAATGACAAATGAGGAGTATTTTGGTCAGGAAAATACAATGGGAGTTATTGGCGAAAAAAAAAAAACAAGTGGGCTTGATTGGTACATGAAAACCTATAAAGGGACCTCTTGGTAGATACCCCTAAAAATAATGATAAAATTTGGTACAACAACAATTTATGCTTTCTATAATGATAAACTTGAGGATACCGGCGTAATAGTTTCATGTGATAGTATACTAGATTGTTTAGAAAGACATATTAGATAATCGTTAATTTAAATTTTTTGAATTTGATTATGTATTACAATCATCATATGTTTTATGAATTTATACTCTACATGCATACAAAGCATGAAAAATAGGGATAGAATTTAATTGAACGTAAGTCACTTGATTTGGAAAAGTTTAGATATTAGAACATAAACGAAAGCATGTCTCTACTGTTTTTCCAAATTTTTTGGAAATAAAAATTATTTATTTGTATTCTTCCTAAAATTTTAGGACAAAATAAAAAAAATAGAAACACCAACACGGCCCTAAAATGTAAAAGTCACACCAAGCTAGAACCAAAAGTGTGATATAGGGATGACACTAGTTCGGTTTCGGTCCGGTTTCATATAAAACCAAAATTTAAACCACTAAAAATATATCAAATTAAAACCACAACCAAAATCGTCGGTTCGATTTTAAAAGCAAACTATTTAAATTTACACAAAACCAAAATCGCAAACCGCAAAGCCATTTAAAAATTTTCAATTTCATAAAAACCAAAAATAAAACCAAAATCATAGATTGTTCTTTTTTTATATATAAACAAAAATATAACTAAAATATCTAACATAAATTCTAAAAAAAAAACCCACAAAATAATTATAATTAAAGTTTTCAACTAGGAACCATAACTAAAGTTTCTAAATAATAACCATAATTAAACTACAATAGTAGGCCATAACATTCAAAATCAAATTCTTCAAAACAAAAGCAGCGATAATTTTAATCGTGTAAAAAGTAAGCAAAGATGTGAGAAACATAGTTCGATAATGGTGGTGGGCTAGTGGCAGTTGAGGTCCAAATTATGTGCCGGACTAGTTACAAGCCTGCGGTGCTGATTAGAGAAAGAGAAGATTCAGAAGAGAGGGACTAAGGAAGGAAAGGAGAACAGAGTCAAATGAGAAGTTGGAAATGGTTGTGAAATTTGTGAAGAGAGGAACTGAGGGAGGAAAGGAGAACATAGACGAATTGAAAGTCGGGAATGGCTATGCGATTTGTGAAGAGAGGGACTAAGGGAGGAAATGAGAACATAAACGAATGGGAAGTCGGGAATGGCTATGCGATTTTTGAAGAGGGGGACTAAGGGAGGAAAGGAGAACAGAGTCGAACGGGGAGTTGGGAATGGTTGCGCAATTTGTGAAATGAATAAGGATGAAACCCTAACACCTTTTACCCACATACATATAAGAGGGACCAAAAGTGTAAATAAATAAACACACACACACACATATAAAATGAGGGTATTGGTGGCCGTTAAATAAGCGCTGCCACTTTCACCGCAAGCGTACGGATCAAGTTTTAGTATAATGGACCTTTCGGTCGGGCATCGTATCCACAGGGATTGGTGTTGTTACTGTCGAGTATCGCGATTGTCATAACCTGACTTTATCTAGGTGACAAAAATAGAATTTAATTTAATACTAATACTAAACTAAACTAAAATACTAATTAAGTTAACTATACTATAAATACTAATTTGAGATTGTTTAGGAGAGTAGATTTCCTAGGGATTAACTTTATTTACTTAAATGCGTTTGATTTTGTTTTAGTTAACATTAACGGCGTTCGGCATATCAGACAATCTCGGTTCGTAAACTCCCTCGCCACCTTTTCCGAGTGTAAGACGGGGGAATACGTGACTTCTTGTCAACGCTGAAGTCCCCCTCAACGTCTTAACGACTCTAGATCACGTGAGTCTCGCCCCAACGTCATCGATTCCACACTTTCTAACGCCCTCCCGGGTCGTTAGATTGTTGTGTCGTGTTAACCCTAGTCCGAATCCGGGGTTACCTCTCCCGAGTGTCAAACCTTATATTCTCAATATATCTAAACTAGCATATAATTATAGAAAACACGGCAATATAATCAACATACGAAGAACAACCAAGAACGAAACACAAATTTAACTAAAACTACATTTTCATAAATAATACATTAATTCCTATTACAATCCATGTTTAACTCATGGCCCTAACCGTTTATACAATGTAAAACGAGCTAAACATGCTTAACAACTACCAAAATGAAGAAAACAAAGAGAAGAAATGAGTGACTTAGCCTATATCCGAAGAATTGGCATTAGAACCGTCAAACGATCGCTTCCCTCTTCATCCTCTACCTCGGGTTGAGAGCTCTCCCTAAAAAATCCCTAATCCTACTCCTATAATATGGCCTAAGGCCATAAGGACTGAAGAGGGAGGAAGAGAGGAGGAGAGAAGAGCATAAATAGGCCAAAAAATATCTCCAAAATATCTATTCTGCGTAGAGGATTTCGCCTAAGCAAAGTTAGGTTGGTTAACATTCTGCCGGATTTTCGCCTAGGCGAAGAAAAATTTGCCTAGGCGAAGTTATTGTAGGTTTTTAATTTTGTTTTGACTGTAACTTTTTCATACAAACTCCGATTGAGGTGATTCAAAAATCTATGGAAAGCTAAGAAAAATATCTACAACTTCTATGTTTTGAGTGTTTCTAAAATTGGATTGAATCATAGTCCAAAATAGTCTTGAAGTTACAACACCTGTACCGGCTTTGCAGGTTTGGTGACCGCCTAGGTGAAGAAATAGGCGGTGGACTTGAAAATGTTCTCAGCATCTTCATAGTCTAGGCGGAGGTCTGGATGCCTAGGCAGTGGGCTTCTTTCATAATGTTGCCTTCTTGCTCATTTATCTGCTGTAATTTCGTCCGCTTTGGTTCGATCACATCGTTTTCGCTCCGATTTCATACATTTTCACCCCACGCACTTATTTTAATACAAAAAGAATAAAAATATATTAAAACATATAAAAATAACTATAAATGTACTAAAAAACTAACAAATTCGGATTGAAAATACATAGGTAATTTACACCTATCAGGTATATATGTAATAAAAATATGTTTAAAATATCGGTTTTACAGTTTTGAGGCTTGGTTCGCAGGTCGGTTTCGTGCTTCGATTTCCCAGTTTCTATCCTAAAATAAAAATTAAAACCACTTCAGTTGCTTATTTCAAAATTAAAACTGCAACTAAACTATTTAGTCGATTTTAAAACTAGACCATTCGGTTTGATTTCTCATGGTTACCCATCGGTTTTTTTTTTGCATCCCTAGTGTAATTTGCTCTTATATGATAATGGACTCTCGGTAGACAACCACAAGACTAACCTTTCAAGACATTATTAATAAAGCAGATAAGAAGCTGAACTAACCGTTTTGCACCTCTATATAAACCCTCATCCATTCATCATCTCAAAACACCCCACTTTTAGCCTCAAACCCAAAGCTTATTTAAAAATGGCTCATTTCAACACCTTCTTCTCTCTTTTATTACTCTTCAGTCTCTCCATGAGTGGAAACAAAATGGGGTCCGCGGAGGCACGCCACCTGGAGGCGACCTTGCCGGGGATTCCTAAGCCGGAGTTGCCAGAGACTCCTAAGCCGGAGCTTCCTAAACCGGAGTTGCCGGAGACTCCTAAGCCGGAGTTGCCAGAGACTCCTAAGCCAGAGATTCCTAAGCCGGAGTTGCCGGAGACTCCTAAACCGGAAATTCCTAAGCCAGAGTTGCCGGAGACTCCTAAGCCGGAGTTGCCAGAGATTCCTAAGCCGGAGCTTCCTAAACCGGAGTTGCCGGAGACTCCTAAGCCGGAGTTGCCAGAGACTCCTAAACCGGAAATTCCTAAGCCGGAGTTGCCGGAGACTCCTAAACCGGAAATTCCTAAGCCAGATTTGCCGGAGATTCCTAAGCCGGAGTTGCCGGAGACTCCTAAGCCAGAGATTCCTAAACCGGAGTTGCCGGAGACTCCTAAGCCGGAGTTGCCAGAGACTCCTAAGCCAGAGATTCCTAAGCCGGAGTTGCCGGAGACTCCTAAGCCGGAGTTGCCGGAGACTCCTAAGCCAGAGATTCCTAAGCAAAAGTTGCACAAAATTTCTAAGCCCATCGTGCCAGAGCTGCCAATAACATTGCCTAAACCAGAAATGGCTTCCCTACAGGAATTTCCACATATCCTGGAGCTTCCAAAGCCCACATTGCCAACCATTCCGGGGGTTGATCATCTCCCCACAGAATTGCCTATCCCTACTCATTCAACCACTACTCCTTGACTCGTTGGCCGGCATTGCTTGATCGGGTGAACTTATGCGTCTAATATATCAGCATGTAAGTAAGAAGAAACTACTCTATTTATATGATTCTAATTTGGATGTTATTAAAAATGTGTGGTTGCTTATGAGTGATGCTTGTAATTTGTACTTCCTATTTACATTTTATATTAAAAGGTGATGTTGTGTTGAGCTTTATTTTGCTCCTTTTATGGAACTTCTGATTCGTAAAATAAATATGATACATTTTCATGGAATATAGCACTAAATTTGAAAGGGAAAAGGAAAGAACAGTTCAAGTTACAAGTTTTATTTCTTATCGAGTTTTATCTATTACTACTTACTTACTTGGACATCCCAAGGAAAAGAAAAGAAAAAAAACAAAAAAACTACTGGTTGTACATGGGTCTTCCATAATTAATTTCTTCCTAATTACCATTACAGCCAGATTATTATTATTTTTTCCAAAGTAGACCTGCATATTTGTCTAATTCATGAAATCAACTACCCCTGACTAGATATTCCCAATAAAATATAATCCACACACAACTTACCAATTATACAAATTGATAAGTTTTTCCAACTTGGAACTTCTACCACCTCAGATTAAATTTATACTCGAATAATGTTCCGATATACTAGAGACAGAAATAAGTGAGAATATCAAAATCTGATTTTAATATAAGCGGATAGCACACAATTTAGCATGTAATTAGATTTTCACAAGAAATTATTTCAAAATATTTTCAAGCCATTTAAAGTTCAAAAAAATATTTTCAAAGATCAAAATTCCAAGCAGTAAATAATAATATCAAATATCAATTAAAAGCAAATATTTGGAACAATCTCATCACGATACCACCTAATGAATGTAAATTGAATCATAATGAGACTCTGGATCGGTGATAGTAACAATTCACAACAATTTCCTCAAGAACAATTCTCAAAAATAATCTTTCAGTATTTTTTTAGAATAATGACTCTCAGAAAGTTCAGGAACTGAATAACTCTTGATTAATCGAATGATTGGGATATGAAATAAGTGAAAACCGTAGGTCTATATATAGAGGTTTGAAACAGACCCTCCAATGACTAGTTTTCACATATCATGACATTTAATTGCTCTTATAGATCCTTTATATTGTTATGACTTAATGCTTGTTCAATTAACTCAATTATAAATTTTAAATCATTCAATTTAATCCCTCAAATATTTCTCAATCTCATATAGATAGGATAGAAAGAATTAAATGTACTAATTTGAGAAATAATCAAAATATATGAACCATATCTTTAGGGACATCAAAATAGCAACCATATATCTTCAATAACATCAATTCCCTAAGATATCTTTTAGATTTTAACCATAAAACGACTAGCAACAATTACTTTTTAATTAAATCTATGAAATCCTCCAAATCTGAAACAGACCTATCGGTTGACCGACTAAAGTCTATAGGTCGACTGATCGATT
Organism: Eucommia ulmoides; assembly: GCA_016647705.1. Classification (NCBI taxonomy): domain Eukaryota; kingdom Viridiplantae; phylum Streptophyta; class Magnoliopsida; order Garryales; family Eucommiaceae; genus Eucommia; species Eucommia ulmoides. The sequence continues at coordinate 14,070,144 of CM028331.1, forward strand.
CAAGTTGAAGCCCAAGCCAAAAGTTCTTGCCAATCGGTCGACCGATACTCTATGGTCTGTCGACCGATTGATTAAGGATGCTCCCTAAGCCAAATTTCAGTTGTAGTCAATCGATCGATACTCTTCGGTCTGTCGACCGATATTTCTTGGTCGGTTAACCGATCGATCCAAATAATTGATCATTTTCCAGCCTACACCCATCAGTTGATCGATCATCCCAGGTAGGTCGACCGCTCATTGCTGGATCACTATTTTGTTAATTAAATTTTACTCCAATCTTTGACGTTTTTGTTTCTTTAACCAATTTTTTTTTTCAGTTAACTTAATTAACACATAAACATAAATCCATTTTTGTGTTGTGTGTGATCCTAATTAGGATACATTAAGAGTAAAAATTAACCTGAGTCGTTTTCACTTAGATTCTTGAAAATCTTTGGTCTCTTATTGCTCGTCTTTTTATTAGTCTCTTGTATCCTTAACCATCTTCAATAATTTCTTCATGATAAAATCGTCAATTAAACTTTAACACTGAAACACTCAATAAACTCATTAGTTCTACAAAAAATATTATTATTTAATTGTCCATCAAAATCTTAGGATCAACACAAGTTTTTTGTTGATCATGTTTGCTTGATCCTGAGGATCACTATTTGCTTGGTGAAAACAATCCAATTGATGGGTTCTTTATTGGGAAGCTAAATGTGCCTCCATCAAATATGGTAGATGATTGGGAGACAAATTCATCTCTCTACTAACTTCGGCGTATTCAAGAGCGGCTCTTGGGATATGGTTAATTCTTTTCTAAGACCAAGTAGATTTCACTATAGAATCTAGCTGGGAGTCGACATTGTTGGCTTGTTAGGAAAGTGGGGGCACCTGTTACCCTCGGAGTACCATTTTTTCTCGACGAAGTTCCTTTCTCGCTACGAAGTTACTCGACCTCGCACTTGAGCCTTTGTTTGTCATTCGTAGAAGAGATGTTCTCACGTCAGACTCCTCGTCATTCATTTTTCATGTCTTGTTCCTCGATGTAAGGAGACATGTAATCCTATGGAAATGGTGGTGGCAATGGCCATTACGTCTGCCCATCGATTCTTTGAATGTTGAGGGAGATATCACGAATCTCCCTCTTTAGTTTAAAAAAATAAGACATGAGACTCATCAAAGGGTCTGTTATCCAGATCCTCCATATCGAATGGTTGTCTATCATTTTCTTACTCACTTGTCATGAATCTGGATTGAAAGATGGCAAAAAAATTTCTCTAAGGTATGAGAAACAGTTAATCGTTTCCCATAGATGGTATCAATCTGATGATGGCTAAAAATGGTAAGCCAAATAAGGTCTTCTTTAATATTGGAATATGATCTTCCTAAGATTTATGTTTTTGCCACAAAATGAATTGCGTGAGATTCTGTCGGTGTTGTACTTTTGCTACAAGAGTAAGTAGTGTTTCTAGGTAAATTTTTGCATAGTGATATCCAGAAAAAAAAAGTGAACGTACCTTCGCTAGACCACTTTTGTCGTATTTATAGGAGTGAAAAGACTTATTTGCAAGTCTTCCATAAATCTTGGTCATTTTCCCTTAATGCCCATGATATTCACGGGATTGAGTAATGAACCGAAAAAAAATAAAATTGAATTCCCTTTCTATTTACAACAGGATTTGTTAAATGTTCCCAAGTAGGCATTAAGCCCCGAGCACGGGACGGGTTCGAGGCATCCTTGGATGTTCTTGGCAATTTGTTGGGGTCCTAGGCAAAGTCACCAATAATATAGGACAAGATACACTCTGCTCTAATATAAATATAGCTCAACACTCTGCCTTTTATCATGGGTAATTAATTATATAGTCCTCCAAAGATAGTGAAATTGGAAAAAAGACATTTCACACAATTGTTTAAGTTTTTAGTTCTCATAGAGTTTGTAGAAAAATGTTCCTAATATTACCCCCAACTATTCACTCATATTTACAGATTTTGTCATTTTGGTCTTTGCAATAAGACAAAAGTAATGAACTTTCTATATTTACAATAAGAACATCATCATTACAAAATCTCTTCTCACAAGTATGAAAAAATTGAAGATTTCGAAAAAAAATAAATCAAAATAACCTAAAAAAATTTACACGATGATGTAATCATATTTTTTTTGTCCACTTTAAAATAATACGTAGACGTTAACGAAAATCTTAATTACTGGAGGTGAAATACATTAACGTAAATGTTCAAACAATATATCTTGCCTATATTGCTAACTATGATTTGAATCACACATTTGAATCTCATATTCATATTGTGCTTTAGCGTTAACGCATATTATTTTTTGGGAGTTTTGTGTGTTGATGTTAATGGAACTTCATTTTTTAAATCCCTGTGTGCTTACATTAACATTAATTCACCATATTTGATATTTTGTCTTTTTGGCTTGGTGTGCCCTAACGATAATGCTAATTCTTTGACTTTGTGTTAACGTTAATACATTTGTGTATTAACATTAACACATATTCCCCATTTGCTTGTGTGTGTTAGCGTTAACGTAGTTTTATTTTTTGGGAATTTTGTGTGTTAACGTTAATATGATTGTACCGTATCTGCTGTTTGTGTATTTGGATTGGGTGGTCGTTAACGTTAACGCATTTTATGTTCTTTTTGTGTGTGTATCAAACATTTCATACAAAAAATATATCATATTTAAACCTAAAAAAAAAGGTATAACACATTAACATTCATGTAAAAATGTGTGTTAACACGTGCGTGAACATAGTATTTTTAGATCTAAAAAAAATTCAGGCCTTGAATTTTTCAACAAAATAATAAAAAAATCATTGAACAAATCAGATCTAGAGAGAGAGAATAGTGGCAAGGTAAGGAGATTAGAACAATGACATGACGGCGGTAAACGGCGAAACAATTTGACTTGCGGTTAAGGGTTGGCCACAAAGATTGTTAACGACGAACATGGTAACGATTGTTAACAACAATGTACATGGCTCATGAGATGGCATTGGTGTTGTTCTTAAAAAGAATTTGAGAACATATAAAAGAGAAAAGAAGTATTAAGCCACGAATAATCGCATTTATGAAAGAAAAAAAAAGTCTATGTGGAAATACAAATGGCACATCCACCATCCCCTCATCAAAAACCTCTGAAAAGAATCCAACTCCATGTGCAGTTTAAACAAATGCCCGTCAACAATATGGGTCTAAAATGATATATCTATAGAATTTATATGTCGAGAGAGAGAAAGAAAAATGATAGGTAGACCTTATAATAAGAAAAGGAAGAAGAAAGAAAAGATCTAAAGAAACAAAGAGAGGAGAGACCATCCCATAACCATGCTCCCAAACATAATCTCTGGCTGACTTACAATAATCTCAGTGGGACATTGCCCATTTCGTTGCATTCGTTGGAGATCTAGAATCTATGGCTGAAGAATCAGTGAAATAGGTTTTCCGGTACGATCGATGTGTTGTCGTTAATGACCTAGTTGTTGTAATTTTGGCTTCACGCCAAAAGTGGTGGTATGCTAATTTTCGGCCGAGAGAGAAGATAAAGAGAGAGAGAGACTAGGGTTTGAAACGATGGTAGAGAGGATAAAGAAAGAGAGACAATGAACGTGTGCTAGTCTGCTAGAGAGAGGGGCTAAGAGAGAGAGAGAGAGAGATGCAGTCCATGTGGATTAGGGATTTTCAACATTTATATATATAAGGGTAAAATAGCTCTTGCATTGAATCGGTCAATAGTCAAAGGACTAAAAACTTAATTAATTGTACTGATAGGTTCAAAAGTCAAGATAACTTTTTGTTTGGGTTTGTTCGTACACCATAAATATCTCCTTTATCATTTAAGCCAAAAAAAAATGTTGAAATAGAAGAAAAAAGGAACATGTATGTATGCTTCTTATCTCAACATTGAGTGGAGAGTATGTTTTTGCAACTCAGACTGAAATATTTGTTATGTCCTTATTCATTGAGTTCTATACCAACGTTGTACTTTGCCTATAAATCCGTGTGCTTATTTCCATACATTTTTTGTTACTATTTGTGTGTATTGCAGGAAGAAATTTCGCTGATTAATCAATAACAATCCATCCGTCACTTGGTTTGAATCTTAGGAGAAAAATTTAGAAAGTGGAGAGAGTGAAACTACTTTCATGATCACATAATTGAACCATTGACCAGATTATGTCTATTTTTACCACTTTGGTGGACTTTGGCAATTGTTTATCATTGTTTTGGCACGTTAACGGCCGTTAAGGCCCAGTTTGGTAACCATTTCCATCCCATTCCATTCTCAGATTTTTGGGAATTCTGTTTGGTAATAGCGTTTGGTAATTTTTGTTTCCGTTTCCATTTCATTCCCATTTTAGAATTATGCCCACTTTTTTCTTAAGAAATGAGAAACAAAAAAAAGTTGTTTTTCATTATTCCCATTCCATTTCCAAAACCCATGATCACTATTCACCTACCGGCCGACCACCGCCCGCCGCTGCCGACCGCCGTCCGCCGTCGCCGCCGCCGGTCATCTCCGGCGACCGTCGCCGGTCACCGTCCGGCCGGAATTTTTCCGGCCACTTCCGGCAGTCGCCGGCGACGGCGCCACCGCCGTCCGGTCATCGCCGGCGGGGGCACCGCCGTCTCCGACGCCGGAGAACCGTCGCCGGCCGGCCGGCGACGGCGCCACTGCCGTCAGGCCAAAACTGAAAAGAGAAAAAAAAGAAAAAGAAAAGATTTTAGGATAAAATCGTTACCAAACACAATTCCCTTCCCAAAACAAAAAAAAAATTATCGTTACCAAACGCAACTCTACTCCCAAAAAGAAAACAAAATTCCTATCCCATCCCATCCCATTCCCATCCCACTGCTGGAATTAAAATAGAAACGGTTACCAAACGCCACCTAAGTGATCGTTTTGTTGGTGAAAGTAAACTACAAAATTTTGATTTATTGCGAGCACTTAAGAAAAAGATTTTTTTAGGCTAATACCTATTTTTGCCAGACATATTAAAATGGATCCCAATGAACAAAGCCCATACTAATTAAAACCCATTGATTTATTTAAATTTTAAGAAAATACCTTGAAATAACTTTCATAAAATTAATTGTGCAGTAACTTTTACTAAATACATATTCTCTAACTATATCAACAACAGCATAATAAATGGAGGGATGCAAATATTACTGCCCAGCAACAATGTTAATAACAGCATAATGAATGATGGATGCAAATGTTACTGTATAGCAATAATGTCAACAACAACATAATAAATTGAGAATGTAAATGTTACTGTACAACAAACAATTACTATATATCAATTGAGTTTTTCTTTAAATTTAAAGACTACATAAGTATAAGAATGAATTAGTAATGAGTCTTGGGGTCCATTATAAAATATCCTAAGAAAAATTAAGCGGCAAAATTGAGACAATAAAGGAGGTTTCCTATTATTGTCTTTTGTTTTAAATTTTCATTTTTTAAAAAAAATCATACTATGGAGTAATTTAGTTCAATTTTTATCAATTTCTTTCTTGATTTATCTATAATGTCTCAATTAAAAGTCACATGATATGCACATGCCATTTTTCACTTTGAGGACCAGTTAGGAATCTGGGTGTAACTTAAAGGACCATCGGGATAAAAAAAAAATTGACAATAACAAATCAATTCCATAGTTCAATCTCAAAACTCAAAACAACAACAACAACAACTAAGCCTCTTTTCTAGTTATGTAGGGTCGGTTACATGAATCCATTTACATCATAGAGATCGATTAAGGGCCATCTCTTCCGTCAGGGTTAATGTCGCTAAATCATTGCTAATAGTTTCATCCCACATCAGGTCTACTTCTTTCTCTAGTAGTCCCCTGAACTTGAACAAAATCACATTTTCTCACTGGTGCTTCTATGGGTCTTCTATGCACATACCCAAACCATCGTAAACGATTTTCTCTAATTTTCTTTTCGATGGGTGCTATCTCTGAATTCCCTCTAATAGTTTCATTCTTAATTTTATCCATTCTTATCTTCCCACCCATCTATCGCAGCATCCTCATTTTTGTCACCCCAATTTTTTGGACATGATTCATTTTTACTGCCCAACATTCTAAATAATAAAAAAGCATTGGTCTTATAGCAGTTTTGTAGAATTTTTCTTTAAATTCCAACTGTACTTCTCTACTTTAACCAACTTGCCTTGATTCTATGTGTAATATCCTCTTCGATTTCGTCATTACTCTGAATCATTGAACCTAAATATCTAAAATGATCAACCTTCGGTACCTCCTCGTCTCCAATTTTGACCGCACCACTGTCTCTTCGGGCATTACTAAAATTGCAATGCATGTATATATTCCATCTTATTTCTACTAACCTTCAAACCTTTAGACTCTAACGTTTCTCTCCATCTTTCTAACTTAGTATAGACTCTCCTGTAGTGAAACTGTCCATCTTGAGCTTTTCATTATTTCTTATGACGCTTTCCCTTTGACCACTCAAGCATTTTGGTTAGGGTTAGTACATATTAGGCATATAATCATTTAAGTGTATTATTCATTCATTGAACATTTACCGAATCACATATAATTAATCACCGAATCACATATAATCACGTAATTTAATATATGCGCGATATCCTCAACATGTATAATTTTTGTCAAGTATTTAATTCATTATTATACAATCCATTAAACCAGCATTATGACGTTATCAAAAATTAACAAACCACAAATACATAATCCATACTTCTTTGGGTTCGCGGGAGACCCAATACAAAATACATTGAATGATCCCCACAAAGTGCATCGAGAATAGGTAACGACATGTAAAGACTGGTATTTTGAGACTGATTTTTTGCTACTTAACACACTTGGCATGGTCTCACATTATTGCCGACAACTTTATTTAATTGCGACGAATGGTAGCTTACCTCAACTAGAGCTTTGGCCTTCCCCCCCCCCCCCCCCCTCCCCCCCCCCCCCCCCCCAAAGTGCCTGCTCAAGCCTCTATTGTGAAGTTCACACATGTTCTAATCATGCAAAGATATGTTGAATGTAACCCATATGGTTAATCTTGTATTTATACATTCAGTGGGTTTTATTTGTAAAATATTTCATTCTTAAGTATTAGTAAAATGCATTTTGATATTTTCTTTATATATCAATGTTGTTGTAGACCCTGAATATAAAGTTAAAATTTCTTAACTCTTTAATGTGATTAAAAAGTAGAGACCAAATAAATTCCATAACATGTATTCTAAATTGTTTCTAGTCGGTATTGGATTCCTGAAATTGGTATTCAATGATCTAGACAAGCTTGTTGGGGTTTTTTATATTATGAGAATGGTTGGTCTCAAACTATTAGTATAAGATACTAGAAGCAGTCACAAAGACGACTTACTAGTATAGTAAGAGGTTGATCATCATCCTTAATATCCTGCATGGTAGCTTTACTAATTGTCAAAATAAGATATAAGAGATACGATTCTATTTGTGGTATTTTTACTTTGGATACTATATATGACATATGTGAGTTTTTATACTTCGATAATACTAAGTGTTGTTTCTATCCACGAAACTTCAGAGGTATGAGAGGAGAGATGAGAGAATGGAGTTGTTGAGTTAGAGAGTCGAGACTGAGAGAGAGTCAAGAGATTAGAGAAGATGACTGAAGAAGTGAAGTGATGAGAATGGAGCAAGAGAAGAGGTAAGCAGTAAGAGCAGGAACACTTAATCGGTAAAATAAATGTTTCGTATGTATTTACACTTTAACCCTAGTATGTATGTATATATATTAGTTACACTCTTATACGGTTCGATTTGCGGTTCGGTTATGTGATTACTATCCCAAAACTGAAACTGCGTTGGTTGGTAAATTTAAAAACCAAAACCACGACCAAAACGATTTAGTCGGTTTCGAAATTGGACCACTGGGTTTCATTTGGTTACCCATCGATTCAATTTTAATTATCATCCCTACCTGTTAGCCCTTTTGGGTACACTGATTGAGAGATCGTAGAATACACTTATCATACATGAGGAGATTCTCTTGGTAAAATTCCTATCAACTGAAATTTGCTGGATATATTAGTAAACGTGACCCACTATCAGAGAAAATAATTTAATGGAAGAAAAACATTTTCTTCTAGAAGGGAAAAAATGTAATTGTTTTAATTTTTTTAATTAATAAAATAATTAATGAATTAATTTTACCATCTACTTTTGGTATGAACCTAATGGGTCACACATAATAGAGAATTACTTAAAAAGGAATGGGTAGTAATGCTGAACTTCAGAAGTTCAGAGGTCAAAGTGTAAATACAAAAAAAAATAAAAAAACAAAAATAAGGTCAAGGATTATGGACCCTAGACATAATTTATAAAGAGCATAAGGCCATATTGGTCGCTTACTCCACAGGAAAATTGACCATACACTTGTCTTCTCACAGGGGGAAAATCTTATTTTGTCTGTGAGAGTTTCTTTTCCAAAACACTTATTGATTTGAATCTTACTATTCCCTAGATTTAAATATAACATATCCTAGAGTCTTGGGATTAGATATGATCTAGGAAATTCCAATAAATATTTTCTTTCATAAATCCTCTGTTTAGATACTATTGGAGGTGAGATATTTATGTCACTTCTAAGATAATCGAATCTCTAATGCTGATTGTGTTTGTGTTCAGATGCTCTCGAAAGAGCCTACTCGGACCACATCTCAAGAACTATTAGTTTTGAGACTGAAGCACCAGAAGAGGTAACAATTATATTAAATGAGATTTAATATTTCTCAGTTATTATTTTGATGTTTATACAAATGGATCTAACTTTAAGGTATTGTATATTAATTGTAATTATTTTTATATTCCTTGAGGTAAATATGTGATTTTAATGTTCAATCCCTTCAATAGTCCCTTCACTTTAGAAGCTTTGGCAATGTTTTTACCTATATATGGAATGATAATAATCATTTAATTGCTCTTGCTAAATATAAACATGTTATTTATTTTCTTGTGGATGTAGTTGATGTCATTTTACCTTGTCCTACCAAGGATCATATAACACTCGTCCATGTTGTCTATGTCACATAGGACTTTGATGGGTATAAAAATGGTCACCCCAACACAACCAATTGAAGACCGCCACGCATTCACAATTCCCCACAAAGATCAAGTCATACCAAAGATTAAGCATGAAGATTGCACCAAGAAAAGGGACATCTCCATCCACGTTAGTTATCTCAAACACTGTTGTTGACAAAACTATGTTCTATCCTGTTTTAATATTACTCATAAGTGTACGAATCAATTGTAGTCCAAATTGAAGGAAGCGAGGTCGATCCCACAAGGATTGGTTATAGGAAACTTAATTTATCCAATTTAATTTAATTATAATCTAGTCCAAGATGATGTTGATTTTGTGATTAAGAAATAGAAAATTAGATAAACTGTAAAATGACCAATTTAGTTTGATTTAAGATGGAAAAATACTAAGACTTTAGAATCTACCGATATATAATTAATTAATTCTTATTTTTGTGTTGACTCCAATTTTTTTAGTGAAAGTTTTAAATCTCAAGTTAGTTTTTATTTGTATTGAAAATATAATTTCTTAAGCATTATATGTATACATATTAATAGAAAACATATAATCAAAATATATTATTTGTTTTACAATAAAAATATCATCAATTAAATAATTCATAACAATCAATAATACATGATATTAAAGATAAAATCATTTATTTAATTGAAGCAAAAATCATAAACATTAATTACAAATTATTTAGAATCAACACAATATAACAACTTAATTTATTACATATGGTTTCATCCTTAATCTTAGTAAAAGAAAATTAGAAACTCATATTAAAAGAAAACAAAACCATAATATTGAAGATTGACATCATTCATGAATTTTTCTCCTCCAAAATTATCTATCTCCATTACTCCCAACCCAATCCATATTTATAGGCAAACTAAAGACTCTTGGGGGGGGGGGGGGGGGGGGGGGGGGGGGGGGGGTAAAATAGACAATAATCCGGAGCAAGTGGGATGAAAAAACTATTTTAAACAACTGTCAAAACTTTAAGGGGGTAGAAATGTAAAAGGAGCAAAAGGATAGGGTGGATGCTGTCACATTGCTTTTAAAAATTCATAAGATGCGATTTTGGCTCGGCTCTTCTCACTGTAGCGGCTGACTCACGACTCGACAGCTCTTGCAGGATCCGTCTTTTGTCGGCTTTTATTCGGCTCGTCATAACTTGCTTGTTTTTTTTTATTCGATTCACTTCAAATCAACGTCATTTTGTTCATTTTTCAAAAATCTAAAAAACCATATAAAATAAATTAAATTTTTATATATTTAAGAGATAGATCTATTTGTTTTGGTTTATTTGGTTTTGCTCGGTTTTTGTTCCGCTTTCCGTATTTTATTTGTTTTAACTCCGATTTATCCCATCTTAACGCCGTTTTGATCCATTTTCATAAAAAAATATAAATAATAAAAATAAATCTATTTATAATTATTTATACTATTCGAATGATTAACAAATCTAAGTTTAAAAGTATAAAATCGCATAAAATGAGGTGCGATCACACCCCCAAACCTAACTTTTGCTAGTGCTCGAGCAAAACTAATATAATAATTAAATGAAAAATCCATTTTCGTAGGGAATATGATTGCATTTAGCGTATGCAACAAGCCTTTAAACTCCTAGGTTACCCCTAGTAGACGAGTATAGTCTCGTGAGAGTTTACAGAGATGTTACCCACAAACTTTTTTTTATTTTTTTTTATTTTTGATATAATTATTTTTAAATCACCAAAAAAATAATAATTTATCCATCGAATCTAATGCTAACATAATAAGTTGAGATCGTAGTAGAATTATTGAAATAATTATTGATTTCATCACATGTGATTTTTAACAATATTTATTTTTGTACCCATAACATAAATTCAACTCTATTTTATAATGGATTTAATACAAATAACTAGTTAACTAATTTTAAGCAATCAAATAACGATTTCCTTAAAATAATTTTTTTTTTTGAATATCTATTTTTTTTCTTTTAAATATATATATATACACACACAAATAAACATTTTTTTCTTTGAATAAATGACTTGTACAATATTAACCCCTCTAGGCTTTCTAGGATGTCCATATAGCTAGCGTTGGGCCAATGATCCCAAATCAGTTGGCTCAGGGCATTCGGTGTTAAAGTACCATTCAGACTTAAAAACTCGAACTTAGACTTCGAAGTTAACGAACCATTTATTGTCTTAACAATTTTCTCTCCTCTTTTGACGCGAACACTCAAAACTTACTGAGGCAAGAGTCCCGGTTACTTAGCAGAAGTTCATCATTAAGACAATTTTTTTTTATTATTATTATTAAATTTTTTTATATACAATTTTTTTTTTTTACTTACTTACTCCAGGGATAGGTTATTGTCAAGCCAAAATTTAGTAAATTAGCTAGTGTACTAAATTTAAAATAAAACAAAGTTAATATTTATGCAAGTGTTGATTATTTTTTTATTTGTTATAAATCAGTGCTATGCTCCAAAAATTATTAGCAAACTCAAGTTTTTATTCCACATATATGCTATCATAAGATGGTTTCATAAAATTAAGTTATAAAATTAAGTGCAAAAAATAAAAGAAAAAAAAAAATTAACTGAGGGGATACAAACATTTACAATCATTTTCCCCCCAAACCTAAATCTCGTATTGTCTTCAATGAGTAAATTGCGAAATTAATTGGTAAGAAAAGATACTACCTGGAGAAATTGATTTGTACTGTCTGAATGCTTGTTCTTGTCTACCACAATAGTGGGTTGCCTCCTACTTAGCGCTAAGTTTAATGTGTTCAGCCAGGCGTTTCTATCAAGAGAATGATTAATCTTGATAAACGAGATCTTGGAGGACTGTTTCCTCCACTTTTGGAGTTTGTAATTCTAAAAATGCTTTTAACCTTTGACCATTAACTTTGAAAACATCACCATCTTTTGGATTTTTAATTTTGACAGCTCTGTAGGGATAAACAGTATGAACGACATATGGACCAAACTATAGAGAGCGCAACTTTCCAGGGAATAGATGTAGACGAGAATTGTACAGAAGGACCTTCTAACCTAGAAAGAAAGATTTTCTCAGAATATTTTTGTCATGAATTTTGTTTGTTTGATCCTTATGTCGTTTTCCCCAATTGTATGCATCATTTTGAATTTTCTCTAACTCATTTAATTGGAGTTTCATCTGAATACCTGCATGATTTAGAGAAAAAATCAATTGTTTGATAACCCAATATGCTCTATGCTCTAACTCAACAGGTAAGTGGCATGCTTTTCCGTAAATAAGTCGGTAAGGAGACATTCCAATAGGGGTTTTAAAAGCAGTTCGGTAAGCCCACAATGCATCAGATAGTTTTAAAGACCAATATTTTCTTGTAGGGTTAACCGTTTTTTCAAGAATTTGCTTAATTTCTCTATTTGAAATTTCTGCTTGACCACTTGTTTGAAGATGATAAGGAGTAGCAACTTTGTGAGTTATACCATATTTATTCACCAACTTTTCGAAATACGTGTTACAAAAATGTTTTCCCCATCACTAATGATAGCACGTAGTGTACCAAATCTGGAAAAAAATGTTGTTTTTTTTTTTTTTTTTTAAAATTTCAACAACCTTATGATCATTCACCTTACAAGCAATGGCTTCCACCCACTTTGACAAGTAGTCAATATCAACAAGAATGTATAGGTTACCAAAAGAGTTAGGAAACGGACCCTTGAAATTGATACCCCCAAACATCAAATAACTCAACAATAAGAATTAGGTTTAAGGGCATCATATTCCTACAAGAAATGCTTCCTAATCTTTGACATCGGTCACAGGAATGACAATATGCATGAGTGTCTCTGAAAAGAGTGGGCCAATAAAATCAACACTGCAAAATTTTTGTAGCGGTTTTCTTTAAGAAAAAATGACCTCTACATGCATGATCATGACAAAATAAAATGACACTTTGTTGTTCACTTTCAGGAATACATCTTCGAATGATTTAGTTAGGGCAATATTTGAACAAATATGGATCATCCCAAAAGAATTTCTTTACTTTAGTTAAAAATTTAGTTTTATCTTGGTGACTCCAATGATTAGGCATATGACCAATGACAAGATAATTAACTAAATCTACAACCAAGGCAATAAGGATAAAGACGTGTTATTCGTAAGGAAAAGTTTCTTTAATGGGCAAATTTTCATTATCAAACTCAACTATCAACCTAGACAAGTGATCAACAACAACATTTTCAGATACTTTCTTATCACAAATTTCTAAATCAAATTCTTGTAACAACAAAATCCACCTAATCAAACGAGCTTTAGAATCATTCTTAGAAAGAAGGTATTTTAATACAGCATGATCAGAATAAACAATGATTTTAGAACCAATCAAGTAGGATTGAAACTTGTCTAGAGTAAACACAACAGCAAGCAATTCTTTTTTAATGGTGGAATAATTTAGTTGTGCATCAGTGAGAGTTTTACTGGCATAATAGATCACATGTGGTAACCTATTAACACGTTGGCTTAAAACAACACCTATAGTATAATCAGATGCATCACACATGATTTCAAAAGGGAGGTTCCAATCGGGAGGTCGAATGATCGGAGCAAAGGTAGCAAGTGTTTCAGTTTCTCAAATGCTTGAAAACATGAATCATCAAAGACAAATGGGGTTTCTTTTGTAAGCAAACTACACAAAGGTTAAGAAACCTTACTAAAATCTTTAATAAACCTACAATAAAAGCCAGCATGACCTAAAAATGACCGAATTTCTTTCACTGTTCATGTAGGTGGAAGATTAGAAATTAAGTCAACTTTTGCCTTATCAACCTCAACTCCATATTTTGAAATAACATGACCTAGAACAATCACTTTCTTAACCATGAAATGACATTTTTCCCAATTTAACATAAGATATTTCTCTTTGCATCTAACCAACACTAATTTTAAATGGTGTAAACACTCATCAAAACTTGACCCAAACACAGAAAAATCATCTATGAAAATTTTGAGAACATGCTCTACCATATCATAGAAAATACTCATCATGCAACGTTGAAACGTACCTGGAGCATTACGTAAGCCAAATGGCATACGTCGGTAGGTGAAGGTTCCAAATGGACAAGTAAAAGTGTTTTTTTCTTGATCTTTAGGGGCAATGGAAATTTGGTTATAACCGGAGTAACCATCAAGAAAACAGTAATAGGAATGACTTGCCAATCTCTCAAGCATTTGATCAATGAAGGGAAATGGAAAGTGATCTTTTCTAGTAACATCATTCAGTTTTCTGTAGTCAATGCAAACATGCCACCCAATTTGCACTCGGGTAGGAATTAATTCATTTTCATCATTTTTTACCACTATTATCCCAGATTTCTTAGGAACCACCTGAATAGGACTGACCCATTCACTATCAGAAATAGGGTAAATGATACCCACATCTAAAAGTTTAACTACTTCAGTTCTAACAACTTCTTTTAGGTTTAGATTTAAACGTCTTTGGAACTCACGACTGGTCTTGGAATTATCTTCCAAATGAATTCTATGCATGCACACTGATGGACTAATACCCTTAATGTCTCCAATTGTCCATCCTATGGCTTCCTTATGATTTTTGAGGACATTGATCAATTTGTCTTCCTGTTCGTAATCAAGATCAAATGCAATGATAACAGACAAGGTTTCTGATAGTCCTAAGAATGCATATTTCAGGGTCTCTGGTAAGGGCTTAAGGTCCAACGCTGGTGACTTAGAATTTGAATGGATGGACTCAATAGATATAACATGGTCAATTTTGGCATTCCATTCATTAATATTCATTAATGCTGTAGATTCTAACAAAGAATTCACATCACTAATAGAATTTTCAATATCTATGCTTATGCCAAATTGTGTTAAATATTTTTCAAAAGGGTCGTTTCCATTCATTTACAGGAGAAAATCATTAGTAACTGACTCAATCATATTTACTTCACACACACCATCCAGTTCCACACATTTATTAACAACATTAAATACATTCAGTTCAACAGTCATATTTCCAAATGATAACTTCAAGACACCATTACGACAATTGATGATTGCATTAGAAGTTGCTGAAAATGGTCTGCTCAGGATGGTAGGATTTTGAGCATGCAAGTCTTCAACTGGTTGGGTATCAAGAACAACGAAATCCACAGGAAAATAAAATTTATCAACCTTGATTAAAACATCTTCTATGACACCTCTCGGAATTTTCACAGACCTATCAGCTAATTGGATGTCATAGATGTGGGTTTCAACTCACCTAGACCTAGTTGCTCATAAACCGAATATGGCAACAAATTCACACTCGCACCCAAGTCAAGTAACGCTCGACTAATCTCTTAATCGCCAATTACACAAGATATGGTTAGATAATTGTATGAGGCGAAGATTTCTGCGTCCTCGTCTATATGTGACTACTCGCAAGTGTATGAGGTCAAAGTTTTAGTATAGTGTGATCGTGAAATATTGGGTTATTATATCCACAGGGATTGGTGTCGTTACTATCGAATATCGCGTTTGTTGTGACCTAACTTTATCTAGGCTAAAAATAAATGTAATTAATTAATTAAACTAATACTAATATAACCTAAATTAACTAAACTAATATACTAATATGTTTTAGGGCAAAGAATTTCCTAGGGATTAACGTGTTTACAAATACATGTTCAATTTCGATTTACTCACGTTTATGGTGTTTGACCTATTTGACAACCTTGGTATGTAAACTCCACCGCCACCTCTCCTGAGTGTAAGACGGGAGAATACATTACTTGGAGTCAATGAAGAAGTCCCCCTTAACGTCCCCTAGGTCACGTGAGTCTCGCCCAGTGTAATTGATTGCACACAATCCAACTCTCGACCGGGTCATTGGATCGTGCATTGTATTTACCCTATCGACAATCTCCATTCTAAAACTCTCTCGCCACCTCTCCTGAGTGTAAGACGGGGGATATAACGCAACTTTGAGTCAATAAAGAAGTCCCCCTCAATGTCTTAACGACCCTAGGTCACGTGAGTCTTACCCCAACGTCATCGATTGTCCACCATTCAAACCCTGACTGGGTTATTGAATCGTGGCGTTTGTTTACCCTAATCCGAATCCGGGATTTGTCAAACCCCATACTCTCTATTTATCAATCTAAACATAATAAATAAACAATACGATAAACATAATCAAACTACGAAGAACAAACATAAACACAACACTGAAATCATCCAAACACAAATTTATAAATTTATTGTTAATCCCTATACAATCCATGTTTAGCTAAGGCCATAGCCGCATTTATAATGAAAACAAGCTAAACATGCTCACAATCCTAAGTTAAAGAAATAAGGAAAAGGAATCGAAGAACTTAGCCTCGTCCGAAGATAAACCGCTAAGAATGCTCAATGATTGCTTTGCCGTCTTCTCCACTTCGGGATATGAACTCCACTTTTAAAACTCCTAAACCCTAGCCTAAATATGACCTAAGGTGCCCAAATGGACGGGGGTTCAAAAGGAGGGGAGAGGAATGCGTATTTATAGACAAAATATCTCAAAACTATTTAATAAATATCAAGGTTGTGCAGAGGGTTTTCGCCTAGGCGAAGGGTAGGTTGGTTTGGTGATTGCCACAGTGGTGGACTAGGAAAAACATTATGCTGGTTTTCTGCCTAGGCGGTGGGATTTTCGCCTAGGCAGTGGTCTGTCAGTAGCAAAAGTGTCTTTCTTAGCATCTTCACCGCCAAGGCGGTGGTCTAGATGCCTAGGCAATGGGCTTCCTTTAGATTTTTGCCTCCGAGATTGTTTTTCTACCGTTCTTCGACCGCTTTTGGTTTGATCTCATCGTTTTTGTTCCAGTTTCTTATTTTTTTGCCCTACACATCTGATTTATACAAAAAGTATGAAAACTAATTAAAACATAATAAAATACTATATAAACGCTCGAAAACTAACTTAATTCGATTTGAAAATATGTAGGTAGATCACACCTATCAATAACCAGGATCTTTGTATTTGGCAAGAGTTTTGTGCTGGATTATGGAGCTTACTTGTTCAGTCAATAATGCCTTTTTTGGAACATAGGTTTTCCTTTTCATAGTACAAGATCTTTCAAGAATTTTGAATAGGCATGTGTTTGCTTTATAGCATCAAGAGAGGAGATGTTAATGTGAACTTGCTTAAACACCTTTAAAATGTCACTATATTGTGTACCTTTCTCTTTTGGAAGAAGTTTTTTGTGGAAATTGAGCTTTTAGAAAGTAAGGCAATGATTGATTTTTAATCGAGTCTTTGGGTTCAGAATTTTCAGGTTGGCTCTTAGGACTCACTTTCTCAAGTTCAAGCAGGTGATCAGGTTTGATGACAACTTTTCCCAACCTAAGAGTAGTAATGGATTTAACTTCTTCATTAGGGTTCGATGATCCTACCTTAAATTGACCTTTTAGGTTTGGGACGGGTTGACTGGAAAACTTTCCTTTTTCTCTTTCTCCTACATCAGTTGCTAGTTGACCCAACTGCATTTCAATTTTAGAAATAGATTGTTGGGTTGACTGCATGAACTGTTGTAATGTTTCCTCTAAGGATGGTTTTCTTGAAGGGTATGACGGAGTGGGATGGTAGAAGTTTTAGTTATGGGTGTTAACTTGAGGCCCTGGTTGGTTCATTGCTGGTTGATTCTGCCTCCATGAGAAATTTGGATGGTTTCTCGAATTTGGATTATATGTGGGAGCAAATGGGCTATCAGATGATTTCCCATATGAATGGATTGCATTGGCCTGTTAAAAATAGGCTTCTTGGAAAGTTAGCAATGACGGACAAAACTGAGCGGTGTGGGACAGATTTTGACATAAGGCACATACTTCAGTTTTAGAATTCATGCTTTGGCTCAAGACTAATGCATCAACTTTGCTAGTCAAATTGGCTAGACAGGTTTTTACATTAATATCATCTCTCACCTCATAAATTCCTCATCTCTTTGGTACATTAGGTTTGACTCTAGAGTCTAGACAGTTCCACTGTTGAGAATTGATAGACAGTGTTTCAAGAGATTCCCAAGCTTCCTGCCCACGTAACTGCAAAAATTTTCCACCATGCATAAATTGTATCATTTAACAAATTGATGGGTTTAAACCGTCATAAAAATACTTCACAATCCTCCAAATTTCAAAACCATGATGAGGACACTTTAAAGTTAAATCATTAAATCTTTCCCAATATTCATAAAATTCTTCACCCTTTTTTTGGTAAAATTCAGAGATTTCTCTTCTAAGGTGGTCAGTTTTTTTACATTGGAAAAATTTAAGACAGGATTTTGTTAACAAGTTGGTCCCAACTGGTAATTGTTCTTGGAAGAAGAGTATTCAACCAGGCTTTCGCTTTATCTTTCAGAGAGAATGGAAAAGTCTAGTCGAACAGATTAATCAAAAAAAAAATTGGAATCGGAATGTAGAGCATATCTTAAGAAATTCCTTAACATGCATGTATGGATCTTCTCTCTCTAACCCATGAAAAGATGGCAAAAGTTGGATTATGGATGGTTTAAGCTCAAAGTAGGAAGCAGTTGTTTGTGGTAAGACTATGCAAGACGGAGAGTTGGTTGAGATAGGAGAATAGTATTCGAGAAGAGTTTTCTCTGGTGCTAGTGGATTCGCATATATTTTTAGATTCTCAACTTGTTCTTCTATTGTTATTGAGTTTTCACCTATAACTCCACTTAAAGATAATCTTCTCCTAACCATACGTTTTTTTAAATCTCCCTCCCAAGCAAGCATACACAATTTCTAATTTTTTTATTTTTTAATTTTTATTTTATTTTAAATTAAAGTAAATAACAACAGTTGTAATTGCAAGCAGCAGAGGAGGCGCAATCGTCCTGTCCCAATAGAAAAAAAAATAAAAAAATAAAAAAAAATGCGAGAGGAGGCTAAAACATTCCTGTCTCAACAGAAAAATAAAAATAAAACGGAGGAGGCTCGACCTTCCTATCCAACAGAAAAATAAAATAAAGCGGAAGGGGCTTGACCTTCCGGTTCAACAGAAAAATAAAATAAAGCAGAGGAGGCTCGAACCTTCCTGTCCCAACAGAAAAATAAAAATAAAGCGAAGAAGGCTCAACCTTCCTGTCCAACAGAAAAATAAAATAAAGTGGAGAAGGCTCGAACCTTCCTGTCTCAATAGAAAAATAAAGAGAAAAAAAAAAACTGGTAGAATAATTAAACTAACTTGGATTTCAAAGATTCTGTTGCAATCCCCGGTAACGGTGCCAAAAACTTGTTGATGACAAAACTGTGTTCTGTCATATTTTAATATTACTCACAAGCGTATGAATTAATTGTAGTCTAGATTGAAGGAAGCGAGGTCGATCCCACGAGGATTGGTTATAGGAAACTTAATTTATCCGATTTAATTTAATTATAATTTAGTCCAAGATGATGTTGATTTTGTGATTAAGAAATGGAAAATTAGATAAACAATGAAATGACTAATTTAGTTTGATTTAAGATGGAAAAATACTAAGATTTTAGAATCCACCGATATATAATTAATTAATTCTTACTTTTGTGTTGACTCCAATTTTTTAGTGAAAGTTTTAAATCTGAAGTTGGTTTTTATTTGTATTGAAAATATAATTTCTTAAGCATTATATGTATACAAATTAATGAGAAACACATAATCAAAAGATATTATTTATTTTACAATACAAATCCAATCAATTAAATAATTCACAACAATCAATAATACATGATATTAAAGATGAAATCATTTATTTAATCGAAGCAAAAATCATAAACATTAATTACAAATTATTTGGAATCAACACAATATAACAACTTAATTAATTATATATGGTTTCATCCTTAATCTTAGTAAAAGAAAATTAGAAACTCATATTAAAAGAAAACAAAACCTTAATATTGAAGATTGACATCCTTCATGAATTTCTATCTTCCAAAATTATCTATCTCCATTGCTCCCAACCCCAATCCATATTTATAGGCAAACTAAAGAAGACTCTTGGGGGGTGGGGGGTGGGGGGGGGGGGGGGGGTAAAATAGACAATAATCCGGAGCAAGTGGGATGGAAAAGCTATTTTAAACAACTATCAAAACTTTAAGGGGGTAGAAATGTAAAAGGAGCAAAATGATAGGGTGGCTGCTGTCACATTGCTTTTAAAATTTAGAAGCCGCGATTTCAGCTTGGCTTCTTCTCACTGTAGCGGTTGACTTGCGCCTCGGCGGCTTTTGCAGGATCCGTCTTTTGTTGGTTTTTGTTCGGCTTGTCATAACTTGCTCGTTTTTTTATTCGATTCACTCCAAATCAACGCTATTTTGTTCGTTTTTTAAAATCTACAAAACCATATAAAATAAATCAAATTTTTATATATTCAAGAGATCGATCAATTCGTTCTGATTTATTTGGTTTTGCTCGGTTTTTGTTTGACTTTCCGTAGTTTATTTGTTTTAACTTTGATTTGCCCCATCTTAACACCGTTTTGATCCATTTTTCATAAAAAAACATAAATAATAAAAATAAATCTATTTAGAATTATTTATACTATTCGAATGATTAACAAATCTAAGTTTAAAGGTATAAAATCGCACAAAATGAGGAGCAATCAAACACCTCAACACTCTCCAAGAAGAGCTGACAAGCCATCATCAGGATGAGGAATCTTTCTCTATCTCGATATTCTCCACAACGACATTTCCCATCTCGGGGATATACTCCGCCAAGCTCCTTGAGCAAAACCCCCTTCTCGTCACTAGCTACCTGAGAAAACATGGTAGAAAGCTCCTCATAACCCTCCTTTCTCGTCTCTAGCTACCCGAAAAGGGCAGAAATGAAACTCCTAATCTCTACTATAGTAGGATAGTATCTTCCTTGGTTTATGGGCTGGCTCATTTCGCCAACCCTAAATATCGCAAAAATATCTCCTAAATATCTCCAAATACCTCCATAAATATCCCAAAATATTTGCTAAATATCCCAAAATAACCCTAAATATCCCTATAAATATCCCAAAATATCTCAAAATATGGCCAAAGTAAGAAGCTCCTTGGCACCCTCTTGTTGGCTACTTGCCAAGTTGGTACATTGATGTGATATTAAAGAGACACTAGTACATGCTTAAACCCTTAAGGTAATCCACTATTTGCCTATAAATAGGAGGACATGCAATAGCCCAAAGGTATATGAATTTTTCTCACTCTTCTTGGCAACTTCTTTACAAAAAATTTCCCCGTACGCTGATTTTCATGCTAGAGGGGACACACTGGGATCATCCCGGTAAGTCCTTTGTGTAGGTTTTTAGGTGCTCCCAATCTCGGAACTTCCCCATCTCAAGCTTCGATTCTCCGATTCACTTTTTTCTCAAGTCTCAAGGTGTTCTAGCTATCCTCTTCTTGGCCCAAAAGGCTTTGGGGTCGATTTTAATTCGGGTCCATTTTAATTCAGGCCCATCCCTTCTCGGTTAGTGACCTCTCATCAGATAAGAAGTTTCAGGGATTGAAGATCTTCATTCTAGACTTCTCTAAATCCACCAGCACTGACCAGGACATACTGTTGAAGTCATCCAAAATCCGACATCAACAGACTTCATCAACGTAATTTTGAGCGACTGAAAAATATGCATGGCATACTTTAACGACCTTGGTCTCAGAGCCATTATTATTTGATCTTGTAAGGTGCAACATGTTTTTTAGTATCTAATCGTTGTACTATGGCTCAAGAGAATATGTTTACTACCCCCACCATTAATAATAATTTTGCAAATTTTATTATTGATAGTACAACGAATTCGAAAAATACTATGTCATTGTTGATGCTCCATTGGCTTGGGGGCCAACATGTTTGTCTCTCTACGAGAAAATTCAGAAGCACCTATCCTTTATCTATAGGAGTGACCTCATCCTTTTCACAATCATAGGGATCATAATCCACCCCCTCTTTGCCTCAATATCTGGGTCTCCTCTAATACCATTGTCTTGTTGCCCTATCAAATTCACGACAATGCGTTTTTGATAGTTTGGAGAGCTTGATTTGTGACCGTTTTGCCCATATCGAGAACACTTCTCAAGACTCGGCTTTGCATAAGGATTCGATGGAGTTTTCTCTCGAGGTGCTGCTGTTGTCTGTGATTTTATGAGCCCATTACTGTTACCCACTTTAGGCGTCAAGATTGGTGTCGTAAGTTTCTTTTGGTAAACTACCGCTAGGCGTGGTGGTTCATGAAGATCATTATGATGATTGTAATAACCTTGTGAACTATCAGGATTCAATTGTGTCTCTACTTTCAGGTTTAAGGTAAGAGTATCATTTACTATGTACAATATCTGTAGGGTTACCCGAGCTTGAATTGCTCTTCTCAGCCCATTAATAAATATAGTAACTTGTTGGCCTTTTGTCTCATTAGCTCATTGCGAGATAACAACCTAAAGAACTCTTTGACATAGGCATTGACTATCCTACCACCTTGTCAACAATTTTGTTACTACTAGAATAATATTTGCTTATAATTTGGGAGAATGGACGTTGCTGGTAGATACCACTTTATCTTTAAAGACGTCCTAATTGGATCATTTCGTTGAAAAATTCGAGATTGTTGTAAGCTATCCCACCAAGTTGAAACCCCAACTTTGAACTTGTATGCCACATATTTCACTTTCTTTTCTTTCGAGATTTCCATGTAATCAAAGAATCATTCTACCTCCCTTAACCATTTGAGGATAACCTAGATGTGAAGTTGGCCATTGAAAGAGAGTAGGTCTACCTTCATTTTGTAGTTGCCTCCATATCCACGATCTTGATATCTACCCATACCTTACATAAGGATACATCACATACTCATCTTCCTTATTACAATTATTCTCCACATAAAATGAGGGTCTATTCGGAAGCCTTAGATCATAATTATTAGAAGCATGATAACAAGCCTCTTACATTACATTCTCTGCCACCACCTAGATTCTAGTCAAATGTCATTTAGGTCATTGCTATTTGCAATTGCCGAAATATCTGTGTTATTTCTTTTTGGTGCTCTGCGAACTCAGTCCTAAAAAAGACTTCATTTCCACGACTATTGTTGACGGATTGGATGCCATCTTCGTGTCAGTTAGTAATCATGCCAAGATATGTCAAAACTCTGATACCAACTGCTACATCGGAAGAACGATTAAAATACTATATATTATTTTAATTAGATGAAATAGGGCTAGATAGTGTACTTCTAGCAGATAATGGGGCTCTTGGGGCTCATGAATCCATAAGAAAGAGAAAATTTTCAAGTATATTAGACTTAAATAATTGCAAAAAAACAATAGTTTGTAAAGGGTATATTTACAACCCTCAACTAGCTACTACACTTGTTGGAAGAGAAACCTCTAGACTCTAAGACAAAGGAAACAAAGTATCCTAATACTAGAAAACACAAAAATAGGAAACAAACTAAAAGGAAAAAATTTAAATAGGAAAAAATGCAAATCCTATTTGAACTAATATTTATTTATTTATTTTTTTTTAAATTGTCCTACATCAATTTGAGAATAGAAATATTAAAGAAAAAGTTTAATTTCATTGTGTCAAACACTCATGCAAGCAAGACAAGCCCGACCCAAAGTAGCCGAAGCAACTGTTTTGAGCCCCAAATTTTAAAGGGCACTATAGCCATGGGCCGGCCCATTTGTAATTTTTAATAGAGTCTCTAAACAAAGACAAAACCCTATTAAAAAGGTCCATTTGGGAAAAAAAAAATAGGTCAAAAAAATTAAATTAAAAAAAAAAAAAATCATAAAAGAAAGTCCCAGGTCAAAAATTAAACATTTCAAGAAAAAGAAAAAGGAAAAAAAAAAAAAACACTGAAAATGTTAAAAAAAAAAAAATTGTTACTGTTGTAAACTTGATTTTTATTTACTTTTATTTTCTTAGTTAAATTAATAAAAAATGTTCTATATTACTATTAGTTAAAAAAAAAATGTATTATAGAAATGGCACCAATTTAATAGTTGGTTTTGCACACCCAAATACCTAGCGCGGGCCATGCAAGTGTCCAGAAATTTAAAATATCCCATTGCTGCATTTTCATGGAGGTTGAAATCGATTGGATACATTCCAACGTATGATTGCCGATAAACTTTAGATATGATTTAAAAAATAATGATGGGAGGAATGTATTTGTTCTGATTAGTTGGAAATGAAAGTTAATTACAGTGAAAGGAAATTGCAGCAATGAATATGTAATTTAGTGGCTGATGACTCACAATTTAAACTAAACTATTCTTTCCCATGACTCATTACCACAATGAATGTGTAATTACGGTCACTTCGATGGCTTTGAATTCATTGTGCTGATAAACTAAATTATTACCCAAAAAAAAAAAAAGGCCGGGTAAATTTGACGAACACTTTTGTTATTTAAAAATTTTACAAAGACACCTCTTATCTTAAAATTTTCATGTATACTACCTAATGTTAATGTTGTAAAAAATCTCAAACACTTTGTCAAAGATTTCGACAACCTACAAACAATTGACTTGCAAAATCGATAAGCTCAAAGTGGAACACTGGTATGACATCGGTCAAAGAACCTCTAGCGTGAGAATAAATTAGTCTATTTTTGGGTGAAAGCTTAAGCACTTGAATTGAGTTTAATACGTTGATATTTTCTTTTATTAATAGACTTCCTCATTCATGTCGTTTAACGGTGAAATTGCCCCCCACGATCTACTGCTACTATCATGGGATAGTATTGGAGATCTCGCTGCATGGGGCAAACTTGTTACGATTACTTTCCTACATGGGATCGTGGGGTTGGATTGAATTCTTGTGACCTTCCACGGTTTGGGCTTTGTTTACTAGGACACTTAATTGGGCTGCTTTATTGGGCCTGCACTTATTCAGGTTTTGGGCCGCTCTCATGAGCTTACCCTTATTTTGGATGGGTTGATGTACCAGCCAGAGACGATCATCGGGCCACCCTTTCTAGGCTGTTCTCAACATTTTGACTCGACCTGAAAGGATTTTTAGCTTATCTTAAACGCTAAATATCGTCGAGAATTTCTCTCATGTCATTTTCCCTCTTGACTTTTGTCATGATTCGAATAAGTGAAATGAAAGATAATCTTTCTCTTCGCGTTAATCTCCATTCTGTAAGTTCTTGATTTCTCCTTCCAATTTCTTGATCGATTTGTTGTTGTTTTTCATACACCATTCTTCCTTTTCCCTATTTTGTTTTGAATATTGCTTCGAGTCTATTAAACAGTACAATAGAGGTCGATTCGTCATCGGCTCCTTTTTTTGGAGAAGACGATGACTACCAAAGCTCGTTCTTCCACCAATTCCCCTATGAACTGAGAAAATCATGGTGCCAGTAATTTTAGGGAGGAATGCCTTGAGCAATTCCAAACCAAATATAATATTCCCCAGTCGATTACTTTTAGGGTTCCAACTGAAAATGAGCATCCCTACACCACCAAAGAGGATGAAAATATGACTCTTTGTGTGGATATTTGAATATGGTCTTAGGCTCTCTCTCACTCATTTTCTTGCAATCTTCTTTGCCAAGTAGAAATCACTCCAGCACAATTAGTACCAAACGAGTTTCGTCAGATCTTGGAATAGCTCTTTCTCATGCAAACAATGTTCCTCTCACCATATAAATGATAAGGAGTGTTTGTTCCCGCAAATTCCGTCAGCAATCTAGTAAATTCTATTATTTAGCCATCAAGAAATACTTTTTTCTTACTGATCTTCCTTCTATGATAAAGGGTTGGAAGAGACGATATCTCTTCTTCAAGGTTGGGTAGGAGTTCTTCCCCAATGAGAGTTGGTAGCCTCCTGTTGTGCTAAAATATTTTAATTTCCCGAATAATTTCCTATTTCTTTATCTTTACCTTCTGATTTTCATTTGTTGGTTTTGTTTGAACACATTATCTTATATCTCTATTGATTTGTTTTTTATACAGGTGAAGGAGCTTGTAGGAGTTTTCATCTTACTTCTAAGGTTTTGGACGAACTCATAAAACTTTTGGTGCCAAAAGACCGTTTTCACAAGGTTCTTACTTTTGATCCATTTAAGCTAGATAACATGGATGAAGAGCAAGTTAATGGTGAGAAGAGTCTGGATTTGGGGAAGAGGAAGAAAGCGCCCAAGAAGACCTCTTAACAAGTTGCGCAACCTATAGCTCCTTGGCGAGCAACACATCGTCCTGTTGTATCTCGGTATCTTGCACCTGGGCTCGTCCTCTCCATGTCTTTACACTCCGATGATACACAACCATTGAGTAGAAGACACCACGATGGAGTGGTTTCTATTCTGGTTTGAAGCGTGCAAGCTCCAGTTCCCACAAAACTTCAAGGGATAGAAATTGTTACCTGTGCTACTAGGACCCCCATAATTCGTGTCCCTAAAGTCGCCGTAACATTGCTCATCTACCTCCTCCTTCTACTTCAATAGTATCCAACCATGGCACATCATCCTTTCCTAGCACACACAATGCTTCTTGTGAGCAAATGTTTCAGTTGTTAAAGGAAGCGGGCTGTAGACATGGCATTTTAACCGTCTCGCAAAAATTTATGCTTTATTTTAAAATTTAATTTATTTTATTTTATTTTCCAAAAAAAAAAAAAACAGAAAATAAAGAAAAAAAAAATAGCAAAAAAAAAAAAAAAAAAAGGAAAAAACAAGAAAGAAAAAAATAGAACTAAAAAAATGGAAAAGAAAAGGTTTCGTTGTCAAAATGGGATTAGATTTCCTTTTCCTTTTCCTTTTAGATTTTGTTTCATTTTCCTCGTCGAATTGGGACTAGGGTTTCTAAGATTTTTCACTCCACATCCTTCCTTTAAATAAGACCCTTATCCTCATATTAGAGTCAAAAATTAAGAAAGAAACTCTTCGGAGACATTCAGAAATTGAGAGAAAAATTTCTTAGAAAGTGATTCCCAAATCCCTTTTCGGGAAGCTGTCTACGAAAGAAAAAAAGCCTGAACATCGGGATTCATGTCCTAGAACAAGTATGTTTTTTGATTTTTAATTATTTTTTCAGTTTATTTTATTCTCTTCGCAATTTAAATTCCTGTAAGTTTTATATTTTTTATATTTGTCCGATGACTCGATGAAAAACGTCAGGATAAGGTTCCCCATTCTCAATCTGAATCTTTGACTGTTTAGACGAGAACACCCGTATCTCGCTATTTTTTTTTCTGCATTTTTTATTTATAATAATAAAAAGGAAAAGCTAAAAAAGCAAGTCATCTGATGATTCGATGAAAACGCCGGGGTGGGTTTCTCGTGCTTAAATCTAACTCTGAGTGTTAGGTGAATGGTGTTTTATTATTTATTTTGCTGTATTTTTTTTATTTTATTTTTGTATTTTTCTGCATTTTTTTATTTTTATTTTAATTTTATTCTTCTTATCAAAACCCCCAATAAATAAATAATTTTAAAATCTTTTATTGGTAGGAATTAATCCTTACGAACCTTAAGTTGAATCTAACAATTCGATAAATCGTGGGAGAGTTTTCCATGGTCTCGTTTCCATTCCCCGACCTGAGTGGAATTTAAAAACGAATAGTTTTAGGAAATCTTTTCCCTCGGTAGATTTTTCATAGGATTTCGTTTAAGTTTCGGAAAGATTAATTTCAACTAAATTGTTTCCACGAACTTCCCTCGATTCTCATATCCATAGAATTTGAGAGAATTTTAAGTCGGGACTTATTTAAATTAATTGAGCAAACTTAAAATAAACATTTTTGTATTCATCTAGCATATTTACTTCTTTCATTATTTAGAGAGTATGTTTAGTACAGTTTTACCACTCACAATTTTTTTTCTACATATCGTTTTTTTTTTTATTTCATAAATTCATGCCACTTTTTCATATCTAGTCACGACCCGTTTTTTTTTTTTTTTTTTTTTTTGTATAATTAAATCATTGTCATATATAATCAAGTTGATTCACATAGTATTTACATCAGTTTGCATTGATATATTTAAATTAAACCCTTTAACCTTTTTTTTTTTTTTTTTTTTTTTGTCACTTTTGCATATAAAATAAAATTCAATAAATCTTAGTTTTTGCTTTTATATTTCCATATTTATTCACTTATTTGAATTTGCCCATTTAAAATAAAGAAATCTTTAGGAAATATATATAAATACCCCCCGGGACCATTCTCATCGAATCTTTAATATTCGATAAGAGGTTATACCCGGGGAACATTCCAAAAATCCAAAAACTTGTCCTACCTTATTTGTGAAAATACCAAAAAGTTTTATAAGAAGATAATGATTTCAAAATAAAATAAAATACTCGGACTAAACTAATTGGACATAAGGTACCGTTTTCAGACGGGTGTCTTGGGGTGTCTAACACCTTCCCCGAGCGTAACTGACCCCCGAGCCTTTAAATGAATATTTGGTTTGACCGTGTTTTTTGGATTCAATTTTTTACTTAGGCCTTTAATTTTTTTTTTTCTAAAAATTCGGTGGCCTAGTACACCATTTAACCAATGCTAGATGACGATTCCTTATTTCTTAAAACGGCCTAATTATATTTTTTTGAAAAAATCGGCATTTTAAAAACCGTGTCTCTTTAAGCCTAATTATTATTTAATATTCTTTTCCTCTTCGGAAAATCGAGGTGCATCACGGGCCATTCTGTCTCAAGCTGCCAAGAGGTTTTCAACAATACCATTTATGCTCTCTTCAAGCAGTCTTGGGACAGAAGTCAGGCTAAGATTGGAACTCATAACTGTTTTGAGCTCTTTTGGACCATTATTTGTGCACTCTTTCTGGTAATCCTCTTTTCAAGCTTAGTATTATCCCTTAGAACTGTATTGTGGATTTCTGTTTGAACTCGTATTCGTTTTGTAGAGTATTCAGTTGACTTTTGCTTTGGCTGGGAGATTAGATGACATGGCTGAGCTAGACACTCAGCTTATGCATCAGGTAACGGGGTCTAACAGGAAGAATGAAGATCTTTGTGCCCTTTAAGAACAGAAAGTCTCTTTGGAGACCAATTGATGATGAGGTTATTTATCAACAAATCAAGTACTTTTGAGTTCAAATATTTGTAAGTTTTCAAGTATTTTTTTTTTATTTTAATGTATTTTTGTGCCATTTTGTATGAATATAAATAAATGAGAGAAAATGTGCAAAATAAATGTAGGTGCAGTGACTTCAAGACCGATTCTGATTATGATACAATCCGATTTCGGAAAAACTCAAAGCATGGAAGTTACATATCTCTTTCTTAACTTTCCATAGACTTTTAATAACCTCAATCAGAGTCTGGACCAAAAAATTATGGCCAAATTTCAAAAGCTGCGTTTTGCAGTACGAAAACTTGCATAAATTAGACCTGAGGACCAAGGAAAATAAAGATAAGAATAAGCTAATTTGGAAGCAAATTGAGAGCTTCAGTAAGAACCTCCAAATGATTCATTTCAGGTATTGGGAAGAGCAAGTGCAGAAAAAACATCTCGAGCTCGACCTTGCCTTTTTAGAGAAGGCCCTGGAGTGTGGGGTAGAGGAGGATGGGGATGTTGCGGTTGATGTGGAAATTGAAGATGTTACGGCTGATGTGGCGGTTTCTCTTTTGATCATAGCCGAGTTTCCATAATTTACTACTGAGTTGGTAGTCATTTCTTCTGAGCAGTGCTCCACATCTGCTGAGCTAATGACCATTCATAATTCATTTGTTTCGTCTTTAAGCCAGCTCGTCGGCGATCGAACGCTGCCATCCACTGAACTAGTTTCCTCAGTTCCTGTCAAGTTCCAAATCGCCTTCCAACCAAATGCTGCAAAGCAGTAGAGGCCATCCTGATATTCAATTGTCTTTTCAGTTCTAATTTTTTGTCTGTAGTAATTAAAATTTGTAAGTATAGCTTGTTAAGCAGACGATGCCCTTATTAACCTTGGAAACTGCTTTCATAATTAAAGTACTTTCCCGTCATTTATTTTTCATAAATAGTTTGCATACCTGGCTATTCATTTCTACTTCTTTTGCCATTTTAGTCGATGGTTTAGCTATTTAAAGCCAAACTATCTGACACTTTTTTCTATCTCATTTCTTCTTCTATGCCTACTTATTTTTTAACTTCTTTCTCTTAAGATTGAAAGTATGTCTACTTCATTTGACAAAGTTCAACTCGATAAGAAGAAGAAGTTCAAGTACAACTTTCATTTCCGAGAGTTGATGATGATGGCTAAGACCCTTATTGACGAGCACCCTTGCATTCGTGCCATTTAGAACGCCTGCACAGTCTACCAGGTTTTGGACGCAACCCACTTTTCTGCGATCTCACAGCTCCATGAGCTTAGGGAGTATTTGAGGGAAGCTAATGTTGAGATCCATTACCTGAAGGGCAAAGTCTATCTTCATAAAAGCTATGGAGATATTATGAAGAAGATGAGGGACAAGTTCAAGGAAAAGAACGAGGAAAAGAAGGAGAAGATCGGCTCTTTGGTATTGGCTCTTAGCCAGTAAGAAGAGCAGGACTTTTATCGTTCTAACTTGGACTTGGAAAATTTTGGTTCACTTTCTTCTCCAGGATCACACTAGCTCCTGTTCTCCTTTCAGCTTTAGATATAATAGAAATTTCTTGCTTTTTATTTTATTTTATTTTATTATTTTGGTCGGTAACTGAACAACTTTCTTTTTTATTTTATTTTTTATTTTTTGTGATGAACATATTTTTTTTTTTTTTTTTATGTTGAATGCAATAGGCTATTCATTCATTTAGTTTATGCATTGCCTATAGACGTTTGTGTTTATTTTTACATTGCACATTTGTTGGCTTTTGTTGCATAGCATATTTTCATTTGTACTATTATGAATGTATCATGATCGTATTTTGTTTGGTATTCTTTTGCCCTCCTTCACAACTTATTCAAACTATGAATATGTCATTATTTTTTTTTGGCTTTTCCAATGAATGAACAAAATATTGCACATGTGCTATCAACCTGTAGAACTGTAATTCACACTTAATATTGTGATACAATATGAGCTTAACTCAATCCTTAATGGATTTGTTTATAATTTTATCAGCTTTTCATAAGTCGTGTGCTGATCTGCTTGTAGTGTAGTAACCACAATATTATTTCTAACTGAGTTGATTAATTCTTTTTTACTTCCATGCACTCACACAATGACTATTGTTACGTTGAGTGTTTCTTTGTTGAACTGATCTCCTCAGTTCGTTTTTGTATTTAGTTATTTTTCTTTATTCGTAGTGATTTCTTTCTGAACTGAGCTTATTAGTTTGTTCTTACACAGTGATTTTAATCAAATTGAGTGTCATTCCTAACTAATCTTATCAGTTAGATCTGATATTTTGTGATTTTCAACACTTTGAGTGTTTCTTTCCGATCTGATCTCATTAATTCTTACACTTAGTGATTTTTATCACTACAAGTATTTCTTTAGCGAACTGATCTCCTCAATTCATCTGATACTTAAAATTAGTGATTTTTATCACTCAAACGTTTCTTTGGCAATCTAATCTCCTCAGTTCGTCTCACACTTACACTTGGTGATTTTTGTAACAACAAGTATTTCTTTGGCAAATTGATCTCCTCATTTCGTCTTACACTTACACTACGTGATTTTTATCACGACAAATGTTTCTTTGGTGAATTGATCTCCTCAGTTAGGTGCACACTTACACTTGGTGATTTTTATCACTACAAGTGTTTCTTTGGCGAATGGTGATTTTGGTCACAACAAGGGTTTCTTTGGTGAACTGATCTTCTCAGTTTGTCTCATACTTACACTTGGTGATTTTTGTTATAACAAGTGTTTCTTCGGCGAACTGATATCCTCAGTTCATCTCACACTTTCAATTGTTAACTTTTATGACTACAAGTGTTTCTTTTTCGAACTGATCATCTCAGTTCGTCTCACACTTACACTTAATGATTTTTGTCACTACAAGTTTTTTTTTGGCGAATTGATCTCCTCAGTTGGTCTCACACTTGCACTTGGTGATTGTTATCGCTACAAGTGCTTCTCTACCAAATTGATCTCCTCAGTTCATATTACATTTTCACTTGGTGATTTTTATGATTACAAGGGTTTCTTTTTCGAATTAATCTCGTTAGTTCGTTTTACACTTGCACTTCTTGATTTTTATCACTACAAGTTTTTGATAGGCGGACTGTTTTCCCCAGTTCGTCTTACAATTACACTTGGTGATTTTTATCACTACAAGCATTTCTTTGGTGAACTGATCTCCTCAATTTATCTTATACTTACACTTGGTGATTTTGTCACTACTAGGGTTTCCTTGTCGAACTAATCTCAGTTTGTTTCACACGTACACTTGGGGATTATTATCACTATAAGTGTTTCTTTGGCAAACTGATCTCCTTTGTTTGTCTTACACTTGGTGATTTCTATCACTACAAGTGTTTTTTGGCCTAACTGATCTCCTCAGTTGAACTCACACTTGCACTTGGTAATTTTTATCACTACAAGTGCTTCTTTGCCGAAGTAATCTCCTCAGTTCATTTCACAATTACAATTGGTGATTTTTATCACTACAAGTATTTCTTTGACGAACTGATCTCCTAAATTCGTCTCACACTTACACTTGGCGATTTTTATAACTACAAGTGTTTCTTTTGGGAATTGATCTCCTCAGTTCATTTCACACTTACACTTGGTGATTGTTCAAGTTATCTCCTTAATTCATCCCACACTTAAATTTGGTGATTTTATCACTATAAGTTCTTGTTTTGCTGGACTAATCCCCTTAGTTCATATTACACTAGCACTTGGTGACTTTTGCCACTACAAGTGTTTCTTTTTCGAGCTGATCTACTCAATTCATTTGACACTTACACTAGGTGATTGTTATCACTACAATTGTTTCTTTAGCGAATTGATCTGCTCAGTTTCTCTTACACTTACACTTGATGATTTTTATTACTATAAGTTTTTTTTTTGGCAAACTAATATCCTCAGTTCGTCTTATACTTACACTTGTTGGTTTTTATCATTACAAGTGTTTCTTTTGCAAACTGATCTCTTTAGTTCGTTTCACACTTACCCTTGGTGATTATTGTTATTACAAGTATTTCTTTGGCGAACTTATCTTCTCAGTTCGTCTCACACTTACAGTTGGTGATTTTTATCACTACGAGTGTTTCTTTGGAGAATAGTAATTTTTGTCAATACAATTGTTTCTTTGGCGAATTGAT
Source organism: Eucommia ulmoides (assembly GCA_016647705.1). Classification (NCBI taxonomy): domain Eukaryota; kingdom Viridiplantae; phylum Streptophyta; class Magnoliopsida; order Garryales; family Eucommiaceae; genus Eucommia; species Eucommia ulmoides. Next base: position 14,103,424 of record CM028331.1, read on the forward strand.
ATCTTCAATTCATCTTACATTTCGTGATTTTTATAACTCCATGCGTTTCCTTGGCGATCTTATCTCCTCAATTCGTCTCACAATTGCAATTGTTTTTTTTTTTTTTTTTTTACTACAAGTGTTTCTTTGCCGAACAGAACTCCTTAGTTCGTTTCACACTTACACTTGGTGATTTTTATCGCTACAAATGTTTCTTTGGCGAATGGTGATTTTCGTCACTACAAGTGTTTCTTTGGCGAACTGATTACCTCAGTTCGTCTCATACTTACACTTGGTTATTTTTGCCACTACAAGTGTTTCATTGACGAACTAATCTCCTTTGTTCATCTTACACTTGTACTTGGTGAGTTTTATCATTGCAAGTGTTTCTTTGCAAATTAATCTTCTCAGTCCGTCTTACGCTTAATATAGGTGATTTTTATTACTACAAGTGTTTGTTTGGCGAACTGATCTTCACAGTTCGTTTCACTCTTACATTTGGTGATTTTTATCAATACAATATTTCTTCGGCGAACTGACCTCCTCAGTTCGTCCAATATTTAAACTTGGTGATTTTTATGTGATGAGAACCAACAAGCACCATCACAGGACCCGCTGCATGTTCCAGTTAGGCCTATTACTAGGGCAAGATCTAAGAAGATCGAAGAAACACTTAATGGGTTAATTCAAGAGTTTTGGGTTGAGTCTAAAATAATGAAGCCCAAATTTGGCCTAAATGACGATCAAGGCCTAGTCTATCTCATCAAGGCAAGCGGATGGGCTTAGACATGAACTTGAATAGGCTTAGGCATATGGATTGTGGATTTCAAATTATTTATTTATTTAATTATAGCATTTATTTTTATATATTTTAATTTTATTGTTGATTTATAAGGTACATGCGAAATTATCCTTTTTCTTTTTAGATTAAGAGTAGAGTTTCCTTATTTCTATAGGATTCTTTGTTTCTCTAGGGTTTTCTTTTGTTGTTGGCCACCTATTTAAGAGACTTGTATCCCATGAGAAAAATACATTACTTTGATTAACATACTTATGAGAGTTTTCTCTTTAGTTCTTCAGATAACTTTTCCTAAATTCATCAAGATTTCTTGTGGGGTTTAATCTCTATATCTTTGGTTCGTGATTCATTATAATCATTGGGTTAAGATCATTACTTATACTGTTGGTTTACGTTTCATTCATAAATATTGGGTCAATGTATATCCTAAATTCTGTATTTTCGTGTTCTTGTTTTTTCGTTTGTAAATTTGATTTAGTTCGATCCTCGCGAAGAGCCCGAAGTTGGTTTCGGGTCTCACTAACTATTGGTGAGGTTCACATCATTATCACTACACGTGTTTCTTTGGCGAATTTATCTTCTCAATTCGTTTTACACTTGGTGATTTTTACCACTACAAGTGTTTCTTTGTCGAACTGATCTCCTCAATTCGTTTCACACTTGTGCTTGGTGATTTTTTTTATCACTACAAGTCTTTCTTTGTCGAACTGATATCCTTAGTTCGTTTCACACTTACACCTAATGATTTTTATCACTACAAATGTTTCTTTGGCAAATGGTGATTTTTGTCACTATAAGTGTTTTTTTGGCGAATTGATTCTTCAGTTTGTCTCACACTTTGGTGATTTTTTCTACAAGTAGTATTTGTTTTGGCAAACTAATGTCCTCAGTTCGTCTCACACTTGCACTCGGTGAGTTTTATCACTTCAAGTGTTTTTTCACCGAACTCATCTCCTTAGTTCGTCTTACACTTACTCTTGGTGATTTTTATTGCTACAATTGTTTCATTTTCGACCTGATCTCCTCAGTTCATCTCACACTTACACTTTGTGATTTTTTATCACTACAAGTGTTTCTTTATAGAACTGATCCCCCCAGTTCATTTTACGCTTACACTCGGTGATTTTTATCATTACAAGTGTTTCTTCTTCGAATTGATATCTTCAATTCGTTTCACACATGCACTTGGTGATTTTTATCACTTCAAGTGTTTTTTTGTTGAACTGATCTCCTTAGTTCGTTTGACATTTGACTTAGGGATTTTTATCATTGCAATTGCTTCTTTGTCAAATTGTGATTTTTGTCACTATAGATGTTTCTTTGGTGAATTGATCTCCTCAATTCATCTCACATATACACATGAGGATTTTTGTCACTACATGTGTTTCTTTGGCGAACTGATTTTCTCAATTGGTCTTATACTTGCACTTGGTGATTTTTATCACTACAAGTGCTTCTTTTGCCGAGCTGATCTCCTCAATTCATATTTACACTTGTGGTTGGTGATTTTTATCACTATAAGTGTTTCTTTTCCGAACTGATCTCCTCAGTTCGTTTTACCCTTACACTTCATGATTTTTATCACTATAAGTGTTTCTTTGGCGAATTGATCTCCTCAGTTCCTCTTTCACTAACACTTAGTGATTTTTATCAGTACAAGTGTTTCTTTGGCGAACTGATCTCCTCTATTCGTCTTATACTTACGCTTGGTGATTTTTATCACTACAAGCATTTCTTTAGCAAACTAATCTCCTTAGTTCGTCTTATAATTAGACTTCATTATTTTTGTCACTACAAGTGTTTCTTTGCCAAACTGATTTTCTCAGTTCGTTTCACACTTGCACGTGGTGATTTTTATCACTTTAAGTGTTTCTTTGTCGAACTGATCTCCTCAATTGTATTACACTTGCACTTGGTGATTTTGATCACTACAAGTGTTTTTTTTTCTAAACTGGTCTCCTCAGTTCGTTTGACACATACATTTGGTGATTTTTATCATTATAATTGTTTCTTTGGCAAACTGATCTCCTTTGTTCCTCTTATACTTACACTTGGTGATTTTTATCACTATGAGTGTTTCATTGGCGAAATGATCTTCTCAGTTTGTTTCGCACTTACACTTAGTGATTTTTCTCACTGTAAGTGTTTATTTGGCGAACTAATCTCCTGAGTTCGTCTTACACTCACACTTGGTGATTTTTGTCATTACAAGTGTTTCTTTGTCGAACGAATCTCCTCAGTTCATTTCGCACTTACACTTAATGATTTTTATCACTACAAGTGTTTCTTTGGAGAACTGATCTCCTCAGTTCGTCTTACACTTACATTTGGTAATTTTTACCAGTACAAGTGCTTCTTTGGTGAACTGATCTATTTAGTTCGTTTCACATATACACATGGTGATTTTTATCACTACAAGTGTTTCTTTGGCGAATTGATCTCCTTAGTTTGTCTTACACTTACACTCGGTGATGTTTGTCACTACAAGTGTTTCTTTACCGAATTGATCTCCTTAGTTCGTATAAGACTTCCACTTGGTGATTTTAATCACTGCAAGAGGTTTATTATGAATTGATGTGTCAGGTCGTCCTTGATTAATGTTGTGGTTATATTGAACCTTAAACTTTGTTTTTCTCATAACATTATTATTTTATGTAATTATTAACTGGATGTTACACGCCACAAACCATATACTTTTATGAGGAAACCATCTTTATTTATTTATCTCATTCAATGAACAATTCATACTTAATGGAAACAAATTTAAATTTGAAAGTCATTAAATCGATAGAAAAACAAGCTTAAACAAAATACTTTCGTAATTGTGTGGTATTTCTTGGTCGTGGAATTGACGCCCCGTCCAAGTTTTCCAACCAGTAAGTCCCTAGTTTATTTGTCTTCATCACCATATAGGGTCCTTCCCATTTACGAGCTAGTTTTCCTAAGTGCGCCTCTAGGCGATGTGACATTACCTGTTGGAGCAAAAGTTCTCTTACCCCAAAATATCTCTAACATACTGCATGGTTGAACATTTTCCTACCCTTGACTTGTATGTCTCCATCCTTATTGTTGCGTTGACTCGTTTTTTCTCAAGTTGATCCAAGTCTTGGCATATAACTGATTCGTTTTCAACAAGATTGATCATGCCATCATGTCTTGAGGGTAGCCCTATCTCTATTGAAACCACTACTTAAGTTCTATGTATCATAGAGTACGGAGTTTCCCCCATAATTGTTCTAGGCATTGTTTTATAGGACCACAAGATTCTTGGCAGTTCTTCCACCTATTTTCCCTTTGCCTTGTCCAACTGTTTCTTGAGTGCTTCTTTAATGTAGCTATTTGTCACTTCAGTTTGTTGATTCTCATGCTGGGCTTGATGTTTGGTGCTAAATATTTAGCTCTTGGTACATTTTTTCAACTTTTCCTCTAGTGAATGGGGTCTCATTATCAGATATTAATATTCCTAGAATGCCGAAGTGATAGATCATGTTCTTCCAGAGAACTTTTTTACTTTGTTTTCCCCTACTATGACAAATATTTCAGCCTCTACCTACTTGGTGAAGTAATCAATCACAACAAACACATATTTTTTATTTTCAGGTGCCAGGGTGAATGGCCCTAGGACTTCCATTCCCCACTAAGCAAATGGCCACGGGCTGAGGATTAGTGTTTGCACTTGAACTGGAACCTTAATTTCGTTGGAGAACCTTTGGAACTTATCACACTTCTTGATGTACTTTCATGTATCATCGTGCATCGTTAGGCAAAAATAGCCAATTGTGAGTACCTTGTGTGCCAAGGTTCTTCCTCGTTGGTGGTTCCCATATACTCTCTCGTGTATCTCTTGTAGGACATAGTTAGCTTCTTTTGGCCCTAAGCAGAGCAATAATGACTGTGCAAAACATCTCCTATATAATCTGTCATTAGTCAAAATATATGTTGGCCCAGTAGAATACCCAAGAAGGAGGGGTGAATTGGGTAATTAAAAAATAATCAGAATAAAAATCAATAAATTAAATAATTAATTTTAAACCTAAATTAATTATTATCTTTATAACACAACGGAATTAATCAATCCACTAGGTGCACACACAAACAACAAAAATAGACAAATTAAGAAAGTAGAACACTAGAGATTTATACTGGTTCACCAAGCTACTCTTGGCTAATTCAGTCCCCCAAGCTCCACGCAGGTCACACCCACTAAAACCAAGATTCATTTAAAGGTAGGAACCAAACCCGCATACTGATTTTTTTACAGGCTCAGAATCAACCTTTACAATTTCCTTTTCAAAGGTTAGGGAATAACCTTTACTTTTTACAGATTAAAGAATAACCTAATCCTTTTTAACACTTAGGCTCAAGAATCAAAATCTCACCAAAACACTCCAAATATCCTTTTACCCGGTAAGGATTGAACCGTTATAAAATCACTCACAAAACATGCAATTCTTATCCAAGAAGAATCATTACCTCAATCTTTTTATAGGAAGAGACTGAAACCCTGCTACCCTTGATTAAATATCTCCAATGATATTTAACTCATCACAACTCACCAATAGAAAAATTAATAAATAAATCTCACTCGAAGCTTCTACCACACTAGATATATATAAACTCAATTAATATCCCAACTAATGATAGAATTATGTGAGATGCAGAAATCTAATTTTAACAATATATGGGTAACAAATTGGAGCACGTAATCAGATTAAAAAATTGTTTGAATTTTTTTTTCTTTAAAAATTAAAAATAATTTCTAAGATCAATTTCCAAAATACAATAATAAACAAGTAATAATTAATATGGAAAGATCTCACCCAGAATCCACAGAATTAAAAATGAAAATAATGTAGCTTCAATTCCGGTATCAGCACAAATTGATCGTAGTTGATTATCAGAATCAATCTCTTAGAATAGCTCACAGTATCGAAGAATGATAACTCTTATAAATGCTCTCTCAAAAAGATATAGACTGATTTTATCTCTTAGAATGATTAGAATAATTAGCTCACTTAGAAAATTCGCAAGTCTATATAGGGGCACATGTAATCAGCCTCCTAACGGCTAGTTTACAAGTGTCATGACAACAAAATACTCTTATAAACCCTTCATAACATGAGGACTTCATTTAGGTTCAATTTTACTTAATAACAACTTTTAAAACTCTTAATTAAATCCCCAAAGTATTTCTCAATCAAAACAAATAAGTATAGAATCCATTTGAAGTACCAAATTGAGAAACTTTAATAATTAATGGGCCATATTGAAATGATTTAATTAGTATATGAACCATATCTTAGATGTTAAGAATATCCCTGAAATCTGTCTGAAATCTTAACCAAAAATGGCTACTTTTGGATTTAAAATCGGATCAACCAATATCCTAAAACTGTGCGTTCAGTCGACTCCTCAGTCGACTCTCAGATTTAGAGAGTTTGCCAAGCTTCCACCGGTCAACTGCTCTGTTGACTAACAGATTCAGAAAGTTTTTCAATCTTCTATCGGTCGACCGCTCTGTTGACTCACAGATTCAGAGAGTTCATCTTTTTTCTCCGGTCGACTCCTCAGTCGACTGCCCCCTTCTGAATCTCTTCTCTGATCTTGTTTTTAACTTACTTTCTTTTATAATTTTGTCCCTTTATCCATATTTATATTCAAATGAACTCTACTAATACTCTTATATTCTATTTTAGTCATTCAAAAATATTTCTTTTTAATTCACATAGGAGTAAATAAATATACTCAATCAAAATACACATAAAAGATAAAATTCATTTTGTACCGTGTGTGTGTTCCTAAATGGGATATTAAGAGTTTATATTTACCTGGATTGTTTTCCCTAATGTCTTTAAACTCTTAATACTTATTCATCATCTTGATATCTTTATTTAACATCCATTCACTTTGACATTTTCATTATTGAAACTTTAAATCACTGAAACACTTGATCAAACATTAGTTCCACCAAAATATCAATACTTAATTGTTTATCAAAATCTTGAGATTAACAATCTCCCTCTATTTTTATGATGACAATTAACTTTAATATTTTCTTTAAAAATAAAATATAACCACATTCCCCTGAATCCGAGGACGGGTTCTTTAACTCATTTAAACATCATAATGAAGATTTCAATAATTCATAATATAAAAATATTCAATAAAGCATATTTTAAATTTTTCTCTCTTTATGTGCTTAGTTTGTGAGTGCTGTGTAGAATTCTTACTTAGACATAACACTTTTATTATCACAAAAGATCGGGACCTTCTCCATACAAACTCCAAAATCATTTAACTGTTGCTTAATATATAAAATTTGAGCACAACAGTTATCAGCTGCCATATATTCTGCCTCAGTAGTGGTTAAGGCTATCGAATTCTGTTTCTTACTTGACCAAGAAACAAAAGCATGTCCTAACAAATGACATGATCTACATGTGATTTTTCTCTTAACTTTGCAATCGGCAAAGTCAGTGTCGGAGTAACTTACCAATTTAAAATCACTCCCCCTAGGATACCATAATCCTAGGTCAGTCGTCCCCTTTAAATAATGAAAAATTTGTTTAACCGCAGTCAAGTGCGATTCTTTAAGACAAGACTGAAATCTAATACAAAGACAAACACTATACATAATGTCAAGTCTACCAGCAGTTAAATACAACAAGCTACAAATCATACCTCGATACATCTTTTCATTAACGCTTTTACCCGTATCGTCTTTTTCAATTTTTGTAGCCGTTGCCATGGGAGTTTTGTACTTTTTAACTCCTTCCAAGCCATATTTCTTTAACAGCTTCTTGGTGTATTTAGCTTGATTTAAAAATATCCCTTCTTTGGTTTGCTTAATTTGCAATCCAAGAAAGAAATCCAGTTCTCCCATCATACTCATTTGAAATTCAACCTGCATTATCTTGGCAAACTCTTGGCAAAGATCCTCATTAGTAGATCCAAAAATGATATCATCAACATATACTTGTACTAATAGAATATTAGAATTAGTTTACTTTACAAATAGTGTTATATCACAAATACCATTTCAAAAAATCATTTTCGATCAAATATCGGCTAAGTTTCTCATACAAAACTCTCGAAGCTTGTTTGGGCCCATACAAAGGCTTGCGAAATTTAAATACATGATTGAGAAATTTATCACTTTCAAATTCCGGGGGTTGTTCTACATAAACTTCTTCAGCTAGAAAGCCATTTAGAAATGCACTCTTTACATCCATTTGATATAGCTTAAAATTACATGAACATGTAAAGGCGAATAGCATTTTAATTGCTTCTAATCTAGTAACAGGAGCATAAATTTCATCATAACCAATTCCTTCCTCTTGATTATAGCCATGTGCCACTAATCTTGCTTTATTTCTAATTACCATACTAGATTCTTCCTTTTTGTTTCTAAATACCCATTTAGTACCAATAACTGGATGAATGTCTGGTCTCGGAACAAGACACTATACTTTGTTCCGCTCAAATTGAACTAATTTATCTTGCATTGCGAAAATACAAGATTCATCAATTAGCGCCTCATTTATATTTTTAGGCTCAATTTGAGATAAGAAAATAAGATTTATTATATCCCTAAGAGAAGATCGAGTACTTATACATTTTTCAAAATTACCGATGATTTCTTTAATTGAATGCCCTGGTACTTTCTTTATAGATCTTGGTAAAGTCGAATCTTTCTCTTTAGGTTCCTCCTCTTGTTGAGACTCATTTGTTTCATCATTACGTTAGTTTTGGTTATTTAAGATACCTACATCATCATCATCCAAAATCTTTCTCGATGACATACAAAGTTTCTTCTACTACTAAAGTACGTTTATTATAGACTCTATAAGCCTTACTGTTAGTAGCATATCTAAGAAAAATTTCATAATCGGATTTAGCATCAAATTTACCAAGATTATCCTTGTCATTCAAAATAAAACATTTGCATCCAAAGACTTTAAAATATGAGATATTAGGAGTCAGCTTTCTCATTTTCATTTCTCGGAATTGCTTCTAGCTTGCAGCTCTGAAGTGCTGATGAGAACCAACAATCAATATCAAAGGACACATTGCGTGTCCCGGTTGGGCCCATTATTAGGGCAAGATCCAAGAAGATCAAAGAAGCGCTTAATGGGCTAATTCAAGAGCTTTCGGCTGAATCGAAAATAATAAAGCCCAAATTAGGTCCAAATGACGATCAAGACCTAATCCATCTCATCAAAGCAAGTGAATGGGTTTAGACATGAACTCAAAGAGACCAAGGCTTGAGGACCACGAAATTCTCAGCATATTTATTTTATTTATTTGTATTTTAATTTTAATTTAGGTTATTTATTTGATAATTTGTAAGGCATGATTGCCAAATTAGCCTTTTCCTTTTTAGATTAGGAGTAGGGTTTCCTTGTTTCTCTAGGGTTTTTTTTTTTTTTTTGTATTGTAGCCGCACTATTCACTAGTACTGTTCACCGACACTGTTCACTGTACTATTCATTACCTATTTAAGAAAGTTGTATCCCATTAGGAAGAACACATTACTTTGATTAATAAAAATTGTGAGAGTTTTCTCTTTAGTTCTTCAAAGAACTTTTCCTGAACTTATCAAGAGTTTCTTGTGGTGTTCAGACTTATATCTTTGATTCGTGATTCATTATAATCATTGGGTCAAGATAATTATACCATTGGTTCGCGTTTCATTCATAAACGTTGGGTCAAGGTAATCTATCTTTCAATTTCTATATTTTTAGCTCGTTCAAAAATCTGATTTAGTTTCGATTTTTGCGACGAAATCCTAAGTTGGTTTCGGGTCTCACTAATCCTTGGTGAGGTTCGCATCATTTGGTAATCAGAGCAAGGTCTAAATTAGGTTTCATCTATCATTTTTTTTTTCGTTCTTTCATATCTATTCCTTCATAAAGTTTTTTTGCTTGACCAAATTATATTATCAGATCTATTGCGTTTTTTTTCTTTTCGTTCTAATTCAAATAGGGTCCAATCTTGAAAAAAAAAACGCGGTGCATCTTTGTTCTGATCATATTTTTCGTTTAAATATTGTGCTTCTTCAAATCTCAATTTAAAGTTGCTGGTTTTCAAAAAAAAAAAATAGAAAAGAAAAAAAACACAGAAACAAAAAAAATAAAAAAATAAAAAAAAATAGAAGCAGAAACAGAAAAAACAAATTGAGAAAATTCAGCAGCCCCCCTCCCCCCTAACAAAAATTGAGAATAATTTCTTCTTGTTCTACTCTATAAACTTTTCTTTATGCTCTTTTTGTTCCCTTTGTTTCGTTCCTAAAATCTAATTCTTAGTGAATCAAATTGTTGAGTTTGGATTGCTACAAGGAAATTTCTGATTGAGATTGGTTAAGTTCAATAAAGAACTAAAAGAGGGAACTAAAGAGTAGAAAAAGGCAAGAGAGTGTGAGCTTATAAGAGGGTAAAAACCGAATTTGAGTGATACACGAGTGGAGTGACATAGTTTGAGTACAAACACGTGAGGAAGTGTTTGTGAGGTTTGCTAACTTTGTTTTGTAGTTTACTAAATATGTCTCGAGAAACAAACAAAGGCTCGTCCGATGAAGCACATGAAAGGATGGACATAATGGACACAAAAGTTTTCTACAAGGCCTTGGAGCAAAAGTTTAAACAGTTGAACTTGTGGTTTGATGAAGTGCATGAGTGGCTTGACAAAGTTGAGTCTAGCGCACAAAAGGGGCAACCACTGAGAGCTCCTAATGTGCAACGAAGAGAGAGGAATCAGCCTTGGTTCGTGTATGAAGATGATTATGGGGATGACCTAGATGAAGACGATCGGGCCTCTAATGCAAGATTGGGTAGATTTGGGAGCGAACATGGGAATAGGGGAGATAGACATGGGGAGCGGATTGATAATAACTTGGGAAGTATCAAGGTGAATATACCCTCATTCCAAGGAAAAAACGATCTTGAAGCATACTTGGAGTGGAAGAAGAAGGTGGAGTTAATCTTTGAGTGCCACAACTACTCCGAGGAGAAAAAGGTAAAACTTGTTGTGATTGAGTTTATTGACTATGCTATAATATGGTGGGATCAAATTGTGATAAATAGGAGAAAGAACCATGAGAGGCCTATCGTGACGTAGGCGGAAATGGAGGCCATCATGAGGAGGCGGTTTGTCCCTAGTAACTACTATAAGGACTTGTATCAAAAATTACAAAGCCTTACGCAAGGCTATCGGAGTGTGGATGACTACTACAAGGAGATGGAGGTCTCTATGATCTGGGCTAATGTCGAGGAGGATAAAGAAGCTACCATGACAAGGTTCTTGAATGGGTTGAATCAGGACATTACTAACGTGGTGGAGTTGCAATATTACGTGGAGTTGGAGGACATGGTTCACATGGCCATAAAAGTGGAACGACAGCTTAAAAGGAAAGGAACTTGGTCATGTCAAAATTCTAGTTCCTCTAATTCATGGAGGCCAAATGGGACGAAGGAGGAAGGGGCTGTTTCAAGGTCCAAAACCGAACCCCCAAAAAGGAGAGATGATGTTCCCATTGCCAACAAAGGTAAAACCGAAACCCAAACTCGTAACCGTGATATTAAATATTTTTGTTGTTTGGGAGTAGGTCACATAGCCTCACAATGCCCAAATAAGAGGACCATGATTGCACGTGTTGATGGAGAGATGGAAACCGAAAGTGAGAGTGATGATGACCAGATGCCACAACTTGAAGATGCTTGTGATGATGATGTGGAGTACCCGGTGGAGGGAGAGTCACTTGTGGCAAGGCGTGTTCTAAGTGCCCAAGTTGCGGAGGATGACATGGAACAGCAAAGGGAGAATATATTTCATACTAGATTCCACGTCAACAACAAGGTATGTAGTATGATCATTGATGGGGGAAGTTGCACTAATGTGGCTAGCACTACTTTAGTAGAGAAACTGAATTTACATACCTTGAAATACCTTAGACCTTAAAAATTGTAGTGATTAAATGATTGTGGGGAGGTTCGGGTAAATAAACAAGTGTTAGTTTCATTTTCGATTGGGAAGTACAAAGATGAAGTACTTTGTGATGTTGTTCCAATGCATGCGGGTCACATATTGTTGGGCAGGCCATGGCAATTTGATAGGAAGCTTATTCATGACGGGTTCAAGAATATGCACTCATTCGTCAAAGACAATAAAACCATTACTCTTGTGCCGTTGACTCCAAAACAAGTGTATGAGGATCAAATGAAATTGAAAAGAGAGAATGAGTTGAAAAAAACTTGTGAGACTGAGAGTTCAAAAACAGATGAGAAAAAAGAGAGTGGAAACATAGAAGAGAGTGAAAAGCGAAAAAGAAGTGGAAAAAATGAGAGAAAAATAGATAAACAAGTGAGCTTTTATGCTAAGGCGAGTGATATGAAGGGTGCTTTATATGCAAACCGGCCTATATTTGTACTATTGTACAAAGAGGCGTGTTTTAGTGCTAACAAATTTGACCAATACTTGCCTAGTGTTGTTGTTTCTTTGTTGCAGGAATTTGAGGACGTGTTCCCTAACGATGTGCCTAGTGGATTGCCACCTATTCGAGGCATTGAACATCAAATGGGCTTTGTGCCGGGTGCAACAATTCCTAACCGACCAGCCTATAGGAGTAATCCAGAGGAAATGAAGGAACTTCAAAGGCAAGTGGAAGAGTTTTTAGCAAAAGGACACGTAAGAGAGAGCATGAGTCCGTGCGCAGTACCGGTACTACTTGTGCCTAAGAAGGATGGAACTTGGCGTATGTGTGTTGATTGCCGAGCTATTAACAATATTACGGTAAAGTATCGACATCCCATTCCTAGGCTAAATGACATGTTAGATGAGTTGCATGGGTCATGTATTTTTACTAAAATTGATTTGAAAAGTGGGTATCACCAAATTAGGATGAAAGAAGGTGATGAATGGAAAACTGCCTTTAAAACTAAATATGGATTGTATGAGTGGTTGGTAATGCCTTTTGGGCTAACTAATGCACCAAGTACATTCATGAGGCTAATGAATCATGCATTGCGTGCGTTTATAGGCAAGTTTGTTGTGGTCTATTTTGATGATATTTTGGTGTATAGTAAGAGCTTAGATAAGCATATTGATCATTTGCATTGTGTGCTTGATGTTCTGAGAAAAGAAAAATTATATGCAAATTTAAAGAAATGTTCCTTTTGCTTGGATAAAGTTGTGTTTCTTGGCTATGTTGTTAGTTCGGAAGGGATTGTAGTGGATGAGAAAAAGGTGAAGGCTATCAAAGAATGACCCACACTTAAGTCAATCACGGAGGTAAGAAGTTTTCATGGTTTAGCTAGCTTTTATCGTCGATTTGTTAAAGATTTTAGTACACTAGCCGCACTACTCACTGAAATTGTCAAAATATTCATGGGTTTTAAATGGGGTCTGGAGTAAGAGCGTGCATTTAATGAGATTAAAGAACGGTTATGTGGTGCTTCTTTATTAGCATTACCTAATTTTTCTAAAACTTTTGAGATTGAGTGTGATGCTTCAGGAATAGGCATTGGAGCTGTTTTGATGCAGGAAAATCGACCAATAGCATACTTTAGCGAAAAACTAAATGGGGCAGCATTGAATTACCCAACATATGATAAGGAGCTTTTTGCGTTGGTGAGAGCATTGGAGACTTGGCAACATTACCTGTGGCCGAGATAGTTTGTCATACATACCAATCATGAGTCCTTGAAGCACTTGAAGGGACAAAGTAAGTTAAATAGAAGGCATGCCAAGTGGATGGAATTCATTGAAACCTTCCCTTATGTAATCAAATACAAACAAAGTAAGGAAAATATTGTGGCTGATGCACTCTCCAGAAGGTACGCCCTTGTTTCTACATTAAATGCAAAGCTACTGGGGTTTGAATATGTTAAAGAATTGTATTCTAATGATGATGATTTTGCCAGTGCGTTTGGTGCTTGTGAGAAGACAGCGTTTGGTAAGTTCTATAGACTAGATGGGTACTTGTTTAGAGAAAATAGACTTTGCGTGCCTAATAGTTCTATGTGTGAGTTACTCGTGCGTGAAGCACATGGGGGTGGTTTGATGGGTCATTTTGGTGTGAGAAAGACTTTAGACATGTTACATGAACACTTCTTTTGGCCAAAGATGAAACGTAATGTGGAAAGAGTTTGTGCTAGGTGTGTTACATATAGGCAAGCCAAATCTAGAGTCTTAACACATGGATTATACACTCCCTTGCCCGTACCTAGTGCGCCTTGGATGGATATTTCCATGGACTTTGTTTTAGGCTTGCCTAGGTCAAGGAAAAGTAGGGATTCGATTTTTGTGGTTGTTGATTGGTTCTCTAAGATGACACATTTCATATCTTGTAATACAACTGATGATGCGTCCCACGTCGCTGATTTGTTCTTTAAAGAGATAATACGTCTCCATAGTGTTCCTAAGAGTATTGTATCTGATCGTGATGTTAAGTTCCTCAGCTATTTTTGGAAAGTCTTGTGGGGAAAGATGGGAACTAAATTATTGTTCTCAACTACTTGTCACCCCCAAACGGATGGACAAACCGAGGTAGTAAATCAAACTTTATCTACTTTGTTGCGTACTATAATTCAAAAGAACTTGAAAAATTGGGAGGATTGTTTACCGTTCATTGAATTTGCTTATAATCGGAGTGTTCATTCTACTACTAATTTTTCACCATTTGAGATTGTTTATGGTTTTAATCCACTAACTTCTTTGGATTTGTTGCCTTTGCCAGTCAATGAGAGGGCTAGTTTGGATAGACAGAAGAAGGCTGAGATGGTGAAGAAACTCCATGAAAGTGTACGACAACACATAGACAAGAAAAATGAGCAATATGCAAAGAAAGCAAATAAGGGCCGTAGACGAGTCATCTTTGAACCGGGTGATTGGGTTTGGGTGCATATGAGGAAAGAAAGATTTTCAGCCCATAGGCGAAATAAGCTACACCCTAGAGGGGATAGTCCATTTCAAGTCCTTCAGAGGATCAATAATAATGCGTACAAGTTGGATCTTTCAGGTGAGTATAACGTTAGTGCTACATTTAATGTTTCTGATCTTTCTCCGTTTGATGTAAGTGAAGATTCGAGGTTCAATCCTTTTGAAGAGAGGGGGGATGATGAGAACCAACAAGCAACATCAAAGGACACATTGCATGTCCCGGTTGGGCCCATTACTAGGGCAAGATCCAAGAAGATCAAAGAAGTGCTTAATGGGTTAATTCAAGAGCTTTCGGCTGAATCGAAAACAATAAAGCCCAAATTAGGCCCAAATGACGATCAAGGCCTAATCCATCTCATCAAAGCAAGTGAATGGGTTTAGACATGAACTCAAATGGACCAAGCCTTGAGGACCACGAAATTCTCAGTATATTTATTTTATTTATTTGTATTTTAATTTTAATTTAGGTTATTTATTTGATAATTTATAAGGCATGATTGCCAAATTAGCCTTTTCCTTTTTAGATTAGGAGTAGGGTTTCCTTGTTTCTCTAGGGTTTTCTTTTTTTAGATTATAAGGCTGATTTTTAGATTAGGAGTAGGGTTTCGCTGATTTGTTCTTTTTAGATTAGGACCAAGCCTTTTCCTTGATTGCCAACTGTTCACCGACACTGTTCACTGCACTATTCATTACATATTTAAGAAAGTTGTATCCCATGAGGAAGAACACATTACTTTGATTAATAAAAATTGTGAGAGTTTTCTCTTTAGTTCTTCAGAGAACTTTTCCTGAACTTATCAAGAGTTTCTTGTGGCGTTCAGACTTATATCTTTGATTCGTGATTCATTATAATCATTGGGTCAAGATCATTATACCATTGGTTCGCGTTTCGTTCATAAACGTTGGGTCAAGGTAATCTATCTTTCAATTTCTGAATTTTTAGCTCGTTCAAAAATTTGATTTAGTTTTGATATTTGCGAAGAAACCCTAAATGGTTTTGGGTCTCACTAATCCTTGGTGAGGTTCGCATCAAGTGCTTTTATCAATTCCTTCACTTTTTTCATATAGAGTTGAAACTTTTTTTTTTGTTCATTGAGAACACTCTGTTTACCTGGTAACCACCAGTTGGGATTCTAATCTTAGTTCAACATCAGAAGCTCCTAACCCCTTGGCTAGGGTTATTCCAAGAATTATTGCTACGTATTTTGCTTCGTTGTTTGAAGTTCAGAATCCAAGCTGAATTGCCTTTTTAATCAGATATCTTTCAGGTGTTTCTAGGACTATGCCTACACTATGTCCTTTCACGTTTGATGCTCCCTATACCCATATCTTCCACAGTCTAATTAACTGTTCGGGGCATTTACTGTCTTCTATTGCATCTTTTTTAGTGGGAGTAAGCTCGGCAATAAAATTCGCCACTACTTGCTCTTTAATCATTGTTCCTAGCTTGTATTTGATAAAAAACTCTCCTACTTCTAATGCCCATTTTATGTGCCAACCTGAATCTTCTGGTCGGTGCGTCACTACTCTGCGGGGTTATGAGGTCCACATATTGATTAGTGTACCTGGAAGTAAGGTCTCAACTTTCGAGCTAATATTACCAAAGCCAAGAAGAGCTTTTCCAGCTCAGTGTAATTTGTCCAATTTTCGCCTGGGCGGTGGTTTTTCCACTTGGGCGAATTTTTGCGAGTGTGGACTTAAGTTAGATTCCTTTAGGTTTTCACATTATTTCTTTACATCTCTTATTTCCTCTTCATTTCTCAAATGAGTTTTAGCATGCAAATCAATCCTAAGTGTCTAGTCTCATCAATTTACCACAAAAATAAATAGTATTTACGAGATCAATACGATCTCTAAAAAGTAATTTATATAAAAGTTGGGAATATACATCCCTAGCATGGACGTTGATGAATTCCGGCTCTATCCTTCAACGAGGGAGATGTTATCCACAACTCGCTCTTCATCCTTGAAGTAATGCTTGATCCGCTCCCCGTTGACTCGGAAAGTTCGTCCGTCTTCGCCTTCTAGCTCGATAGGACCAAATGGATAAATATGCTTGATCTGGAACGGTCTAGACCATCAGGACTTCAACTTTCTGGGAAAGAGTCTCAGCCTTGAGTTAAACAATAAAACCTGTTGGCCCGGACTGAACTCTCTCTGGACTATCATTTTATCATGCCACCTCTTCATTTTATCTTTGTAGAGCTTGGCATTCTAATAAGCCTTGTGCCGAAATTCCTCCATTTTATTCAATTGGATGAGACGTTGCGCACCAAAAGCTTTTATGTCAAAATTGAGTTTCTTAATCGCCCAGAATGCACGGTGCTCCAATTCAACGGGCAAATGAAACGCTTTTCCAAACACCAATCGATATGGTGATATGTCGATCGGTGTCTTAAAAGCCTGCGATAAGCCCATAAGGCTTCGTCAAGCTTCACCGCCCAATCCTTGCGATTAGTATGAACCATTTTCTCTAGAATTAGCTTGATTTCTCGGTTTGAAACTTCAGCTTGGCCATTTTGTCTGTGGGTGGTATGGTAGCACCACCTTGTGTCTAACCCCATACTTTGCCAACAAAGTGTTTAGCATTTTGTTACAAAAGTGGGTTCCCTCATCACTGATTAAGGCTCGAGGTGTCCCGAACCGTGTCATGAGATTGTGCTGAAGGAACTTCAAAACCACTTTGGCATTATTGGTAGGTGTTGCTACGGCCTCAATCCATTTAGACACATAGTCACCGCTAACAGAATATATTCCTTACCAAATGACGGTGGAAATGGCCCTATGAACTCTACGCCCCACATATCAAATAGCTCAAGCTCAAGAATTGACGTCAGTGGAAATTCATGCTCTCTTGATATGTTACCCACCCTTTGACATCTATCACAGGTTTTCACAAATGTATATGAATCTTTAAACAAAGAAGGCCAGCAAAAATCTGATTGAAGTACTTTCGATGTTGTACGAGTCGCACCAAAATGGCTACCACAAGGTGATGAATGGTAATGGTAGAGAATACTAGCCATTTCCTCCTCCGAAACACATCTCCGGATCACCTGATCAGCACATTTCTTGAATAGCAATGGCTTGTCCCACAGATAATACTTAGCATCAAAAAGAAATTTCTTCATTTGGGCTCCCGTTAGCTCATGTGGTAACACGTCACATGCAAGATAATTAACGATGTCCGCATACCACGGAAGTGCATTTTCCACTGAAAATAGTTGTTCATTAGGGAACGCTTCCATGATGTTAGACTCTTCACCAACGTCTTCTTGAATCAACCTCGATAAATGGTCGGTAACAACGTTCTCACTCCCTTTTTTATCCCTGATTTCAGCATCGAATTCTTGCAATAGAAGAATCCACCTTATCAATCTCGGCTTGGCATCTTTCTTTGAAAATAAGTACCGGATAGCCACGTGATCAGTGTAGACGATCACTTTTGACCCAATGATATAAGACCGGAACTTATCACAAGCAAAGACCACCGCTAGCATTTCTTTCTCAGTCGTGGTGTAATTCTCCTGGGTATCATTCAATGTCTTATTTGCATAATAGATTGAGCGGAAGATCTTCTCCTTCCGTTGGCTTAACACCGCGCCAACGGCGTAGTCACTCGCATTGCACATTATCTCAAATGGCATTTCCCAATCCGGAGCGACCATTATTGGAGCCGTGATCAACTTTTCCTTTATCGCCTTAAAAGCCTCCATGCAAGCCTCATTGAATTCAAATAAAGTATCCTTCTCAAGAAGGTGATATAACGGATTCACCGTCTTCGAGAAGTCCTTAATAAAGAGCCAATAAAAGCCGGCATGCCCCAAGAAACTTCGAACTCCTTTCACATTAATCGGTGGCAGAAGCTTCTCAATCGTTTCAATCTTTCTTCACTCAACATCAAGCCCCTTAGAAGAGACTCGATGACCTAAGACGATCCCCTCTTTAACCATAAAGTGACACTTCTCCCAATTTAGAACCAAATTCTTCTCTTCACATCGGTCAAGAACAAGCGCCAGATTGTAGAGACAGTGATCAAAGGATGACCCAAAGATTGAGAAGTCATCCATGAAGATTTCCATTTTCTCCTCCACCATATCAGAAAATATCGCCATCATACACCGCTGAAAAGTTGCCGGTGTATTGCAAAGGCCAAACGGTATACATCGATAAGCAAACGTTCCATATGGGCATGTGAAAGTAGTCTTCTCTTGGTCCTCCGGTGTAATGGCTATTTGATTGTAACCTGAATAGCCATCAAGAAAGCAATAGTACTCGTATCTGGCTAATCAATCTAGCATTTGGTCAATGAAAGGAAGAGGAAAATGATCATTCCTCGTCGCCTTATTTAATCTTCTATAATAAATGCATACACGCCATCCCGTGATGGTCCGTGTAGGAATAAGGTCGGCCTTCTCATTTTTCACTATCGTCATACCTCCTTTCTTGGGCACCACTTGCACCGGGCTAACCCACTCACTATCGAATATAGATTATATAATTCCCGCATTCAAAAGCATCAACACCTCCGCTCTCACCACTTCATTCATAGCTGGATTTAGCTGCCATTGATGTTCAATTGAGGGTTTGAACTTATCCTCCATCAAAATCTTATGCAAACAAATCGAGGGGCTAATTCCTTTTATATCCGAAATAAACCAAGCAAAAGTGGATCGGTGCCTCTTCAAGATTCTTAGCAACTTACTCTCATCTTCTTCCTTTAGAGTTGATAAAATTATAATCGGATAGGTCAAATTCTCTCCCAGAAAGATATACCGAAGGTGTTCCGGTAATTGCTTGAGTAATAACCCACCGTGAGGCAAATTTGATTCCTCGGGAGAGTTTTCAACTTCTTCAATCTTCGCCACATGAATAGGATCTTCTACGTCTTTAGATTGAGCATCCAAAGTCAGCACGTAGTCCACAACCTCAAGTTCCATGGTAGAGCCTTCTTCACCAAGATCCCTCATAAATAAGGAATTGGTGAGTATATGCTCTAATGAATCTATCTTCATAGTTTCAAGAAAGAACTTCCTTACGCAAAAGTCCACAACGTCAACTCAATTGCAATTGAGAGGTTCATCCGGAAAGTTCATAGTTCTAAAGATGTTGAACTTTATCTCTTCATGATTGACTCTTAACGTTAGATTTCCATTATGCACATCAATCAAGGCCTTTCCCGTTGCAAGGAAAGGTCTTCCCAGGATGATCGGGATTTCTCTATCTTCTTCTATTTCGAGCATAACGAAATCCACCGGAAATATGAATTTCTCTACCTTCACTAGCACATCCTCAATGATTCCTTTCGGATAGGTTAACGAATGATCCTCCATTTAAAGAGAGATCGTTGTCGGCTTTGCACTTCCAAGTCCCAACTTCTGATAAACGGAAGAAGGTATCAAATTGATACTCGCCCCAAGATCACAAAGCGCCTTATCAAAATGAGATTTCCCGATAGTACACGGAATTGTGAAACTATCGGGATCCTTCAATTTGGTAGGTAACTTTCTTTGTACACTCCTCAGTTAGCTTCACCGTTTCATAATCCTCCAACTTCCTCTTCTTTGTCATGATGTCCTTCAAGAACTTGCCATAGTTGGGTATTTGTTCTAATGCATCTGTAAAAGGTATGTTGATGTGGATTTTCTTGAAGATTTCAAGAAATTTCTCAAATTGGGCATCCAACTTCCTCTTTTGGAATCTTTGAGGATATGGCAATGGGGTTGCTAGAATCGGTGGATTCTCTGCAAATGTTACTCGGCTCGGTATCACCGTTTCATCTTTTCTTCTCTCCTGGACTTTTTCCTTGTTATTATCCCCATTCACGTCTTCACTCGGCTTCTCCTTTCCTTTATCGATTTTTGCTTCAACTTTCTCCTCCGCACTAGTTCTTGGTTCATCATCCAGAAACTCATGACTCACTCCTGGCTTGGTTTCCATAAGCCTTCTCACTTCCACGTCTCTTCCGCTCCTCAACTTAATCGCCTTACATTCCCGAGGGTTGGTTTCCGTGTTGCTTGGAAACTTTCCCTTTCGTTGTTCTTGAATGGCCCTAGCAAGATGCGCGATTTGAGTCTCAAGATCCTTCACCGTGGCATTAGTGTTTGTACAAGTGGTATCAATAGAGTACAACCGTGTTTCATGTTTATTCAGTCGATTATGCGTCTCACGCATCATAGTCTGTGTCTTCTTCATAAATGAACCCAAAACCTCATCCAAATTTGACTTCGGATTGTGCATTGGTGGTTGTTACATTGAACGATTGGATTGCATTAGATATCCCGAAGCTTGATTTCCATAACCCGGAGGTGGCCGCAAAGCGTTCTGATTATTCGCATATGAGAAGTTCTCATGGTTACGAAGTCCATGATTGTAATGAGTCGGAATGTTGGTAGCCGACCTGAAAGTGTAGGCACGGTTGTTCAAAAAATGGCATTCCTCGAACTCGTTATCCAATCCGGATTGAGAACTACTTGCCGCTATCTCCTCCCCTTGACTAGACAAAGCTCCTTTTGTAGACAAGGCGACTAATTGATCCGAGAGCTTGGACACTTGGGCTGATAACGTTGAAATATGGTCAGATTCTTGGATAGAAGTGACCCGTCTTCCCGTGTTTCTCTCATTCGTCCATTGATAGTTATTAGCTGCCATTTCTTCCAATAATGCATTTGCTTCGGTAGGGGTTTTGGATAACAACGATCCTTCTGAGGCTGCATCGACTATCGTTCTTGTCTGGCCATCTAACCCGTTATAAAATAATTAGGTTTGAAACCAATCTTGAAAACCATGTTAGGGGAACCTTCTCAATAAGTCTTTAAACCTCTCTCATGCCTCAAATAATGGCTCAAAATCTCTCCGACGAAACTGCGCAATCTCGCCTCAGAGTTGAGAAGTTTTCGAGGGTGGAAAGAACTTAGTGAGGAACCTTTGTAGAAGGTCCTCCCAAGTATTAATGCTCCCCAGTTGAATCGATTGAAACCATCCCCTTGCTCTGCCTCGTAAGGAGAACGGAAATAACCTCAACCTTATAACATCTTCGGCAACTTCGTTAATCTTGACGGTGTCACAGATCTCAAGAAAGGTTGCTAAGTGTACGTTGGGGTCTTCGTGAAGGTTCCCGCCATATTGGTTTTGCTGAACCATGTTGATTAGGGCGGGATTTAATTCGAAGTTATTAGCTTGGATCGGCTACCTCTAGATCCCAGAATAATTGTCCAACATGAGTGGCCGATAATAGTCCCGAAGGACTTGTTGTGGCCTCTCATGCTCCCGAGGCTGGAGTGCTTGCAGCTCCGGTAGTTGCGGAATATTCTCATGTCCTCCGGCCATTGCGGTTGTTTTTTCTTCTTTCTGTTTAGCAATCCTTTGACTACGCCGCATGCACTGCTCAAATTCAATAGATAACTAAAATAAATAAATGAATTGAATAAAATTTAAAAGCAAAAGAATTATTGTGATTAACATTCAACTACTCAATCACAATATCAACTTAATTGAAAAACACATTGCCGTCCCTGGTAATGGTGCCAAAAACTTGTACGCACGAGGATTCACAACGTTTTCTTCCTCACGGTAATTGGACTACTCTCAAGTGTACAAGGTCTAGTTTTAATATAATGGATCTTGTAAGATCGGATATCGTTCCACTGGGACAAGAAGGTAATTCGGTTGAGTATTGCAATTTCAATAGTTTTATATTATCTCGACTAATCAAATTTTGTTTGTTTTCTAATTAATATACTAAGATAAACGACAACTATGAATTTAGTTTTAATTACACTAATTACTTAGGCATTCATTTCTTTCACATAATGCATAATTGAAGTCATTAGGTTAGCTATAATGGTTTTCTATCTAATTTGACAATCTCTGTATCGATAACTCCTCCGCTACCTCTCCTGAGTGTAAGACGGGGGATTACACGACTTCGTGTCAACGAGGAAGTCCCCTTCAACGCCTTACCGACCCTAGGTCGCGTGAGTCTTTAGCCAATGTCATGGATTGCATACGTTCTAACGCCCTCCCGGGTCGTTAGAACGTCACGTTGTATTTACCCTAGTCCGAATCCAGGGTTACCTCTCCCGAGTGTCAAACCCCGTATTCTCGGTTTATCAATACAAGCATAATATCAAGAATAATGGTAAACACAATCGGATTTAGAAAAAAACACATTAAAGTAACACTAATTTCAACTACACCTAAGTAACATTTAACTAATACCATAATATCTTAGCCATATACCATACAAAATAAGAGGGATTAAACATTCTTAGATATGAAAAAGTGATTACAAAGATAAAAACAAGAGAGAAACGATCAAATCTGGAAGTGAAATGGTTCACTGTCGCTAATGATCGATCCACAAGTGATTATTCTTTGTCCGAATGATGAACGTCCTTCTTGATCTTCAAAATATAACTTAAGAGCTTTCTACTAGGGTTAGGATTTTTTCAACTCTCTGTTTCAAACATGGGAAAGGGGTATATATAGGCCTAGGGGTTCAAAAATATCTAAACAGATATTTTGGGTTGTTCTGCGATTTTCGCCTAAGCGGTAGAAACTTCGCTTAGGCGGAGTTTAAGTCGGTTAGAATTCTGCCTAAGCGGTAGAATCTTCGCTTAGGCGGAGGACTAACTTCTTGGCTCCCTTTTCTTTCTGACGGATTTTCTCCTAGGCAGTAGCTACTTCGCCTAGGCGGATTTACAGCAGTGCAGCTCTTTCAGCAGTTCAGCACTTCCAGCATTCTGATGAATTTCCGCCTAGGCAGTGGAAACTTCGCCTAGGCAGATTCAATACTTCAGCCCTTTCAACCTTCTGGTGAATTTCCGCCTAGGCGGTGGATACTTCGCCTAGGCAGATTTGCACTGTTCTTTGAAATCTCATTTTTTCATCTTTTTGGCTACCCTTTTCTCCACCATTTCGCTCGGTTTGCCGATTGTTGACGTCCCTTCTCCTGACTAATAAAAATAGCTAAAAAGGTATTCAAACTCTAATAAAATACTCGAAAACTGGCAAATTCGGTTTAGAATTACATAGGTATTTTACACCTATCAATGGTTAGGGTAAAAGGTAGATGGGAATGTTATTTTTAGGCTCAAATCACCCTAGGCATATATTACAACTCATGGATCTTGTAAGATTTTTGAGAAAAAATTTCACCAACTCCCTCTTTCATCAAATGTCTTCTTTCAATCGAACCCACAAAGTATTATTCACAAACAAACAAACAAAAAATGATTATTTTTTTTTTCCTTTTTTTTTTTTCAAAATAGGTGAGAACCATACCCCCAAACTCAAAATCAACATTGTCCTCAATGTTGTAGGAAAAACAAAGTGGCAGGCGGGAAAACTCACCAATATACTACAACGTGTTTTTTTTTTTTTTTTTCTTTTACAACATAAATAATTAAAAAACAAAACAAAATATACAACTCATTCCACCAATGACTTTCCAAATACAGCCCACGCTAGTCTTTTCGCTCAATGATCCATGCAACAATGTCAATAAGAGATGGGTTTAGGAAGTGGAAATACATTTAGTGGGGTGGATGCACAAATATGGGTATTGAAAGGATTAAGCAATAAGGCTCAACAGGGGAAACGAAAATAATTTTTTAAGGTTAGCTTCAAAGGCTCAAACGGTTAAAAAATAATGCCTAAATTATCTCTCCAATCACACATAACCTAGTATTTCGCCTCGAGTTTCACTCAAATTGGTTCTAGTGTTCACAAGATGTCAAAGCCTACCTAAAGCACATAAATGTTTTCCAAGTACCCAAAAGGCCAAGTGATTGTGATTCAAGGTGCTCAAGTGTAACGAGTAAAGAACAAATTTCAATCAATACGAGTCAAGCACACATAAATCTCAATGACATGCATTTTAAAAGACCTAAGAAAACATCAAGTGTCTATACTCATCATCGATTTTAAGTCATTTCATCTCAATAAAACTCATAATTTATTCAAACAATCTAAAGAAAAGAAACTAAAAACACTACTATAAGAACACAAGTTAAACGAAGAAAGGTCACACACACAAGCATTCTCTAACCCAAATCAACATAAGCCAACATGTGTCCCACCCCCAACTCAAAGTAAAGCATGTATCCAGATTAAGTACAACAGAATAAGAACATGAACTAGGAAAGCGAGATAATCTCGCCTCCTAGTTCGGTCGGCGGTTATACTCCAGGCAAGGTAACCAGTGTAGGGGTTTTCTTCTATAGCTTGTATCTTGAGGCTTCATTATTTTAATAACTTGGGTTGCTTCACAAGAAGCGCTTAGTTTAATGTGCTCGGCTTGACAATGGAGAAGGGCTCGTCAAAGAGCGGCTTCTTCTCATAGTATGTGTCATACAACACAACAAATGGGTCTTGATTTTTAACGCCCTCAAGTTTGGCAAGATGTGGCAGTGTTAGGCGCGTACTCTCAATGTGACTCGACTCCGTATTATATGCTTGGTGAGCCTGAATGAATGTTGCTAGAAGCGGTAGAGGACAAGTGAGCTACATCAGATCCTCGTAGATGTAATCGTCTTTGATCGGTGGTGGCATCACAATTTGGATCTCAAATTTTGAAGACTCACAATTATCATCTTGTGATCCTTCATTGTCAATCAATTCTTGGGTTTTCTGCACATTTGAATCACCGTCATAAAACACATTCAAGTTCCTCCAGCTTGTATTCGGTTCTTCATGGTAGCTTTCACATATGAATATGGCATGTGTATCTCTCATTGCCACCGCCATTGTCATGGGGTCAATGGAGCCAAACGGAGATTCAACTTGTAAATCATGAATGATCTCTATCATCTCCCTCTTCTCCATATGGAGTTTTGTCTCCTCCGTCCAGGCAATACAATCTATATTGGTAAGAGACGACTCTGCTTTTGTCTCCTCTGATATTTGCCTTGTTTCCTTGGAAAATTGCCTTCATAAATTGGGAAAGTAGGTCTTAAAGGTCTTCAAGGGTAGATGAAGACTCTACTTGATAATATGGGGTATCAAACCGTAGTACCAAAATATTGGAACTATCCCCCAAGCTTTGGTAACTTGTTGAATAACTCCAACTTCGATAGTTAAAATCGTCCATATCTTCCATCAACAAATAGGCATCGTCCGCGGTTAGGTCGTAAAAAGAGGTGGTACCATTTCCTCCTTCCACCCAAGTTCTTGTTGCAGTTTGTAACCCGTCGAGAAAGTTTAGCAGTTGACACTCTTTCAG
The DNA here is from genome assembly GCA_016647705.1 of Eucommia ulmoides. NCBI lineage: Eukaryota > Viridiplantae > Streptophyta > Magnoliopsida > Garryales > Eucommiaceae > Eucommia > Eucommia ulmoides. The sequence continues at coordinate 14,129,361 of CM028331.1, forward strand.
GAAACCATGATTGGGGAACCGAATAATCAACTTCTTATATCGTTCCCAAGCAATAGAACGGCTCAAAATCTTGTTGAGAAAATTGCAAGAGGATCTGTTGATCAAACATTTTCATGTACCTTGCAATACAGACAAAACTCAAAAACAAAAATTAAAAAAAAAATGCCTAAATTAAAATAAAGTTATTTATTCACAATATTAAAAATAATCTAAAAACAATCCCCTGCAATTGTGCCAAAAACTTGGTAACGATTTATTTGTCGCTACAATACTGCAAGTATACGGGTCAAGTTTTAATAGTATAGGAAGAGTAGGGTTGTCGTATCCACAGGAATTGGTTTAGATCGTTGCTAAGTACCGCGATTATCGTTACCTAACTTTATTTAGGCGATCAAATTTTGGGTTTGTAATACTTAAATAACTAAAACAAATATAAATAAAAAAATAAAATAAAATATGAACTTCCTATGCACAATTGTTCTAGAAGGGTTTGACCATACTTTGCTAAACAATGCTAATCCACTTCAAACTTGTTAATTAAATTCATGCCCAATCGTTAACCGTGGGTGTCTAAATTAACCTCACTTCCATCTCTCGAATGCCAAGTGAGATAATTTGTGTAATTAGTTGAGTAAATATATCTATTCAATTCAACTAATTATCCAATATTTAAGTCTCACCCATCAAAAGGCTACCCAAATTATATTAGCCGCTTGCACTCAATATAGTAGGGGTTGTATTCCTTCGATCTCAATATGCAAGATTATCACCTCTAAAATGCCTAATCTTACACATCTATGATATCTAATTTACCTCTTGCATAAATTAGAAATTACGCATAAAGAAATACAAATGATCAAAACATGAAATCCAATTAACAACTTAAAGTCTCAAGGTACAATTCACACAAAGCTATTCAAAAAACCCCTAGATAGAAACTTTAAGACAACATAGCAGAATCTATATCTAATATTATCAAGAATTTCATAAATGTAAACATGTGTTCAATACAATATCCCAAATACAAAATTCAAGTAATATTAGGGAGAATAGAATAAATCTAAATATGTACTGTGGAGAAATTTCTGATCCAATATTCAATCTCGTGCCTTCTCCATGTTCTTATTCTCGCTCGCTTCCGATCTTTTCTTCTTCTCCTTGTCTGAATGAGCCAAAATGGCCTTAATGAGTGTTCAGATCCATAGGTCGGCACTGCAGCCCGAGTGAATTTCGATAGGGTTTCTAAAAAAAATGAGCAAAACGCCCACACTAAGCACGAAATAATTTGAGCTACAGCACCAAAGGGTGCTGATGATATTGGGATAGAGGAACAGCGCTGCAGCGCCACTTTGCGCCGATTCTCACTGTAGCGCTAGGCCTCTGAAAAATAGTTGTAACTTCCTCATCTAAACTCTGATTGAGATAATTCAAAAAGATATGGAAAGATAAGACATAGATATAAAATGTTTATTTTTTGAGTTATTCCAAACTAGGATTGAATCGTAGTTGATATCGGTCTCGAAGTTACAACACTTGCACTTATTTTGGACATTTTCTCTCATTTATTTATAGACCTACAAAACAACACAAAAATATATCAAACTAACACAAATGCTTGAAAACTCACAAATATTTGAATCTAAAAGTATTTGATTTGTTGGTATATAAACCACTAATTAGTTGGCTCCCACCATTAGAGATATTGAATGACCCTGACACTGATGAAAACTTTAGATTACATAATTGTACACGTTACGATACCGTTATAACTCCCGATCATGAGGTGAAACGATCCTATGACTTGTAGGAAAGTATATATGTGGTATTTTATTATATATGTCAGAGTAATTTTACTAGTTAATGTAGAATGGTTGAAGTGGAGAAATGCAGTTGGGATGATATGTGATCATAGGATACCAATGAAATTTAAAGGAAAATTTTACAAAACTGCAATAAGATCTGTATTTCTGTATAGTTTAGAATGTTGGGCAATAAAAACAAAACATGTCCATAAAATTGGTGTAACATAAATGAAGATGTTACGGTAGATGAGTAAAGAGATAATTTAGGAATAGCACCCATCAAAGAGAATATGAGAGAAAATTGTTTACGGTGATTTGAACATATACATAGAAGACTTATAGAAGCACCAGTGAAAAAATATGATTCAGTTCAAGTGCGGAGGACTATTAGAGGGAGAGATAAATCTAAGAAAACTTGAGACGAAACTATAAGAATTGATTTGATGACATTAAACCTGACTGAGTGGATGACCCTTGATCATTCATTATGACGTAAACGGATTAATATAACCGACCCTACTTAAGTGAGACAAAGGCTTAATTGTTATTGTAATAAAACAAAACAATAAATAAATAAAGTAAACAACAATGCAACCTCAATTCCAAGATTAAAAATGCAACAAACTTGTAGCTTAAAAAACATCACTTGGTAATATATATTTTAAGGTGAAATCAATTTAATAGTTTAATTTGAACCCCTAAAGGGCCTAAGCTATAGAGGACGGTCTAAAAAGCACGTGGCTCTTAATGTTGACAATTTCACCATTGAAGTGAGGGTGTCATTTGCCACTTGACTAAAGTTGCAAACTTTTGAAACGCTTGGCGTTTTACTTATCCAATGAAAACCAGATGAGCAAAAATAAAAAAACTACCAAACATCAAGCTGAAAAAGTATCAGCTCCCGTAGCTTCATATTTTACTAAATAATGGTCAACTGCTGTTTATGGATTGAGTAGTAGTTGTCATCTTGGGGAGTGGTAATGCACTTGGTCTGGCACAAATTTGATGCATATTTTAGCTGAGATTAGTGTTAGCGGCAAGCACCAAGGAAACAGTAAGCATAATGGTACAGACTCGGTGTATTTACTAATCAGATTTGACATTTGCACCACGCAGTAAGGTGCCGGCACTGTCAAGGGCGTAGGGAGAGCACTTGGGTTTTTAGCTTGTATTAGTACTCCTGATTATTTTAAGTGCTGTGCACCGATAACTCTCATTTTGTTTTGTAATGCACCCATCCAATCTAGCCGTTTCTTTTCTTTTCTTTTCTTTTCTTTTTTTTAAAAAAAAAAAAAAAAGTAGCTACGTTTGCGATTTTCAAGACCAAAATACCCTTATTTAATGAGAATGTAACTTTTCATATATAAAAAGGGAATTTTTTTCATGGTTCTATAATTGAAAAATTAATATTTTTACATCATATTAATCAGTGAAATGTCCTATTTTCAACGAGACATTAATCGTCATTTTTGGATAAGTGAAACACATTTTCAGTGGATGTTACATATAACATATATTATAAATATTAATTTTCAGTGGATATTATATGAAAATATATTTTCAATGTATATTACATATAACATCTATAATCAGTAATTATTTTAAAATATTTTTCTAATAGATGTTACATGTAACATCGATATCAATAATTATTTTTAGTTGATGTTACATGTAAACATATTTTTAAATGGATGTTACATGTAACATCTATATTTTCAAGGGATGTTACATATAACATTTATATTTCCAATTTCCACGTCAGCTTTCTTCTCAATTCGCTCCCTCCAACCCAAAACACAGACCTATATTCCTTTCACTACAATTTTTCTCTCCTCACATCATTTTTCCTATCCCAAATTGCCGACCACAATTTCGTCTGTGATTTCTGTTGATCTGCGGCCATGAACATCTTTAGATTCATGGCTGATTTACTAGTTGATCTTCTTTGGAGCACCAACGACGACGATAATGCAGGGATTCGCTGCGGCAATCTCTTCGAAATCTGATCTTAAAATCCGATATGGCATGTGGTGATCGTGAACCACCGAGAGGGGTAAATATGTAATCTCACGACCGACCGTGTTTGAAAACGGGAGTTACCAAAATTGAACGTTCCAATAATGTTTTGGATAGTTTCATTTCATTTTTTTTCACTTTCAATTTCAAGAAAAATCCAAACAAAACAACTTTTAAATGAGAAAAAAGTGCCCAAAACATGTAAATGCTATGTGCACACCCTCAAGAATAAGACAAAGCATCAAATGCTTATTGGGAGTGGTGATAACTAAAATTGAGCTTCCCAAGGTCATTACCATAAGTGGCATAACTTTATTTTTTGAAAAATAAAGATTTTACATACAATACTATAAATAGGGGGCCTATATTATAAATTTCACAAAATAGGGGGTAGCCCCCCCATCAATCAGTCTCAAATCCATCAAAAAGGCTCTGCGCACTCCTGAGTTCGTAGACCCCTCAGTAGTACAAATAGAAACTCACACCTACATTACTCTCTCTCTCTCTCTCTCTAAGCTTAAAAGCTCTCTCGGGTTTGCTTGATTCCTAAGTTTAACACCCTCCCAAAAGCTCTCTAAATCTCTCAAAGAAGCTCCCTAAAAGATGTACATGATGACATTGCCTAATACCTATTTATGATATGAAATCTTAAATGATGACCTTTGTGCAAATGAGTGCAATTTTATTTATTTATTTTTATTTTTTATTTTTTAATGTGAGCCTAAACATGATGATGTCTGATGCTATATGACTTACCCCTAGGTTGTGTTTGGGTAAGAGATTTCATAATATTTTTTTGACAAATATCTTGTTTAGGTATTTATAAGAAAGGATTCAAAAAATTCTTTCATTTAAAAAATTGTGGTAAATAAAGGATTTGAAAATTCTTTCAAACTAGGTGTCATTTACAAATCCCTCCAAGAAGGAATTTCAGATCCGATCATCGACCACTACCACTCCCCGCTGCGGACCGTCGACCACCTCCGTCCGTCGGCCACCGTCTCAGACTGCCGCCACCGCCGACCACCGCCAGCCGCCCTCACCGACCACCACTACCCACCGCCAATGACCACCCCCACAATGGTGATGGTGGTTATCCAAACAAATAAATTATAAAATTGCATATCAAATTATTCACCTAAAATAGTTATCCAAACAAGAAAATTGTAAATGATGGGATTTGAAAATCGAGAATTTTAAAATCCCTTCATTTACAAATCCCTTACCCAAACGCAATCCTAATGTTTTTCTAGAGAATGTAAGGTCTACATGGAGACGAGAACTAGTTTTTTGCATTTTTTCCTTTTTGGAATGCTCTTTTTCCTTTTTCTTTTTTGTCATTTTTCTTGCTTGCGTTAGGTGCCTTTTGCTATTAGCCATCTATCTTGAGTTTTTCCATGATTGTCTCCTATATGGAAGGTTGATTAGTGCTTCTGAAAGTTTTTCACTTCTCTTTGCACTCGCATTTTTGCGGCTAAAATTCAGATTCAAAAATGATATTGCCGTTGGAAAAATATGATACGATTTTCTGCTATAGGTTGAAAAGGCTTCGATAGGAGTAGTGGAGAGTTATTCATTATTAAGTTGAGCTCGGGATGTCTTGAAATGGAGAATCTACCTCAAGATGAGTAGTACACCTTTCTGAATAGTCTATATAGCGAGCTTTGGGTAATGATCCCGTCCACTTGGCCCATGTCACAGGTTTTGAGATACCCCTACGACTTAATTGCTCAAACAATAGAAAATGCTTGATTAATTTGATCGCCTTCATGTGACCACTCAATGTTTAAAAACTTTCTAAGATGTGTATTTGTTTTCTCAACACATACTTGCTAGTTATTACATACTGAGAATAGGGAAACTTGAGTCGATATCGGGACCTTGGTTATTTTCCCTTATTCATGTTGATTCTTCGAAAGTGGATTCTTCCTTGTAGTGTTTTTTTCATCTTCTATTAAGTTTCTTCTTGCATCAATATGGTCACGAAATCATTCTTTTAGCTATATGCCTTACCTTTTTTTTTTTTTTTTTTAGAATTTTGAGTAAGCTAGGTCTTGTGATTTTCTAAGAGCTTATTTGACGAATCTTCGGTTTAAAAAATGCAACTCCGGTTGGCTTGATTTTCCCTTGAAAACATTTTGTTTGCCACCTGCTCCCCTCTTGATAATTTTTCTTTAGGTGACACTAGCTTCCGAAGTTTCTTTCTTCTTCTCAGGGTTTCTTAATATATCAAGTGGGTGTTAGCCACAAGTTTTCCTTTTAATGTCACATGTTCTTCTGGTAGGCATATTATCTACGAGTCTTCCCTTTAATTCTTCTTAGTTTCTTCATCGTTCCTAGGTTGGAACATGTGCAATGATTCTATATAAGGGATTGAGTTTCTCTCTAAATTTCTCAGATTTTTTGTTCATATTTTACGTACCATCATTTGGACGAGAAAAATCATTTCTATTTTTTTCCCTTTAGATTATATTCCAGTTTAGTTTTGAAGTTAGATTATCACAACTCAGATCATCCTTACTACACTTGATTTTGATCAAGCAATTTTTTATTACTTCAAAATTAATAAAATAAAGATTTGAAAATATTTGAGTGAAAATAACACGCATTTCATCAAAAGTTTAAATCCATTACAGAAAAATCTCCTTGATCTTAGAAGGCTAACTAATCTTAGGGGTAGCACAAGAGGCCCCAATTTTACTAGGATAGTTTAGAATTTGTAGAGATGTAAAGGCATCAATGCTCACTACTCTTAAAGGCATCAATGCTCACTACTATTTCCTGCGTGTCTCTCCCTTTTATGAAAGTTGTTTTCATTTTTTCCTCCACTCTTGGGAAAACTTAAAAACAACTAATTAAATAAGGTATTTGATCTTGTGCCAGAGATGATAGAAGTGGTAAGTATGATGGCTAGCCTTCTATAATGGTACTGACAAAAAATTTGAGGGTTAACCTTAGAGCTTGGTGGTTTTCTCAGTGAGGGAGAATTGGTGCTAGAAACTCTTTTTTCAAGTAGCCGTGAAAGATTTCAAAGAATGAAATTGGAAGCGGGGTGAATCGCTTCTGCCTTAGGGATACTCAGGTGGGATCAAAGATTTGACATAAGTTAGGAATGTAGGGTGCGGAGGGAGCTTGGTAATGTTGGTATAGATGTGATCCTGACTGAGCTGGCGAGGATCTACTAGTGTATAATTCCTTTTGTCATGAAGTCTGCTTAATAAAAGATACCTCCAGATCATTTCTTCATGGGGGAGCTGACTTTATAACCTCAATTTCCACATGTTTTTGTATTATTCTAATCTTGATTCCTTCTTCTATATATATCTCCCCTAAGAATAACATTTGAGAAATGATGGTTCAACGTGTTGAGTAAAGGTTTGTAGTACGGGTGCGACTAAGATTTTACAAATATCTGGACCATCTCTTTCTCTTTTATGGGTGGTACTACCTATGTTGCCTTGTCTTTCCAACGGATAATGGATTCTCCGAAACGTGTGCCACTCTTTTGTGTCAGTATTTGAAGGGATATTTTGTCAGGAGAAACCTCTCGGTCGTAGCCATATAGGTCGTAAAATACCTTGACCATATCAAGGAATATATTCAACTTTCATTCTTCTAAGTTTCTATATCATCTTGTAGCCGACCCTTCTCAAGATTGCTGGAAAATATGAATGGTTAGCACTTTATTATGGATGTATGCACATATCACATTTTTATACCTTTCAATGTACTAGTCTGGGCACCTTGATCCATCGTATTTTGTGAGGTTTGGCATTTTGAAGTTATCTGGGAACTTCACTTGCAGTACTGATGACAACTTGATATATCTAGCGTCAATTTCCAAATCTTCTATTCATACTTCTTTCAACTTGTTCTCCATTTGTTGCAACTTTTCTATCAATAGGGCCGTTTATTGGGATTAAGCTTTTATTTCCTTCACTATGTACTCAACTAATTGAGGGATAACTGGGTTTGAAGTGACAGGTCTTGTTGATGTTGGAACCAGGCTCTAACTGGATATTACTGTGGCTATTTGAGGTCTTAATGTTAGAGTAATGTCCGAGGTACGGCTTCCCCAACTGCTAAACTGTACGTTGACAATGGCCTAATAGAATCTCACATTTGTACCAAAGCTACATAAGCTTGTTGTGTTTAAAAATCTCGGTCATCTGGCTAATAGTCCTTTTTAACGACGTCATCTCTCTTCTTAACTGTGATATTTTTCTAGGTCCTGTGAGTTTCCATCAATATATTCTATTTAATCAGGACAATAAGCTTTGGCGGGGGGATAGGCGGGGGGAACAAAGGTAAGAAACATCCTTTAGATGAGCAATTTTTTTAAATTATTGATCACATTAGTTCTTTAATACTCAAATCCTAATTCATGAATTATTATGGATTATTAACTACTTCTAGGATGTATAAATGTCATGTGATCGCATAAATTTTCATAAACAAATAACTTTTGAGCATTCAGCATGTATGATATGACGTGTAACTATATGAGGATGTCATTTCAACATGCAAATGGGTATGTTTGACCTTGACAGACCTTGATGAAAAAATGTCAGATTGACTCGGACTTAATTATGCATGATTAGGGTAATTCGAAGTTTCCGCTTGTCCTAAACTTTTACGTTTCGACCATTTTGAACAATGACATAACTATCCAAACATGCGAAAAGTACTTCAAATTATAGTCTTGATGATACTCTTTCTTAGGACTAAATGAAAATCTTGTTTCTTTCTTTTGCCATTATTAAGTTCAAACTAGGTAAAAAGGTTTTGGACCTACACGAAATGCTTTCTCTCTAAGGTTGAGCCCATTTTCATGGTCTGCCGGGCGAACCTTCGATGTCTTCTTAACAAAGGCTATTTTTAGCAAAACAAGCGTTTGACTTATAAAATGGGAGATTCAGAGAAAAAATTGGTTGACTGATTGAGAATCCTGGTTAATTGAATCTATTTAAAAATGGCTAGAAATTCAAACGTCTGGCACAAACGGTCGACTGACTGATCTTTTGGCCAACCGATCGGTCTTGAATTTTTTATTTGACCTGTACATTTGTTGAAGATCTTTCAGCCATATTTTTAATATTTGAATATTAGAAAGTCATATTTTATTGGCTGAAAATAGTTTTTCAAATATATCTTATATGTTTTGAGGATCTTACTATTTAGTCCATATATTTTCTAATTTTGTGATTTTAATCGGGAAAACTTACTTATATAATTTTTGGGTTTAATTCAAATTATTTTGGGGACTAAATTAAATGTTCTAAAAAAGAAAAATATTATTTTTTTATCAAATAGAGCTATTATAAATCAGATTTATAAAAGGGGTCTATATGTGCTATTTTTAGAATATCTTTGAAAACTAACATGTTGGTCGAAAGAGCTACCCAGGAGAGGATGAATTGGTTAGTTACTAAAATTAAACAATTAATCCATTTAAACACAAATAATCAATTTTCATAAAATCAATTATCATATTCTTACGTAGAGGAAATGTGTTTAATTCTAAATGTATACCCCAACACAATACATGAAAATAATCAATGCAGTACATAAGAATTTATCCGGGTTCAATAAGCTACTCTTACTTACATTCAATCTCCCGAGTTCCACGGAGATTCGAGATCCACTAAACTCCTTGATTCCTTTACCAAGTAGGAACCAAACACTTACAATTCTCAATTCCTTTCACATACTTAAAATCAACCTTTACAATACCCTGATTCTTTCACAAGTTAAGAATCAACTTAACACTCTCTCACTCATCCTTTTCACAGGGTTAGGATAAACCTTTACAATTCACTTTTTGATTCAATTATAGGGTAAATTAAAATCTAGTTCTTTTCAAGGTAAAAGAATAACCAAACATTTTTAACAGAACAAAGATCAAACCCTAAATTTTTTCAGAGAAAATTATTGAAACCTAGCTACCCTGACTAGACACTCCTAAACGTGTCTAATCTTCTCAAGCTCACAAATACAAAAAATGTAAGTTTCTTCCCACAATGAGCTTCTACCACCTCAATAAAGATATACTCGATTAATGACCCAAATAATTACTATGTGATAGATACAATATGAGATAAATAAAATTTGATTAAATATATAAGTGGGTAGTACAAATTAAGCACGTAATCAGATAATCAATCGAAAAATCATTTAAAAGATTTTTAGGCTTTTAAATTCAAAACGATTTTTTAAACATTCCTAAACCAAGCAATTAATATAAATATATCTTAGAAAAGTAAATAACAAGACTTGGAAGGATCTCACCGAGAAACACCGAAGACATGAAAGATATCGTAATTAGAACTCAAACCGATAATACCAAATAGTAAGCACTTTAGATCAAAAACTTGAATAGAATATCTCGTAGAAATCTAAACAATAATATTACTCTTATAAAAGCTCAAAACTGATATTCTTGATATGTATTATCTTATTCTCATAGGTCATATTAAATAGACCTAGAACTAACCTTCCAACGACTAGTTTTTCAAAGATACATCATCAAATGACACTCTAAGATCCCATATAACATATCCTATCAATTTAGGTATGTTTTATTTAAAAATATTCTTTTAAACACTCAGTTAGGTTCATAAAAAAATTTTCAATTTAAAACCATAAGAATAGGAAGCATTAAACTACTTTAATTAAGAGAATATCAAAATTTATGGACAAAATCAATAGGGATAATGGTAGCGTGTAAATACGTCGCTAGTTTCACTCGCAAGTGTATGAGGTCAGGTTTTAGTAAAGGTGAGGAGAGTAAGGGTATCATGTCCACAGGGATTGGTTGTGCATTATTATTGAGTACCGCGTTTATCATGACCTAATTTTATCTAGGCTAAAACAAATGTATATAAAATTAATATAAACTAATACTAAAATACTAATTAAACTATACTAATACTAATATGAGATGTTTAGGGAAAATATTACCTAGGGATTAATTTTGTTTACAAAAATGTGCATGGCCTCGTTTTAGTTTACGTTAATGGCGTTCGAGTATCCAACAATTTCGGTTCGTAAACTTACTTGCCACCTCTCCCGAGTGTAAGACGAGTGAATACATAACTTCGCGTCAATGAATAAATCCCCCTCAATGTCTTAACGACACTAGGTCACGTGAGTCTCACACTAATGTCATTGATTGCACACTTTCTAATGCCCTCCCGGGTCGTTAGATTATCGTGTTGTGTTTACCCTAGTCCGAAACTAGGGTTACCTCTCCCGAGTGTCAAACTCCATATTCTTTAATTATCTAAAGAATCATAATAACATGATAACATGGAAAACACAATCGAAATTATTATAAAACACATATTAATGAAACACAAACTCAAATAAACAACACTTTTATAAATTACATTAACCCCTAGACAAAAACTTGTTTAGCTTATGGTCACAGCTGGTTATACAATGAAAATAAAGATAAACATGCTCAAACAACAATCCTAAGTTAAGAAATAAAGAAAGGAACAAGAGAAACTTAGCCTAATCCAAAGATTTGTTGCTAAAAACGTTTTGAGATCGCTCCCCCTTCTTTGCTTTGTGATATTCTCCTTAGGATTTGAATGAGCACTCCCAAAACCTCTCTCTAAAATATCCCTAGTCTATATGAGCTCTAAGAGCCGAAGGAGAGGAGAGAAAACGGTATAAATAGGAAAAATATCTAAAATAAATATCTAAATCTGTGCAGAGGTGACTGCTACGGCGGTGGGATTCACCATCGCGACGGTGGGTAAGTCGGTTCATTGATCGACTACGCGGTGAAGTCGGTGGTGGATTTAGGGACTATCCTGCATTTTCACCGCCTAGGCGGTGGATTTCTCTGTTGAGGCGGTGGCTTTTTTGCTTCTTCCAGTAGTTTCACTGCTGCGGCGGTGGTTTACCGTTGTGGCGGTGGATTTGTAGTAAGTTAAGGCCTTCTCTGTACTTTAACCACCGAGGCGGTGGTTTAGTCGCCACAATAGTGGCTGCAGGTTCTGAATTTTCGCTTTTTTACCCTTTTTCCACCGTTCTTGCACCATCTTTGATCCGATGTGATCGTTTTTATCTGTTTTTAATTCGTTTCTCCTCAAACAACCTGATTTATACAAAAACATATTAAAACATACTAAGCATACTCGAAAACTAATAACGTTCGGATTGGAAATAGATAGGTAATTTACACCTATCAAATACCCCCAAACTCAGAATTTTACTAGTCCTCAAGAAAAACACCTACACAATAAAAGAAAATATAAAATCTAATTACAAAATTAAAAAATACGAAAAACAAATATATGCAAGTTTTAAGTATCATCTACCTGCCAAACTAATTATCCCTCATTGGCCCCCAATCCTATCGAGTTCAAGAATAAAAACACATCATGTAATGTTTTATAATTTCAACGTTTATAATAGTAAGTGCCATTATAGATCCTGTCAAAGTGTGTGTGCTTAAAACTCAAATATATAATTGTCCATTAATCGGATTTGATTATCCACCATATAAGTGCATGACATAAAAAACCCGAAGGTACAGGGAATCCATAGGCTTGACCCGGGATCTAATCTCCACTAATGTAGGCTCGGAGTTCAAGGATATCATTGAATCTTGGTTCGGTTTAGGACAAATGGCCAAGGGTAAATTGGAAGAGAAACTGGGTTAACGTTGTTAACTTAACATTACCCAAGGCACATCGCTTGGCACACTCACACTCGAAACCCCACAGTTAAATTGGATACAACCTTAAACATATGTTAAGAACGTCGTACTCACTTGTAAAAAAGAAACGAAAATAAACTACATTTACATAGTTTTTTTTTTCAAACAAACATACCCCCAAACTTATATGATTTAAACAATTTTAAGAGGTGTGTGAAATATGAACGAAAAATGACAAGTGAGTATTCGAATACTGAACCAATTAATAACTCGCCCAAAACCCAACCACTCACATCAAGTAGCATAACAAATACTAACTTGATTCACTCACATTGTGCCTTTGGTTTTGCGATGTGGGTTTGGAAAAAGTTCAATCGGCTATGGTATTAGTTAAGTGTTTAGAATTGAAATGGCTATTAGGCTTTGATAGGGTAACGAGGGATAAACATTTTACAAGGTAGGATTCAAAGGCTCAAGCGACAAAATGACTGCCTAAATCATGTCTTTCGAACTACCTTGCCTAGGATTTCACCTCGAATTTCCCCCAAATCAAGTTCTAGAAATCCTAATGTCATGAATTTAGGTGACAGATAATTATTTTCAAATCAATTAGACAGTTATATAATAAGTTTACGTGCTCGTGAAAGTAGGATCTATAATAACTTTTACTAAAACGTAATGTTGAGCACACATAACATACATGCATGAGTTTTACGCTCGACCTCAATAAACAACCAAGGGACAGACTCATCATCGGGTAATGGCCCAGATAAAGTCAAAACTCAGCACATGCACAACAACTAAACTAATCCTAAACAAACATGCACGATAAAAATAGTAAAACATACTAACATACTACATATCAACACCAACATAACACAAGCAATGCCCAAAATGACCCGTCAGTGATCCCAATGACATATCATAGCATTATATTGAAGATGGAGGGTTTAAAACACATACCTGGAAGGTAAGAGAATCTTGCCTCCAAATCAAATCGGCGGAGATGGATCTAACTTATTCTTTTCCTTGGTTTGTCTCCCAAGAAGCATTTGGTTTAAGGTCATCAGCCTGACATGCTGAAGTGCTCATCAAAGAGTAGCTTATGCCCGTAGTAAGTGTCAAATAACACTACGTACGGGTCTTGGTTGTACACGCCCTCAAGCTTGGTGAGATGTTGTTTTGGATGGCTCGGGCTTTCAACGACACACCTTACCGATTCATGTACTTGGTAGGCATGAAAGGATGTTGCTATCGGCGGCGAAGGACAAGTGAGCCACATTGTATCCTTGTAGATGTGATCGTCTTGGATCAATAGCAGCGTCACGAGCTGGAATTCGAATGATGAAAATTCACAACGATTAATATGTGAATTTTCATCGCCGAACCACACTTGGGTCTCATCTTCATTCGAATCTTCAACATATTCTCCCAAACTCCTCCCACTCATCTCCAATTCCTCACGGTGGCTTTCATAATTGGATTCGGCTTACTCGCCTCTCAGTGCCACCGCTTCCATCTCGACCTCAACAAAGCAAAGAAGATGACCGATTTGCATCTCCAAAGACGTTACGTTCTTATCAATGTCACCTCAGACCGTCTCGATATGATCAAGATGATTCTCATGCTCGTTGATTCAGTCATGAATCTCCCTCAATAATCTCTGAGTCTTCCCCATAACGGTTGCAAGCGTTTCTTCCAGATTAGGGGAAGACTCCTCGTTGTGATCCGGAATGTCAATCCATGGCGTCGAGGTGTTGGAAAAATTTCCTGAGCATTGGTGACTCGGTGAATGATTCCAACTTTGATAATCATAGACTTCCATTTCTTCCAACGACCAAATGGCTTCGTCCGTAGTTAGGTCGTAGAAAGAGGGGGTACCATTTCCTCCTTTCACCCATATTCTGGTTGCGGCTTGTAGCCCATCGAGGAAATTAAAGAGCTGATATTTCCTCGGGAGATCATGGTTCGGAAACTAGAACAACAATTCCTTGTATCGATCCCAAGCACTATAAAATGGCTCGGAATCCCGTTGAAAGAATTGCATCAATACTCGTTGATCTAATATCGCCGAGTACCCTGCCAGAGAAATAGAAAATAAAACTACAAACAAAAATTATAAACACTACAAATGTCTAAAGTAAAATCGGGTCATTCACTCACAATATCAATAATAATAAAAAACACAATCCCCGGTAAGGGCGCCAAAAACTTGGTAGCGCGTAATTACGTTGCTACTTTCACTCGCAAGTGTACGAGATCAAGTTTTAGTAAAGGTGGAGAAAGTAAGAGTATCGTGTCCACAGGGATAGGTTGTGAATTATTATTGAGTACCGCTTTTATCATGACATAACTTTATCTAGGCTAAAACAAATGTATATAAAATTAATATAAACTAATACTAAAATACTAATTAAACTACACTAATACTAAAATGAGATGTTTAGGGAAATTATTGCCTAGGGATTAACTTTGTTTACAAAAACGTGCTTGGCCTCGTTTTAGTTTACGTTAATGGCGTTCAAGTATCCAACAATCTCGGTTCGTAAACTCACTTGCCACCTCTCCCAAGTGTAAGACGAGTGAATACATGACTTCGCGTCAACGAATAAATCCCCCTCAATGTCTTAACAACACTACGTCATGTGAGTCTCACGCTAACGTCATTGATTGCACACTTTCTAACGCCATCCCGAGTCTTTAGATTGTCGTGTTGTGTTTACCCTAATCCGAATCCGAGATTACCTCTCTTGAGTATCAAACCCTGTATTCTCTAATTATCTAAAGAAGCATAATAACATGACAACATGGAAAAAACAATCAAAAGTATTATAAAACACACATTAACGAAACACATACTCAAACAAACAACATATTTATAAGTTACATCAATCCCTAAACAAAAACTCGTTTAGCTCATGGCCATAGATGGTTATACAATGAAAATAGAGCTAAACATGCTCAAACAACAATCCTAAGTTAAGAAATAAAGAAAGGAACGTGAGAAACTTAGCCTAGTCTGAAGATTTATCGCTAAAAATGTTTCGAGATCGCTCCCCCTTCTTTACTTTGTGATCTTCTCCTTAGGATTTGAATAAGCACTCCCAAAACCTCTCTCTAAAATATCTCTAGTCTATATGAGCTATAATAGCTGGAGGAGATGAGAGGAAGGGGTATAAATAGGGAAAATATCTAAAATAAATATCTAAATTTGTGCAGAGATGACCGCTGCGGTGGTGGGATTCAACGTCGCGGTGGTGGGATTCAACGCCGCGATGGTGGATAAGTCGGTTCATTGATCACCTAGGCAGTGGTGTCAGTGGTGGATTCAAGGACTATCCTGTATTTTCACCGCCTAGGCGGTGGATTTCTCCACTGAGATGGTGGCCTTTTCTATTTCTTCCAGTAGTTTCACCGCTACAGCGGTGGATTTGTAGTAAGTTAAGGTCTTCTCTGTACTTTGACCGCCGCGGTAGTGGTTTGGTCGCCGCAGCGGTGGCTACAGGTTCTGAATTTCTGCTTTTTTACCCTTTTTCCCCCATTCTTCCACCGTCTTTGATCCAATGTGATCGTTTTTATTCCATTTTCATCCCGTTTTACCTCAAACACCTGATTTATACAAAAACACATAAAAACATATTAAAACATACTAAACATACTCGAAAACTAACAATGTTTTGATTGGAAATAGATAGGTAATTTACACCTATTATATCACATAATAAGTTATACATATTTGAATATTACTCAAATTCCCCAAATCCTTGTCCTGTAATCATAAAAAATAGATAGTTTTTTACTAAGAGACCAAATCAGTCAAAACATTGACTGACCAATGCATTCTATCAGCCATCCAGTGCCAAAATAGTTATTGGCCTTACACCCAGTCGATTGATCGACTCGGTCAGTGGGTTTTCAAATTTCTTCTATTTTATTCACTGACTCATTCGATTGACGGATCCTTCTCTGTCGATTGACCAAAATAATCAGAATGCTCACTTCATTAACCATTTCAACAACTCTTTTAAACGATTGACCGATTGCTTTTCTCGGTTGGCTGAGTGGATCAGTAGGACTTCATTTCTATTCCCCAAACCTACTGTTTTGATATATCTACCGACCCCTTTTGCCAGTTGACCGAATTGACCCGAAAACTTAACATTTTATACTTTAAAACACATTTTCCACTTAGGTCATTTATCAAAATCTTTTCACATAAGGAGCACACAAAAATATCTCATTTTAGGATTTTAAACTTTACTACTTCTTATCGAGACCCACATAGGATTAACTCATGTTAAGTGTCATGCATGATCCTAATTTGGATTGTATTAAGAGTATATAAGTAAAGTGTTGTTTTCACCTAGTTTTATTCGATGTTTTCAAAACTCTTCATGTCTTCGTCATGTTAATCTTGTACCCTTTATGTTTTCTTCAACAAATCTTCTTCTTAATCAAACACAAGGAACTATATATCTGAAACACTAAATAAAATTAATAGTTACACGAAAACATTAATACTTAATTGCTCATCAAAACCTTGGATTTAACATAACCATTGCACACAATCATTGTAAAAACTATAAATAGACCTGCGTTTTCAGAAATTGAATCATCAAGAATCATAACAGATTTTAGATTGTATTAAGATTATATAAGTAAAGTGTTGTTTTCACCTAGTTTTATTCGGTGTTTTCAAAACTCTTCACATCTTTGTCATGTCAATCTTGCACCCTTTATGTTTTCTTCAACAAATCTTCTTCTTAATCAAACACAAGGAACTATATATCTGAAACACTAAATAAAATTAATAGTTACATGAAAACATTAATACTTAATTGCTCATCAAAACTTTGGATTCAACATAACCATTGCACACAATCATTGTAAAAACTATAAATAGACCTGCGTTTTCAGAAATTGAATCATCAAGAATCATAACAGATTTTAGATTTTTAAGAGGAAAAATATCTAAAAAAACATTTTGAGGCAATATTTTTTTATTGTTCTTGATTGATAAAAAATGCATTCTTTGTAAAATCAAAATTTCTATGAAGCTATCTTTGTCAAATCATTCTTGAGGAAATATCAGTGAGATCTCTCTGATTTTATTCGTGTGCTCAAAATAATTGTTCTCTACTTGATATATATATATATATATATATATATATTTGAGCATATTTGAAAATAGTTTTTGCTAAAGTTATTGAAAATCATTTAAAATGATTTTTTATGAAATATGGTTTCAAACAAGTTGTGCTTAGCTTGGTAAATTCCACGTTTAGTTTCTCACATTTTGAATACAAACTTATATCAGTAGTATCGGGACATTAATTGAGTTTATTTTTATTTAAATTATGAGAAGCTCTTGTGAGATCAAACAATTATTTTTTGTATTCTGTAAGTTGCAGTGTAGATCTAAAGATAACTGGTCTAAGTGAGAGTATTGATTAGGACATAAAGGGATCTTGTCTAATCAGGATATGAAGGTTTAATTCTTAGCGGGAAAAATAATTGTTGTAATGGTTTGATTCTGACCTAGTAAACGAATTAGGTGTGGTTAAGGGATTGTGAATACCCTGTGAGAGCTCAGGGGAGTGGACGTACATAAGATTAGCTTACCAAACCACTAAAAAATTTGTATGTCAATTTCTCTATCCCTAAATTCTTTGTGTGTGCGCACTTAGTAATTCACGTTTCTACATATTAATCAAGTTAAAATCAGTTAGGGTAACTGATTTTATTGTTAAATTTTTAACTACCCAATTCACCTTCCTCTTTGGTAGATCTTTGAGTCAACAATAATTATTCAACAGGTTTTAATAAGCATCAAATAATTCATCAAAAATAGCATGACATGAACTAGAACAACTTAAATAAGATAACTCATTTCCATATTCCATCCATGCAATCTTCATTGATTCCTTGTTACTACTAGAACTAATGGAGCTATTGGGAACTGAGTTATCCCATGTAGCTTTCATGGACTTATTTATCCCTTTTTTAGATTTCGTTTTGTCACCTTTTTTCTTGTCCTTCTTCGGCTCGAGATTACAAATTTCTTGTTTAATGGAAATTAAAACAATCAATGTTGTTGACATTGAAGTTCTTTTTCCACAAAAAGATTGACGAGACATCCTTCTGAAGTTCTTTGTTATAAAAGTCTGATCTCGCTCTTTATCACTATCTAAGCTTACTTCAACATTATCTTGATAATATTTTGGAGCCTTTTAACACCACTGACTTTCATCAACTGGAGCTTGACTCCTATTCATATCATTTGATAGAGGTTCATGAGTAATCTGGTCACAAATGAGTTCATCAAAGGTATATGTGTTAGATCCTTAGCTTCCTAAATCAATGTCACCTTTGGATCCTATACTATAGATAAATATCTCAAGATCTTACAAACTTTTTCCACTATTGAATACAAATTTCAAACAGAACACAGAGTTTTTCAAATGTTTGTAAATTTCTTATACATCTTCTGGATTATCTTTAAATCTTCCATCCTGAAGAGTTCAAATTGATGGATCAAGGCGTTGATTTTGGATTCCTTAACCTAGCTTGTTCCTTCGAGAGTAACTTCGAAGATGTTCCATATTTCTTTAGTGTATGAACAATCTCATATCCTATTATATACTCATTCGCATATAAACCACGTAACAACAAGTTAATCGCTTGAGCATTTATAGATAATAATTTATAATCATCATCATCGATCTTTTACTTTTCTTTTTGGGATACCAAGAATCTAAGGAACATATGGATCATTTTAATAACTAACCAAGCATCATAATTTGTGGCCTACAAAAACACCGTCATTCTGACTTTTCGAAAGATGTAGTTGTTGTTAGTGAATAGTGGAAGTTTGTGCATTAATTGACCCTCAACAAGAGTGATCACGCTCATGCAATGTGCCATGTGATTGATTAGCTATAATTTTTAGCATATTAAGCTAATGGCACCAATTATTGGCCCTAAAGACAACCCAAGAGAGGGTGAATTTGGTAGTTTAAAAAATTAATCTACAGGGCTATTAAATATTTAAATTTTATCTGATTTTATTGTTTTTAGGGAAGTGTTTTAACTAGGCACACACAAATACAGTCACAAACAGAATAGGGATAAAGATATTGACATCATCATTTCATAGTAGTTCAGTAAGTTACTCTTACTTACATCTGTTGAATCCAAGATTTTGATGAGCAATTAAATATTGATGTTTCTTGTGAAACTAATGGTTTTATCCAGTGTTTTGGATTTGTAGTTCCATGGATTTCTTTAAGACGAAAATTTGATGCAAAAAACGTAAAGGGTGCAAGATGGACATAACGAAGATATGAAGTGTTCTGAAGACGCTGAAATAGGATAAAATAACTCTTTACTTATATGATCTTAATGCAACCCGAATTAGGCTCACGCACGACACTTAAAATGAGTTAATTCTATGTGTGTCATAATAGGAAGTGATAAGTTTAAGATCCTAAAATAAGATATTGTATGCTCTCCTTATGTGAAATATTTTTAATAATTGACCTAATTGAAAAATATATTTCAAAGTATAAAAAGTTGTATTTTCGGGTAAATTCGGTCAACCGAGAAAAACAATCGATCATCTTAGTAAAATAATGAGTTTTGGGAGTTAAAATAGAGTCCTATTGATACAATCAATTAATCGAGAAAAGCAATCGATCAACCATTTGAATAGTAGTTGAAATGGGTAAGAAAGTAAGCACACTAATCTAATTAGTCAACCGAATGAAGAGGGTCGATTAATCGAATGAGTTAGTAGATGAAATGGAGAGAAATAGATGTTGATTGATCAATTCAGTCAACTGACTGGAGAAGGTTGATCAACCGAATGGGTATAAGGCCAACGACTAATTTTGCCTTACCACTGATCGGTCAACCAATTAAAATTGGTCGGTCAACCAGCTGCTTCAGTTAGGAAATTCACTGATTTGGTCTCTTGGGCAAAAATAATCATTTTTTATGATTTCAAGAGACAGATTTGGAAGAATTGAATATATTTCAAATATGACCAACCTATTTAGTAATCCCTATTGATGTGGTCCATATATTTTGAGATTCTCTTAATTTATATGATTTAATACTTTCTATTCTCGTGGTTTAAAATTGGGAATAGTTATATGGACTTCAAAGTGAGATTTAAAAGATATTTTTAAGTGGAACATACCTATATTTATAGGATACGATATATGAGATTTTAGAGTGTCATTTAATAACATATCTTTGAAAAACTAGCAGTTGAAGGATTAATTATTAGTCTATTAATAGAGACCTATGATAATTGAATTAAGCACATAAAGAACATCAGTTTGAGCTATTATAAGAGTGAGATTTTTGTTGAGATTTCTACGAGTGATTCTTTATAAATTTCTAATCTAAAGCACTTGTTGTTTAGAGTCACCAACTTGAGTTCTAATTGTGATATTATCACTGTATTCGGTGTTTTCCCAGTGCGATATATCCAAGCTTTACTACTTGCTTTTTAAAGTTATATTTATCTTGACTTCTTGGTTTAGGATTGCTAGAAAATCATTTTAAACTTAAAAGCCTAAAAATATTTTTTAAACGATTTCGGCCTGATTATCTGATTACGTGCTAAATTTGTGTTACCCACTTTATTTATTAATCAGATTTTAATTGCCTCATATTTTATCTATCATGTAGTAATTATTCGAGACATTAATTGAGTATATTTGTATTGAGGTGATAGAAGCTCCTTGTATTCGAGACATTAACCTTTTTCGTATTTGTGAGTTTGAGTGGATTATACACATTTGGGACGATGTCAAGTCAGGGTAGTTAGGTTTTGATTTATTCTTTTCCCGTGAAAAGGTTGGGTTATTCTTTTCCCGTGAAAAGAATCAGGTTTTGATTAATCCTGTAATTGAACTATTTTGAGTGAATTGTAAAGGTTCATCATTCCCTATGAAAAGGATAAGTTAGAAAGTGTTAGGTTAATCTTTAGCCTAGTAAAAAGATAAGATTCGTCCTTGTCTTGTGAAAAAGAAAAAATAGTAATGGATGATTATGTGCCTGTAAAATAATCGTGAGTTGTAAGGGTTTGGTTCCTACCTGGTAAAGGAATCAAGGGGTTTAGTGGATTCCAAATTTTCATAGAGCTCGGGGGACAAAACAAAGGCAAGATTAGCTTGACCTTACCATGATAGATTTTTGTGTGTTGTATTAATTTATTATCTATATTGTGTTTGGGTGTGCACTTAGTATTGAACATATTGAATCCAAGGTTTTCATGAACAATTAAGAATTGATATTTTTTGTGAAACTAATGGTTTTATCAAATGTTTCAGATTTGTAGTTCTGTACATGTGATAAAGAAGAAAACCACATAAAGAAAATATAGAGGGTGCAAGATAGAAGTAATGAATATGTGAAGAGTTTTTTACGACCTTGAAGAAAAATAGGTGAAAACAACTTTCTACATATACTCTTAATGCAACATGAATTAGGATCACAAACGACACTTAAAAGGAGTTAATTATATGTGTCATTTGATAAGTTTAAGATCCTAAAATGTGATATTGCATGTGCTCCTTAGGTGAAATGAATTTGATAATTAACCTAAATGGAAAACATGTTTTTAAGTATAAAAAGTTAAGTTTTTGGATCAATTTGGTCAATTGAGAAACACAATTGGACAACTAAATTAAACAATGTGTTTTGGAGTTAAAATAAGGTGCTACTAATCTGATCAGTTAACCGAATGAAATTAGTCGGTCAATAGTTTGAAACAATAGCTAAATTGGCGAAGGAAGTGAGCACACTAATCCAATCAGTCAACTGAATGAAGAGGATCAATCAACTGGTTGATTCAGTAGATGAATTGAAAGGAAAATGTATCACACTGTTCCAATCATTTAACCGATTGGATGTGCTTTGTCAACCGACTAGCCTTAAGCCAACAGTTGAATTTGGACTTGCAAAGGTCGACCAACTGACCTGTAGGATCCGGTCAACCTACTGAGTCAATTGAGATTTCGGATGATTTAGTCTCTTGGTAAAAAATCATCCATTTTTTTTTTATTCCAAGAGAAGGATTTGGGAGATTTGAACTTAATTGAACTATCAACAACTTATTATGTTATCCCTATTGATATGTCCATATATTTTAAGATTCTCCTAATTTGAAAGGCTTAATACCTCCTATTTCTTTGGTTTTAAATTGAGAATAGTTCTATGGACTTAATTGAGAGAATTTAAAGTTAGTTTTAAGTGAAATACACCTGAAGTGAAAGGTTGTCATATATGGGGTCTAAGAGTGCCATTTCATGGCATATCTTTGAGAAACTAGTTGTTTGAGGGTGAGTTATTTGTCTATTAACATGGACCTGCAGGAATTGAGTTGAGAACATCAAGAACAATCAGTTTGAGCTATTTTAAGAGTGATATTTACACTGAGATTTTTGTGAGAGATTTATTTTAAGTTCTTGATCTAAAATGCTTGTAGTTTGGCGTCACCGACTTAAGTTCTATTGCTATTCTATCATTTCTTTAGTATTTCCCAGTAAGATCTATCTAACCTTTATTATTTACTTCAAAGTTATATTTTTAATGATTTCTGGGTATGAGAGTGATTAAAAATCGTTTTAAACTTAAAAGCCTAAAAAAAATGATTTTTGTTTACTTTATTAATTAATCAAATTTTATTTGTCTTACATTGTATCTATCACATAGTAATTATTTGGGTCATTAATGGAGCATATTCGTATTGAGGTGATAGAAGCTCCTTGCGCAAAGAAACTTGTTGTTTTTTGTATTTGTAAGTTTTAGTGGATTAGACTTGTTTGGGGAGGTATCTAGTTAGGGTAGCTAGGTTTCGATCTTTTTTCTCTGAAAATGATTTGAGTTTGATCTTTGTCCTAGCAAAAAAGTTTAGGTTATTATTTTCCCTTGAAAAGAATTAGGTTTTGATTCTTTCTACAATTGAATTATTTTTGAGTGATTTGTAAAGGTTCATCATTTCCTGTGAAAAGGATAAGTGAGAGAGAGTTAGATTTATCTTTAGCCTGGTAAAAAATAAGGTTCATCCTTGACCTGTGAAAAGGGTAAATTGTAAAGGTTGATTTTATGCCTGTAAAAGAATCGTGAGTTGTAAGGGTTTGGTTCTTACTTGGTAAAGGAATTAGGGGTTTAGTGGATTGCGAATATCCGTAGAGGTTGTAGGACTAAAAGTAGGCAAGACTAGCTTGACCGAACCAAGGTAAATTCTTCTGTACTGCATTGATTTATTTTATATCTTCTGCTTGGGTATGCACTTAGTATTAAACACATATTCGCTGCATATAAAGATAATAATCTATTTAGGGAAATTAATTATTTGTATTTAAAGGAATTAATTGTTTAAATTTGGTAACTATCAAATTCAACCCCCTCTTGGGTAGCTCTTTGGGCCAACAATTGGTATTAGAGCTAGTTTTAGCTCGATTAGGCTTAACTTCCTAGCCAAACACGATCACATGGAGTGCACTAATGATATTGTATGTGAATCCTTTGCTTGTCTTGATACTATTAGTGAATCTCCTACTTACTCTGATAATCAGAGTCCCATTAGTAAGAAGGATAAACATTGTGATAATGAGGCTGCAAATAAGGCTATTATGATACTGATTGCCCTTACTTATATTTTTGGAAACGAAAATTTGAAACTTGGGCAAAAGATTGCGATTCTTGAAAATAATAAGTTTAGTACCACTAAATCTCTTAAGAAGAAGAATTGGGACAAGTATTTTAAAACTACTGAATTTTTAAATGCTTTCTCTAAAATTGGTAAGTTGCTTAAAAAAATCGATTCTCTTGATGAAAAGAACGAAATTTGGAAAAATTATATCTATGATTTTCAGCAAAGTGATTTTAAAAAGAAGAATGTTGAAACTTTAAATGAGGTTTTGAACATTGGGTTAGATAATCCAAGGAGTGAGCTTGATAGAGCTCGTTTGAAAATTTATTACGTTGAAAATGATTGTTGAATTCTTAAGAATGATCTTAAATTTATGCATAACAAGAACTTTGGTCTACGAGTGAACGTTAGTTCGATGAAGCGATCACTTGAAAAGACTAAAAAGGAACTTAACGAAGCAGTGGATAAATTCAATGATATTGAGATAAATAAACTTATTAAAATATCAATAGTTGCTAAAGCAGCTCCTCAATATCACTATAAATATCATGCTCCCGTATGGAATAATGATTATCCAAAGAAATGTGCTAATAATGCTAAATATTTTTTATTATGGAAAGCATGGTCATTTTGAGAAAATATGCTATTTGTTGCATGGTTACCCGATTAAATCCAGAAATAACTGGATACAGAGGAGTGAGAAAAAATTTGCAAGTATAAAAGGTAAATTTAATCAATCAAGAGGGTTCAATAAATATTACATGCCAAGAAAGGATTCCAGGTTCAATGTACCAATGAGCACGAATCAAAATATGCAAACCAGAAAGTTCGAAAAACAACAAGTTCAGTATATGGGATCAATTGATACTTATCCTCAAAGAATGGTGAGAAACCAATATAAAAAACGGACAACTTATAAGGTGGTGATAAAGCAAAACGAGGGAAGACAACTCAAAGCACCTTATAAAGGTAAGAAAATCGTTGTTGAACTAATCCACAAGAAAGTCATTGTAAGTATGGAAAAAATCAAAATGGTAAATCAAGCAAAAGAAAAAATAGTGGATTCAAAGGACAACAAGATTGAAATTAAAAATCCAACAAAGTGATACGAACCTCACCAAGGATTAGTGAGACCCAAAACCAACTTAGGGTTTCTTCGCAAAGATCGAAAACTAAATCAAATTTTTGAGCAAACTAAAAATACAGAAATTGAAAGATAGATTACCTTGACCTACCGTTTATGTTGGCCCAGTAGAATACCCAAGAGGGGGGGTGAATTGGGTAATTAAAAATTATCAGAATAAAATTTAATAAATCAAATAATTAATTTTAAGCCTAAATTAATTACTATGTTTATAACACAGCGGAATAATATAATCAACTAAGTGTACACTCAAACAGCAAAAATAGCAAAGTAAATATAGCAGCACACATAAGATTTATACTAGTTCACTAAGCTATTCTTGGCTAATCCAGTCCCCCGAGCTCCACGGAGGTCGCACCCACTAAAACCAAGATCTCTTTAAAGGTAGGAACCAAACCCACACACCGATTCTTTTACAAGCTCATAATCAACCTTTAGAATATCCTTTTCTCAGGTTAAGGAAGAACCTCTACTTTTTACAGGTTAAAGAATAACATAATTTTTTTTTAGCACTAAGGCTCAAGAATCAAAACCTCTCACAAACACTCTAACTATCATTTTATTAGGTAAGGATGTAACCTTTACAAATCACCCACAATACAATTCTTATCCAAGAAGAATCACTACCTCAATCTCTTTACAGGGAGAGACTGAAACTCAGCTACCCCTGAATAAATACTCCCAATAGTATTTAATCCGTCACAACTCACCAATACAAAAATTGATAAGAAATAAATATCACTTAGAGCTTCTACCACTCCAGATAAACAGTAACTCAATTAATATTTCAACTAGCGATTAAAATACGTGAGATACAAAAATCTGATTTCAACAAGATATGGGTAGCAAATTGGAATACGTAATCAGATTTAATAAATTATTTGTAAAAAATATTTTCTTAAAAAATCAGAAACAATTTCTAAGATCAATTTCCAAATATAGAATAATAAACAAATAAAAAACAATATGAAAATATCTCACCCGGAATCTACAAAAATAATTATTAGAACAATGTAACTTCAAATCTGTTATTAGTAAAAATTGATCGCAATTGATTCTCAAATCACTCTTAGAAAAACTCACAATATCGTAGAATGATAACTCTTATAAAAGCTCACAAATAATATAAACCTTTTTTAGCTGTCTCTCACTGAATGATTAGTCCTAAAATAAAAATTCGCAGGTCTATTTAAAGGTATATGTAATCAACCTTCTAACGACTAGTTTACATGTGTCATGACAAATAAAAACTCTTATAGACCCCTTATATCATAAGGACTTCATTTAGGTTCAATTCCACTAAAAAACATATTTCAAATCTCTCAATTAAACTCTCAAAGTATTTCTCAATCTTAATAAATAAGTATAGAATCTATTTCAAGTACCAAATTGAGAAACATTAATATTTAATGAACCATATTAATAGGATTTAATTAGTATATAAATCATATTATAAATATAGATAATATCCCACAAATCTCTCTCAAATCCCAACAAAAAATGGTTACTTTTGGATATAATCTCGGATCAAATTGTATCCTGAAACAGCTCGTTCGGTCGATTGCCCAGTCGACTGCCCAACTCAGGTTGCAGCTAAACTATCGTTGCGGCGGGTATCGGTCGACTGCCCAGTCGACTCACAGATTCAGAGAGTTCAGTACTATTTCATCGATCGATCTATTGGTCGACTTGTTGATTCAGAGAGTTCAACCTTCTTGGCCGGTCGACCTATCGGTTGACTTAGAGATACAAAATGTTATAACTTCTATACGTGGTCGACTCATCAGTCGACTACTATCACTGGATCTCATTTCTGAATACGTTTTTAACATATTTTGCTTTACGATTTTGCCCCTTTAACTATTTTCTTCTCTTGACTAGCTCCACTAATATTCTTATATTTCATTTTAGTCATTCAAAATTATTTCTTCTTATTTCACATAGGAGCAAATAATTTACATTAATCAAAACACACACAAAAGATAAAATACATTTTGTGCCATGTGTGTGTTCCTAAATGGGATATTAAGAGTTAAGATTCACCTGGGTTGTTTTTTCTAATTTTTTCAAACTCTTAATTCTTTTACATCATCTTGACATCTTCATTTTTGAACCATTTAATTTAACGTCTTCATTACTGGAACTTTAAATCACTGAAACACTCAATTAAATATTAGTTCCATCAAAATATCAATACTTAATTGTTCATCAAAATCTTAAGATCAACAGTTTATGAACGAAACGTGAACCAATGGTATAAGGAACTATCTTGACCCAATGATTATAACAAATCACGAACCAAAGATATAGGATTTGAACGCTACAAGAAATTCTTGATAAGTTCGAGAAAGTTCTTTGAAGAACTTAAGAGAAAAGTCTCATAATTATATTAATCAAAAGTAATGTGTTTTTTTTTCCATGGGATTCAAGTCTCTTAAATAGGTGGCCAACAATAAAAGAAAACCCTAGGCTAATGAATAGTGCATGTGAACAATGTCGGTGAACAGTACATAAATAGTGGCGACCACACTTGAAATAAAAGGAAACCCTAGAGGAATAAGGAATCCTTGAGAAACAAGAAAACCCTACTCCTAATCTGAAAAAGAAAAGACTAATTCTTAATCTAAAAAAGGAAAAGACTAATTTGACAATCATGCCTTACAAATTATCAAATAAATATCCTAAATTAAAAATTAAAAGACTAACAAATAAAATAAATAGGGAAAGTTACATTTTAAACCCTCCAGGTATTGACACTTTTCTGATTGGTCCCTCTCTGTTTGAGAATTTCATTTTAAACCCTCTAGGTATCAACACGTTTTTATTCGGTCCTTCCGTCAAAAATTCTATCAAAACTAACCGAATTACGAGGGCAAAATCATTATTTTACATTTTTTTAATCAATTTTTAATATTGTTTTTCTTTTTTTTGGTTGACTTATCTCTCTCTCTTCTCCCTCCCTCCCGCCCTCTCCCCACTCTCCCTCTCCCTCCCCCATCGGCCCCTGTAATGGGGGTGATCACCCCTATTATGGGGGTAAAAACACCCCCGCGTAACAAGGGGTGAAACACCCCTGTTGAAAGTGTAATTACCCCCATAACAGGGGGTGTTTCACCCTCTATTATAGGGGTGAAAACATCCCCTTAATGGGGTCGGCGGGGGAGGAGGAAGGGAGAGGGGAAGAAAGGAGAAGAGAGATAGAGAGAGAAAAAGAAGACATAACAGAGGAGAATGAGGGAGAAGAGAGAAAGAAAGATGATCGAGAGAGAAAGAGAGAGAGAGAAATTAATGGAAAAAAAAATAAATTATTAAAAAATAAAAAATAAGTAAAAAAAACTGTTTTACACCTATATTCTGTTAGTTTGGATGGAAATTTTTATGGAAGGACTGAATAAAAACGTGTCGATACCTAGAGGGTTTAAAATTAAACGCTCAAACGGAGAGGAACCAACTAGAAAAGTGTCAATACCTAGAGGGTTTAAAATATAATTTCTCCAAATAAATATGCTGAATTTTGTGGTCCTCATGCCTTGGCCCATTTAAGTGCATATTTAGGCCCTTTCACTTGCCTTGATAAGATGAATTAGGCTTTGATTGTCCGATAGGCCTAATTTGGGCTTAACTATTGTAGATATTGGCCAAGTGTCTTGAATTAGCCCATTAAGTGCTGCATTGATTTTTCTTTGATCTTGCTCTAATAATAGGCCCAACTTGAACATGTAACGGATTCTTTGATGGTGCTCATTGATTCTCATCATTCCCCATCTCTTCAAAAGGATTCGTCCTCAAATCTTCACCATAGTGTTGTTAATAGTTTGGCAATCATCAAACATTCGCCAAGTCCCATCATTCCTAGGCACAAGTAGCACTCGTACCACACACGGACTTATGTTTTCTCGTATGTGTCCTTTGGCCATCAACTCCTCAACTTACTTTTGAAATTCCTTTGTCTGCTCTGAATTATGCCCATAGGCTAGTTGGTTAGGAAATTATTGCGTCGTCCACAAAATTGATTTGATGCCCGATCCCTCTATTAGGAAGACATCCGCTATACACATCATTATGAAACATATCCTTATATTCCTACAACAAATGAACAATAACACTAGGCAAAGATTTGTCAATTTTGTTAGTAGTAAAACAAGCCTCTTTGTACAAGAGTACAAATATAGGATGATTTGTATAAAAAAAACTCTTGACATCACTCGCCTTAGCATAAAAACTCACTTGTTTTTCTATTTTTCTCTCATTTTTTTCACTCTCTTTATCTTTTTCACTCTCCTTTCTCTTTTCACACTCCTTTTTCTCATCTTTTTTTGAACTCATCTCACAAGTTTTTTTCAACTCATTCTCTTTTTTCAATTTCATTTGATTCTCATTTTTTTTTTTTTTTTGTTCTGTGTTGTCTTTCGCAATTTGAGCACTTAGAGCATGCCAAGCCACAACTATCTCTCCCTCCACCAGGTACTCCACTTCATCATCACAAGCATCCTCAAGTTGTGGCATCTGGTTATCATCACTCTGGCTTTTGGTTTCTACTTTTCCATCAACATGTACTATCATGGTCTTCTTATTTGGGCATTGTGAAGCTATGTGACCTACTCCCAAACAGCGAAAACATTCAATATTACGATTACGAGTTTGGGTTTCGGTTTTGATTTTACCTTTCTTGGTATTGGGCACATCATCTCTCATGTTCGGCGGTTCAGTTTGGGACGTAAAAACAGCCCTTTCATCTCTCCTCCTATTAGGCCTCAATGAAGTGGAGGAGCCCGGGTTTTGAAATGATCGAGTTTCCTTCCTTTTAAGTTATCGTTCCACCTTCACTTCCATGTGCACCATGTCCTCCAACTCCACATAATGTTGCAACTCCACCATGTTGGTAATCTCCCAAATCAGCCCATTCAAGAACCTTGCCATGGTAGCTTCTCTATCTTCCTCGACATTAGACTGGATCATAACGATCTCCATCTCCTTGTAATAATCATCTACGCTCCGATATCCTTGAGTAAGACTTTGTAACTTCTGGTACAAATCCCTATAGTAGTGACTAGGGACAAAACTCCTCATCATTATGGCCTTCATTTCAGCTCACGTCTCAATAGGCCTCTCATGGTTTCGCCTTCTGTTCATCACAAGTTGATCCCACCATATTATAGTATAATCAATAAATACAATTACAATGAGTTTTACCTTTTTATGCTCAGAGTAGTTGTGGCATTCAAAGTTTAATTCCATCTTCTTCTCCCACTCCAAGTACGCTTCAGGGTCATTTTTCCCTTAGAACGATGGAATCTTCATCTTGATACTTCCAAATTATTGTCGATCTGCTCCTCTATTCCCGTATCTATGCCCAAATCTTCCCTAGCTCGCATTAGATGCATGATCTTCTTCCTCTAGGTCATCCCAACCATCAATTTCAAATTCATACAGAGGCATATTCATCTCTCGTCATTGTACATTATGAGATTTAGGTGCTTGTTGTAAACTAGACTCAACTTTGCCTAGTCGTTCTTGCACTTCATCAAATCTCGAGTTCAATTGTTCAAACTTTCGCTCTAAGGCTTTGTAGAAAACTTTGACGTCCACGACGTCCATCCTCCCCGGTGCTTCATTAAACGAGCCTTTGTTTGTTTCTTAAGACATGTTTAATAACTTGCAAAACAAAATTAGTAAACCTCACAAACACTCCCTCACATGTTTCCCTCCAGATTGATAGCACACACGCTCGTGTTTCACTCAAATTCGGCTTTTACTCTCTTATGAGCTCACACTCTCTTGCCTTTTTCCACTCTTTAGTTCACTCTTCTAGTTCTTTATTGAACTTAACCAACCTCAATCAAAAATTTTCTTGTAGCAATCCAAACTCAACAAATCGATTCTCTACAACTGAGATTTTAGGAACGAAAACAAAGCGAACAAGAGGCACACAAATAAAAATTTATGGACTATAACAAGAAGAAATAATTCTCAATTTTTTTTTGGGCTGCTGAAACTTTATTTTATTTTATTTTTTTTGTTGTTGTTTCTGTTTCTATTGTTTTTTTTTTTGTTTTTTTTTTTTTGTAATAATGAAATTCACCAACCTTTAAACGCACAGTACTTTAAACAAATTCAGGCTAATTTTGATGATGTAATTCAGTAAAAAAAAAAACAATTAGGAAGGAATAGGTATGAATGAATGAAAAATTACCAAATGATAGGAACATCACTAAGGATTAGTGAGACTCGAAACCAACTTATAATTTTTTCGAGAAGATTGAAAACTAAATCAGATTTTTGAGCGAACTAAAAATACAGAAATTGAAAGATAGATTACCTTAACCCAACGTTTATGAACGAAACACAAACCAATGGTATAAGGAACAATCTTGACCCGATGATTATAACAAATCACGAACCAAAGATATAGAGTTTGAATACCACAAGAAATTCTTGATTAGTTCGGGAAAGTTCTTTGAAGAACTTAAGAGAAAAGTCTCACAATTATATTAATCAAAAGTAATGTGTTTTTTTTTCCCATGGGATACAAGTCTCTTAAATAGGTGGCCAAAAAAAAAAAAAAAACTAGGCTAATGAATAGCACACATGAACAGTGTCAGTGAACAATACATGAATAGTGTGGCCACACTTAAAATAAAAGGAAACCCTAGAGGAACAAGAAATCCTTGAGAAATAAGGAACCCCTACTCCTAATCTGAAAAGGAAAAGACTGATTCTTAATCTAAAAAAGTAAAAAGTTAATTTGACAATCATACCTTACAAATTATCAAATAAATACCCTAAATTAAAAATTAAAAGACTAATAAATAAAACAAATATGTTGAATTTTGTGGTTCTCATGCCTTGGCCTATTTAAGTTCGTGTTTAAGCCCATTCACTTGCCTTGATGAGATAAATTAGGCTTTGATTGTCCGATAGGCCTAATTTGAGCTTAACTATTGTAAATATGGGTCAAGTCTCTTGAATTAGCTCATTAAGTGCTGCATTGATTTTTCTTTGATCTTTCCCTAATAATAGACCCAACTTGAACATATAACGGATCCTCTGATGGTGCTCATTATTTCTCATCACAAACGTACACACACCAACTGCTCCCAAGGACAAACCAAGTACGTCAAATTTCTTGAAATTCAAATATGTTAATTTTATTAAGGAGACCAATGCTTCGTATTTTTCAAATTAGTTTATTTGTGACATGTGTAGGTGTTGTGTGTGTGTGTGTGTGAAAACATTTTAAACAACATGTGTGGATCAAAATAAGAAATAAAAATAGAGCAAATGGATCAAATAGGATAAGGTAGCACTTAAGTATGAAACCGTCCTATCAATCAACCGATAGAAACAGAGCCTGCAAAGTTCACTTTGCTCTGGTCGGTCAACCGACTCCCTTCGGGCTTCATCTCACTCCCATTTTGATTTTCTCCTTTCTCTCTCTGAAAACCCTTCACTACCTAAGAGAGTTACTTCTAAATCTACAAGGGATCTTCAAATATTAGCTTAGATTAGAAGATTATGGGCTCAGATTTATCATTTTGAAGCAAAACTTTCATCAAAAGGTTGGTATTTCATCTCTACTTTAAGGGTTCATAGATCTACTTCTTAGGCTTTATCCTCTGCAGTTTTTTTTTTTATCATAAATCACTTGTTAAAAATCATTGTTGATAGAAAATTCCTAAAAGTAGAGTAAAATAACCATGCTCGGGAAAGTTTGACACCATACCATTTCAAAGTAACGTGGATGAAGAAAAATACAAAAATGAAACAGAGAGTCGAAAAGTTTTTGCCTTTAAACCAGTTGATTTTGTCGCCTTCAAAAAGAAGAACATTGATCTTGCAAAATATATCAAGAGGATGGCGTGGATCTATTTTCTTACCCATAGTTATTAGTGGATGCCACATTGGGTAAAAATATTTTACGATAATCTTACAATTGGTGAGTGAGAGTTGAGGTCGTTTGTTAAAGGTGTTGAAATTAAATTGGATATGGAAGATCTTAGGAAACTTTTGAAATTCAAAAAGGAAAATGTTCGTCCTGATAATACCACCTATGGATTGTAGGAAATCTTAAGAGAAGTAAGATTATGAATAAATTTAATTTAATTGATGGAAGAGCGAGGTCAATATCACTTGAACACCATCTCATTCATTTAATAATCACTCATTTTGTTGGCCAAGTAAAATACCCAAGAGGAGGGGGGGGAGAATTGGGTAATTAAAAAATATTATCACAATATACTTGAATAAATCAAATAATTAATTTTATGACTAAATTAATTATTATCTTTATATCACATCGGAATTAAAATAAATCTAACTGCACACCCAAACATAAAAAAAAAAAAAAATTAAAAAAACAGCACACCAGAGATTTATACCAGTTTACTAAGCTACTCTTGGCTAATCCAGTCCCCCGAGCTCCACGGAGGTCACACCCACTAAAACCAAGATTATTTTAAAGGTAGGAACTAGACCCACACATCGATTCTTTTACAGACTCAGAATCAACCTTTACAATTTCATTTTCTTAGGCTAAGGAATAACCTCTATTTTTTATAGGCTAAAGAATAACCTAATTCTTTTTAACACAAGGCTCAAGAATCACAACCTCACCAAAACACTCCAAATATCATTTTACCCAATAAGGATTGAACTGTTACAAAATCACTCAAAACAGAAATGAAATTCTTATCCAGGAAGAATCACTACCTTAATCTCTTTTTAGGAAGAGACTAAAACCCCGCTACCCTTGATTAAATATCCCCAATGATATTTAATCCGTCACAACTCATCAATACAAAAATTGATAAGTAAATCTCATCAGAGCTTCTACCACCCTAGATAAATAAAAACTCAATCAATATCCCAACTAGTGATAGAAATATGTGAGATGCAGAAATTTGATTTTAACAAGAAATGGGTAGCAAATTGGAGCACGTAATCAGATTCAAGAAATTGTTTGAAAAAATATTTTCTTCAAAATTCAAAAATAATTTCTAAGATCAATTTCCAAAAATAAAATAATAAACAACCAATAATCAATATGGAAAGATCTCACCAGGAATCCACAGTATTAACGATTAGAACAATGTAGCTTTAATTTCGTTATCAGCAAAACTTGATCGCAGTTGATTATCAGAATCACTCTTGGAACAGCACACAATGAATTAGTATGATAACTCTTATAAAAACTCTCTCAGAATGATATAAACTGATTTTCTCTCTTAGAATGATTAACTCTCTTAATAAATTCGTAGGTCTATATAAATGCACATGTAATCAGCCTCCGAATGGCTAGTTTACAAGTGTTATGACAATAAAATGCTCTTATAGACCCCTTATAACATTAGGACTTCATTTAGGCTCAATTTCACTTAATAACAACTTTTAAAACTCTCAATTAAATCCCCAAAGTATTTCTCAATCAAAATAAATAAGTGTAGAATCCATTTTAATTACCAAATTGAGAAACATTAATATTTAATGAATCATATTGAAAGGATTTAATTAGTATATGAACCATATCTTAAATATAGAGAATATCCCTTAAA
This sequence comes from Eucommia ulmoides, assembly GCA_016647705.1. NCBI lineage: Eukaryota > Viridiplantae > Streptophyta > Magnoliopsida > Garryales > Eucommiaceae > Eucommia > Eucommia ulmoides. The sequence goes on from CM028331.1 coordinate 14,164,213, forward strand.
TCTCTCTCAAATCCTAACAAAAAATGGCTACTTTTGGATTTAAAATCGGATCAAACAATATCCTGAACCAGCATATTCAATCGACTGCCCAACGCCGCTTGCAGCCAAACCATCGCCGCAGCGATCATAGGTCGACTGCTTGGTCGACTCGCAGATTCAGAGAGTTTCTCATGCTTCCACCGGTCGACCACTATATCGACTCGCAAATTCAGAGAGTTCAGATGTCTTCACAGGTCGACCGATTGGTCGACTCTTCAATTCAGGATGTTTCATCTTCCTTCTCCGGTCGACTCCTCAGTCGACTGACTCCTTCTGAATTACTTCTCTGATCTTGTTTTTAACCTACTTTCTTTTACGATTTCGTCCCTTTATCCATTTTTATATTTAAATAAGCTCTACTAATATTCTTATATTCCATTTTAGTTATTCAAAAATATTTCTTTTTAATTCACGTAAGAGCAAATAAATATTCTTAACAAAAACACACATCAAATATAAGATTCATTTTGTGTCATGTGTGTGTTCCTGAATGGGATATTCAGAGTTAATATTTACCTGGGTTGTTTTTCCTAATTTCTTCAAACTCTTAATACTTATTCATCATCTTGATATCCTCATTAAGCATCCATTCCATTTGACATCTTCATTACTGGAACTTTAAATCACTGAAACACTTGATCAAACATTAGTTCCACCAAAACATCAATACTTAATTGTGCATCAAAATCTTGAGATCAACACATCTTATTGTGCCTAGAGGAGGGAGTCATGCGATCTTCAATGAGTTTGGTTTGTATTTACTGAATGAGATTATCGATGGTAGAAATCTTGATTTAGCTCATATCATGTTCGAACATAGGAATATCAAGTGAAGAAAACATCAAGAGTACTACCTTATGGTGATGCGCTTCAAAGAATCTTTAACCACTTCAAAATTGATACCAATCCTAAAGAAAATACACTTCTCATGATAACCCCAGGATGGTTAAATGTTAATAGTTGTTATTTAATGGGGTTTGAGTTCATGAGAAATATATGGGTAAAGAAAATAGGAGAATAGAGAGAGAATAATTGAGGATGTAGATGAAGATGATGAAGAGTTGAGCGTGGATCAGAAAATTGATATGTTTCGTAGTCGATTTGATGACTTCTAATAATACTCTGAGGTGCTTGATTCTAGAGTATCCGGGAAATCAGACGATATAGTAGAGATGAGGGTGTCCTTGTAAGGCGGATATAGAAGATTAACTGATACAATGGAAGATGGGTTCGAAAGAGTCACGAGCAACATGGAACAAATATTCCTATTTACGCAGAAACAGCAGTACAGTAGTCAGCAACAATTCAGTGGTCATTAGTAGTATAGTAGGAAGACTTCTTTCAGGGGGATAGCATAGCAATCCTTTGCAAGACCTTCGGCAGCAGGACCTTTAGGGAAAGGACTATCCACATTGTATTATCTGCATATGCCTTTTAGCTCAGGCATACAACCCAGAGCTCAATACCCACAGTCGCCAGCCACCAATTTATTGGGACTATATTATCCGTTCATGGGACAAGGTCCCTATTAGAATTTATGCAATATCGTATTTTAGCTATGTAATTGAGCGTGTTTCATTGCAATGCTATGGTCTGTAATAGTCAAATTTAGCAATTATGGTACTTGATTTAGACTTGGTAGGATTAAGTGGTAATTAGTATAATATGGTGAATTATTGTCCAATTATGATCTTTTATGCATCAATGTTTATTTCTTATGATGATTCACATATATCCTAAAATTGAATATGATTTTAATTCTTATTATTGAAAATCAAGGTTTTATGATCTTTTAAAGAAAAGTTTTTATAAGAATATTTATCAAGGGATATAAAGAATAACATCATTTTGTCCCCACTTTTGAGATGACAAAGGGGGAGAAGTTGGTGTTTAATGAGTTAGTTGATATTTAGAAATTTATTTGCAGCATTGATTAAAGGGAGAAAGTTGATGTTTAATGAGTTAGTTGATGTTTAGGAATTTATTTGCCTAAGCATCGCATTGATTAAAGGGAGACGTTATTATAGGGCTTGATGTTGAATATCATTATTGATTAATTTGGCTTATATTGAATTTCTTTAATTGTTCGCGTATGTTTTTATATTTATGCTTAAATCATTTTAAATATACGTCCTTGGATTTACAAGGAGTGTGGTTCATTTTTTATTGAAGAAAACATTAAAGTTAATTGTCATCATCAGAAAGGGAGAAATTGTTGAATGCAAGGTTTTAATGAACAATTAAGTAATGATATTTTTGGTGGAACTAAGGGTTTTATTGAGTGTTTCAGATTTATAATTCCATGAATGTGATTAAGAAGAATATCTCATGAAGAAAACATAAAAGGTGCAAGATGACGTAATGAAGATGTGAAGAGTTTTAAAGACCTTAAAGAAAAATAGGTGAAAACAACTTTTTACGTATATACTCTTAATGTAACTCGAATTAGAATCACCCACAACACTTAAAATGAGTTAATTATATGTGTGCCATGATAAGAAGTGATAAGTTTAAGATCCTAAAATGAGATATTATATGTGCTCCTTATGTGAAATGAATTTTATAATTGATATAATTGGAAAACATGTTTTAAAGTATAAAAAGTTAAGTTTTCGGGTCAATTCGGTCAACTGAGAAAAGCAATCGGTCAATTGAATTAAACAGTGTGTTTTGGATATAAAATGAGGTGTTACTGATCCAATCGGTCAATCGAATGAAATTGGTCGGTCAACCATTTGAAACAGTAGCCAAATTGGCGAAGGAAGTGAGCACACTAATCCAATCGGTCAACCGAATGAAGAGGGTTGGTCAACCGTTTGAGTCAGTAAATGAATTAAAGGGAAAATGGATCACACTAATCCAATCGATCAACCGATTGCATGTGATTGGCTAACCGACTAGCCTTAAGCCAATGGTTGAATTTAGAGCTAGACAGGTCAGTCAACCAACCTGTAGGATTTGGTCAACCGACTGAGTTAGTTGAGATTTTGGGTGATTTGGTCTCATGGTAAAAAAAAATTTGTTTTTAATGATTCCAAGAAAGGGATTTGGAGGATTTGAACTTAATTGAACTATCAACAACCTCTTAGCTTGTCCCTATTGATATGGGGCATATATTTTAAGATTCTCCTAATTTTAATGGTTTGATACTTCCTATTTCTTTGGTTTTAAATTGAAAATAGTTTTATGAACTTAATTAAGAGAATTGAAAGTTATTTTTAAGTAAAATACATCTAAAATGAAAGGCTATCATATATGGGGTCTAAGAGTATTATTTAGTGGTATATGTTTGAGAAACTAACCGTTGGAGGGCTAGTTATTTGTCTATTAATATAGACCTGCGGGAATTGAGTTGAGGACATCAAGAACAATCAGTTTGAGCTATTATAAGAGTGATATTTACACTACGATTTTTGTGAGAGGTTTATTTTAAAGTCTTGATCTAAAGCGCTTGTGGTTTGGCGTCACTGACTTGAGTTATATTGCTATTTTGTCATTATCTTCATTGTTTCATGGTGAGATCTATCCAAACTTTATTATTTACTTTGAAGTTATGTTTTTATTTATTGTTTGGTATAGGATTAATTGAAAAATCGTTTTAAACTTAAAAGCCTGAAAATATTTTTTAAACGAGTTTTGTTTAATTATCTGATTACGTGCTTAAATTGTGTTATCCACTTCCTTAATTAATCAAATTTTATTTGCCTCACATTATATCTATCACATAGTAATTATTCGGGTCATTAATTGAGCATATTCATATTGAGGTGGTAGAAACTCTTTATGTGAAGAAACTTGCATTTTTTTTATACTAGTGAGTTTTAATGAATTAGAACGTTTGGGACAGTGTCTAGTTAGGGTAGCTAGGTTTCGATCTTTTTCTTGTGAAAAAAATTAGAGTTTGATCTTTGTCCCGGTAAAAAATGTTAGGTTATTCTTTTTCCTGTGAAAGAATTAGGTTTTGATTCATTCTGCAATTAAATTATTTTTGAGTGATTTGTAAAGGTTAATCCTTCCTTGTGAAAATAATAAGTGAGAGAGAGTTAGGTTTTTCTTTATCCTGCTAAAAAGATAGGGTCCATCATTGATCCGTGAAAATGGTAAATTGTAAAGGTTGATTATGTGCCTGTAAAATAATTGTGAGTTGTAAGGGTTTGGTTCCTACCTAGTAAACGAATCGGGGGGTTTAGTGGATTGCAAATCTCCATAGAGCTCGGGGTACTGGACGTAGGTAGTACTAGCTTGACCGAACCAGGATAAATTCTTTTGTACTACATTGATTTATTTTATCTCTTGTGTTTGGGTGTGTACTTCATATTAAACACATATCCGCTACGTATAAAGATAATAATCTATTTAGGGAAGTTGATTATTTGTGTTTAAAGAATTAATTGTTTAAATTTGGTAACTACCCAATTCAACCCCCCCCCTCCCCCCCCCCCGGCGGCCCTCTTAGGTAGCTCTTTCAGCCAATATAACACATATCCATTGCATATCAAGATAATAATTGATTTAGAAAAATTAATTATTTGTGTTTAAATGACTTGATTGATTAAATTTTGTAACTACCCAATTCACCCTCCTCTTGAGTAGCTCTTTGGGCCAACAACAACTACTCTCCTGAGCTCTCGCAACGAATTAGTCCACTAAAATAATGATCATCTTCTCAGGTAAGAATTAAACACGTACATCGCATTTCAGTAAATTCTCTTTATACGTAAACACCAGCTCACTCAGACGAGGTACGTTTAAGTCTACATTATAATCTCAAAAAATACAAAGAAATTGATTTTTTCACAAAGCTTTGACAAAACTTATAAATATCAAATTCAAAATTCAACCCAATCTAGGTGTAATAGAAGTCTACGCGATTATAGGATATTTAAGGTCATAATCATCTTAATCTGAATTTAAAATAGTGTAACACAGAATCACATAGCCTAGATTAATTATATCAAATCATTTAACTCGTTGTAATAAAAATAATTTCCAAGTTTAATATCTACAAGTTTTCAAAAATGATTTTCAAAAACAAAGTTTAATTTAATTTATCATGAAAAGATCTAATCAAATGATATAACAATCAATGCCCAGGAGATCAATCAAGCAATTCACAGATAGAATATCTAATTTAGGAACGATCTGATTGGATTTCTCATAGAACATATTAAAAAAATAAATGTAGTATGGTATTTAAAACCAGCTTCAAATGATTAAGAGTTTTTCCAATAGAAAACAATCTCCAATTCCTCAAAAAAATTGAATAATGTTTTCTATCTCCTTTTTCTCTATCTATTGTATCACTTGAATGTTTTGATTTATCACTCCTAAAATTTGAATTTTAAAAAGAAATTTCATAATTGTTTTAAGCCCTAGGATCCAAATCATCTGACCCTAGATTTGTTCTATCAAAATTTAACCATTTGACTAATGAATGAGGACTAAATACAGTCCAGTTTAGGTATTTGGTTATCCTATTTGACCATCCAAAATATAAGGTCAATACATTTTACGAATCAAATCTCAAAATTAGATATAATGAGGACCAATTTTTAATATTGATAAAACTATAATTTTCAAAAACATATTTCTCATAAAAAAAATCTTCCAAAAATCTTTCTAGTAATCAATTAAGAATATTTTAAACTATTTTAGAAAAAATTGTCTTGAAAAAATATGCAAAAAAATATTCTTAAAACGTTCACAAAGTTTGAAAATTCAAAACCATTTAGTTGATGACCAACTGATTTGGTCGACTAAATTGAGTGTTTTTAGAAAACCTCTGGGAACTTGAAACAACTAGCCGACTATTTTAACAATTCAGTTGACATGAATCAGATTGTGATATGGTCCTTAAAAAATCTAGTCGACCGAATCATCCACTCGGTCAACTATTTTGACTACTTTTTTCAATCATTTGAAACCTATTTTGACCAGTCGACTGATTTGTCCATCCAATCGACTGAAATGAACCTTTTTAAAAAAAAAATTGGTTCTTGTATTATCCAATCGACTGAATTAACCATTTAGTCTACCCATTAAACCAAAAACTTAGTTTTTCAAATATCTGTTATAAATAGTTAACTGATTTGGCAAATTGGTTGATTAAATTGAACCCTTATGTAAGACCCCGATATTCGTTATACGTATAATTTAAGTCACGTTTTAAAATATTTCAGAAATAACGGGATAGATGGCGTAATTTATTATTTGATCTAAAATTTTAGGGGTTACATTGTAATTTACATAAATATTAAAATTGAGAATGGGTTTAATTAATATCCTAACTAAAAATAAAGGGGCCGTAGGGTAATTAGATATATTATATATAAACACATATATGTTTATACGGTGCGATCAAACGCAAAATTGAAAAGAAGAAGGGAGAATGATCGAGATCCGATCAACGTGGCAAGCTAGGATCAAATTGATCCACCCAAATCATGCATATAAATACCCCATGTAAACATCATGATCTCAATTCTAAAAAGAAGAAGGAAATCTAAAAAAGAATGAGAGATCTGAAAACAAAGAAGGAAGAGAGAGAGAGAGCAGATCCAGCGGTATGGGTTTGGAGCGACGGCACTGTTCAGGCGTGGGTGTATGTCTGTCGTTGTTGGTGAGTGTTCGTGTGTGTGTTGTTCGTGTGTTCTGTGCAGGTCGATGTTGCATGGGTGTGTGTGAAATCGTCGTTGTTTCTCCGGCGATTCTGTAGGATCGTCGTTCGTCTGGTGGTGGCGGTGATCGTGAGTGTGTGTTTTGTGTGAGTGTACTATCTTCTATTAAATCTATTTTCATATATATATGATGAAAAATGTGTTTACTTAAAACTAGACGTATTTATAACTTATGTGGTTATATGTTTGAGACGTTTTATGTAGATTGAGACGTAGTTGAGGCGTTTGGCCTTGTCAGGGACTTGATTAAATATTGAGGCATGAAGGGAATTCTTATAGATGATTCGTTTGACATATTTCGGAAAATTTATTATTTAAAGTTAGATTGTGGTAATTTTTTTTATAAACATATACGAGATTGTTGATTTTTTTTATTTTTTTTTTTTAATGAATATGGTTGCTTACAATATTGGTTGTGAACTTGTTGATTGAAATGCTAGACAAAAATAGGGTTGTGAATCGATTAACCGGATAGAATAAATACATGTGGGTTAGGAAAAAAATTATTGTCAGAATAACATAGACCCAATCCACTAGGTTGATGTGTTCAAGCAATATTGTTATAATTTTATCAGAGTAGTGCAGCGGAAGTATTGAGAAACATGAGTTTTTTTTTTTCGATGGATGATTGGTTGTGCTAAGTACACCCTATTAGTCGGTTATAAGGTGAGTTACTGTGAATGAAAATGTTGCGAAGTGTGAAAGTAAATTGACGGCTATTAATTAAATGTGACTAATATGACCATACGATGCGAATCTGACTTTTAATTGTTTTGACTGAAATATTATTGTTTTGATTGAGATTTTAATTCCGTTTGTTTGGACGAAAATTTCGGGATGAAATTTCGTTTAGGGGAGAAGAGTTGTAAGACCCCGATCTTCGTTATACGTATAATTTAAGTCCCGTTTTGAAATATTTTAGAAATAACGAGGTAGATGGCGTAATTTATTATTTGATCTAAAATTTTAGGGGTTACATTGTAATTTACATAAATATTAAAATTGAGAATGAGTTTAATTAATATCCTAACTAAAAATAATGGGGGCTTAGGGTAATTAGATATTATATATATATATATATATATATATATATATATATATATATATATATATATATATATATATATAAACATATATGTTTATACGGTGCGATCAAATGCAAAACTGAAAAGAAGAAAGGAAAAGGATCGAGATCCAATCAACGTGGCAAGCTAGGATCAAATTGATCCACCCAAATCATGCATATAAATACCCCATGCAAACATCATGATCTCAATTCTAAAAAGAATAAGGAAATCTGAAAAAGAATGAGAGATTTGAAAACAGAGAAAGAAGAGAGAGATAGCAGGTTCGGCGGTGTGGGTTTGGAGCGACGGCGCTGTTCGAGTGTGGGTGGGTGTCTGTCGTCGTTGGTGAGTGTGTGTGTGTGTGTTGTTCGTGTGTTCTGGGCAGGTTGACGTTGCATGGGTGTGTGTAAATCACCGTTGTTCCTCCAGCGATTCTGTGGGATCGTCGTTCGTCCGGTGGTGGCGGTGATCGTGAGTGTGTGTTTTGTGTGAGTGTACTGTCTTCTATTAAATCTATTTTCATATATATATGATGGAATATGTGTTTACTTAAAATTGGAAGAATTTATAACTTATGTGGTTATATATCTGAGACGTTTTATGTGGATTGAGACGTAGTTGAGGCGTTTGGCCTTATCAGGGACTTGATTAAATATGGAGGCATGAAGGGAATTCGTATAGACGATTCGTTTGATGTGTTGCAGAAAAATTATTTTTTAAAGTTAGATTGTGGTGATTTTTTTATAAACGTATACGAGATTTTTGAATTTTTTTATGAATATGGTTGCTTACGATATTGGTTGTGAACTTGTTGGTTCAAATGCTAGACGGAAATAGGGTTGTGAATCGGTTAATTGGATAGAATAAATACATGTTGGTTAGGGAAAAAATTATTGTCGGAATAACATAGACCCAATCCACTAGGATGATGTGTTCAAGCAATATTGTTATAATTTTATCAGAGTGGCGTAGTGGAAGCATTGAGAAACATGAGATTTTTTTTTTTCGATAGATGATTGGTTGTGCTCGGTGCACCCTATTATTCGATTATAAGGTGAGTTACTGTGAATGAAAATGTTGCGATGTGTGAAAGTGAATTGACGGTTATTAATTAAATGTGACTAATATGACCATACGATGCGAATCTGACTTTTAATTGTTTTGACTGAAGTATTATTGTTTTGATTGAGATTTTAATTCCGTTTGTTTGAACGAAAATTTCGGGATGAAATTTCTTTTAGGGGGGAAGAGTTGTAAGACCCCGATCTTCGTTATACGTATAATTTAAGTTACGTTTTAAAATATTTCAAAAATAACAAAGTAGATGGCGTATTTTATTATTTGATCTAAAATTTTAGGGGTTACATTGTAATTTACATAAATATTAAAATTGAGAACGGGTTTAATTAATATCCTAACTAAAAAGAAAGGGGGCGTAGGGTAATTAGATTTATTAGATATAAATATATCTAAACACATATATGTTTATACGGTGCAATCAAACGCAAAATCGAAAAGAAGAAGGGAGAAAGATCAAGATCCGATCAACATGGCAAGTTAGGATCAAATTGATCCACCAAATCATGCATACAAATACCCTATTCAAACATCATGATCTCAATTCTAAAAAGAAGAAGGAAATCTAAAAAATAATGAGAAATCTGAAAACAGAGAAGGAAGAGAAAGAGAGTTGGTCCGGCGGTGTGGGTTTGGAGTGAAGGCGTTGTTCGGGCGTGGGTGTGTGTCTGTCGTCATTGGTGAGTGTGTGTGTGTGTGTGTGTGTGTGTGTGTGTGTGTGTGTGTTGTTCGTGTGTTATATGCAGGTCGACATTGCGTGGGTGTGTGTGAAATCGTAGTTGTTCCTCCGGTGATTCTGTGGGATCGTCGTTCGTCCGGTAGTGGCGGTGATCGTGAGTGTGTGTTTTGTGTGAGTGTGCTCTGCTTTATGTTTGTGTGTTCTAGGTGTGTGTGGGTGTCTAATTTCTTTGTGTGTGTGTGTGTTGTTCCGATCATAGGTGAGTCGCCAGAGTTCGCCGGCGGTGCATTAGAGAGAGAGAAGATAGGTTTGGCCTTGTGTGTGTGTTCTGTTTTGAGCTACTGTGTAGGATGTGTTCAACGTTGGGTGTACGTATGTTCAGCAGTATATATGCGTGCATGTGTGAGTGTGTGTTTCGGAGTATGTATGTGTGTCGCCGTCGGTTAATTGGGCTAGCGGTAAGTGAGAAATAGAGAGAGAAATGAGTAGGTATATGTGTGTATGTGTTGTCCATCCGTCCGACAGTGTGGTTGTCACTCCGGTGAGTGTGTGTATGCTCTGTTTCTGATTTGTTCATGTGTGTGTGCTCTGTTCCGTTTCATCGTTGTACGGGTGTGTGCTGCTATGTGTATGTGTGTGTTTTGCGTATGATCAGTGTGTGTCTTGGCATGTGTATGTGTTTGTTGTTTGGTCCGACGGTGGTGGAAATGGTATGAGTTGGGCGTGGATGTTGGGGGTGTGTGTGTTTCGGTGCTGGGGTATATGTGTGCCGTTGATTTCGTGTGGGTGTATTGGCAGACGACTGTGTGCATGTGTTCGTCGTGTATATGTTGCTATGTATGTGTATGTATGGTCGGCTGTTCGGTCGCCGGAGGAGGGTGTGTTGTTGTCAAATTTCAGAAGAGAGAAAGAAGTGGGTTGTCGTTCGTGGAGGTTGCAGCGCCAACCGTGTGTGTGTTGTCATTGTTCTGCGTGTGTGTGTTGTTGTGTATGGGTGCTCCGATCATTGAGGAAAGGTGGCAAGGGAGATCGTCAGAGTTGGGAGGAGGAGGAAAGAGACGTCGATCGGGAGCACAAACAGAAAAGCAGAAACAGGGGAAACGCAAATAGATAAAGAAAAAGGAAGAAGGAGGGAAAAAGAAAAACAAAAGTAAATTACACACACCACCCCAATAAAAAACAAAATACTCATCTTGCGGCAAATGGAAAATTCGAGAAAGGTAGAATTCCTGTCACTCTTAATATATGCATTTAATTGTATTTAACTGTCTTGTGGGTGATTATGAAATTATTTAGTATATTGTTGCGATAATGTGGACGATACAGGATTTATGTGATGAGTATGCCTATGTGGTTTATGTTAAAATTATGTGACGAGCATGATTGCGTGGTTTTATGTGTTTAATTAAATGCACATATTAGAAGGGTTGGAGTTCTACTGAGCGTAAGCTCACAACCCCACAGTGTTTGGATTGCAAGGTCGGCTGGGACGAAACGAGAGAAGAGTTGTTGTGGAATTCTTATTGTAAAAATTGTAATTATTATTTATTGTTGTAATTGGCGAAATCGGTAATATTGATTATCGCTATTGTTGTAATAATTATTGAATATTCAGTTTTATATAAAATGGTGTTGAGATAATCAGATAATAAATTGTTTGGTTAAAATATGAAGAAAAAATTGGGATTTAAATTATAAACCAGAGACTTTTAAATTGGTCATTGTGTTGTGCTGAAAATGAGTGGATTAAATATAAAATAGATGAATGGTTTTAATTGGTGATATATGAATGGTGACTATTAGATTTAATTTTTGCCATTGTAAAATCGATAACAAGAAATTATTGCTATCGTTCAATAAATTTACTGAATATTGTATATTGAGAAGTTGATGAGTCGGTTTTAGGCTAGGAAATTCTCTATAGGAGAAATCATAGTAGCGGCCCTGGGAAGCCAGGACGGGTCGTTACACCTTAAGCCTCTAAATCATGCAAGGAAGTGATGTTAACACTTTTAAACACTTAGGCATGCATTACAATCACTTGATCACCAAATTATAGCATTTAATACAAATTTAAGTGAAGTGTGTGATCTTAATCGGGTTGACATGAATTTGAAAAGTATAAGTGTTGTTTTGCCATAGAAACACAAAAAAATTGTTTGTCCATAATTTTTTGTTCATCATTCCACTAGTCTTGCATCATCTTGATCATTCGTTTTTCATCCAATGCATCAAATTTGTCATATCTTGTTATCAGTCCATCACAGATCTGGTTAATATTCTTTTACACTATAATCCCATCTTAATTACTATATCAAACTAGAAAAATCATTAAGCTAATTGACTCATTTAAATCACCAAAACAAAAATTGTATCCTTTAGGGTTCATATCTTCCTTACTCTCTCCTCCATGGATTAAGGTCTCCCGAGTGCGTTTAAGTCGTTGATATCTTGTTGAATATCTTATATATTTCTTGTACAACTTTTGTCTCTCTCATTCTGAAAATCTTGTAGTGATATACGAGGGCACAAATTTTCGATTCATTCACTTGATTGGTACCTTTATGTGTTACCTTGAGTGCGTCTCACATTTGTTTAGTTGATTAGCCATCTGATATCACATTATATACATTCATTTCAAATGCACAAAAAATAAGATTAAAAACTTGGGCCTTTAAAGACAATGGTTTAATATCCTTCTCCTTATATTCAAACTCAGTATTTTCTATTTCACGTGAGTCTACGATTTTCTTGGGGATATAGGGACCATTCTTAGTAACCTACCAAGCCTCATACTTAGTGATTTGTAAAAATGCTATCATTTTGGCCTTGTAGAATAGATAATTATCTCTGGCTAGCAATAGAGGTCTAGGCATAGATTACACTTCAAGCAAGTTCCTAAGTTATTTCGATGGATCCGGTCGCTATGAGTTTTAATCTTATAGGAAATTAAACTACCACTTGTTGATCAAGAAGTACCCAAGAAAGGGACTGAATTGGGTAATTCAAATAACTTTCACTTTTTCTACTTCTTTTTACTTTATCAAAGTTTCATATATACCTAACCAATCTAAATCAAGTTTACATAAGTGTAGTAATAGTACAGTAGAATAATTCCCTGGATGAGGGGTTATGGTTGTTACATTGATTATCTGGATCCTTTTCTTTACATGATAGGATTTTGTTATCATTCCTAAGCATGTTTATTGACCAAGCTTGGGACAGTGTTACGGACTCCCTCGGTCATCACGTGGATGGCCCGTATACATGTAGATCTGATCTAATTCCTTAGAAAGGTCGTAGTCAGTATCATTGGTATCCTTGGTATTAGTCCTTGAGTCTCGGGCAAAATCCTCGATTACTTACAACCCAGTGTTGGAGCCACATGCATTATAGGTGAATATCAATTAGTCATACTCAAACTCACATGCATTGCATGTTAGCTTTCTTTCTACACGTCACCTTATTTTGGACTTACAGTAATATCCTTCGTCACTCTCAAAATATAACAAAATCTCTCTGTAGTCGTGGAAATTTTAATATCATTACACAACATCATAGAATGATAATATATATATATATATTAAAAAAGAAAAGTAGTACAATACTAGATATAATAATGAATTTCCCAATAAACATATCAAGCCAAGACCTTTCACCGTTTATGTCTGTTCTCCAGAAGATAACAAACAAAAGTGTCAACACCACCTGCATTTTTTATTTTATCTCCGATCAAGCCTCTCATTTTCCTTGTGTTAGCCCTTATTGACTCCCCCTCTTCACTTACCATTGCTAGCCTTGCCGATTCTGCTACGGACTCACTCGTAAACGATCCATCGTGTTGATCCCTCACTATCTCGAACGCCAATTTTTTCCCCTCCAACAATCTCGCATTCAGTCCTTGATCGTTCATTATCGGAAGAAGAATCAGTACTCGACCAAATGACAAACCTTCAATGACCGAGTTCCAACCACAGTGAGTCAAGAATCCCCCAATTGTCGGGTGACTCAATATATTAACCTGCGGGACCCACCCCACATGAACCAATCCACGTGTTTGGACCCGACCCATAAACCCATCCGGCAGCATATCGATCTCATCGATAGTTGACCTGGGTTGTTTCCTTAGTACCCAAAGGAAAGGTAGTCCACATTTCTCCAACCCATGGGCCAACTCACCGAGTTCTGATTCACTAAGTGCTGACTCACTTCCGAGTGCGACGTAAATAACCGAGTTCAGCTTCTGTTTGTCCAACCAGTCTTCGATACGAGTCCATTTTTCGTCTGTTTTCAACTCATCGACGTTTTCAGGTATCGGTGGCAGAAATCCCACCGGAATAATGGGTTTCCGGTAAAACGCAGACAGAAGATTAAACCACTCCGGCTCAAATTCAACGGAACTTCTTAAAACAACGACGTCGCTACCGTGGATAGCGGCGCCAAACCGCTCGGGATCGGAAGTGCCCGACTCGTTACCGCTCGAGCCATCGACGTATTTCGCCACCTCGTGGAGACGATAGACGATGTGAGATTCGAACGGTATCCATTTTGGGACAACAGTGAACTCTTCGGCGGTCAATCTGTTATCCTCTCTGCTAATCAGTACAGACGGAGGACCGATGTAGGCCATGGTTGCGGCGGAGAAGAGGCTGAAATAGACCGTTGGAACGCCGATATCCGCCGCCACAGTGGGCAGCCAGTGAGAGGCGTAATCGTAAACGATCCAATCGGGCGTCGGATTTGCCGTCCGGAGGAAATCGGCAAGCGGTAATTTCAGCAAATCGAATGCGATTTTTAGGAATTGAGCTTTATGGTAAGGTATGTCCATGGAAGACTCGGCGTTTTCCGGTAGATTTTCGACCGACGTCAGTGGAAGGGACACGAAATTGATGAGAGTAGTAAATTTTGGCGGCAATCTGGGGAGTCTTTGGAGGTTTCTGGGGGTGGAAACGAAGGAGATTCTGTGACCCTTCTGAGCTAAGAGCTTGGATATGTTGAGAAACGGTATGAGATGGCCCATGGCTAGCCATGGGAACATCACAACGTGGAGAGAATTGCTCTTTTCCATGAATGTTCAGGAATAAAATTGTTGTAAAGCGGGTTAATATACACTATATTCGCAATAATACCCAGTGATAGGGAGAAACCTCTGGTAAGGATAAACTTCAGATCACTCGTTGACCAAACAAAAATATAGGGAAGTGTGGAATTACGTGTGACACCCCTATGTTTGAGACAAATGCCATGATCCTCTTCTTTCTCTTCTTTCCATCCTCGTCTATTTCTCTCTCCTAAACCAAATCATTTGACAAAAACAGGAGAAGATTTGGACTGCCTTGTCGAAAATGAATATTCCAAATTAAGAAAGCATTACCTTTGTCACATTCCCTTATTTTCATTAACCATTATGAAGTCTTCTAGTTGATTTATATAAATATCGTTTACAATGTTGCTATTGAAATTTCTATATTAATCTTCCATGTTTCATAATCTAAGGTATACAATAACGAATGATAAAATCTTCATGCTACAACACCCTATCGTCATTAATCTTTGTTTGCATGTATTCACGTTACCGTCTAAGCCTAAACTCTGTTAGTTGTACAAACAATCAATCAATGATTTTATAGTCGTTTTTCCTTTATGATGACCAACATCATATCCTTTGTAGCTAGTAAGTCTTGTTAACTCTCATTGGAAGTAACTCCTCATCATCTTGATTAAAATACGTAGTACATCTATTAGATGGCGTTGATGTTCTACCATCCATACAAAGAAATTGCATACTATGTGCATTTACTATAAAATGTTCCCAAGAAACTTTATTGTCGATTTGTATGGTGTCCAATACCTGGTCCATTTTTATCTTTCATCAATGCCAAAAGCTTAAACTATTTCTCTAGAATGTAGCAGTTCTGCAAACAACTTTTGTTTACTTGAATGATAGAAGTGGTACACTGCAGTTTCCATAGCTACATTCTGAAACCTACAATTATGAGTACTAGATTTCAACTTGTTAGTAACGAGTTTAATCAATCAATTCTCAACAACTTGAGATTCAGCTTCCGCCCACACCATATCTCATACAGTGTCTCTGGAACAGAAATAGTAGGAACCTTTCTTAAAAAATATGTTACAGTGAAAAAGAGAATTTTTTCAAAATAGGTGAACTAGTATGACTCATAATCAATCTGACCATATCTCATAGGTCCGATATTCTCCTTTTACGATATCTCGTGAGATTATGATGTATAAGGAAGATGCTACTATAAAGTATATGGTGATCCCGAAAATGATCCTAAATGAATGAACATTTTGCCTCCTCAATCTAATTTTTGAGTCTTAATACATTTCTATTTGTTCAAAACGGATTAAATACTGTTGAGGGTATTTAATCAAAGGGTAACCGGTTTTCAGTCTCTTCCTGTAAAGAGATTGAGGTAGTAATTCTTCCTGGATAGAATTGTTTGGAGTGAATTTTATAAAGGTTCAATCCTTACCAGGTAAAATGATATTTGGAGTATTGGTGAGATTTTGATTCTTTTGCCTTAGTGTTAAAAAGAATTAGGTTATTCTTTAACTTGTAAAAAGTAGAGGTTCTTCCGTAGCCTGTGAAAAGGATTTTGTAAAGGTTGATTTTGAGCCTATAAAATAATCATTGTGAGGGTTTGATTTCTACCTTTAAAGGGATCTTGAGTATTAGTGGGTGCGACTTTCCGTGGGGCTCGGAGGGACTGAATTAGCCAAGAGTAGCTTGATGAACCAATATAAATCTCTGGTGTGCTGCAATATTTACTTTGTTTATTTTTGTTATTTGGTGTGCACCGAATTGATTATATATTTCCACTGTGATATAAAGATAATAATTAATTTAGAATTAAAATTAATTATTTGATTTATTGAAGTTTTATTCTGATAAATTTTTAATTACTCAATTTATCCTCCATCTTAGGTATTCCATTGGGCCAACAATTGGCATCAGAGCTAGTTTAGCTCGATATTTTCAGATAACAAAGATCACATGGAGTATTTTGATTCTGAAGTTATGTGTACTACTGTTGATTCTACTTCTCCTAATAGTCATTGTTTTGATCGTGAGTCTGATATAATTTGTAATAATGAGAATACAGATAAGGCTATTGAGACTCTTATTGCTCTTACGTATGTTTTTGGAAAAGGGAATTTTAAACTATAGCAAAAGATTTCAACTCTTAAAAATAAGAAGTTTAGCACTGTCGAACCTCTCAAGAAAAAGAATTTGGACAAATATTTTAAAATTGTTGAGTGTAAAAATGCTTTATCTGAAATCAGTAAGTCGTATGATAAAATTGAGTCTCCGGAGGATGAGACTGAGGTTTTGAAAAATGATTTTTATGATCTTCAATAGAATGAATTTAAAAGAAAAATCTTGAAACTTTGAATGAGGCCTTGAGTATTGAATTGGACAATACAAGGTGTGAACTTGATAGAGCTCGTGTGAAAATTCATTTTGTTGAAAATAAGTGCTAAATTCTTAAGAATCTTGAATTTATGCATGAAAAGAATTTTGGTCTATAGGTAAACATTAGCACCAATGAACGGTTACTTGAGAAGACTCAAAAGGAGATTAAAGGAGTAATGGATAAATTCAAAGATGTTGAGAGTATTAAATCTTTTGAAAACCCAATAGTTACTAAAGCTGTTTTTCAAAATCGCAGAAAATATTATGCTCCCGTAAGAAACACTAACTATTCGAAGAAGCGTGCTAACAGTATTAAGTGTTTTTATTGTGGTAAATTTGGTTATTATGAAAACTCTTGTTATTTATTACATGGTTACCATGTCAAATCCATAAATAACTGGATACCAAAAAGAGAAAATTTTGGTGCAGGAAGAAATCAGAGATTAAGACAAAGGTACAATGAATACTATGTGCCGACAAGGAGATTTAAATAGACAAGAAGGTACAATGAATATTCCATGCCAAATAGGAAACCAAGGTTCAATGTACCTAATAAGAAATCATCACGTGCCAAATACGAGAGTATAGAAGCAACAAGCTCAATATGTTAGAGCTGACAAAGCTTATCCACAACAAATGGTAAGATACCAGTACAAGAAAAGGTTCATTTACAAAGTTATGCCAAAGTAGCATGAAGCATCAAACAAAGGTAAAGAAGTTCTTACTGAATCAGTTTAAAGAATTGTTGTTCCTAAGAATGAAGAAATTAAGGTGAAAAATCAAACATTGGCGGAATCAAAGAATGCCAAGTCAGAAATTAGTAATCCATCAAAGGTATACACCCCACTTGCTCTCAAAGATGATTCAGGTATGTCAAAAATTTTAAATTTTAAGTTTATTAATTTTGTTTGGGAGACTGAGTCTGTTCATTTTGAAATTTAGATGTTTGTAATACATGTGTGCGTGTGTGTTTAAAAGTGTGAGTAAATAATTTTTTAAAATATATGTGGATCAAAATAAGAGGTAAAAATTTAGCTAAGTGGATCAAATTAGGTTTAAATGCACAAAATCAAACAAATCAAAAGTGAGCAGTCAACACATAAGTCGACCGATAGTTTCAGGCTAGAATATCGAGAGTCACGCTGAGTTCAGTTGTCGACTGCCCAGTCGACCGATCCTATCGGGATATAAATATCCTGACTTCTTTATTTCATTTCCTCCGAACCCTAAAACTTCTCTTCTCTAAAAACCCCTCATCTCCTAAGATCGTTCAAGCCTAAATCTCATGGAATCAATCCGTTTCAGCTCGAATTTGAAGAATTTTTGGTTGAATCAAAAGGTCTAAGGCTCGGATCTGTGTGTTGGAGGCTATTCTCTCGCGAAACAAGTTGGTTCGTCCTCTCTCATTCTAGGGTTTTGGTTGGTTTTCTGTTTAGCCTTAGTCTCTTGGGCTATTTTTGGTTGATTGGTTTTAAGATTGTGTGAAATACGCCTAGAATCAAGAATTGTGTTAATAGGCCTAAATTTGACAATGTATTTTTTCGTAGAGAAGATGATGAGAAAAAATACAATGAGGAGTTTGTTAATTGTAGAGTTTTAGGTTGCAAACCTATTAACCTTGTTGATTTGAAAGAGAAAAATATTGATATTGAAAGATATTTTAGGAATTTGGGATGGGTTGATTTTTTCACCCAAAGACATAAGTAGATGCCGGTATGGGTACGGATGTTTTATAACAATATGACCCACGGTATTACTAAGCCATATTTTGGAAATACCTAGAGGAGATGCTATTCCATATAATACCCCTCACTGGCTTTCGATAAATTTCAATAGAAGGGAAACTGCTGAAAATTTTGATTTAGAGGGAGACAAAGCAAGATCATTGTCTTTTGAGCATCGATTCCTTCATTTGGTGCTAACCTATTCGGTTGTGCCCAGAGGGGGAAGTCATGCTAATGTGAATGATTTTGATTTGTATTTGATTAATGAGATTGTGGAAGAGAAGAAGTTGGATTTGGCTCATATTATGATGGATCATATGAAATATCATGTTCAAAAACCCTCTGGAATACTACCATATGTTGATGCACTCCAAAGGTTGTTTGATCACTTTGGAGTTATAGTTTATCCTGATGAGCAAATGTTTATGACAATCACATCTAGATGGATCAATGTGGAAAATGCTTTATTAATGGGGTATGAGTACAGAGGAAATAGATGGGTAAAGAAGAGGAATCAGAAAAGACAGAGAATGCAGGGTGTAGATGAGGAAGAAGAAATGAGCATAGATCAGAAGATGGATTTTCTTCATGATCGGATTGATGATTTGAGAATATATGCGTATTTAATGGATGAGAGGATGACTGGGCTAGAAAATAAAATGGTCTAGATGAATATGAATATGGAAGCTGGGTTCGGAAAAATCACAAGAAATCTAGAACAAATGTTTCAGTTTATGCAGTCATCTCATCATGGATACCAGCAGCAATATAGTGTTCAACCACACTTTACTGGACATCCTATGTTTGGAGAACAGTAGTCTTTTGGAGGACCAACTGCAGTAGGACCATCTGGAACAGGACCGTCAATGCCATTTCATCAGCAGATAACTCCAGGACCAATTGTTCAGTCAGGTGTTCCGTATCCATAGCAGCCAGCCACTAGTCCGATGGGACTATACTAGCATTTTTCTGGACAGAGCCCATACTAGACTTTATCATTTAGTTTCTTTTGATTTGTTATTCAGACAAGTTTCCCATTTTACTCTTTTGGTCTATAATAGTTCATCTAGGTTATTTGGTTTAACTTGACTTCTAGTGTTTGGATTTTGATGAATTACCTAGATTTGGTCTAATTGGTTAGATTTTTTTATTTTTTTTTTTATCTCTAATGATGATCCACATCGTATTTGTTGAAAATGATTTTATTATATAAACTTGATTTATTAAAATGGATCTTATTTCTTTCAAAAATTGGGTAGATTTGATATTTATCTATAGTGTTAATGTTTTGTACTTAAAAAGTAATTTGTTAAAATGAGTATGGATTTTATGAATTAATTCAATGTTGGTAGGGCGTGAAACACACCGCTACTTACTCTCGCAAGTATACGAGGTCTAAGTTTTAATATAGTGGATCTTGAAAATCGGATATCGTTCTCACAGAGAAAAGTGTGAATAATTGAATACCACAATTTACGTAGTCTCATATTATCCTGACGATTAAAGGCATGATTTAAAATTAAACTAAGTTAAACTACAATTAGTGGGTTATTCCTAACTAAGTTGATTAATTAGGGATTGATTTCGTTCACTTAATACATATTTGATTACATTTAGTTAACAATAACAGAGTTTAGGTATCCGACAATCTCGGTTCGTAAACTCCTCCGCCACCTCTTCCGAGTGTAAGACGAGGGAATACGTGACTTCGTGTCGACAAAGAGGTCCCCCTCAATGTATTAACGACTCTAGGTCATATGAGTCTTAACCCAACGTCATCGATTGCACATTAACTAACGCCCTCCCGGGTCGTTAGGTCGTAACGATGTGTTTACCTTAGTTCGAATTTAAGGTTACCTCTCCCGAGTGTCAAACCCTAGATTCTCAAATCCAACCCTAATACCATAACAAGCATACTAAGATTGTCATCAAATGATAAACACAATCAGACTTAAAAGCAACAAGCGTTAAAGAAACATACATTAAACCAAACAAGTATTTACACAACTACATCTATCCCTAACTAATCCTTAATTAAACTAACATGTTCTTAGCCAATACAATATTAAATCAAGAGGAGATCATCAATATCAACAATAAAAATTAAGTACAAAGATGGAAACAAGGGAAGAAAAATCAAATCTCAAAGTGGAGTAGTCCACTTTTGCCAAAGAACAATCCTCCCGAGCTTTCTCTTCTCCATTAATGAACTTCCACTTCTATCTCTTCAAGAAATGGCCAAGAACACTCTCTAAACCAATATAATCTACTTCCTAAATTATCTAAACCTAACTAAGGTGAAAGGAGCTCTCAAAATATCAACCGGTGCTCTCTCTCGCGTCTAAGGGTCTAGGGGGTTTTTCACAATTGGGGGAGAAAGGGGTTAAAAAGAAGGATTTGGAAAATATCTGAAAACAGATATTTCTATGCAAAGTGCACCGCCTAAGTGGTGGTTCACCGCTTAGGCAGTGGTTTAAGTCGGTTTAAGCCTCTGTCGAATCTTCGCCTAGGCGGTGGCTGTTGGCATAATAATCTGACATTTTCTCGCCTAGGCGGTGGTTCAACACTCCAATATTCTGCCTCTTTTCTGCCTAGGCGGTGGTCTTCATTCACCGAAACCCTGTTTTTCATATTTTGTTCACCGTTTTCACTTGTTTATCGCCCTTTAACGTCCCTTCACCTGTTTTACACTAAAACAAACTAAAACACAATTAAATATAACTAATACGCTTAAAAACTAACAATTTCGATTTCAAAATGGATAAATTTTCCACACCTATCAAATGTGTTTGCCTAAAGTGTTTATTGGTTGTGTTCCCTCCCTCCCTAAATTTTGTTTTTGAAGATGAGAAAGGGGGATAAATTAAATGAAATTTTATTAATTGAGAATATTTTTTTTGTGTGCTTTATTGATTATATTTTTTTAAATCTTCATTATGATGCTTAAATGAGTTATAAAACCCGTCCTCGGATTTGTTTTAAAAGAACTATTTATAATTATATAAAATGGAATTTAATAAGTTAGTGGACAATTTAGAAGAGAAAATGGTTAAAGGGGCGAAAACGTAAAAAAGAAAGAGTTAAAAATGAGTTCAGTAAAGAGATCCAGCAGACATAAGTCAACTGATGAGTCGACTGGACCAAACAACATGAACTCTCTATATCTCTAAGTCGACAGGTAGGTCGACCAGCCAAGAGAAGATGAACTCTCTGTATCTCTAAGTCGACAGGCAGGTCGACTGGTGAAGGTAAATCAAACTCTCTGAATCTTCAAGTCGACAGATAGGTTGACCAATGAACGCAGTAGTGTTGGCTTGGCTATATCCTGAATTGGGCAGCCGAGTGACCGGTCGACTGGGGGCACTGTTTCAGTATACTGTTGATTCCAAAATTATATCCAAAAGTAACCATTTTTGGTTGGGATTTGAGAGAGATTTTAGGGATATTATCATATTTAAGATATGCTTCACCTATTATTTAAATCCTATTGATTTGGTTCATTAAATTTTAATGTTTCTCAATTTGGTACATAAAATTGTTTCTATTCTAATTAATTGAGATTGAGAAATATTTGGAGAACTTAATTGAGAGATTTAAAAGATGTAATTAATTGAATTGAACCAAAATGAAGTCATAATGATATATGGGGTCTAAGAGAGCATTTAAGTGTCATGATACATGGGAACTAGTCGTTAGAGAGCTGATTTATTTCCCATATATATAGACCTGCGAATTTCATATATCATTAATTAAGAGAAGTGAGCAAAAAGATTAAGAGATCATATTGAACTATTCTAATAGTTATCATACTGAGTTTGTGAGTTATTCTAATAGACGATCTTGAATCATTGGCTATTAATCTTTGTTACTACCGGATCTGAAGTAACATCGCTCTTTTTATTTTATTTTTGTGGATTTCAGGTGAGATTTTTCCAATTACTTTCTTTATTGCAATACTTGTTTAATTTTTTAGATTGATCTTTAGAAATTGTTCTTGATTCTTTATTGAAGAAAATATTTTATAAGTAATTTCTTAAATCTGATTACGTGCTCAATTATTTTATATCCATATTTTGTTAAAATCAAATTTCCAGTCTCACATTTTTCTATCACTAGATTTGGGATATTAATCGAGTTATAATTTATCTAGGGTGGTAAAAACTTCGAGTGAGATAATCTGCTTATCAATTTGTATTGGTGACTAGTGTGACGGATTAAATATGTTGGGGGTATTTAATCAAAGGGTAGCCAATTTTCAGTCTCTTCCTATAAAGAGATTGAGGTAGTAATTATTCCTGAATAGAATTGTTTTGAGTGAATTTTATAACGGTTTAATCCTTATCGGGTAAAAAGATATTTGGAGTGTTGGTGAAATTTTGATTCTTTTGCCTTAGTGTTAAAAAGAATTAGGTTATTCTTTAGCCTGTAAAAAGTAGAGCTTCTTCCTTAGTCTGTGAAAAGAATTTTGTAAAGGTTGATTTTGAGCCTGTAAAAGAATTGTTGTGAGGGTTTGGTTTCTACCTTTAAAGGGATCTTGAGTATTAGTAGGTGCAACTCTCCGTGGGGATCAAGGGATTGAATTAGCCAAGAGTAACTTGGTGAACCAGTATAAATTTCTAGTGTGCTGCAATATTTACTTTGTTTATTTTTTATGTTTGGTGTGCACGTAGTTGATTATATAATTCCGCTATAATATAAAGATAATAATTAATTTAGGATTAAAAATTAATTATTTGATTTATTGAAGTTTTATTCTGATAAATTTTGAATTACCCAATTCACCCCCCTCTCTTAGGTATTCCACTAAGCCAACAGAAATTTATATTGGTATAAGTTGAGTTCACAATTGACCATTTGTTACCCTGAAGTTTGGAAAATTTGTTGCCTTGGTCGCTTTAGATTTCAATTTGAACATATTAATATCTTAGTACCAAAATTGACTTGATAAAAAATGGGATTAGAAATTAAGTAATTTTTTTTAAAGAAATATTTGTTATTTCATTATAATTCGATATTTATAATTATCGTTGTAACTATAAAGAAATCTCACATTTATGAAATGAGATGTTGGACGTTCGGTTTTGGAGTTAATTCTCCAAAAGGAGAAATCGGGTGGCAGCCCTAGAAAACTGAGCCGTTACAGAGTGATATCGAAGCTAAATTATTAAGTAATATTAATTTAGTTATAAACGGTGAAATATTTGGGGTAGAATTCTCTATAGAAGAAACCAAGTGACGACCCTAGGAAACCGGGTCATTACATCTCTGATCTCAATAAGCAAGATTATCACCTCTCGAATGCCTAATCTTACACATCTATGATATCTAATTTACCTCTCGTATAAATTAGTAAATATGCATAAAGAAATACAAAAGATCGAGGTATGAAATCCAATTAACAATAACTTAAAGTTTCTAAGCATATTTCATATAAAGTTATTCAAAACCCCCTAGATAGAAATTTTAACACAACATAACAGAATCCATAACTAATATTATCAAAAATTTCATAAATGTAAACACGTGTTCAATGCAATATTCCAAATACAAAATTCAAGTAATATCAGGAAGAAGAGAATAAATCCAAATCTATATTGTGGAACAGTTTCTGATCTAATCTTCAATCTCGCACCTTCTTCGTGTTCTCGTTCTCTCCCGATCTCTCATTTTCTTTCTCTTCCAAATAAGCCAAATGGCCTTAATGAGTGTTCAAATCCGTAGGTTATCACTGCAGCTCGAGCGAAAGGTCGCTGCAATGCCATTTCTTTTGGATTTCTCAAACAATTGGGCAGAACGTCAGTGCTGCAACACCAATTTGTGCTAATTGGCGCTCCAACGCAAGTCTTTTCTACTGCAACGCGAGGCTTATGAAAATGGCTGTAACATGCTCGTCCAAAATTCAATTGAGGTGATTCAATAGGCTGTGAAAGTATAAGACATAGATTTACAATTTTCATATTTTGAGTTATTCCAAAATCGAATTTCATCATGGTCAAAATTGGTCTTGAAGTTACAACAACTGCACTTATTTTGGACCTTTTCTCCCATTTATTTATATACCTACAAAATAACAAAAAATATATCAAACTAACACAAATGCTTAAAAACTCGTAAATATTTGAATCTAAAAATATTTGATTTGTTGATACATAAACCACTCATCAAATACCCTCAAACTCAAATATTTGTTTGTCCTCAAGCAAAAAAAAAATAAAAATACAAATCAAATACTCAAAGCTAATGATGAAATTGTGAGTTTTGTATCGAATCAATAACTGTGCAAGAATCTCCGCAACTACAAGATGCTCCAAGCTCAAATGAAATCCACACATTGAGATTATCTCGAATTTTAACTTTAAGTATCAACTTCAATCCACTCAAGACTCTTGATGTGTAAATGCATGCACAGTCACTCTCATCCAACCAAACAAGCCCCGAATAGATTTATGTACTGAGGAGACAATGAACACTCTCTAGATTCTGAATTTAAGAACAACCATAAACCCATTTTTCGTATCACTCTCCACTAATTGTGTGAGTACATATGTCATTGGAGATCAAAAAGACTTTGCGGGTTGTAATGTATGTCTATTGTAAAAGATAGATTAAAATGTTATTTTTATTCTCAAATCATCCTAGGCATGTATCGCAACTCATGGATCTTACAAGATTTCCAAGAAAAAATTTCACTGACTTCCCCTTTCGTCATATGTATTCTTTCAATCGATCCCACAATGTATTATTTACAAAACAAGCTAAAACACTTTTTTTTTTTTTAACAACATATGTAAGAGTCATACCCCAAAACTAAAAATCAACATTGGCCTCAATGTTACACAAAAATACCAGGCGAAAATGCTCACCACTATACTACAACGAATAATTTTTTATTTTTTATTTTATTTATTTTATTTTTTACAACATAAACAACTAAAACAAACAAAATGAATACACAAACCATTCCACCAATGACTTTCCAAACACAGCACATGTTAGTCCTTTCGCTCAATGATCCATGCAACAATGCCAATAAGTGATGGGTTTAGGAAGTGAAAATGCATTTAGTGGGGTGGATGCACAAATGTGGGTAATGAAATAATTAGGCAATAAGGTTCAACAGGGGTATCGAATGATAAAAAAAAAAAAATCAGGGTTAGCTTCAAAGGCCCAAACGATCCCAAAAAAAAATATCTAAATTATCTCTCCAATCACACATAACCTTGTATTTCGCCTCAAGTTTCACTCAATTGGGTTTTAGTATTCACAAGATATCAAAGCCTACCTAAAGCACAAAAACATTTTCCAAGTACCCAAAAAACCAAGTGATTGTGATTCAAGGTGCTCAAGTGTAATGAGTCAAGAGTGAATTTCAATCAATACGAGTCAAGCACACAAAAATCTCAATGACATGAATTTCAAAATACCTAAGAGAATATCAAGTGTCTATACTTACCATCAATTTTAAGTCATTTCATCTAAACAAAACTCACAATTTATTCAAAAAACCTAAAGAAAAGAAACTAAAAACACGATACAAGAACACAGGTTATACGAAGAAAAGTCACACACACAAGCATTCCCTAACCCAAGCCAACATAAGCCAACATGTGTCCCACCCCCAAACTCAAAGTAAAGCATATATTCAAATTACACACAAGGGAATAAGAACACATACCGGGGAGGTGAGACAATCTCGCCTCCTAGTTCGGTCGGCAGTGATACTCTGAGCAAGGTGACTGGTATGGGGATTTCTTCCATTGCTTGCATCCTTAGGCTCCATTATTTTTAAAACTTGGTTTACCTCCCAAGAAGCGTTTGGTTTAATGTCCTCGACTTGACAATGGAGAAAGACTCATTAAAGAGTGATATGTGTCATACAACACAACAAATGGGTTTTTATTTTCAACGCCCTCAAGCTTGGAAAGATATGGCAGTGTTAGACATGTTATCTCAATGTGACTCAGCTCCATCTTATGTGCTTGGTGAGCCTGAATGAATATTGCTAGAAGCAGGGGAGGACAAGTAAGATACATCGAATCCTCGTAGATGTGATCGTCTTTGACCGGTGGTGAAGACTCATAGTTGTCAGCTTGTAATCCTTCATCGTCGATCAATTCTTGGATTTTCTCCTTATTCGAATCACCGTCATAAAACACACCCAAGTTCCACCCGCTTCTACCTGGTTCCTCATGGTGGCTTTCATATATGAATGTGGCCTGTGTGTCTCTTATTTATACCGCCATTGTCATGAAGTCAATGGAGTTGAATGGAGATTCAACTTGTAAATCATGAATGGTCTTTATCCTCTCCCTCTTCTCCATACAGAGCCTTGTCTCCTCTGCCCAAGCAGTACAATCTTTATGGGTAAGAGAAGACTTCATTTTTGTCTCCTCTGATCTTTGCCTTATTTCCTCTTAAAATTATCTTATCTCCTCCGTAAATTGGGTAAGTAGGTCTTGAAGGTGTTCAAGGGTAGAAGAAGACTTCGCTTGATAATGTACAGTGTCAAACCATGGCGCCGAAATATTAGAACTATCCCCCAAACTTTGATGAATTTTTAAATAATTCTAACTCCGATAGTCAAAATCAGTCATGTCTTCCATCAACAAATAGACTTCATCTGTCATTAGGTCGTAAAAAGAAGTGGTACCACTTCCTCCTTCCACCCAAGTTCTTGTTACGACTTGTAACTCTTGAGGAAGTTTAGTAGTTGACACTCCTTTGGGAAACCATAATTGGAGAACCGAATAAGCAACTCTTTATGTTATTCTCAAGCATAACAAAATGACTCGGAATCTTTTTGAGAAAATTGCAAGAGGACCTATTGATCAAACATCTTCAAGTACCTCGCAATACAAACAAAACTCAAAAACAAAAATTAGAAAAAATAAATAAATGCATAAATTAAAATTAAGTTACTTATTCACAATATTAACAATAATCCAAAAACAATCCCTGGCAACGGCGCTAAAAATTTGATAGCGAATTATTTGTCATTGTAATATCGCAAGTGTAGGGGTCAAGTTTTAATAGTATAGGAAGAGTAGGGTTGTCGGATCCACAAGGATTGATTTAGATAGTCACTAAGTATCGCGATTATCGTAACCTACCTTTATATA
The DNA here is from genome assembly GCA_016647705.1 of Eucommia ulmoides. Classification (NCBI taxonomy): domain Eukaryota; kingdom Viridiplantae; phylum Streptophyta; class Magnoliopsida; order Garryales; family Eucommiaceae; genus Eucommia; species Eucommia ulmoides. The sequence continues at coordinate 14,192,036 of CM028331.1, forward strand.
GGCAATCAAATTTTGGGTTTATAAAAATAAAATTAAAACAACTAAAATAAATATAAATACAAAAATAAATTAAAATATGGATTTTCTATGCACAAATATTCTAGGGGGGTTTGAGATCACTTTGCTAAACTTTGTTTTTCCTCTAACTTGTTAATTGAATTCATGCCCAATCATTAACCGTAGGTGCCTAAATTAACCTCACTTCCACCTCTCGAATACCAAGTGAGATAATTTGTATAATTATTGAACTCAAGTAATTATCCAATCTTTAAGCCTTACTCATCAAATGGTTACCCAAATTATATTTAGCCTCTCACACTAAATATAATAAGGGTTGTATTTATCCGATCTCAATATGCAAGATTATCACCTCTCGAATGTCTAATCTTATACATCTATGATATCTAATTTACCTCTCGCATAAATTAGCAAATACGCATAAAAAAATACAAATGATCGAGAGATGAAATCCAATTAACAATAACTTAAAGTCTCAAGACATAATTCATACAAAGCTATTCAAAATCCCCTAAATAGAAATTTTAACACAATATAGCGAAATCCATAACTAATATTATCAATAATTTCATAAATGTAAACATGTGCTTAATACAATATCCCAAATACAAAATTCAAGTAATATTTGGGAGAAGGGAAGAAATCCAAATTACTATTGTGGAGAAATTTTTGATCCAATCTTCAATCTCGCTCCTTCTTCGTGTTTCCGTTCTCACTCTCTCCCAATCTCTTCTCTTCCTCCCCTTCCAAATGAGCCAAAATGGCCTTAATGAGTGTTTAAATCTGTAGGTTAGCGCTGCAGCCCGAGCGAAAGTGTGCTACAACGCCGTTTCATCAGGGTTTCTCCAAAAATTAGGAAAAATGCCCATATTGTAGCGCCACTTTGTTGGCGCTACAGCGCCAATTCGCGTTGCAACGCAAGTCTTAGTGGCATTGCAGCACCAATTTGTGCTGATTCGTGTTGCAGTGCGAGGCTTCCGAAAAATGGTCATAACTTCTTCGTCTGAAATTCGATTAATGTGATTCAAAGAGATATGAAAATACACAAAATAGATCTACAATTTCTATTTTTTGAGTTATTCCAAAATTGGATTGCATCATGGTCAAAATCGGTCTTGAAGTTAGAAAACCTGCACTCATTTTGAAACTTTTTCTCCCATTTATTTATTCCTACAAAACAACACAAAAATACATCAAACTAATACAAATACTTGAAAACTCATAAATATTTGAATCTAAAAAAATTTGATTTGTTAGTACATAAACCACTCATCATGTGTAATCCACTGTGACGATCAATCATCTGCAATACTGAAACATGTACGCTTTTGGTAACCATTCTTAAAATTGTTGTGTTCTTTTAATCATGTATAATTAATATCTTTATATAATTTTCATATTATTGTGATTATGAGAATTAATCATCGTGTGGCATCAGAGTCAACGTACATGATTTAGGATTCACAATTGGAAATTAAAAATAATTTTTATCTATTTTTAGAGTCGAATCTTTGAGCCAAGATTTTGTATGATTTTTTGTTTCAATTGATTGTAAAACTTTAGGACTTTTGTTCCTTTTGATTCAAGTTTCAAATCGATATTTTATATGTGTAATTTGGTTGTGTAATCTGAGAATAATTCAACATCGAATTTTGGCCATGAACCCTAGAAAATTTGATTTTTTCCTTTCAAATTGAGAAGAGAGAGAATGAGGCATTGTTTGAAACCTTACACTCTGGTAAGGCTATTTCTCTTGAGCTTCTTTTGTGACCTCTCTGCCCTATCGGTGATGGAGAACGACATCGAGTGTGTTGAGGAGTATGTCCTCTATGAGGGTGACACAATCTCTAGAAATTTCGTTGTCGTCGATCACGACATCTTCCGGGGCTCCAACCACCCAAGCATCGATTTCACCGTATGAGATTTCATACACCCACTCTCTGTCTCTCTCTATACATATATATATCGTGATGTTTTTTCTTCATCGAGAAAGCTCTATTTCGACCCTTATCTCCCTTCTTCTTCTTCGTCTTTAGACTAGGTTTTAGAGCTCTACAAGATGATACTGGTCAGCTAGGGCAGAATGTTGTTGGTCTGGGTTATATTTGTTTACCGAGCAATCCCAACCCATTTAGCTATAAACCATCCAACCTAATCCATTTTGGGCCCAACTTGTAAACCATCAACAAATGAAAAGGTATTTTAGTAAGTTTAAATTTTATTACAAGCCCATTATGTCATGAGACACATAACAATAAACATTTATTATTGGCTAACTACTTATATATGCCACAAATCGGGGCTTAGTGCGTGGGGCACATGCGAGTCAATCCGCGATTTTTTTTGGGTCCCCTTTTTTCCTGTGCACTTGTTTTTCTGTCCTCTATTTTTTTAAATAATTTATTTTATATTTTAAGGATAAAAAATAATTCTTAATTAATTATTACTTATTTATATGATTTAATTAGCTTAAAATTATATTTTATTATATTTTTCTGTTGAAAAATTACTAGAAATTATGTTAGTTTATATGGAATAAGAGTGCAATACTCACTCTCTCTAGTTTTAAAGTCATATAAACTAGTTTAATAATTAGTTTAAAAGTGTAGTAAAATTATTGTTCAAATTTTTGCAACTATAATTGGTCGTTGATCACTGGAAGTACACTTTGTGATGTACTTCATCTTGTTTTGATCATATGCATATATGTCGTCAATATGCACTATTGGTGTTGGATAGTATTGTTTAATTTTTTCAATTTGGAACGTTTGCTTGTGAATTATTGAGGTTATTTCACCAAAGTGATTTAACCAACAAAGTTCGCAAGATTTTAAGTTCCTATTTTGTTGATAAAAAAAAATTAGATTAATTTGTACATGCACCTGCCCAAAAAGGGCTATTGTACAAATTAATTTAATTGTTGGGTAATATTGTTTAATTTTTTCAATTTAGAACGTTTGCTTGTAAATTGTTGAGCTTATTTTACCAAAATGATTTAACTAACAAAATTTGCAAGTTTTTTGAGTTCTTATTTTGTTGATGGAAAAAAATTTGAATTAATTTATACATTCATCTGCCCAAAGGGAGTTATTGTGCAAATTAATTTAATTGCATGAGGATGTTGTATGAGATAAATAATTTGATAAATTTATTTTCCCAAATAGAATGAATTTTGAAGGATTATTTATTTCATTATCTTTTGATGGAAATATATGGATTTGAAGGTCAATCTGCGCAAAGTGGATGAATTTTTAAATCAATAAATTTTTTGTTGATCTTCATGCTTAGAGAATAGTTGTTTATTATAGATTCTGCCCAAAGAAAAGTTTATGATAACGCAATTAATTCTTATATTGTGTTGCTTATACTTATTTGAGTATTTTGTCTATTGTCCATAATTGATTTAGTTGCATTTTTTTTTTTTTTTTTGTGAAAACAATTTTTTTTGTTGTGAACATCGATAATGCCACAATTGAAATTCTAAATGGGTCGAACTATAAGAGATAGAGATCAGACATAGAGTTCGCTTTAGGAATAATGGAGTTGGACATGGTTCTGCGTGAAAATGAACCTCCTCGTCCTACTGATGAAAGCACTAAAGTTCAGAAAGTTCATTATGTGAGATGGAAAAGATCGAATCGTTTAAGTCTCATTTCAATCAAGAGGTCTATTGTTAAGCATCTCCTTGAAGGAATACCTGATAGCAATAATGCTAAGAAATTTCTCGTTGTTGTGGAAAACGTATATCAGATATCTAACAACGCCAAAGCTGGGTATTTTATGGATGGATTGGTGAATATGAGGTACGATGAGAAAAAAAGAGTTCGCAAATTCATCTTGAGAATAGTGCATCTTGAAACTAGATTGAAGGTACAAGACATTCTCATTCTCGATAAGTTCATTGTTCATCAAGCTCTCAACACTCTGCCATCTTCTTTTAGCTTCAAGACTGTCTACAACACCCAAAATCAAACTTGAAGTGTGAACATTCTAATCATTAAGTGTGTGGCTGATAATGAACAATTAAAATGATAAAAAAAATGAATCTGCTCATTTTGTTGCTTCTGAAAAGCCGAATAATTAGAAAAGAGGTGAAAAACTAAAAAGCCCAATTTCTACAGTCACAAGAAAAGTATGAATTTCAAGAAAAGTAGGAGTGAGAAGCAGAGAAATAAAGATGCCAGAAACACAGTCAATAAATGCTATCACTGTAACATGGAGGGTCAGAAGAGGTTTGATTGCTTTAAGTTTAAGAATTGGCGAGAGAAGAAGAAGAAGAAGAAAAAATAAAGGGATAAAAAACCTGAGGAAACCAAGTGAGAAAGAGTCAAAGCTTAAAGTTGGCAGTAACATTGGTATTGGTGTTCAGTATAGTGGGACTACTGTTTTAGAATTAGATTCTGATTTCAACTTGTTTTGAACAATGTTTTTTGTGTACCTTCATTTAGAATGAATTTAATTTTTCTTTCAATACTTGACAAAACTAGATATTGTTTTGTTTCACTTTTGCAAATAAAAGAGTTGAGATAATTTATGACTCTAGAGTGATTTACAATTATGTTTTATCTGATAGGCTATAATTGTCATTATTATCTGCTTGTGCTTACAATGTTGAAAACACTGTTGCTAAAAGATCTTTGACTAAGGAAAAATTTCCGTTGTTGTGGCATAAGCGTTTGGGGCACATTTCTAAAGAACGAGTAGAACACTTAATTAGTTATGGGATTCTTCCTCCTCTTGATTCTGATGACTTAGGAGTTTGTGTTGATTGTGTGAAAGAAAAATTGATTTCATAGAGATTTTTTCACCGATTTTCACCAAAGATTCCTTTGGGCTAATTATGGAGTTCGTAACTCATTTTGACTTAGAGTTTTACCAAATGGATGTCAAGACATCTTTTTTCAATGGAGATTTGAGTAAGGAGGTCTACATGTCCCAGCCTGAAGGATCTAAGGAAAATGGAAAAGAGAACATGGTTTACATATTGAAAAGATCCATTTATGGTCTCAAGCAAATTTTCGTTAATGTTCTTGGTAGATATTTGTAGAACCCTAGGCATGATCATTGGGTTGTTGTAAAGAAAGTTATGAAATATCTACAAAGAACGGAGGACTTTATACTTGTGTATAGGAGGGTTGATAATCTTGAGGTAATAGGATACTCGGATTCTAATTTTGGCAGTTGTTTAGATGATCGCAAATTTACTTCAGGATACATTTTTGTGCTAGCTGGTGAGTCATTTCATGGAAAAGTATCAAGCAGAGCCTAATTGCATCATCGACTATGCATGCTGAGTTTGTAGTTTGTTATGGTGCATCCTCTCAAACTGTTTGGCTAAGAAATTTAATCTTGGAACTGCAAGTTGTTAATTCCATCTCTCGACCCATTGTGATTTATTATGACAATATTACAGTTGTGTTCTACTCCAAGAACAATAAGATCAGCACAGGTTCCAAGCATATGAAAATCAAATACCTTACAGTCAAGTACTTAGTGAAGAAAGGAGATACATGATTGAGCATATAAGAACTAAGTCCATGCTAGCTGATCCTCTAATCAAATGTTTAAGGACAATAGCGTTCAAGTAACATGTTTGTGAATATTAGTGTTATTGAGTCTTTTGATTCTTTTGTTTAGTGGGAGCCTTTGTAATTTTCTTTATTTCAAAAATTATGTCGTGTAAACATTTATTATTATTATTATGCGATTTGCAAAATTGAAATCCTTTTGATGATCATCATTATTGTGTGTTATATTATTGCATATCATATTATTTGAATTGAATATATAATATGGTATCTTAAGATATTATGAGTCTTAAGAATTACAGTTATATATTTTATTACGTACAATATTATTTGCAATCTCGTATTATTTTAATTGAATATATAATATGATATCTTAAGGTATTGCGAATCTTAAGAATTACAGTTATATATTTTATTGCATGCTATATTATTTGAATTGAATATACAATATGATATCTTAAGATATTGTGCCTTAAGAATTACAGTTGTATACTTATGGTTATCACAAAACACTATTTTGAGATCTCGTGGTGAATTATTAGTGACATATGACTTGTTAAAGTCAAGCAATTTTATATTGTTGAGAAATTACAATTACAATTTCATTTTGTTAAGAAATTGTAATGAAGACCGATAATAAACAATCCATATAGATAATGATTACATATTGGCATTGGTTTCTTACTGCACTACTAGACTTACGATCCATGTCGATATGATTATAAGTATTTGTGACTATAAAGGGTCTTATGTTTATTGAGATTAACATATAGATCATCATAGTCCAATATTAAGATTATATTTCAGATAAGTTTATCAAGATACTACTTAAAAACTATCATTTCTTTAAAAGGTATGGTCACACAAAATAATTTTTTTCTGTTACTAATTCGAGAGTTTTGTTTTTAAAATTAAATTTATAAGTACTTAAAAATCAATTAATGTAGCCCAAATGGGAGAATGTTGAATTTTTTTTATTAAATATAGGCTAACATTAATTGAATTAATTGTTTTATAAAAACCGATTAATTGATAGTCTATTATACAAGCAATCCAATTAAATAGTGATCATATTTTTATTTGGGTTGTGATATCTTTTTGTGTAGAAGTCCAGTTGAGTAACAATTGTAGATTTTGGGTCTCATTGAAGCCTATTATGAGAAGGCCCAATGAAAAACCTTAATTATAAATACTATGTCCCCTCTCTAGTCTAGATTAAGGGTTTCTTCCCATTGAGAACTGTCACAACAATAAATCTAGATCATAAAGAGGAAGGCCTAGTATGTAATGCACTGCGACGATCAATCATCTGCAATAGTTGAAACAGATATACTTTTGATAACCTTAAAATTGTTGTTATTTTAATCATGTGTGATTAAATTTTTTAATTAATTTATGTATTATTGTAATTATGAGAATTAATCATCACTCCAAGCTACAAATGGATTTTCCCCTGAAAATTTAATTGGGGAGGAAAGATTTGGTACTGTTTACAAAGGGGATCTTTGTTTCGGTTCAAGAATAGAAACAGTTGCTGTTAAAGTACTCAAACTTGAACAAGACAGGGCCATTTCTTATCATTAATCTAGTTTTAATCTCTCTCTATATATAAATACGTGTACCCTTCTCTCTCTATATACAACCTATTTATGTGGCTGGTTAGTTTATTTAATTCAAAAATTATGTGCTCATGTAAAAACTTCTAGAATTCAATTAAAGATTGTTCAAATTCAACTGTTTTTATGAGAAAGACAAAATCGCATTGCTTGACGGACCGCATCAACCATTTTGATTCTCTCTCTCTCTCTCTCTCTCAACCCTGCATGTTGGTGTTCATCATTTTCAGATTCAATTCAAAGAAGATTGTAGGATTTATTCTGGGTTTTGCATATTGTTTGATTTTCTCACATGGGTCCTATGATTTTTCCCATTTTAGAGCATGTAAAATGTGGAAAATTATGAACACAAACATCACCTACTCTCTTTCTCTCTCTAACCCCCGCTAATTGGCGACGAATGTAATTCGCAGAAGATCGTAAATCTGATTATGGGTTTTGATTTTTTTTTTATTTATTTTCTCACGTGGGTCGTCTGATTTTTCCTGTTTCAGAGCATGTTGATGTGGAATATGATGAACACACAAGTATAATCTCTCTCTCTCTCTCTAACCCCTGCTTATTGACACCAAATTTAATTAAGATGGTAAATCGGATTCTGGGTTTCGATTATTGTTTGATTTTCTCACATGGGTTGTCTGGTTTTTCCTGTTTCAGCGCATTTAACCTCTCTCTCTCTCTCTCTCAGTCCCCCCTCCCCCCCCCCCCCCCCCCCCCCCCCCCCCTCTATGTAATGTATAGTGATTATGATGGGAAGATAGAGGAGAGAGATATGGCCAGTGCTGTTGAAATTTGGGGCGGTCTTGGCTCTCTCATTTGGTGGAATTCTCTATTCAATTATCAAAACTAAAAGGATTAGATAATCTCTATCTCCCAAATCTTCAAAGCTTTCTTCAATTGTCGCCGGGCGTGTTTGCTTTAGTAGAAAGGATGAAGAAGATGAGCCGGCGGATGAAGGTAGATTGGTCCATACTCCATAGAAAGAAAAAGAGAGTAAGAAAAAGAAAAAAGAAAAAGAAAAGAAAAGGTAAAAAAGAAAAATACATTTTTAACACTGAAAGTTGCATGTGCAAGTCACATGACAAAAAATTGTTAAAGTTAATCCCGATTTTTGACATAAGGACCAATTTAAAAATCGTGTGCAAATATAATGACCATTTTGACAAAAAAAATTAGAGGGCTAAATAAAAAAATAAAAAAAAAAAATAAATAAAAAAACGTTTGCAAATACGAGAACCAAAATTATAATTTTTTCCAAAATAAATAATGTCCCACATACTCATACTAATTGAGCTGAGATGCAACATTAATATGTAATAACCCTAGACACGCATATACATGGCGCTAGGATGATCATGCACTTATAATTCGTTTCAATTTGAGCCACTTAATTGAATCTAGATTTAAAAAAAAAAAACTTAATATCTAATGATAAAGACTATTTAATTTTCCTAAAAAATAAATAAAATCAAATAACTCAAATGATTTTAAGTTCATCATAAATTCTCAGATTTAACACATAAGCAAATAAAGCAAAACATGTACAACACACTTTATTATAGAAGTGCTTATTGGATCACCATAATTTTAATTTATGAAAATTAAAGTTTATCTATTTAATTAAATATAGTAGCGCCAATCCCCTAATCCAATTAGGGACACTAATAATCTATCTTTATCTCATAAGGAATGATAAAGCCAAAATCTGGTTCATCAGATATGAAGCTTTGGGATGAGGAATAAAGTAGAATGGCTAACTCATATTCTTACAAAACAATACACTGCAGGTGAGCCTGTCGACACTACATCTTCGGTGTGAGAGTGGAATGTCTTGAGGTAAATTTAACAGAGTGTTAACTAGGAAAAAATGTATACCTAGCTATCCCCTCCTCTCCCCCCTCTTAGTATTTATAGACAAGGGAAGACATGCCCTTGAATCTCGGTCCATTACCATTAATGTGGAGGATTTGGTACGATATGAAGTAATGAGTCGTTATTTAGGGAACAATAACGATTCTTTCCTTAACGAGTGGGAGATGTTACAACTATCTTCAAGTGGGAATAATGGTGGTGCCATGTATCGGGGTTTCTAACCCTAATTGGGATGAGGTGTTGAGATCGAATTTCCCATCTTTCCTTGTCGGTATGATGTCGAGAAAGGATCCACTAGGGGAGTCACATTGCCCGGGACAATAGTCCACTTCGGGGTTGATGTTTTTAGTCGGTGTAGTACATTCCATAGCTTCTCGTGCATGGCACATGCGTAGTGGACACATGGCGATGATTAGGATCCTACTCAAATTTTTTCTCATCAGGAAAAAGAGAAAAACGAAGAGACGATCCCTCAAGTCAATCATGGAACATTAAATGCTCGAGATGCTTCGGGTGCAAAACACAAGGCGTTGTATTTTCAAATTCCCATTGGGAACCATGTTCAAGAAAATGTCGTCTCGATTTTGCACCTAATTTGACCTTGAGAAAACTTGTTCTCATATTCCCGAGACACGTAACACCACCTGCTTGGGAATAGGGGCATCTAATGAGAGAAAATCCAAGTAGGATCCTAATCATCATCACATGTCCGCTAAACACGTTCCACACATGAGAAACTACAAAGCATACTATACTGACTAAAAGAATAAACCCTGAAATGGTCCAATGTCTCGGCAGTGCTACTCCTCGAGTGGATCCGTTCTCAGCATCATCCTGATGAGGGAAGGCGCACCTTGGGCCTCAACACTTTACCCGGATCAGGTTAGAAACCCATATAGCTGGCACCACCACTATTCCAAATGTCTTCTACTCATTAAGGAAATAACCATTATTGCTCCCTGAATAACGACTCATTACCACATAGCCCACCAAATCTGCCACATTAATGATGATGGGTCGAGATTTAGGAGAATACTTTTCAAATAAGTCTTCTCTCATTTACAAATGCCAGAAGATGAGTTCTAGTCAGGTACACACATTTTTTTATAGCCAACACTATGTCGAATTTACCTACTGATTCTCACACCAGAAGTGCAACGCCGGCAGGGCCACCCGCAGTGCAATGCTTTGCAAGAACCTGAGCAAGGAGTTCTGCCTTATTCCTAATCCCAAAGCTCCATATCTGACGACTATATTTTTACTTCATCAAGAAATTTAGTTTAGTTCTAATTTAATTAGAATTATAACTCAAATTTAAATAGAATTTAATATCTATTAATAACAAGGATTTTTTAGACCAAGACTCATTTTTGCCAAACATATTGAATTGGGCCCCAATGAACAAAGCTCATATCAACTAAAATCCATTGATTTATTTAAATTTTAAGAAAACACCATGAAGTAACTTTCACAAAATTTACTGTGCAACAACTTTGACCAAATACATATTCTCTCACTACATCAACAGTAACATAATAAATGAAAGGATGCAAATGTTACTACCCAACAACAATGTTATTAGCAACATAATGAATGGGGGATGCAAATATTGTTGTACAGCAATAATGTCAACAACAACATAATAAATTAGGGATGTAAATGTTACTGTACAGCAAACAATTACTATATGTCAATTGGATTTTTTCCTAAATTTAAATGACTAAATGGGTATAAGAATAAATTTGTAATGAGCCTTGGATCTATTATAAAATACCCTAATAACAATCTCATAATTATTAAAATAGAATCTAATTCAATTTTCCAATTTTATCAATTCCATATCCTTTAAAATTATTTCATAATAATAAAATGGAATTTTACAAAACATCAAATTTAATCAATTTCACAATAAAATAAAACATTTATATCTATTAATTATTCAAAAATAATTAAAATAGAATTTTTATTTAAATTAAATTATAACATTTTTATTAAAAAACAATTATGACTATTTATCAGTATCGAATAACAATTAAAATAGACTATTAACTAAAAATAGGATTTAAAAATTTCATGTCTATTAATTAAAATTTTATATCCTATTAATCATTATCAAATAATAATTAAAATAGAATCATAATTAAAATAGAATACATATGTTATTTTAATTAAAAAATTATATATCTATTAATTAATTTAGATAATAATTAAACTAGAACCTTAATTTCAAATATCAAATCTAATTAAACATTTTAAATTTAAAATTTATACCTATCCATCATTATTTAATAATAATCAAAATAAAATTCAAATCTAAAATTCAAATCCACATGCTAACTTCCGAATTCAGAGTCAACGCTTATCAATTATTATATAATAACAAATGAAATTGAATTTAAATTTGAACATCAGTTTAAAATTTGAATCTATAACAACTTATTTAAATTAAAATTTCATATCTATTAATTATTATCTAATAATAATTAAATAAAATTTAAATTAAAATCAAAGTTATTATAATTTAAATTTAATTCTGGGATCAAACACAATTAATTAATCCGGGTCAATTATTAAAAGTCAAACTTTTAAATTAACACCGTCTTAATCAACCCAAGTCACCTAAAATTTTCAATCATAACAGAATGCCACCGCACCAACAGTTTTAATATTACAAAATAATTAACTACTAATTTTAGACCCGCATAATATGCAAGTCTAGAAGAAGAAAAAAAATCTATATTTGAGTAATGTAAGTAGATATAATTAATTGTTTAATTTTATGTCTAATATATTTTATGAGTGTATAGAAAAAATAAATTTATTAAGAAATGTTAAAAACAATAACCTAGAAAACTATTAATGTCAACCTCTAAAATTATTAACGTTGACTACTTATATTTATTTTTTTGAAATAGCAATATTAAGTAAATAATTTCTAGAGGATTTTTCCAATTGTTTAACTTTATGTTTTTCAGATCATAATTTTGAAATAATATAATAGTTCATTTTTTTTTTTATGTTGTTTAGCATTTTTTATTATTTGATTAAAATTATTATAATACTCTTTAAAGCACATGAAATTGAATAAATTTTATATTTAATTAATAAATTGAGAGATAAATCTATTAATCGGTTGGAGAGGGAGAAGAAGATAAAAATATGAGGTCATATATAATTACTTAGAATGAAGACAACCATTAAGCTAAATATAGGTAATTTTCACTTAAGCCAATTATCATTTTTAAAATTATTTGAAAAATTAAATATTTTTTATTTATGAAATTTAGTTACACTTTATACATAAGTCATTCGATATTTTTTTTTTACATTTTGATTTAGTTATTATATTTTTATTAATAAATTGTACATTCTTACTAATTAATATTTGAACTAATATAAATGATGTCAGTATATTCTTTGCTAGTATAACTAATCTTTGAACTATTGAGATACAAAAATGTTAAGCCAGTAAAATTAGTGGAGCATCAATTATCAAACAATAATAGATCTAACAATTCGGAATGTATTTGGTTTGTAAATGTAAAATATTTATTTATTGTATTTATTTTTTAGATGCGTCAATTAGTTAGTGCAATTTTGCACACTATGAACACTCACATAGGAAAAAAAAAAAAAAAAAGAACAAAATTAATGTTTATAGGAAAAAAAAATAAAAATATAGAGTTAGAGGTTATCGATTTTGTAACTACTTTTTTTATGTCATTATTATAATAATGAACAATGAGGAGTGGTTATTATTATTTCAATTGTTATATAGATAGTGAATATGAAAGAGAGATAAGGTAATAAATAAAACTATTATGACCCTTGGTTAAATCTTAATCTTTCATTTTAAAGGGAGAATAAGATTAGAGATATTGATAATACTTGATTGTGGTTAATTCTCAACCATTGACTTCCACTTTTATATATAACATATAGATTAATTATAATATATGTATATAACTATATATGATGTCATGTGGATCTTTGCATTAGTCAAAGATCCACGTGACACAACAAGTCAAGCGCGAAAGGATGGTTGCAAACAACCCGTAATATATTTTTTTAGGGTTAATAGCACTTTACCCCCCATGTGGTTTGGATCATTTGCCTTTATCCCTTTGTAGTTTAAACATCGTCACTTATCCCCCTGTGGTTTGTGGACCTAAATGAAATGCTAACTCCGTTGACAAAAAATGTGAAATGTCGATTTTGCTCTTCCGTAATTATTCACAATTATTGGAGTATAAAGTGTAATTAACCCTTAGTGTCTCTCTTTCTAAAAATGAAGCCTTCTAAAACTCCACCGCCTCTTTTGCTCTCGACCTCGCTCTCTCTTGACCTTGCTCTCATTCTCGCTTCTATCCCTTGCTCTCAAATTTACCCTAGATCGTTCGGGGTGGTCGGTGTTGGTCACAGCGAGGTCGGATATGGATGGTCGGTGGTCAAATCTACACGATCTCTCCCCGATTTCACTACTATCTCCTTCTTGCTTCCCCAATCCGTTGCCGCTACTGAGATTGTCACCATCGCCAATAATCGTTGTCTCCATTTCTCCGCCATGTCGCCAAAACCAACGATTCGCCATGACCGTCTCTTGTCCAGATCCGTAGGTGGTCGGAGATGGAGTAGAGGTGGGGGTGGGAGATGATGTGGGTGGGTGGGTTTGCAGGAGATGTGGATGGGTGGGTTTGTCCTCCTCCTCTCATCTCAACCTCAAATTCTACATCTATTTGTTCTTCTTTCTCTATGCTTTCTCCTCTCATCAAACCATTTTTTTAGACCCTAATTTCAAAATCGATTTGTGTTTTCCCAAGCATTCATATACAAAATTTGTCAAACTTTCTCAGAAAAAATACCATAATCTCATAAGTTTTTGAATCAGATACTCTCGAGAATGCGTGATAGACCCAAAAGTATAGATGGTGAACTTGTATGAATGATAATCATATGGGGATGAAGAAGAAACTAATGAACAAATTAATCTGAAATCCTAGAGCTTTAATCAGTAATCCAATCAATAGAAATGGGTATCTCCATAGTCCATACCGATCTATTAACTTCAAAGCAATGCAAATTAATGGAGCTTGATTCATCGACACTCTCACCATTTGCAGTGGTTAGAGTGGATCTCGAATCCTCCATCATTCCATTTGAACTCATATTTCAGACCTTGTCCTTGAAGAATCTCATAAGGAAATGGTCTCCGATTGGGCTCTTACAAGGGGTCGGATTGGGTTCTCCCCAACATTGTGGTCGTTTGAGGACCAAATATAGCAAATTGAAAAGGGGTGAATTAGAAAAGTGAAATCCAAGAACAAGAATTGAGATCTCAAATTTCATAATAGTGCATAAAATACACATTTGACCCTAAGTTTTGGATATTATGTAGGGGAGAAATAGGGGTAAAATGAGAATGATAAAATTGTGATTTAGAGAGAAATCATGCTCAAATCAAGTCCAACTTCATAAATGGCGCGTGAGCAACACTTCTGTTAAATTTGACAGAAAATATTAGATTTGCACTTATGTCCAAGACCACAGAGATGTAAGTGGCGAAGTTAAAACTATAAGAGATAAAGTGCAAATGAGCCAAACCACAGGGAGTAAAGTGCTATTAACCCTATTTTTCAATTAATGCTAATGGTTGGGTCCATTCAAAATAGTCCAAAAAATTGACCTAGGGTTGTTTCGAAAAAAACAACCCCTCCTACAGCAACCTTGTACCCGACACCAGTCGGGTACGGCAGCGGCGATTCCATCGTGCCTTTTCTCCATTTAATGACTCCTCGGTTTCCACAAAAAGTAATTTCATTAATTTTCAATCCCTTTCAAAATCAATCTTATCAATTTTAAAATTATTTTGATCGAAAAAATAAAATTATGTTCTTCGCGTTCTTCGTTGGCAAATTTCAAAAATTGTGATTCATCGTATCAGAAAATAAATGTCCCAATACAATAAAGATCTAGATTCAAATCCAAATTTTGTACTAATTTATTATTTTCGTTAAAGCCTACAGATCCGATCTCCCAAGTCTGGTTTGGGCTTCCACAAAAAATAATCAATTTTATTATTTCGTAATATTCACAAACGAAGCTCTGTGCAGCTTAAATGCAATTATATTTATGTCCACGCAATTGAATTAATTTTTTTTAATAAAATTACTTTCAAAAAAAAATCTTAAGCCCGAATTATTATGCGATAATATATATATATATATATATATATATATATATAGAGAGAGAGAGAGAGAGAGAGAGAGAGATTATAGCATATTTAAACTTTATACCTCTTTTAATGCTTTAGCCTCATAGCCGATAGTCCCAAGGCGTGACTTGAGAAGGCCTTTCCAAGAACGGAAAGATCAGATCTCCCAATGAGTAGCAATCCTTGAATAGCGGCACAAATGTTCCACATTTAATGATATACATACAAACTTTTGATGATGCCTACTGATTTTCTAATAATTGTATTCTAGAACATTAGATCTATGATAGATTCAATTTAATTCTAGATAGCAGTAAGAATCAAATAATATTGCGAAGAAGGAAATAAAAGGGAGGCTGATAGAAATTCGACCTTGTCTGATCATCATGGGCGTCCATCTATATGGTCCCTCTTTATAGACAAAGTCTAGTTTAAAACCTTATACTCCTATTTTTTATTTCATATTAGCCCCCGAACGTCTAAACAGTTCAACATTACTACACATTCCTTATCCAATAACTACTTTAACTTTATTTTCCATTGTATGTGACCTATTAGGTTTGTATCAAAAGTTGGATAGCTAGAAATAATTAATTAATTAATTTACTAGTTAATTAATCAATTAAAATTGAAACAATTCTAATTTTGCCCTTATGTAAAGAACACTTCTTTACGGCATCCTCACTAACTATGAGTCACGTCTACCCAAATATCATAATTATATCCAGTTGATAAGAATTTAATCATAGAATCCACTCAGTCGTAGTTATCGTACAATTCAATATCTCTATCTCGATGTCTTAAAAGAATAAATAGGGCAGGATAAAGTAAAAACTTCTCATACAGTCACATATTTGAGATCAATAATTTACTCTATGATACCAATTAGAATTGTATTCTAATCATCATACTACTTTTGACCATAGGCTTTAAGTAAATCAGGATTGATAGGACGAATCTTTTTTTGCTAAAGGGCAATAGATAATTTATTGTATAAAACCTAAGTTGTAGAACATCCGTCATAAATAACCGCATTATAGAACGTTAGAGAATTTTAGGGTAAAAATTTTATTGATAAAAACCCAAATTAAAAGTTGGGGGTCAAATTAGGAATTTAGAAACGCAAAAATTTAAACTTGAGATTTTAAATTGGCAATTAGAAATCAAAAGTAAAAATGTTAGGGGCAAAATTATAATTTTGGAACTTTTTAAAATAGAAATACACTGAAATAAGAATCCTAAAGAAAATGAAGGGAGGAAAGTGTAATTTAAATTCTTTTTTTTTTTTATATATATATCTATACCCACACGGCAAACCGACGGCGATCCACTGGCCAAGGAGGGACGATCGAGGGGTGACGTGGCAAGCTCAGAATTGGTTTAACCACTAATTTCATGCGTTAAAAACCCTCTTACATGCACTGAAGTAAGGAAATTGGAAAAGAAAAGTAAACTCAAAAATTCTAGAGAGAGAGAGAGAACCGGAGCGGAGGGGTCGTCGATTTTTCTTGAATTGACGTTTCTCCGGCAGCGTGGTCATGTGGGCCTTGTAAACAATTCCAGGGAGAGAGAGAGAGAGATTGGTGCGGCCGGTGGCGTGGTTCGTCGACGGAGTGGCAGTGCGCGTGTTAGCGTCGACGGTAAGCGGAGTTGCGGATCGCCGTTCAACCATCGACAATCGTCGGGAAGGTGAGTATTTATATGTATTTCTCCAATTAATTGATAGATGTATGCATGCATGAGCGTAACAAGTTGGGTCGGTAAGTTTCCAACGGTGTGGGGGTGTGCTCGGTTTCTGCCTTCCAGCACCATGTGGGTTTGTGTGTGTGTGTTCTGATTTTTTGGCTACTGTGTGCGAGTGTGCGTGTGTGTGAAATGTATATTGCAAAAAGAGAGAGAAAAAAAAAAACGAGACGGAGAGGGAGAGAGAGAGAGGACGATCACGGCGGTGGCGGTGGCGGTGGCGGTGGCGTGAGTGGTTGCAGCTGCAGTGTGCCGTTGTGCGTGTGGGTCTCTGATGGCAGGGGTCGTTGGTCCCGTGGCGTGCCGTCGACAGTGGCATGCAAACGTAGTCGCATGCATGGGTGTGTGTGTGTGTGTGTGTGTCACAGGGTGCGACGATGTGTGAATAGTAGTTGTGGGTATGCGGTGGAGCTGGCGAGACGGCCGGAGGTTGTGTCGGAAGGATGTTGTAGGCGGTGCAGGGGCGATAAGAGGACCTGTAAGGGGGGAGAGGCCACCGGCAGTCGGCATCCGTAGAGAGAGAAAACGGTTGGCCGACGGTCTGGAAAAGAACCAGAAACAGAAAAGGAAAAAAAAAAAAAAGAAAAAAAAAAGGGAGGAAATTACACAATTAACCCCAACAAAAGGAAAAAAATTCAAATTCGAATTCAAATATTTTTCGCGACCCGTGAACGATTCGGGATGGATATCGTTTTCCATTAAATTTATTCTAGTTTGGTTAAATTCAATCTTAACCTAAAAATCTTTGTAACCGGAGTAATAAATTTAGGGTCGTTCAGATTATAAGATTTCCGATGTAATAAATAACAGAACGAAATTATTAATATAATAACAAATCCCAGGGATAAAATATGGGAAATGGAAAAAAAAATGTGGAACTTAGGGCCGGCATTACATGACTAGGTGACTTTGCATAAAGTATTAACTTAAGTCCTATCATTTCTAGGTTCACAGACGCCAACACCTCGGTAAGCTGCGGACGGTGGGATTTTTGCAGCACCAGAAACGAGGTGAGTATACTGCCTTCCCGCCAAATTATTTGTATATGTACATACATGATGAAAACTGGTTGTATTTAAATTAGAATCTTTGAGAAAAATTATGTGGTGATTAGACGATATTATTGAGTGATATTGATCCGCTTCGGTGGAGTGATGTTGATCCGCTTCGACGGAATGATGTTATCCGCTTCGGCGGAGTGATGTTTATCTGCTTCGGCAAAGTGATGTTAGACGTTTGTACTGCGCAGTGATTATCCGTTTCGGCGGAGTGATGGGTGTTCGTAGGAAGGCATATCCTACGGATGGTATGGTACCGTTGCAAACTCCCGATCGTGAGGTTAAAACGATCACCATGGCTAGCCAGTGTGTGTTGTGGTGGAGGGGTGGTTTGGGGTGTGATGTTTTGTTTATATTGGGTAATTTATTATTTATTTCAGGCGATTGGTATGATATTTATACTGCATGGTTTTAAAAATAGAACTTATATCTATTACTTCATTCTTACTACATATATGGTGCTTATGCTGAATCCATGTGTAAATGTTGTGTTATCTAGAAGGTATTATTATTATTATTATTATTATTATTATTATTATTATTATTATTATTATTATTATTATTATTATTATTAAATAAGAATGATTTTATTGAGAAGGTAGTACACTCGCAGGTGAAATGACTAGGAGTCGGTCCCCTACTGGCATGGGGTAGAGTCCGTCGATAGTATAGCAAGGAAATACGAATTTTCGGGAAGCGCTGCTTGAGGCAAACCTAGGAAAGGTTCATCGTTTGTCTTTTTTTTTTTTATTATTCCCTTTTGTTGTTCTAGAAGGGAATTCAGGGACGGGTGTGTCTCTAGCTTGGAAAGATGTTTATGACCTGTATTTTGATGTTTGTATAATTATGAATGCATACCGTCGCTTTCTAGTTGGTTTGTCGCTTAGGAAATGTCGTGTCGACGTCACGCCGGCCCCACAGGTGATGGGTGTCCGGGGTGAGGTGTGACATATTGTGTACTCGAATAATCACATATATGTCCCACTATACCCAATCAATACATTTGAAGTCTTATGGTTCGAGTACAACTCTTGGTATTATAAAAATATAGAGCGCATATATGACAAACAATACCTCAAGTCAAAAGATCACATGCACTATTACAACTCAGATATTATATTTTGACCTTAAGCGATATTCTATTTTGACCTTAAGCAATATTGTTCACATAGAATATCAAGCTATAGTCAAGTTCAGGCACCCGTTAACACTTTAAAGCCCTTTTGGTGGTTTGTTTTAGTATCTCATTTTGATGGATTTGAGATTCACCATTCTCAATTGAGAAAACACTGTACATGTCAATCTATCATGATTATTAAGTACCAATTAATAATCCTACTACTGAGAATATTTTAGGATATTCAATTACTAAGTGTCTTTGATCTCGCTCATTTCTAATTTCATTAAAAATCTAATACATTTCAATCAAATTCTAAGAAATCTTGATAGTTATATAATACACACATGATGATATATAAAATACCAGATTGGTGTGTGAAATACAAAATTTGTCATTTTTTGATTACTTAATTACTTGAGGTTATTTTAGAAATAAGCTCGCCTAGGATTGTTTATAGGGATTATTCCCAACAATAAAAATATAGATTTGATCCAATTGACATTGAAAGTATCATAAGAATATAATTTTGGATTGTTGAAGAGGACGAGGCTCTATTGCTTGATAATGATGAGATTGGGAGAATAATTTATGGAGAAGATACAATGCCAGATTTTGAAAGACAATACATATTAGCAAGAGAAGATTAGTTACTTTATTAAAAAAATTTATATATATATATATTTTAAAAATTAACTTAATTAATATTTTAATTTTAGATGAATTAGACACCATCAAGGATAATGTATTAGTAGGCGGTGATGAACATATTGATTTTGAATCTTTTGAGAATGTGGATTGAGAACGTATGGGAGAAGATCATGGTGTTTGACCTTCTACTCAATATCATTTTGGTAAGGTGACGAAGACGATAATGATTGTTAAAGGAATGCATATGAATCAAATGCTCTGAATCAAGACTTTTAGTTTGTTGTTATAATATTTTGTATTGTGGATGTTTTGGACTCTTGAACTGTTATTGTTATTGTTGGACACTTTACTGAAAATCTAGACTCTTGAATTATTTGATGAGCTATCTTAGCTTACTCATTGGAACTACCCGATATCAAAACCATTATGATTCTTCTCTAACCCTACAGTTAACAAGGAGCTATGTGCCTCATATCCAACCCCCAACTAGATGTGATTTTAAACTCTTGAGTTGTTTAATGTAGAGTTGTTTTATTGAGAAATGTTTATTTTTGTTTATGAATTATAAGTTCATAACTTGAGTTTGAGTCTTTAAATTTAATAGAACATTAGTAATTGTTATTAATATATGCATTAACTTTGGTTAGTTATTTTTTATGTTTATTTTTTCTGTATATATATTTTTTTTTCCTTGCATTTTTCAATATTGTTATTTTAAAAAATATTTTTTTTAATGACATAATATGCCGTTACGGTTGAGCCGCAATTTGCCTACCAGTTGAACCGGTGACTCGTTACCTGGTAAGTTTTCTGGTTCAATGTCTAGTTCGGGTTTTAAAACATTGAAAAAAAATCATGAAATAGGATATGTAAAGTGTAAACAGATGATTCATTTATAAGCTACACATTAGTTTAGGCCATTTCACTATATCATGAGTACGTCTTTGCATAAATATTACTCCGACCGCATGCATTATGATTTTATACATGCCTTTCATGTCATTTCAGGTTGGCTTGTTAGTCACCCAAATTTTAATTTACATTTTGAACATAAAATAGTGTAGTCATATTTTGTGCAGGCCATTTTTAGACCCACTTTCACCAATCCATACTATGCTCATTTGTGACATCATATGCCTTTCTTAGACTCACTTTATATGGTTAATTAAGTTCCTGTAGGTCATTTTGTCATGGGTTAGGACTAGGCTTCCATATTCCATGCTCATGAACTTTAATTAGTATCATCCATATATTTACATATCATTCATCTAGTACAAACAACCACCCCACCCCCCCACCCCACCAAACCAAAAAAAAAAAATGCTTACCAAGCCGTCTTAAAAAATAACAGAAACTACCAAACAAACATGCTACTTTTTCTTTGAACCGAACATTCCTTATGGCATTTTCGTGACTAAAATGTCCATAATTAATCCACAACTTCATAAATATCATGTAATCACCTCTCCCTTATGCGGACTAAATTAGGTAACATACGAGCAACTTTAAGTGAAATAAAATGTTTGTTTTGATCTGAATTCAAACGTGAAACAATAATTTTTTTACACAAAAATTATGTTCGATTAATTTTCTTTAAAATGAGATATTAATCACATTTTTTTTGAGTTGTTTATCATAATGAGTATGAATGTTACATGTAACATTTAGTAACTACACCATGTTACATATAACATCAATATTACATGTAACATTAAAACCAAATTAAAATAAAAACCTAACCAAAAGTTTAGTAACACTATATTACATGTAACATTTATGTAACGTCAATGTTACATATAACACTAAAATCAAAACCAAACCCAAAATATTAGTAATTACATTATGTTACATGTAACATAATGTAACATCAATGTTACGTGTCACATTAATGTATTTTCATTTATATTTGCATATGTAATACAACATCCAATCTAGCCAAAAATGGCATTATAATGTCCACATCGCATCTGATTATAAACCCTCGTTTTTTGCGTATGGAAAGTTACTTTGCATGTGTTGAATCATATTTCATGTAAATATTACACGTAACATCTTACTGATTATAAATCCTCGTTTTTTGCGTATGGAATGTTACTTTGCATGTGTTGAATCGTATTTCATGTAAATATTACACGTAACATCTTATAATTCGTAGAAAAAAAAAATTATGAAAGTACCATGTTGAATGTAATATGAATGTAAAAACTGAAATTAATAAAAAAAAATAGTGAATTTGATATCATTTTGAAAATCTTGTTTAGATGAATCTGAATATATAATTAAATTATAAAAAAATATGTATAAAAATAGTTATTTTCATTCTAATAAAATGATTTTGTTGATATGGAAACTTTTAATCCTAATTATATAATCTTCACTGCCTTATATAACGCAAGGGAAAATCTGTCAACAAAAGGTGTACGGATCCAGAATCTAGGACTGCACTGTACATATAATTTGCGAAGAGGGATTGCTCGGTTTATTACTTAATTAGCGAATTTAATTAGTAGATTAGTGGTTAATATGGGTCCACGCAATGATTTTTTTTTAAAAAAATTATGTATGTCCGTTAATTTTCTTAATTTCATGATCTACCATTATGGTACTTTCAATCTCTTTCGTTGAAGTTAAGTTCATCCCCAAGTAGTATTTCACAGGCATCATACTTACGCTACGTATCCATTTCCATAACCCATATGCATGTTCACCCTAGGGTCCTTCATATACAAACATGTTTACATGTTAGATTTGTGGCGCATTTGATAAAGCAATTAGTCACTTAAAATTGAATACACTAACTACTTATCAAATTAAGTGCGTTTAATAATAAAATTAAATAATTATATCACTTAAAAAATTATTCATAATTTTAATTGATGCATTCACTTAATTTTTAAATACTTATCACTTAATATCATAAAATATCTAATTATCACAATCAACTTTAAAATTCCACAAAAAAATTATATATAAAAAATTATAGATAGAAAAAATATTAAATTGAGAAAAAAATAGAGAGAAAATTGTAAAAAAAGAATATTTAAAAAAAAAATTAAGGTATAAATATTATTTTAGAAATAAAAATTTGTAAAAACAATAATTTTTATGAAGTTAAAATATTTAATACTTAATAAATTCAACAATTATAATTTTAACACTCAAAATTTAACACTCCACTTAAAATTTAAAAAAAAAATCATGGCTATAAAGGGGAATAATTGCATCAATAGGGTATATTTTGACTTAGGGCCATTCACTTTTATCCCATGTTCATGTTAGTTTAATTTAGCTGATTAATTTACATTTGCATCTTTCTCATGCCTGTTTTCATTAAACTATATTAGTTCAGTTAATTTAAATTACCTATTTAGATTAAAAAAAAAATCATTTTGGTATTTTATTAAAAAAATCACGGGACTCATTTTTGTCATTTTACTTAATATTTAATAAGGGATCGTACAAAAGAACATGTCAAGTTTCAATTTATTTTCAAATAATAAAAAAAATGAGATAATGTAAAAAAATCTCAAAAAATAAATAAAACATATGGATTTTAAGATGGCATTTGGTTAGTGGTTCTACTTTTCTGTTGTCCTTTCAATAAACTGGGATGGAAATTCTGTTTTCGTTATGGATTATTCTGAAAATAAAAACATGTCTGTTAACGATTATTGTCCTAAAATTGTGTTGTTTAATTTATGAGAACAAAAACAAAGAAACACATTTAATTGCAATATTTTTTTTCTTTAAATATATTAAAATAAATATACATATTTCTTAACCGGCATGATAATGGTGGCTGACGGGTCGTGATGGTGGTGGGAGTGAATAGGAATAACATTTTTATATTTTTTAGATTTTTAAGGAATTCAGGAAATACACCCATAATACTTCCAAAATTTTGGGAATAGAAACATGTTTAGCAAACGCTACATTAATCTTGAAATTTGAGGAGTTGGAACAAAAATCAGGGAATAGAAAATAGTAAACATTGAGGCCTAACTAAGTACACATATTTTGTACATAGGCACTATTTTTGAATGAATGTCTTGTTGTTGCCAATATCTTTTTCGAACATAACCTATCCTAGATTTTTTAAAATGAATCATTGGTTAGATCATATTTTTTGGGATTAATTTTTACTTAGGCTTTTTAAAATTATTTATTCTAAAATTCAATAACTTGACAGACCAATTTTAAATAGATGCTAACTTTAAATTTTAGAAACAATTTTTTATAAGAGATAAGATTGCGTACACTTAATCCTCTTCCTAATAACGAGAGTTTTACTGGGATGTGGTTTCATATAGTTTTAAAACCCGCCGCCCCAAAAACTCCTTTTTCAAACGCTTGATCATTTCAATTCTTTTTTCAAAAACCAAAGTTGTGTTAAGGTCGGAACATAGAATAGGGGGCGACTTTTTTTTAATTTCTTGAAAACAGGATTTTACTTATAATATGGGAAGGTAAATATTGAAAATATTCCCTTTTGTTACTTTCTTCTACCTTTGCTCCAACTTTTCTAAAACCATGATTAAATAGCCGAAGTGTTAAAAAGGGTAATTATGTTTTATCAATATAGTTTAGAATTTTTTACATTATTTAAAATCTCTTGTATCGTTCCCTAATTATTATTATAAATAGATGGAGAAGTTAACGCAATAGTTAAGTCTTCTCATTTTTCTCGTATTAATTTCTTTCTTTAACATGGTATCAGAGCAGGTTATGGGACATTAATCCAGTAGTTCTGTTCATTCATGATTTAATTTTTTTTCCTTCCCTCCATTGAAAAAAAAAAGGCAAAAAAAAAAAAAAAATGTTTCTAGTCACCGCCCTCGAAACCCTAACCCATCACCGCCTACCTACCACTCAGATCCGACACCATCCAAGTCAGATCAAACCTTCGCGGGCCCATTCCGACTTTCGCCATCGCCACTCGACCTTCACCATCTCCAATCTGGCCAATCGGCGACCTTCGCCATTGTTGTTCAACTTTAATCGCTGTTGTTCAGGCCAAATACACCTTCGTCGGAGTTCTCCTGACCACATCCACGATCGCCGCTGCCAGTCTGAGCTTTGCCGCCGTCGAACAGTACTTTGCATTACTGTTCTGCCATCGACTAGTTCTTCATCTCACATCGTCACTTCGATTCGCCACTCATTCCGAAGTTTGCTGTCATATTTGTGATTGAATTATTTGTCTGTTGCTGCCTTTGTTTTGAAACAACTGCTAGGGTTTCGAAACCCTAAATTTCTCTAGCCATTGTTGTTTCTGTCCAGATCCGACGGTGCTCTTTTTTTGGCTAGACATTAGTAAGTCTTTGGTTGAGCTCTACAATTGTTTGTCTTGTTAGTTTGTTTCCCTTGTCAAGTCATTCTGTATTTGTTAGTTGTTGTATTGGTGGGAATTAATGTCGACGGTTATCCCCCAACCGTTAACAACTCGCAAGTTGAATGGGACTAATTACTTACAATGGTCCAAAGTTGTACAAGTTGTTGCTACCGATCAAGGGAACGAGGTGATCGAGGAAGTAGTAGTAATGAATTTCGAGGTGGCCGAGGTGGCCATTGTCGTGGTCAATATCGTCAGTGTTTACTTTGTAGCAAGAAAAATCATACCCAAGATACTTGTTGGTACAGAGTTGGTCGTTCTCCTAAGTATACTCATGCCACAACTTCTAATCAAGTTACTCCCGTTTCATCATCCAACTCTTTAACTCCCAAGGCTATTTCTGATGATGAGTATGTTCAATTCTTCCAGTTTAAGGCGTTCAAGCAAACATCTACCCCCATTACTTCGCTAGCTCAATGTGGTAATCCTACCGCATGTCTTTCTTTTTATTCTTCCCCTTCTACACCTTGGATCATAAACTTCGTTGCCACTAATTACATATCAGGTACATATTCTTTATTTACACATATTCAGTCATCTCCCTCGTTGACCCCTGTTACTGTTGCTGATGGTTCCACCGTCCATGTTCATGGCATTGGCGCTGTGGAACTTTCACCATCTTTCTCTTCATCATCTGTCTTGTATATTCTTTCTTTTGCTTTTAATTTGATATCAGGGAGTAAACTTACTTAACAGCTTAATTATTCTGTTTACTTATTTCCTGATTCTGTCATTATCCAGGATTTGAAAACACAGAAGATGATTGGCATAAGATGTAAGAAAAATGGCCTTTATTACTTTTACAATCATGACGAGACACCTGTTATCCCACCCATTGCCTATCATGCTGTTGCATCTGCCCACCAAATTCATTGTCGCCTAGGTCATCCCGATCTTTTCAATCTAAAGGTACTTGTTCCTAGTTTACGTCATTTGTCCTCCTTAGATTGTGAGGCTTGTTAGTTAGGAAAGTATCATCGTACTTTATTTACTTCCCCGACTTAGTTTCTAGCATCGAGTCTTTTTTGTTTAGTTCATTCAGACATTTGTGGTCCTTCTCGTATTGTCTCTACATTAGGCTTTTGTTATTTTGTCACATTTGTCGATAATTTCTCTAGGGTTACATGACTCTATTTAATGAAAGATCGTTCTAAATTGTTCTCCATTTTCTCTGCCTTCTGTGCTGATATTAAAACTCAATTTAATGTGTCCGTGCGTATATTTCGTAGTGACAATGCTCAAAAATATTTTTCTTAACCCTTTACTCCATTCATGTCACAGTTTGGTATACTGCATCAGTCTTCTTGTCCTCACACACCATAGCAAAATGGAGTCGCTGAGTGTAAGAATTGACATCTCCTAGAAGTAGTTTGAACTCTGATGTTTGAGACGACTTGCTACTTGATCAATAGAATGGCGTCTTCTACCCTGAATGGAAAAGTCCCTCATACTATTCTTTTTTCCCGATCACCCTAGTTTACTTTACCTCCCCGTATCTTTGGATGTGTCTATTTTGTCCACCAGTTAACTCCTAGCAAGGATAAGTTAGATCCCCGTGCCATAAAATGTGTGTTCCTTACTTATTCTCGCACACAAAAGGGTTATCGGTGTTATAGTCCTTTTTTACGTCGCTCTTTCATCTGTACAGATGTCACTTTCTTTGAGTCCACTCCTTACTTTTCTAGCCTATCCTCTCGGGATGATTTGGATATCACCCTTATTTTACCAAGCCTCCCAAACCCGACACCATCTCTTTTCACTCCTAAACCTGTCCCATCTAGTCATCGTTCACCGCCTTTACATGTATATTCTCGTCGCCAGAAGGTAGTTTCCTCCATTGAGCCAATCGTCTCTATGTCTTCAGATTTTTCTCCAGTTCATATATTCGCGTCTGACTTGGATATACCCATTGCTGTTTGGAAGGGTAAGCATACATGAACTCAACATCCTATTTCAAACTTTGTTTCTTATGCACACCTATCTATTTCATATTGTTCTTTTGTTACTTCTCTACCATTTGTTTCTATTCTAAAGTCTGACATAGAAGCTCTTATTCACCCTGATTGGACAATCGCAATGGAAGAGGAAATGTTAGCCTTACGTCAGAATGGTACTTGGGATCTTATCTCGCTTCCGCCTCACAAAACAATAGTTGGATGTAAATGGGTATACACAGTCAAAGTTTATCCGGATGGCACCATTGATCGACTCAATGCTCGTTTAGTTGCCAAATGTTACACTCAAGTATATGGTTTTGATTATTCTGAGACCTTTTCTCCCTTTGCTAAACTCGCTTCTGTCCGCTTGTTCATCTCTTTGGTTATCATCTTTCGTTGGCCGTTGCATTAACTTGATATCAAGAATGCATTCTTAAATGGTGATTTGACTGAGGAAGTCTACATGGAGCAACCTCCTAGGGATTGAAGTTGCTCAATCAAGTCAAGGTATTTACCTATATTAGAGGAAATATGTTCTCGATCTGTTGAGTAAAACAAGCATGCTAGGAGCTAAATCGATTGATTTACTTATGGATCCAAATAGCAAACTATTGGCAGATCAAGGTGTATCATTGACAAATTCAGCGCAATACAGACAGTTAGTTAGGAAGTTGAAATACTTAATGGTTGCTAGACTAGATATTTCTTTTGTTGTGAGTGTTATCAGTCAGTTCTTGGATCTTCCCACGACTTATCACTGGGATATAGTAATTTGTATTCTTCAATATCTAAAAAGTTCTCCAGGATGTGGTTTGTTGTACCAGAATTTCAGTCACACTCAAATTAAGGGATATATTGATGCAGATTGGGCCGGATCTTCCTCGGATAAGAAGTCTACTACTGGGTATTGTGTGTTTATTGGAGGTAATCTCGTTTCTTGGAAGAGTAATAAGCAGACAGTTGTGACGTGGTCAAGTGCAGAATCGAAATATAGGGCGATGGCCCATACTACTTGTGAGTTAATGGTAGCGATTTTATTTGTCGCTATAATACCGCAAGTGAATGGGTCAAGTTTTAATAGAATAAAGAAGAGTAAGGGTTGTCGTATCCACAGGGATTAGCTTAAATTATTGTTAAGTACCGCAATTATTGTAACTTAACTTTATTTAAGGGATCAAATTTCGGGTTTTTTCCAAAAATAAACTAAAATAAATATAAATACAAAAATAAAATAAAATATGGATTATCTACGCACAAATGTTCTGGGAGTTTGATTTCATCTTGTTATTCCCATATTGTCCTATTAAGTAAATTATTAGTGAATTTTGTTTATTCAATAATCAAGATCCTCGTGCTATTGCTCTCTCACTACCTCTCTCAACCATCAAGTGAGAGAATGTATAATCACTTCAATACCGATATCCCTATTTTGTATTTAGGTGAAAATATTTGTTATACCCTACCTTATAGATTACGCAAGCTTTAAATATCTCCCGATCTATTAACACTTGCATTGTGTTTAACCTAAGCCCAAACCCAAGATTACCTCTCCCGAGTATCAAATCACAAGTTCTCAATTCAACCAAAATATCATGTGAAAGCATACATTGGAAGCATTATAAAGATAAACACAATTGAATGGCAATTCTAATTAATAAATCTAGAACTCAATTACCTCTCGGTTTCATAAGATCATAAATTCCCAACTTGAATACTTAAGTGTTTATTTCCTCTCGGACTCACAACAACCCAAATTATGTACTCCCAATTCTGGTTAAGAATTCAACATCTCCCGAGTATAAAACCCTAGATCTAGATTATGAACATAACTTAGAAAAATCCAAAATTAATCTTTTTAATAAATTCATAATTGTAAACATGTTCAACACAATATTACAAATACAAAATTAAATCAAGATTAGGGAGAGAGAAGGAAAAAAATGTTTATTGTGGGTTTGAACTCAAAATCTTCAACTCCAAATGCCTCCAATACTATTTTCTTCCCAAATCTCGCCACAAATATCCACACCATGGGGTGTTTCTCGCCCAAAATCGCCACAAATCTTATGTTTGCTCTCCAAATAGCGCCTCCTCTTTTTCCTTCTTCTCTACTTTGTGGTTGAGGCAAAATGGAGTATTTAAAGGGGTTAAAAATTAGGGTTTTCAGGTAAAAATATGATATAGCTTGATGGGAGCGTGCTATAGCGAGCTATGGCTTAGCACGCTGACAAGAGAGCGCTGCAAATTCACGCTACAGCGCACGTTGGCAACGCCAACACTTGAATCGTATGTTGACCGTAACTTTCTCGTACGAATTCTCATTGAGGTGATTCAAAAGGTTGTTGAAAGATAAGAAAAAGATCTACAACTTCTATGTTTTACATTTGTCCAAAATCAGATTGAATCATAGTAAAAATTAGACTTAAATCTACTACACCTGCACTACTTTTGCACATTTTTCTCTCATTTATTTGTAATCCTACAAAACACAATAAAAACACATTAAACTAACGAAAATACTTGAAAACACACAAATATTTGAACCTAAAAGTACTTGATTTTATTTGTCGCTATAATACCGTAAGTAAACAGGTCAAGTTTTAATAGAATAGGGAAGAGTAAAGGTTATCGTATCCACAGGAATTGGTTTAAATTGTTGTTAAGTACTGCAATTATCGTAACTTAATTTTATTTTGGCGATCAAATTTTGTTTTTTTATAAAAATAAACTAAAATAAATATAAATACAAAAATAAAATAAAATATGGATTATCTACGCACAAATGTTCTAGGGGCTTGATTTCGTCTTGTTATTCTCATGTTGTCCTATTAAGTAAATTATTAGTGAATTCCGTTTATTCAACAATCAAAATCCTCGTGCTATTACTCTCTCACTACCTCTCCCGAGTATCAAGTGAGAGAATGTGTAATCACTTCAATACCGATATCCCTATCCCGTATTTAGGTGAAAACATTTGTTAAACCCGACCTTATAGATTACGCAAGCTTTAAATATCTCTCGATTTATTAAAACTTATGTTATGTTTAACCTAGATCCGAACTCGAAATTACCTCTCCTGAGTGTCAAATCTCAAGTTCTTAAATCAACCAAAATATCACGTGGAAGCATAAATTGGAAGCATTATAAAGGCAAATACAATTGAATAGAAAACCTAGTTGATAAATCTAGAACTTGATTACCTCCTGATTTCACAAAATCCTAAATTCCCAACTAGATTACTTAGGTGTTGATTTTCTCCTAGATTCACAACAATTTAAATTATGCACTCTCAGTTTCGGTTATGAATTCAACCTCTCCCGAGTATAAAATTCGTAACCTAAACTCATCTAATTCATTGTCCACATGAATCAAACATATTAAGCCATAGAGATGTAAAATAAATTAAAACTAACAATTAACAAAATAGTCTAAACATGGTTCAAACGGGACTACATCAATCCCTAGATAAAATTACGAATACAACATAGATAGATCCATAACCAATATTTTCAATAAAATCATAAATGTAAACATGTTTGACACAATATGACAAATACAAAATTAAATCAAGATTAGGGAAATAATGAAAAATAAATGTTTATTGTGGGTTTGAGCTCCAAATCTTGAATTCCAAGTGCCACTAATGGTGTTTTTCTCTTCAATATTGCATCAAAACGCCACCATCCGGTGTTTTCTCACCCAAACTCACCGGTTGTTTCTCCCCAAATCGCCTCCTCGTCTTTCTCTTTCTCTCCTTTGTGTTTAACGCAAAATTGGGTATTTAAAGGGGTCAAAAATTTGTGTTTTCGGGTAAAACGATGACACAACCCAATGGGAGCATGATGCAGCGCGCTATGGCTTAGCACGCTAATAAGAGCGCGCTGCAGAGCGCATTGGGCAGCGCCGACATGTAAATTTTATTTTGACCATAACTTTCTCGTCCAAATTTTGATTGAGGTGATTCAAAAGGCTAAGAAAATATAAGAAAGATATCTACAACTTCTATGTTTTGCAGTTTTCCAAAATCGAATTTAATCATGGTCAAAATTGGCCTTAACGTTATTTCACCTGTACTACTTTTGCACATTTTTCTCTCATTTATTTGTAATCCTACAAAATACAACAAAAACACATTAAATTAACAAAAATTCTTGAAAACACACAAATATTTTAACCTAAAAGTACATGATTTGTTGGTAAATAAATCACTTATCAGTTAACTTGGTTGAAATATTTATTGGAAGAACTCGGATTCGAACACTCTTCACCGATAGATCTGGTATATGATAATCAAACAGGACTTCACATTGCATCCAACCTAGTCTTCCATGAGAGGACAAAATATATTGAAGTTGATTTCCACTGTATTCGAGAAAAAGTGTCGTAGAAGCAGATTTAGACTAAACATGTAAAGTCAGTTAATCAGTTAGCTGATTTTTTCACTAAACCATTAGAGGACTCAAGGATAAAGTATATTTATAACAAGTTAGAAGCGTACAATATATATGCTCCAGCTTGAGGGGGAGTGTTAAAAAGGGTAATTATGTCTTACCAGTACTGTTTAGGGTTTCCCACATTATTTAGGGTCTCTTTTATCTTTCTCTAATTATTATTATAAATAAATAGAGAGGCTAACACAATGGTTAAGCCTTCTCATTGTTCTCGTATTCATTTCTTTCTTTAACAAGAAGAAATAGATATATTGAAATTACCGAAATAATTGAACGAGCAGAGATAAACTAAAGGAGATAAAGAACCTAACAAAACAAATTCAAAACATATCTATTACTATATACTGAGAGAGTGTGTTTCCACATGCACACACTAGTAGAAAAAAAATTAACTACCCCGACTGTTAACCACACCAAACACTACTAACCAAATTCCTAGCAGAAGCCACAAAAATAGGAAGAATACTGGTTTTCTTAGTAATAGTTGGAGTGGTGCTTGGTGTATATCAAAAAAGGTTGACTTCTCCAATAATTTTCTGTCAACTGAAAATAAGAGTATCACGTCGGTAATAATCTCAATATGAAACAAATTACTAGAAACAAGTAAAAAGAGCAAAGGCTAGTGTTGTAACCCGTGCACTCATCGAATCTCTATGTCTCTTTTATGAATATCTGGCATGAATGATAAGGGTAGGGTAGTAAAGTAACCAAAACACCATATAAACCAAAGGAGTTATTTCAATGTTAAATTCTACTCCACTTTGGCATAGCATGTCCCACATTGATCATCCATACTCTACCCAAGAGGTGTTGTCCAATTGGAAAAAAGAGGTGTTCATTTTTCTTGTCAACCAGGATTTGACTCTCCTAAGAAACATTCCAAGATTTAAATTTTGAATTTAGTTATGAATATACTAAGCCAATGTGGGGGAGTGCGCCCTTAAGATCTCTTGGGAAGTTGATTAGTCGAGGTGCATGTAAGTTGCTTAGACACACCTTCCTGTAAATAAATAATTACTCATACTTTCAATTGATCGATGTGGGACAGAAATCTAACACCCGTCTTTAAGTAAAACCTCCCATTTGTACAGATAATTTGACTATGAAAGAATTACTAGAAATGTAGAATCCCTGAATTGCAAGGATGATTTGATTACGAGATAAGATAGGCAAATTCTTGTAACTTTGATTTTGATATCATATTTGTTATAAGTGGAGTAGCTCCTTTAGTCTATATGGTGGTTTGAATAATCTCGAATGATCGATTTGATAGAGTGACTTGTCTCTCGATCTGACCTGATTTCCATGTTGGAAAATTTTTTGTGGGTTAACATTAATTGAATAAATTGTTTTACAAAAATGGATTAATAGATAGTCTATTATATAAATAGTCCAAATAATCAGTGATCATATTTTGATTTGTCATGTGGTATTTTTTATGTAGAAGACTAGTTAAGTGGCAAGTATAGATTTTGGGTTTCGTTGAAGTCCGTTATGGGAGAGCTCAACGAGAAACCCTAATATAAATAACTAGATCCCTTCCCTAATCTAGATTAAGGGTTTCTTCCCATTGAGAGCTGGCACCATGAAATCTAGATCATAGGGAAGAATACCTAGTTAGTAATCCACTATGACATATTCAATCTCCTGCGATAGTCCAAACGGGTATAAATTTAATTACCGTTCTTTATTGTTAGGTCCTAATATTCATGTACACTTTAGTTTATTAATTAATTATGTATTATTGTGATTATGAGATATAATCAACATGTGGTATAAGAGCCTATGTACATGATTTAGGATTAACAATTATTTTTTAGAAACTTTTTTTATTTTCTATTCTTAAACAAAACAGAAACTTGCGGGTATGATTTCATGTATTTTTTTGTTTCTATTGACTATAAAAGCTTAGGGGTTTTATTCATCTTATTTCAAGGTTTAATTTGATATATTATACATACTATTTGGTTGGGTAATCAAAGAGTATTTCGTGGTTGATGTTTCGGCTACGAACCCTAGAAAACTCCCAAAACTGTAACTTGGGGACGTGATTTCATGTAATTTTTTACTTCGATTAATTGTAAAACCTTAGGGATTTTATTCCTATTGATTCAAACTTTAAGATAATATATTATACATGTTATTTGGTTTCATAATCAGATAGTATTTCATGGTTGAAGTTTTGGCTACAAAGCTTGGAAAATTCCATAAACTGAAACTTGGGGCTGTGATTTCATGTAATTTTTATTTCGATTGACTGTAAAATATTAGGAATTTTATTCCTCTTGATCCAAGCTTCATTTTTTTTATATTATACATGCTATTTAGTTGCGTAATTAGAAAGTATTTCACGGTTAAATTTTCGGCTTCAAAATCCTAATAAAATCGAGATTCGTTTTTTAAAATCGAGGGATATTGACGTGTTTTTGGTTCGATTAAACATAATAGAAAGGTTTTAAATTAGTATTAGGCTTAAAATCATATAATATTCGATGAAAATAAAGGTTAATATCGAGTTTTAGGTTTTTTGCCATGGACGAGTGAGAAAATCGCAAAACCGCAACTTGTTCTTGATGTTTGCTGATGTTTCTCTTATTTTTCCTTCAATTAACTATTATAGGCATGTGATAAATACATAGATCTACATAAACCCATAAAAAAGTTGGAGAAAAATACACAATTTTAGAGTTTTTGCAAATCCAGGTCATTTGACCTGGTTGAGACCCGGCTGGAGGTTGAAGACATCCTCCATCCTGGTCCGCCATTCCCACGCATGTAACAGGCATGTGGGATGCGTGATTCATCTCCAGGGACCCGTTTTGGGTCCCCTTTTTTTCCTATACACTTGTTTTTCAGTTCTCTAATTTTCTGTATAATTTATTTTATATTTTGAGGATGAAAAGTATTTTTTTTTTAGTTTCATGATATGTAATAGTGAGAGCTCAGATTATATATATGTATCTGTGAATATGAGCACGTTTTGTAAGTGTTCTTTTTAAGATGCGTCTGGCTTGCATTACTCTGCTTCTTACTAAAATTTCTGATCATATCATTTTTTAATTGGAAGGGTTAACCGATAAATCAGATTATGGACCTTATACATTTTTATTTTTATATATGAGCATCTGATTTCAATATTTTGCTAATTTTTCAATCTATTTATCTATAGAGTTTATTTTGTTTTGTATGGCTTTCATTAATTGTCTTTTGCTTTCATGGGTGATGTTCTAGAAACAAAATATAGTTCGTAAGGGATATTAGAATCTCACTTTAAACCAATTCGATTTTGCCTCTGGTTTTCATGCGTGAGCTTAAATTTTAAACTTCCTAGCAAGTAGAGCTAAACATTGAAACCAATTTTGAATATTTAAGACTTGGGATTATAACATTATTGGCCCCTAATATTTAGGACTTATATCAAATCAGTCCCAAAATTTAAAATAATTCCAATTTGGAACTTCTGTTCTCAAAATTTCTATCTAGTTTTGAAACCAATAGGTTTTGTATTCCCATGTTGTTAAAACGAACAAAGTATTACACATATTATTAGGTTGGAGCATTATCGTGTTTGTTATTATTGTATAATTTCTGCTTCTGGTTTTTGGTTTATGAGATGTCCTTCTAATTTGCTTTGAGTAAAAATGCAAATATTGTATAATGATATAATATTTATCAAAGTAGTGGATGATGGCTCCAACACAATCGATGGACTTGTTCTTTATGCAGTCTTTATTAAGGTTTAGGATTTTTGACACTTTATACCCAGAAGTTTGACTAGAATCTCACTTTGATCCAAGTAGTTTCAATTTAAACATTTAAGATGTCTCATTAACTTTATGTATTCTTTTCTGAAATGCAATGAACTGAAACTAGTAAGAATGGTTAATTACACAATTAACCCCTAAACATTAGAGATTGTGTAAATTTAATTTTTCTTATACATGTTCCGAATGGTAAGTAATTTAGTGATTTTACACTAATTACAGCACGATGTTAAATCTATCTTAGAGTTTTTTTTATGGTGATTGACACTTCAGTGTGTAGATTTTATTAGAAATCGCAATTAGTAGTAGGGAGAAGGTTTAGAGATCCTTAGGAATTAGAGTGACTGGCTAATCGATTGTAGTTGCTTAAATTAAGTAGACCGTGCCTACTAGAGTTGATGGGTTGGTGAAACAAATAAATCTCGTTGCCTACTGGGAAAATAAATGCCTAAAAATTATGTACTAAATTTCTATCGCATGAGATGGATATTTGAATTTTGGCTCACGTGAGAGTATTATGGTAGAAACTGATTTTCGTCAATTGATCCTCACAAGTCTCTTAGTTGCAATCCCCCTCGGAGGAGACTAGACTATTGTTTCTAAATAATAACAATAATATCAATGAAAAGAAGATGAACCAATAAGCAAACATTAGTGGTGAACTTTTTCTAACGAGGGGCCAAATTATACTAGGCCAAATCGATGTGTGAAACTAGTATTCACGCATTTGCGTAAGATTGCACAATTTTTTAGAAACAAAAACTTCCTTTTATGTAATTAATATTAATTAAATTGACAAGTTTTCAACGTTCCATTAAGATAAGATTTCTACAATTCTCTATCCCTAATTTTTTAATCAACAAATATAAAGTTTTGATCATTGTATGGGTAATATTAGTCAGTCTATTGCCAATTTCTATTTCTTTAATGAGTTGAAGTACATAAATGTTGCTTTTAATAAAATCATTTGATATCATGTGTGTAGTTGAAAGGGTCAAGTAAGAAAAATGAATTTTTAACATATTTAATTTGACACATTAATGTTGGGCTTTCTGAAAATCATTCGCACTGGTTTGTGAAGTCCACCCTGCGTGTGAGGGGGCGTGTTGAATCCCATATTCATGTATTTGATGGTTAGGAATCCTAAAATGATTTGATTCTTTATCTTTCTATTCGTTGTCTTTGTAAAATATGTACATAATGAGTGACATGATTGAGAGAATTATATCTTTATTTTATTTTAGTAACCTGATGGAAGTTGAATTGAATAAAGCACTGTTGAGAAATAGTCGTAGATAATAAGATATATGATATATATTTAGGATTCTTAGTGGATTAAGTATAATGTTAATAACCAATTTGATTATTACTACACCTTTCATCAATGAAAATGAGATCTTTTATTTTTCAAATTTGGGCTATGTTTGGGGTAATATATTTGCGTTTTTGGAATGGAAGAAAAGTATCGAGTTATTTTTATACAATTTTGCATGGGTTTTTTTTGTATTGTCTGGGCTTTAAAGTATTTAATGGGTCATACATATATTCTGATGAGCCTGTTAGACCATTAATTATTTATAAATTAACAAGTCTGATGGAATTACTAATAAGGATAAATTATTCATGAACATATGGGAAGGTTTTGAATTGAAAACACTATCACCGTGACTAGAATATCTTGGTAGGGATCCAGGTTTGAGCTCACTATATAGATATTGATTTTGTGTTTGGGCTTATGTAATATTTCAGCCAACTGAACTTTCTGAACTACAATTTTTGGCCTTTGAGGTTCACATTAAGGAGCTCATAAAAATACTAATTATGATTAATAATAGTTTTTCAATTTTTAAGCCCTTAAATTTATCTTATTTTTATATAGAATTTGATTTAATAATTAGTTTTAGAGTGTGGTAAAATTATTGTTCAAATTCTTACAACTATAATTGATCGTTGATCAATAATAGTATATTTTGTAACGTATTTCATCTTATTTTTATCATATGCATATATATCGCTAATATACACTGTTGTGGCTGGGCAATATTGTTTAATTTTTTTATTTTGGAATGGTTGCTTGTAAATTGTTGAAGTTATTTTACCAAATTGATTTAACCAATACAGTTTGCAAGTTTTCGAATTCCTATTTTTTTGATTGAAAAAATTTAGATTAATTTGTACATTCACCTGTCCAAAAGAGAATATTGTGCTTATTAATTTAATTGTTGAGCAATTGATGAGAATCAACAAACACTCTCAAATAATCCGCTATATGTTCTATTTGGGCCAATTACAAGGGCAAAATCCAAGATGGTCAAAGAAGCACTCAATGGGCTAATTCAAGAGATTTAGGCTGAGTTTAACATAGTGAAGTCCAAATTAGACCCAAATGACGATCAAGACCTAATCTATCTTATCAAGACAAGCGAATGGACTTAGGCTTGAACTTGAATGGGCCTAAGCATGAGAGCCACGAAATTTTCAACGTATTTATTTTATTTATTAGTCTTTTAATTTTAATGTAGGTTATTTATTTGATAATTTGTAAGGAATAATTGCCAATTTATCTTTTCCTTTCATATTAGGACAGTAAGGTAAGATAAGAAAGCTTCTTTATTCTTTATTTTGTCTTATAGTATGAGACACTAGGGTTTCTTTTATATTTTATTATGGTCGCCTACTGTTCACCAACACTATTCACGTGCAATATTTACTAGCTAGGGTTTTTTCTTTATTGTTGGCCACCTATTTAAGAGAGTTGTATTACATTGGAAAAAGACATTACCTTTTGATTAATACAATTGTGAGAATTTTCTCTTAAATTCTTTAGAGAACTTTTCTTCAACTTATTAAGAATTTCTTGTGACGTTTAAACCCTATATCTTTGGTTCGTGATTCGTAATAATCATTGGGTCAAGATCATTACTTATATCGTTGGTTCGCGTTTAGTTCATAAATGTTGAGTCAAGGTAATCTATCCTAAATTCCGTATTTTCGTGTTCTTGTCTTGTCGTTTATAAATCTGATTTAGTTCGATCATCGTGAAGAAACCCTGAGTTGATTTTCAGGTCTCACTAATTCTTGGTGAGATTCGCATCTCACATCAGCAATATAGTTTAATTTTCCCAACTTAGAACGGTTTCTTGTTGATTGTTGATGTTATTTTACCAAAATTATTTAACTAACATAGTTTACAAGTTTTCGAGTTCATATTTTATTGATTGAAAATTTTTAAATTAATTTATACATTTACCTGCCCAAAGGGGGTTATTGTGCAGATTAATTTAATTGTTGGACAATATAATTTAATTTTTCCAACTTGGAACGGCTGCTTGTGGATTGTTGAGGTTATTTTACCAAAGTGATTTAACCAATATAATTTGCAAATTTTCAAGTTCCTATTTTGTTGCTGAAAAAATTATAGATTAATTTGTATATTCATCTGCGCAAAGGGGGTTATTGTGCATATTTAATTTAATTGCATGAGTATTTTATGTGAAATAAATAATTTAATAAATTTATTTGCCCAAAGGAAATGAATTTTGAAAAATTATTTGTTTCATTATATTTTGAAGAAAATATATGAATTTGAAGGTCAATTTGATCAAAGATGATGGATTTTTAAATCTGTAAATTTTCTTTCTTTTGTTATTCCTCATGATTAAAGAATAATTATTTATTGTAGACTCTACCCAAATAAGAGTTTATGATAACACAATTAATTCTTATATTGTATTACCTATACTTAATTGAGTATTTTGCCTATTGTCCATAATTGATCTAATTGTAATTTTTTGTGAAAGTAGTTTCTTTTGTTGTGAATAACAATAACGTTACAATGAAATTCTAAATTGATTCCTTGATTTAGTGGGAGTCTCTATAATTTTTTTTATTTCGATAATTGTGTCGTGTAAACATTGATCACTATTGCTATAAATATTTTCTTATTTTGTTGATCTTCATACTTAGAGAATAATTGTTTATTGTAAATTTTACCCAAAGGGGAGTTTAAGATGACGTAATTGATTCTTATATTGTATCACTTATACTTATTTGAGCATTTTAATTATCTAGTTTAGTGGGAGCTTTTGTATTTCTCTTTATTTTGATCATTACGTTATGACCACTATTGTTATACATTTTGCAAAATTGAAATCTATTAGATGATCATCATTATTATGTATTATATTATTGCATATCATATTATTTGAATTACTTATACAATGTGGTCTCTTTTTGTTGTCACAAATCACTATTTTAAGATCTTATGATGAATTGTTAGTGACAAATGACTTGTTAAAGTCAAGCAATTTCATTTTGTTAAGAAATTACTGAAGTTTCATTTTATTAAGAAATTGCAGTAATTTCATTTTGTTGAGAAATTCAATTAACAATTTTATTTTATTGAGAAATCGCAATAACAATTTCATTTTATTGAGAAATTGTAGTGAGGACCGATAAGAAACAATGCATATAAATAATGTTCACATGTTGGCGTTAGTTTCTTACTACATTACTAGACTTACGATCCATGTCGATATAATTATAAGTATTTGTGAATATGAAGGGTCTTATATTTATTGAGATTAACATATGGACTATCATAATCTAATATTAAGATCATATTGGACCAGATAAGTTTATTAAGATACTACTTATAGACTATAATTTCTTTAAAGAAAAAGGTGTGGCCACAAAAAAATAATTTTTTTTTCTGTTATTAACTCGAGAGTCATATTTTTAAAATTAAATTTATTCAATTAATATAGCCCAAGTGGGAGAATATTAGAAAACAATTTGTGGGCTAACATTAATTGAATAAATTATTTTACAAAAATGGATTAATTGATAGTCTGTTATATAAATCTCAAATAATCAGTGATCATATTTTGATTTGGGTTATGACATCTTTTATGTAGAAGCTCAGTTAAGTGGTAAGTGTAGGTTTTCAATTTCGTTGAAGCTCGTGGCCCAACGAGAAACCCTAATATAAATAACTAAGCCCTCTCTCTAATCTAGATTAAGGGTTTCTTCCCATTGAGAGTCGCCACCACGAAATCTAGATCATAAGAAGGAAGACCTAATTAGTAATTTACTGCGACAGATTCAATTTCCTACAATAGCCCAAATAGATACGTATTCAATTACCGTTTTTTATTATTGTGTCCTAATATTCGTGTATACTTTAATTTATTAATTAATTCCATATTATTTTGAGGATGAGATATAATCAACATTCCCAACCTATATGAAAAACCAAACTTTAGAATAGTGTTCCAAATTGAGTAAGCAATGATGTAGTGTGAAAAACAGGATCCAGAATGACACTAAAGTTAGTCGGGCTTCTTTTGGAACACAGCCTCATTGCTTTTTCGTATTATATTGGTCTAATTGACTGATTCCAACGACATAGACAGAGAAGTAATAGAATGAGAAAAGCTTTACACCCTTAATCCGCAGAATATTTTTGCACTTCTACCTATTCCAAAATGGACAAAAACTTGGTAGTTGAACGAATTAGATACAAAAAGCAAGCTTTGCAAAAATAGAATCATCATGGGGTCAAAGTGTAACTGCACTCGAGGTACAAAGTGAAATTTTATCCAAATACATTGCTCATATTCAAATATTAAAACAGATTACATAATCATGTCGAGAGGGGGGCTTCCCTCTTTCAGAATTCACGAGTAGTTGCAAGATCGGTGTGTTAAGACCAATAAAAAATCACAATGCAAACAATATATTGTTGCCAACATCCTATCACACTGACGAATTTAAAGAAGGGTTAATTACTATTTGCCCCCTGTGGTTAGGCCATTTTGCATTTTTGTCCCCCCTGCTATTGTCATCACCATTTTGCTCCCTTATAGTTAGGCTTTCGTTGCAATTTACCCCTCCTCATCACTTTGCTCCCCTATAGTTAGGCCTTGGGCAAAGTTCTCAAGACAAAGTGCAAAATGGCCTAACCAGGGAGACAAAGAATAATTAAACCTTTAAAGAATTATCGAATTTGAACTCGAAGATGAGGGGCCTTCTAAACGGATATAATCATACATGATCCCCTGGAAGGGGCCGTTATTCCTTGGTTGTGTCAAGTAAATGGTATTGTCTCCCTGCACAAGCAGACTACCGGCTATGTCGACATTGTATAACCAATAGAGTCCATGGATCCCGTGCCGCGCAATCGCATTGTCCCTACCGATCAATCCAGTTGAAAATAGAGGACGGTTTGTCTTGGGATCATTCAACCGAACCTGTAAAAAGGATTTCATCAATATATACAACTAGAATCTCTTACAATGGGTCTCGTTTCTTTTATGGGTCCCAGTCCCACCAATAAGAAAGAATTGATTGGCATGACAGGCTGATATATGCGTGAAGAAAGAATTTAATAGATGAAAGGGTCACGGTTGCATTTGTTCATTGTTTCTTAGGGTGGTAAACCACGCAACCCAAGTGTTAAATTTTAGCCTTGGTTCATTTATTTACGCTAATATTCAAGTTTGAGTTGAGCTTCCAACCATGTAACCATATGTTCATGTTTAATTAGTCAAACTGTTTGCAGCATAATTATTTTAAGAAAAAATATTTATTCTTTATTTTTTAATGATCGATAACTAAGTTCTATATATATAGAGAGAGAGAGAAAGGAGGTGAAAGAAAAAAATGATGTGCGATGGTGGTTGTAGTTCGGTGTGGTTGCGGTGGGCGTGGTGGTGGTGAGGCCGGAGTGGTTGGTTGGTGTTGACTGGCGTGGTGGCTGTTGGTGAAGAAGAAGATTGACATTGAAAAAGAAAAACTAAAAAATACAGTATTGACACCTAAATTTTGGATTAATGTTAAAATAATCTATATTGAAATTTTAAAGAATACGAATGTCAATTAACATTAATTATCTGATTTGAGTTGACTTTTAACTGTTGACCGTTGCAATTAACGAAAAACTTAACCGTTTTATTTAAGTCTTAAACGCAAGGGGTGTAAGTACTAATGTAAATGACACAAGAGTGCAAAGTGCAATTCGGTCAAACCACAAGGGTGAAAATTGAAATTAACCCAAAAATAAAATTACCCATTGACCTCCATATAATTCGTATTATTTAATAATTAATTTTCAATTACCTTTTTTTTTTTGCTTTCTAATTTAAATTTTTATTTTAATTTTTCTATTTACTATTTTTTATTTTTTATTTTTTTTATTTTTTTATTTTTACTAGTTTTTATTTTTATTTTCTGTATCTCATTTTTAATTTTAGTATTTTGTTATTGTTTTTCTTTTTTTGTTTTATGCCTTATACTTTCTGTTTTGATTTTCTATTTTTGTTTTTGTTTTCTTGTTTTTCATTTTTTGTTGTTTTGGTTCATGTTTACTATTTTGTGTTTTGTTTACTAGTTTTTTGTTTTTAAATTTTTTCTTATTATTATCTAATGTTTTTGTTTTCAATATTTTTATTTTTATTTTTTTCAATCGTTAATTTGTTTTTTGTTTTTATTTTATTTTATTTGTTAGTTTTACTTTCTATTTCTTTTTTTTCTTTTTTCTTTTTTTTTTTATCTTTTTTCTTCTTCTTTTTTTTCAATTTTTTACACTTGATTTAATTTTTGTTTTATATTTTATATTATTTTATTTTTTGCTATTTTTTTTATATTTGATTTTGAGTTTTTTTTTATGTATATATTTTTAGAACCCAAATTGGTGATAAAGAAGATAAAGAGAACAGAAATAGAAAAAAGATACCAAAAATAGAAAAATAAACAAAAAAATGTGAAAAAAGTAAACTGAAAAATTACATTAGAAAGATTAAAACAAAACCCAAAAAAAAAAAAGGATAGAAATTAAAGAAAGGAAGAAAGAAAGAAAGAATTAATGAGAATAAAGAATTTGTTTTCCACAACAATGATTTCAATAGGCACAAATTCATTAAAACATGATGATGTCAGCCTAGTTGACCTAAAAACTAAATCTGATAGGAGTTCCAACATTATGTTTAGCAAATGAGAAAGAGACTTAGAGTTACATTTCAAATAATAGGGAGTCTGATTATCACTTTGGTAAGGGACAGGTGGTTTCATTGAAATTCACCCTTAAATATTTATAGTCACTATCAACTAGGGCAAAAAAATAAGTTGAAAAAGACACCAAAAAAATTTGTCTAAAATAGGAAAAAATTTAAAATTTTAGTAATTTGAAAAGGACTAAAAAATAAATTGGCCTAAAATCGAAAAAAAGTAAAGTAATAAATAGAAGATTCACAATAGCTTCACCAATATTATTTTAATTTCTGTTGGGTGAACAAAATACCGTATTTACATTATATTTATTATTTGAACACTT
Organism: Eucommia ulmoides; assembly: GCA_016647705.1. Classification (NCBI taxonomy): domain Eukaryota; kingdom Viridiplantae; phylum Streptophyta; class Magnoliopsida; order Garryales; family Eucommiaceae; genus Eucommia; species Eucommia ulmoides. The sequence continues at coordinate 14,235,726 of CM028331.1, forward strand.
ACTGGCATAGGTTGGTCTACAATTATTATTTTTCTTCCACAAATTGTAAAATAGTTTATGCATAGTTATTAATTTTCTTTTTAACAAATAGCAAAGCAATTTATTATGTTTTTATATAATAGAATATGAAAGGATATAAATTCAAAATACAACTCCATTGAATATAAAAGTTGATCTTTTTGTTTAATTTGCCAAATATTAAAATTATTTTTTCTTTCAAATTAAGGCTATCTTTTTTATCTTGTACCTTTAGGCATGGGTTATACACTAATTTATATTATAAATAGCTCCTTGTCTATTTTCTGGACATATTTTAGCTATACATTTTGCTTACATATTTTAAGGGACAATAATAGGAAATAATGTGATATTTGTCCCTCCATTCTATTTCTCACAACTTTCCATTCTCTCTAAACCTTATCTATTTACAATGGACGAACCTAAACTCTATACTTCTCTCTTATTTATTTTTCAAACCCCTCTCTTTTATTTATTTGTTTGTTTTTGTGGTTTTTTTTTTCAATTTAAAACAATCCAAATTTCATCACCCTATAATTTCATTTCTTTCATGTTGTTTCCAACGACGAGCCTGCTTACTTCTGTATGTTTTATTCTTGATGTTTTGTTCTTGTTCTTTACTTCTGAATATTTTGTTATTTTTTCTGAGTTTAGTTAGTAATCTTGATTGCATGCCTATTTCTGATTCAGATTCTTATGCCTTTTTGCAATTTATATTGATTATCGAGCATGTGTATAAATCCACTGAATAGGGAAGTAATCTAAATAGGGTTTAGATCGATGATTTGATTTAGTCTATCAATTTGATTTCTGATTTCTGATCTTTATATGATTTTGATTTATGATTTCTTAATTTTAGTTAGTCTCTGAATGTTAAATACTAAAATATTTAGTTAGTGATGTATTATATAAACAAATCCAACGTAACTGAAGAATAGCTTTTTTCTTTCTAAATGTTTTTAGATATCAAATGGATGTTGCTGATGATGGTGAGAATATTGTGCCTAATGAAATTAGAAATACTGGAATAACTAATGCGAATGAGATGGATGAACTTCCACCAAAACCTAATAAAAGAAAATGTTTTTATAATTGGGACCATTTTACCCATTTGAAACAAGAACCCGGCTTGAAAGATTCACCTAGGGCTTCTTGTAACCATTGTGGAGAAACTATTGTGATAGCAAGAAACTTGGAACATCGGCACTAAATCTCATATAGAATCTCAATGTAAGAAATATGATGGGAGGGAGCTTCCTAAGGGTCAAAGAACATTGGGATTTAAACCAAAAAATGGTACAAATAAAGGTTCGGGTCAACTTGTGACTTGAAGTTTTAGTGTCGCTACATGTAGGGAAGTGCGAGCCAAAATGATAATTGTTGATGAGTTGCCATTGAAATTTGTAGAGAATGAGGAATTTCGGGAATTAATGCACGTTGCTCAGCCAAAATGGGAGAAAGTACCTAGTCGAACGACGGTGGCTAGAGATTGTATGGCTCTACACATAACTAAGAAAGAAAAATTAAAAAAAATTGTTGAAGGGACAAAGAATATGCCTTATTCTTTACAAAATTTGAATTACATGTGTCTCACATCGCATTGCATCGATAGTGATTTAAAATTAAATAAGAAAATATTAAATTTCTATTTAGTTACAAGTCACAAGGGGGAAACCATTGGTAAGGCAGTTGAATTATGTTTGCTTGAGTGGGGTATAGACAAATTTCTCACATTAATCGTTGATAATGTAAGTTCTATTAATGGAGTAATTAAATTCTTGAAAAAGAAAACCAAAGATAGACGGGGAATCGTTCTTAGGAAAGAATTTCTTCACATAAGATGTTGTGCCAATATTTTGAATCTTGTAGTGTGTGAGGATTTGAAAGAAATGGACGAGTCAATCATTAAAATTCGAAATGCAGTAAGATATGTTAGTGACAACTTTTAAGACGTGTGCGGAAAAAAAAAAAGGTATCGATTGTAAAAGTCAAGTTTGCCTAGATGCGCCAACTAGATGGAATTCAACTTATTTCATGCTAGATAGGGTAATGAAATTTCAAAAAGAATTTGAACATTTAGAGGATGAAGATGCACAATACAAATCACTTTATAGAAATAATGACATAGATGATTTAGGAGACGAAGTTGATGGGAATAATTGAGGGAAACAAGGAAGAACAGCTTTGGGGCCACCGAATAGTGACGATTGGCAAAAGGCCAAATCATTTGTCAAGTTTTTTAAACATTTCTATAATGCAACCTTGAAATTTTCTAGGTCTTTATTTGTCACTTCCAATGCTTTCTTCATGGAGCTTATGGTCATTAAAAGTGCAATAATAAATTTGTCAAAAAATTCTGACACGTTTCTCTCTTCTATGGCAAAAGGAATGCAATCTAAATTTGACAAATATTGGGGTAAATTAGACAAAATGAATCTGTTGTTGTTAGTTACGGTGGTTCTTGATCCTCGATATACATTGAGATATATTAATTGGTGTTTGAAAATAAACTATAAGGTTGTAATTGTGAAGGAGATAATGAAGAATGTTATGGATTCTTTTTCCCATTTATATGACTGGTATGCAGTGAATGAAATTGGTAATGTCATTATTAATGAAGATGTGAGTGATTTATTATTTGAGAGTGGGTTGGATGAAGAAGAGAAAGATGCACGTGCTTTATTTTCATCTCAGTTTCGTAAGCACATAGCAGAAGAATGTAATATGTCTAGTAAATCAAAGTTGGATGAATACTTAGCTTTCCCAATGAGTTTGAAATTCTGGGATGGTGGGGGAGTAATTCAACAAAATATCCAATTCATTCTCAAGTTGCAAGAGATTTATTAGCAATTCCGGTGTCCACGGTTGCCTCTAAGTCTGCTTTTAGTACGGGTGGACAAATTTTAGATCATTTCCGTAGTTTGTTATTGGCAAAGATGATTGAGGCTTTGATTTGCACTCAGAATTGGTTGCAGTCTTCAAAGCTAATCAATCTTCGGGAAGCAATGAGCAATGGAAGAAGTAGAGCAATTTGAAAATATTGAGGAAGGTAATATATATATATATATATTAATAACTCTTCTATCATTTATTGATTATGGACTTGGCTATAAATATTTTTGTTCATATCGTTCTTTTGTGTTAAGACTTGTTGAAATGAGTTCGGCAACTACAGTAATTGATGATTGATTGATGTTAAGCTTATTTAATTTTTCAAGGTAAGGATTTTTAAATTGCAGATATATATCGTATTTTGTTTGTATTTTTTTTGGTGAAATTTTACTTTTATTTTTTTACGTTATTTGTTCTGATTTTTGGAACCTAAAACAGGTGATCGATATGGTTTTGGAGAGAAACAGTCTAGCTTCAACCTGCAAGTGATTTAATTATTATTATTTGGTTATTTTAGACTTTCATTTATTTCAATTATTTAGTTTATTAGTATTGGTTGTGTGATGTGTAATAATTTTGTTTTGTTTTTGTTTATGAATTTTAATTTTTGATTTTATTATTTCAATTTTGGTTTTTTTTTTTTTTTTTTTTTTTGCATATTTTTGGGTTGTTGATCGATGTGGCTTTGGGTTGTTGCATATTTTTTTTAAAAAAAATAATTCATGTAACTAGCCAAATGGATGAAAAAATCGGCCCAAATTAAAATATTTGTGTATTTTATGTTTTTTTGTCTAAAACAAAACCCAATATATAGGCCCAACCCGTTGGCCCGCCCGACCTCCGACCTGCCCATAACTGGGCGGAGCTACAACCAAACCCGAAAATTTGTTTTCTTTCGGCCCAGACTCAGCCAACCGGCCCATGTTCAGTTCAGCCCAATGTACAGGCCCAAATCGGCCCCGCCCAAACCATAAATAGCCGTAGCTATGGTTTCAAATCGTAAGGTGAAATCGTTGGATTGTATTATTTTCGTACAATTGTACTGTAAGTAACTAAGTACCTTGCTACCTCCTCTACTGTGTTTTTTTTTCATCTAGTAATTAATATTTATTGCTAAACAAGTATCAACTATTTGGTTTGTGAAATTATTTAAATAAATGTAGTTTCCTAAATATAATTTTCTAAAAATATTGGATTTGTGATGAGAATTTGGTATCGAATGAATGATTTTATTTATTTAATGTTATTTATGATATCGTTGATAAAATTGATAATTGTATTGATAGAATGCTTTATATCGTTGATTTAGTGTGATTTATGAACAATTGGATATCAAATTTTTCATTATGGATTCACCTTTTCCCACGGAACCGTGAATCATGATCATGATAGGGCACATAAGTCTTGACTTGAGGACGATGTCACACATATTACTGTGGCGGTATTGCAGCCCTCCAAATGGTGTAGACATTGGCAAGGTTGCCATGTCATAAGCAGAATGTGGCCTTAAAAATGTTAAGTTGTGTTATTGATTGTTTTACTATCGTCCCATCATTTAAATTATTATTCTTGAGAAAAACATAAACGTTGTTCTGAAAGGGGTACATTTATACACTGAAACTATCAAAATAATTTTAAACAGGCCTTATCCGGCTACCAATTGTCAAGCTGACCCAATGTGGATTATGTTTAATTTAATTTTAATTTTAATTTTAATTTTTATTAATTTTCTTTTAAAAGATTAAAGGTTTTAGAGCTGACAAAAATAGAGTGAAAGCTTAGAGTCAAGTAAGAATGTGATTTTACAGACAATAGTAATTATTTAGTTATTGAAGATCCTAGTAATATTCAAGAAATTTAGAGTTTGTACAAATTCAATTTAGAAGAGAATTACTTATTGATAATTTAGTGTTGTGCCAGTAGCAATCCATTGCGTACCGAGTTCTTGGGGTACTGGGGATTGGCGTTTAGACCGGTCCCACCCATACCAATGCACTGATAAGGAAGAGTTTAGAGGAATCGTACCTGCAGTTCTGCAAGAGATGCAGCTGCAAGTGCAATCCGGAGTTTGTAGGTTCCACTCGGATTCACTTCATCAAGCCCAAACTTAATCTGCCATGTTGTTCCTTGATATGTATTGTCATCTTTCTTCCTGCATTATTAGAAAAACTTGTTAAACCATTACTTAGATATGAACAATGGTTTCATGGTTGAAATAGTGATGAACCCTAGGTTTAGTGGTAACAGGGAATTGACAGATTGAGATGGAAAGACATGAATTTTATTGAAATCAAAGAAACAAACAAACACCCCAGGTATTCGAAAGACCTGGTTCTCTCCCAGAGCCAAAGCTCAATACAATTTATTTCTCGATACCCTACATACTCTATCCTCCCTATTTTATGGCCTATCTCTTACCATACACGACTCCTCTCATACAAGGTAATGATTAACTAGGTAATTATGGCTGCTGGAGCTTTTCTATTCTCACCCAACATCTTTCCCGAAATATTTTGTAAATCAAGGTAATTAGTAACAATTATTTCCTTTTTTGCGACATGCATATGTGTACCAAATTGGTCGTCTCTCATTACCCGCCGCCCAAACTTTCACCTTATCCTCAAAAGAAAACTGAGAAAACTGTTGCTGAATGTTTCAAACTTCTCCCAAATGGCCTCAAACTGTGACAAATCTTTCCATTGGATCAGAACTTCAACAAGAGTGGTACCACCAATGTCCAGATTGCGAACTCCAGGAACTTCAGTAGGTTCTACTAGCAATTCCAGGTCAGGCGACAATTGTGGTGGCAAGATGGGAGAAGAATTAGTCTCCCCATGGGCTCGGTGAAACTGGGATACATGATAGGCTGGGTGGACAGACGAGTTGGGAGGTAAGGACAACTTGTACGCCACTGTACCCACACGAGCTAGAATTTCAAATGGTCCATAGAAATGCGAAGCGAGTTTTTCGTTGCACCGTGTTGTCAAGGATTTTTGTCGATAAAGTCGTAACTTCATGAAAACTTCCTCCCCTACCTCAAACTCTTCCTCTCATCACTTCGCATCGTCCATGGTCTTTATCTTCTGCTGAGCACACAAGAGATACATTTTGAGCTCGTCTAACTAGGAAACGTGCTCTTCCAAGAGCTGCTCTACCGAAGAGACCAAAGTACCCCCTGTTTTGTAACAGATGAGAGGTAGTGGATCCCGTCCATAGAGTGCTTTGAACAGGGTACAATGAATTGTGTTATGGTACGTGGTATTATACCAGTATTCTACCCAGGGTAACCATTTACACCAAACTTGCAGCTTTTCTGAGACGTAACATCGTAAATATGTTTCTAAGTAGCGGTTCAGCACTTCAAATTGCCCGTCTATTTGAGGATGATAAGTTGTACTACGTCGCAACTCTGATCCCTGTTGATGGAATAATTCTTTTCAAAAATGACTTAGAAAAACTCTGTCGCGATCAAAGATGATAGTGTTAGGTATCTCATGCAGGCGCACGATTTCTCCAAGAAAGAGCTCTGCCACTATCTTAGCTGTAAACAAGTGTTTCAATAGCAAGAAGTGGACATATTTGATCAACATGTCCAACACCACTAGTATCGTATCCATACCTTCTAACTTGGGCAACCCTTCTAAGAAATCCATGGTTAAATCCTCCCATACCTAGTTAGGTAAAGTCAGGGGTTATAGCAACCCCGCCAGTGACATGGACATAGATTTGTTTCTTTGACACACCTCATACTGTTGCACCCACTTGGAAACGACCCCGTGCATGCCTACCCAAAAAAAACCAGCGGCTATTCTCTTATAAGTGTGTTCTTCCCCGAAATGGCCACCCATAGGAGATGATTGAAACTCCTTCAGAATAGAGAGAAGCAGGGTAGAATTTTTGGGCAACATCAAATGCTCCTTATAGCAAATCTGATTATTTTCTATGGAAAATTTTGTAGCTCGCACTCTTCCCTGTTGCAGGTCACTCTTGGCTTTCGTCAGAAATTCATTTCTATCCATTTCTCGCTGCAATGTCTCCCAATCTAACCATTGCATGCCAACAAGCTGGTTTAACTTCAGAGGAGGTAGCATAGCACCCTTGACAATGAGTTAGCCATCTTGTTGCTCGCTCCTGGTTTATATTGAATTTCAAAGTTATATCCTAGTAGCTTGGCCATCCATTTTTTATAGTCCAGGGCCATGATTCACTGCTCTATATAAGTGCTTCAATCTTAGTTGATCCGTGCGAACTATGAATTTCCTCCCAAGTAGGTATGGCTGCCATTTCTAAATGGCTAAGACGATAGCCATTAATTATTTGTCATAGATCAAACATAGCTTCGCCCGTTGCCCTAGCACCTGGCTATGGTAAGCCATCGGTCGTTCTTCTTGCATCAGGACGATACCTAACCCATACCTAGATGCATCGGTTTCAATGACGAATGGCTTGGTGAAGTCTGGGAGGGCTAAAACAGGAACCCTGGTCATAGCTTTTTTAAAACCCTCAAATGCCTCCATAGCTGCCGTATTCCACCCGAAATAGTTTTTCTTCAATTACTCTGTAAGACGCCTCGCAATCGACCCATACCCCTTGACAAACTTACAGTAATACCCAGTAAGTCCCGAAAAGCCTCGCGACTCTCGAATTGACTGTGATACTAGCCACTCGAGCATGGCTTGTATTTTGGAATTGTCCACATCTACGTCGTCGCCTGATATCACGTGTCCCAAATATTCCAAACGGATACAAGCAAATGAGCACTTCTTGTGGTTTACATATAGTCGATACTTGGCGAGAAACTGTAAGACCACCACCAAGTGGTGTGTATGTTCCGCCATACTACGACTGTACACTAAGATGTCATCAAAAAATATTAACATGAAGTGACGAAGGTATGGACAAAAGACTTGATTTATGAGTGCTTGAAATGTTGCAGGTGCATTAGTTAGCCCAAACGGCATGACCAAGAACTCGCAATGACCTTCGTGGGTTCTAAAAGCCGTCTTGGGGACATCTTCCAACCGTACTCGGATCTGATGGTACCCAGACTTCAAGTCAAGCTTGGAGAACATCGTCGCTCCATGTAACTCATCCAGGAACTCATCGATTACTGGTATGGGAAATTTGTCGGCCATGGTCTCTCTGTTCAGGGCACGATAGTCCACATAGAATCTCCAGCTCCCGTGTTTCTTTTTTACTAGTAGGACCGACTTGAAAATGGGCTCACACTGGTTTGTATGATCTTAGCCGCCAATATTTCCTGTACTAACCGCTCAATCTCTTCCTTTTGCACCTGGGGGTAACAGTAAGGGCGTGCATTGATATGCGAAGTCCCTTCTTTTAAGGTTATGGCATACTCTTTTCCACGAAATAGTGGTAATTCCATGAGCATCTCAAACACTTGTAATTTTCCAATACCACCTGGATCTCATGGGGGATAGCAGCCTTCTCTTCTTTGACGACCCCTACAACGCCAAGCTCCACTACATACCCATCTCTTTCGTGTCTAATGGTGCGAAACATGGCTTTGAGGGATACCCGTGTTTTGTGCAGAGAGGGATCCCCTTGTAAACTTACTGGTGTGTTTCCCACATTGAAGTTCATAGATTGAGTCTTCCAATTAATGTGAGTCACCCCCAAAGTCTCCAACCATTGAATTCCCAAGATGACGTCAATACTTCCCAGATCTAGAGGTAGAAAGTCATCTACTATCTCTACCCCATGTAAAACCAGGCCTACTCCTCGGCATATCCCTTGAGTTTTGGTGGCTGAGCCTATTCCCAAAATCACCCCGTAAGGTTCTATATTAGTGATGGGGAGCTTCAGGGCTGATACAAGTTCGTTGGAAATAAAATTATGTGATGCCCCCACTATCAATAAGTACGACCACCTTCTAGTTACTAAACTCGCCTGCCAGTTTGAGCGTCTGGGGTGATGTGAGTCCCACCATAGAATTTAAGGACACCTTTACCACCTGATTTTCAGCTTCCTCTATTTCCACCAGCTTGGTCTCCTGTTCCTCTTCTTGAACCTCATATTCCACTGCTTGTGTCTCCGCTTCATACTCTTGGAGCAAAACTACTTGTAGTTCTTGTTTCTTGCAACGATGTCCTGGTGAAAAAATTTCATCACATTTAGAACAAAGGTCGCGATCTCGCTCATACTACAATTCCGCCTCCGTTAATTTTTGAAATCCTCTTTCTTCGTGAGCCTTTGTTGGAACCGTGGTTTCCACTGTCGTAGTGCTTCATCTCGCTGGAGTTTTGACGAGTGGGTAATTAGAGTGCCCAGGCCCAATTGAGGCTTGGTTACCTTGAGCTCTAAATTTTTCGCTTCAATTTTCATTGCCAGGTCTATAGCACTTTCAAGCCTAGTTGGGCCCAATACCTTCAACTCATCCCTAATGTTACTCCTTAGCTCATTTGTGAATATGGACTCCAATACTTGTTCAGAGAGATCTTTTAATGTTGAGGCCAATTGCTCCAATCTTCTTCTATAGTCCCTCACTATTCCACTTTGCCTCAGAGTTAGGAACTTCTCATATCGTGAGCCATTAGGAAGAGATCGGAACCACAGTAGAAGCTGCGATCTAAGTTCCTCCCAACTCAGGAATGGCCTTCTCTTGTTCTCCCATCCAAACCATACTAGAGCTTTGCCTTCAATGCTGATGATGGTCGTCTCTAGCTTCTCTACGTTGGTCAAACGATGCAAGGTGAAGTATCTCTTGACCTTTAGTATCCAACCATCGGGGTTCTCTCCATCAAAGGAAGAGAGTTTGATTCTTCTAGGTTAGAGGTCCCATCGCACAGCCTGAGTCTACTTCCTTCCAGGGCCACCATCGGTGGTGCCGCTCGCCTATTTCGGTACTCAGATCACGGTCATCGAACACCCAGATCGCATCGGCGGCTGTATTCCCTTACCTTGGTACTCTCGCCGACGCCATTACACGTCGTTCAACAGCCTTGCGACATCACTCGCACTCATCAGCTATCCAGATCTCAGCAGCGGCAGCGCTTGCCTGGTCCAACACCCTCACCAACGTCGGCGCATGTCGTCCCGCTGTCTCACGAAGTCATTCGTGCTATTCGTTCGCCTAGATCTCGTCGTCGACTCGATTCTGGCTCTGAGCTTCACTTTCACACAGTGCTTTGTTCTGAACCTTCAGGAGCTGGTTGATTTTTCTAGCCAAAGTCGCGAATCCTTGCTCCAGATTAGGTATTTTCATCATCTCCTTCTTGATTGCTCCTAACTCCTCTTGTACAGTGTTCACAGTTCCTTCTACTATTTCAACCCTAGCATCCATCCTTATCACCATAGGCCCAGAACCTACTCTTATGCCAAATGATGAACCCTAGGTTTAGTGGTAACGGAGAATCGACAGATTGAGATGGAAAGACGTGAATTTTATTGAAATCAAATAAACAAACAAACACCCTAGGTATTTGAGAGACATGGTTCTCTCATAGAGCCAAAGCTCAATACAATTTATTTCTTGATACCCTACATACTCTACTCTCCCCATTTTTATAGCCTACCTCTTACCATACACGACTCCTCTCAAGGTCATTATTAACTAGGTAATTATAGCTGATAGACCTTTCCTATTCTCACCCAACATCTTTCCTAAAATATTCTGTAAATCAAGGTAATTAGTAATGATCATTTCTTTTTTTGTGACGTGCATAAGTATACCTAATTGGTGGTTTATCAAATACAACAACAACTAAACCGTTGTCCCACTTATGTAGGGTCGGCTGCATGAATCCATTTGTACCATAGAGATCGATCAAGGGTCATCCCTTCCGTGCATAGTTGTTAAAGGCGCACCGAGGCGCACAAGGTGTCCCGGAGCCTAAGCACTAGGCGCAAGGCGAGGCGCTAGCCTAAGTGACACCAGGCGCACGACATTTAAAAAAAAATATAAAAAATAATATATAACACTAATATATTGCAAATCTAAAATCAAGAAGTAAAATTAGGACTAAATTCCAATTACAAAATATAAAATACACTCGCAAGTAGCTCGGAACTCCAAATACGCGTGGCTCCATGTGGGGTCTCTTGATCCGTCACTAGGCATTTAATTTGTCCTAACTCCTAACAAACAATTAAACGAACAAATAATAACAAAAATAAACTAAATAAATAATTAAACAATTATTTTATAAACATAAACATAGATCATCCAAAAACAGAAACAAAAAAATTAGAACAAATTTTACAAATCAATCAGGAAATAAACAGGCAAATAATAATAAAAATAAATAAAATAACTAATTAAGTAATTATATAAATAAAATAAATAAAACATAAATAATTAAATAAATAATTAGGTAAATATATAAATAAACAGTTACCGCTGAGCAGAGCGAACGACGATCAGTCGGAGGAGAGCAAACGACGAGCAGTGAGCTGTCGAAGGAGAGCAAATGACAAGCAGCGAACTGGCAGAGCAACAGCAGTAATGAGCGACGAACTGAGGAGATGAAATCGAAGGAGATTTGAAGGCGAAGTGCGATGCTAGGGCTAATTCGATTTTATGAGGCCGATTGTGCTCAAATAAGAGATCTGGGTACTTATTGGGGACTTGGGCTAGGGCAGCGCTAGGGCTAATTTGAGAATTAATCAAGGCCACGATGGAAAAAAATGACTTGTCCACCACAGGCGCACCTCAGGAGATGGTCACGACTCTCGTCCAGGCGGTAAAAGCGATTGCTTCTTGCACATACATCGCCTAGACTTAAGCGAAGTGCAGGTCCTGCGACTTGAGGCGCCTTGGGCCTGGGCCCGCGCCCAAGCGCGACTTTGACAACTATGCCTCTGTGAGGTTTAATGTCTCCAAATCATTTCTAATAGTCTCGTCCAACATCTTCTTAGGTCTATCTGTCCCTTTAGTAGTCTCCTGAACTTGAACTAAATCACATTTTTTCACTGGTTCTTCTATGGGTCTTCTATGCACGTGCACAAACCATCGTGAACGATTTTCTCTAATTTTATCCTTGATGGGTGCTATTTCTAAATTCTCTAATAGTTTTATTCTTAATTTTATTCATTCTCGTCTTCCCACTCATCCACCACCTAAGAAGCACCGACACTCTGCCAGAGGCTGAGTGTCGGTGTCCAATATGTGTCGGACATCGACAAGCGGCCGACGCGCCTCCAACACGTGTTGAGGCATGTCCAATATTTTTACTTTTTATTTTAAATTTCGACACGACACCCACAAGTGAAATGAACGTGTCAAACACTTCGAAAGCCCGTGTCGTGGTTTTTTTGGGAGGTCAGTTTTGTAATTATTTTATTAACTTACTGTAATTACAATATTATTTAAGGGGTTTATCTTGTAATTTGATATTAAATAACCCTATTAAATGGATCTTTAACTATTGGAGAAATGAGAAATAAGAAATAAGAAAAGCAGAAAGCTAATTGTTTTATTCACCGATAAAACGTGTGGAGATGATAATTAACCAATCCACCTCAAGTGGATTTTTCTTGTGTCTTTATTACTTTTGTTTATGGGAATTTTTAAACATTGATGTTGGTTTGAACTTCAAAGATTTATGATTATTGGTTTAATGGTTTTTGTTGAATGAATTTGCTTAATTGCACATATCTTTCGTTAATTAGGCTAACATATATAAAAATATATATTTATTTATTTACGTGTCATCGCTGTGTTTGTGTCGGGATTTTTGAGAAATTGTGGTGTTGCCATATCCCTGTCCGTGCTTCATAGTCCACCACAGCATCCTCATTTATGTCTTCTCAATTTTCTAAACATGATTCGTTTTTACCACCTAACATTCTGAACTATAAAGAAACATTGGTCTTATAACAATTTTGTAGAATTTTCTTTTAAGTTTCAACGGAATCCTACGATCACAAATCATCCTAACTGCACTTCTCCACTTTAACCAACCTGTCTTGATTCTATGCATAATATCCTTCTCGATTTCGTTATTGCTCTGAATCATTGAACCTAAATATCTAAAACGATCAACCTTCAGCACCTCCTCGTCTCCAATTTTGACCGGAACCACCGTCTATCAAATCGCCATTAGCCAAAAATGAGGCATTTGAAGTAAAAATTGCCTATATTTTATAGAATTGCTCACCAAGGGAATTGGAAGAAGAACACACAATTTGTTATTTTGATATTTACGACCATTGAGTTTAAAAAAAATTAGGCAGTTTCATCAATCCGTAAACAAACTCACGAAAGTAGGTAGTTGCTTGAGTCTATATATAGTACCTAGTAACCTGGGCAAAAAACCAATCTTTTCGATAGTCACTCTCGCCGACTTTGTACACTAAATCTTCATTGGGATATAACTCCACATATCTCTCCCATAATCCGTACTGCCTAAACCTGTCGACAAAATATAGCATAAAATCATTCTGGGTCGAATAATCTAATCCATTATTCTTCAGAATGCCTCTCAAAATAGATGAATTTTTAAATAAATATACTTCATTTATAAATTTTCTTTATCGAATCACAGTTATAAAAAATAACCTTGGGAATGTAAAGTCCTTTGAGAAATAACTATTTGGGAATGCAATTAGGAAACTAACCTATCAGGGTGATTGACAAAAAGTTTGTTGATGTATTTGGGGTTAGGATCAGGAATGTAGAACTCCATAGCAGATCGATCAGGGATGCCTATTTCCCAGACTGTTGGTCCATCTCGTGGAGGCATATACACCATATCTCCAACATCTAGATCACTGCCTGCTTACATATTGTTCACAACATAAAGTACTTTGTATTATTTAAAGCTTTTAGGACAGGACAAGAAAACGAAAGAATAAGTGAGACGAGACCTTGAGTTATGGTAACATTGACTTCATTTCGGTAATCTCCCACATATCCAGGGACCCAAGCATAGAGGTTGAAGTCGCCAGTTCGAATGTTGTTAATAGAGAAGTATCCGTTCTCATCAGCTATAGTCCAAAATTGGTAATCCTGATGGAGAAAATAACCAGAATGTCACTTCCCTGGCTTAGTGGACCTTTGAATTCAACTTCTAAGAAAAAAATGGTGTTTGTTTAGTGTTTATGCTTAGAAAACTCAGAACAGAACAAAAGTATGGGAACAGGAACACTAAACAAACACCACCTAATACACTGGAAAATGATCGAAGCATTATGATTTTCTTTCAAGTGAAAAATAAAAGCACCTTGCATTCTCTTTGCCATGACCCAATTTCTCCTGTTGGGGCTAATCCTACATAAGCACCATTAGCAGGTATATAATCACCACTAATATACCTGCAATGTGCGGTTAAAAAACAAAAACAAAATCAAAATCAAGGGAGAAATAAAATAGAGACGAATTCATCTTTGGAAATTTTGGTAAAATGAAGTGATAATAATTTGAAAGATTAAAAAGAAAAAGAAAACTGAGAAATAGGTACTTACCGGTCTTGGACTAGTAATCTGCCACTAACATTACCACGCTGATCAGCCGATGGGAAATCCTCTGATGCTGGAAAACTGTAGGGCCAGCTTTGGACTTCAACCAACATCTGGAAACCAATAACCAGCAATTCTTTCCATTGAAATCCAAAACCTTGGTGTATATATGCAAGACAAAAGGTTTTTGCACCGAACCTGTTCCTTAGCATCATCCCAGAGAGCAAGTGGATCATCTTCATCTATGACTGAATTAAGATAGATGAATATGGGGCCAAAAACTTTCTTCCATGGCTCACCCTGTGCAAATTTTGGCACCAGTTCATCTCCAGCATAGTGAGCACTCAGAAACATCTGATATTGCCACATCAATCAATATTATTATCAAAGAAAATCGTCATTTGGAATAAAAAAATATCGCAATTTACAATTACAACTACACATGACTGAGGCTTCATAGTAAGAAAGAACTTTGTACAGCTTCAAAAAAAATTGAATTCAGATTTGAAATCCAACCAAAATGTTTCAAGATATGATTAAAAATAAGATAATACCACAGAAGTTTTCATAAAACAGAAAATAAGCTTGCTAATTCAGTATATTTCTATAGTATTTTGTTGAATTTGTTCAAAATAGAGTCTCTTCTTTTGATTTTTTTAAAAGACCAGGTTTTCAAGCAAAGTTCATAGCTTCAAAATTCTAACTTAGGTAGAAAGACAAGGGACTGTCGTCCTCCAAAATGAGTCGTGTACCATTTATAACGAATCCTTTTACAGATTAATAAAATATAATGTTTGGTTGTAAAAATAAAAAAAATATAAAATTATCCCCTTAAGACTTTTTCTTATATAACCTTCATAGGATAATTTCTCCATAAACGCGAAATTCCGCGATCACAAATTTAGTGGTTAGTGTTAAGATCATCGAATATCATAGAATCAAAGGAAATAGAGAAAGAAGATCAGAGTTTATTATCACAAATAACAAATACAAAGTTACAATGAAAAGACCTAGAAAATATAACTTATACAGGCTTATAATGAAAATACCTACGAAAGAACAAAATATTATTCTATTCTTCATACTAACTAAATTTAATAACTCCAACGCACCCCCCCTCCCGGGACACACACAAGCAAGAACTATCGAGAGTTTGCCAACCCAAAAACGAAAATGCAGAATAAGATGCAACTTGTAAAACAAGTTAGCAATCTGCATGTAAGAAATGTTGAGGGTTGAAACAACAAAAGGGTATGGTATTTTAGTAAATAAGTATTGAGGGCGTTAGACAGAATGGACCTAGAGAGCCACAGAAGGGAAAGGAAATAACAGTCAACTCGTCTAAGGAGGAGAGAGAGAGAGATAAGTCACGCAGTTGGACTGACTGCGTGACCTCAAACTTATTTAGGCTAAGGCTTTGATTGTAATGATTATTTGACTCTTTTTTGTAAGAACATATAGCTTCTTATTTTTTCTCGTCTACCAAATAAATTTTCAACTCTATGTTCATAATATCATTTATAACGTTAAATTAATGATGTCATTAAATGTCGCTAATGATACAATTGTAAGAAATCAAAACTCAATGTTTTTCAATTAAGGAGAATGATTAAATTTATACAAGAGCTATGATTTGCAGCTGTTCCTAAATAATAATCAAGAAATTTGAAATTGTTCCTAAATAGTAATGAAGAAGATTTGTAACTGTGCAATTTGTAACTGATATAATAAAACATAATCAATAGAGGTTTAATACTCACCTGCAAACTCGGCTAGCCTGGAGAGACGAGATTGGTTCGCAGAATATGAAAGCGTGTCTTGTGAAGTCCCTTTGTA
This sequence comes from Eucommia ulmoides, assembly GCA_016647705.1. NCBI lineage: Eukaryota > Viridiplantae > Streptophyta > Magnoliopsida > Garryales > Eucommiaceae > Eucommia > Eucommia ulmoides. The sequence goes on from CM028331.1 coordinate 14,251,890, forward strand.
AATATGTCGACGAGTTGATCAGGAGAAGAGACAAATTGAACTTGGTGTGTGCCAATAAGAATACATTCCCGTATAAAGTGATAATTCAGTTTAATATGCTTAGTACGAGCGTGGAACATAGGATCTGAGGCCATATATATAACGCTGAGATTATCACAAAATAAGGTGATAGGCGTGGATATGGGAATTTGCAACTCCTGGAGCAGATGAAGTACCCATGTGGATTTTGCATAAACATGGGCAAGGGATCGGTACTCAACTTCGGCGGTTGATCGAGAGCCAGTAGATTGTTTCTTGGCGGTCCAAGAGATCAAATTGGAGCCCAAAAAAACACAGAAACCAATTAAACAGAGTCAGGCCTACTGTATGGAGTGTATTGCTACAGGAGAATAGGGTTGCCTATCATATGGGTAGATGCACCAATATAAAGATACCAACTGGGATCATACTGTGAAGTTTGTTTATTCTGATGCATCTAAGGTAGAGTAATTTGTAGACTAGCAAATCCAGAGTTACGATGGAGGAACGGATGGTTGTGCAAACGAAGAGATACGGTAGCAATTGCAAGCAGAATGACCCAAAGCACAATTGACATTGAGACATGAATTTTGGAGCAGAGCCAAGAATACCCAAGGGATTGGCACGGTTTGTGTACAGACAACCATTGTTTTTGCAACCCTTGTGGCGAGGAGTATTTCGCGGAGCAACACCAAAATAAGTCTGAGATGCAAAAAAAGCGGAAGGTGAAGAAGAGGAAGCGATTTTGTGACGAGCCTCATAATTGAGTAGTCGAGTACGCAGATTAGAAAATAATAGTAGTGAGACAAAACTCTCAATTGCGGTGACTAACATGTCAAACTTAGAACCAAGAGCGTTGAGAACAACATTAACCAGATCTTTATTGGAAACCAGCTCACCTATAGCAGCAAGCAAGGGCATTAGAAATAGATTTGGCTTCTAGTAGATATTCAGATACAAGTTGGGTGCCACGCTCGAGGGTGGTAAGTCGTTTCCTATAAAGGGAAGAATTGGCAATGGATTTCTGAGAGAAATGATTTTGATTAGCGTCCAAATAGCAACAGATGATTTGCAGCCAACCATAGAAACTAATATAGGTTCACATAATGTGGCAGAGATAACACTGACGAGGGTTTTGTCAGCTCAAAGCCAAATAAATCAATAAGGTTTATCGCTAGGACAAGTATAGGAGCCATCAACAAACCTAAGAAGATTTTGGCCATAGAGAAGGCTTTCATTTGGTGAGACCACAAAAGAAAATTGTCATTAGTAAGTTTAATAATGATAAGGTTGGTGATAGTGGGAACAGTCATCAGTAGAGGTTTAATAACAATAAACAAGATTTCTATATTAGTCTATGTCCAAGATTAAATCAAACAAATCGGTTCGCAACTCTCCCTTATGTGCGAGCAGGCAGGGGCACAGGGCCGACACGTCTCTATGTGCACCACGTTCCATCCTCCATTTTTCAATTTTCCAAGAATCCCAATCAGTGAATCTTTACCGATGCCCCGCTCTCTGAGGGGCTCGCGGATGTGGGTATCTTGCGTATAGATTGAACTTTATAGGGCTCAAGGGAGCATGTACAGTGATCTTTCTCTCACACAACTCCTAGAATTCGTGGAGCATAATGTGACGGCAATGATTGTTAATGCTTTGCGTAGGGATTAGACTTTGTAAGACTTATGAAAGCATGTGCAACCATGTTTCTCTCACATGGCATCTTTATGTTTAGTCAACTCAACTTCGGGATTGGAATTCCGATATCTGGTATGCTTGTGCAAAGTTGGGGCGCCGATACCGGATTGTGGCAGACATGGGCCATGGCTGGTGTTAGATCTCAACTATGCAAAGTGGCAAAGGCGTTAAACTCTGGTAAAGCAGAGCAGCCATTCACGAACCCCTACGGCGTGAGACAAGCCTACACCTATATGGGCAGCATTGACTAGACTGTCAACGAGGGGTGGGGCCGACGACATTGCTAGCGCTAGGTTACACTAGTCTAGTCAACGCCGATGATAGGCGAGCCAATCTAGGCATCAGTGACAACGCTTTACGACCACCTGGCCTCGTTGTCAGTGCCGACTAAGTCGCCAATCGCTCTAAGTAGTGCCAACGACGTACGGCAGCCCCTGGCCTCATCACTTGCAAATTCATCAGCCGGTCAGCAAACGGCGAAGTCGTCGACCAGTCTAGGCAGGCCAGTGATGTTGGCTGGGCAACGCCAACAATGTGCGATGGCCCCTAGCTTCGTTGTCGGCGCCAGCAATGTCACGGGCCAGTATGGGCCGCATTGACGACGATGTGGCAACCCCCTAGCCTTGTCGCTGACAACAATAATGGCAATGTCGTCGACCGGTCTTGGCTGCACCTGCAACCCTCAGTGGTCCTCCTTGGCATGGACATGCCTAATACCAGTAAAAAGCCCTTACTAGCGTCGGAAATGACCTTGATGCAATTTGGCAATTAATCGTGGTGCCTCTTCCAACCCTTGATGTCTTGCTTTATTTTATTTACTATTTTCCCTTCTTTTGTTTTCGGTTGCCTTCTACAGAAGTAACAAAAAAAAAAAGGTTAGCCTTAGTATTGGAGTACCAGGTTTTGTAGCTTCCATTGTTGACTTGTTCTCCTTTCATTTGGTTGTTGCTTCTTCTTCCTCTAGTTTTATTTATGCATTCTAGTCTTGATTATGTTTCAACCTCTCGTTTTAATTACTTAGTGTCAACAGGTAGGGGTGAGCGTTGGACGGGTTCACTCAACTTTGGTTAAGTCTGAAGGCCGAACCGAGAGGGATCGGATTGGACATTTCAAGCCCACCAGTCGTCCAATGTAACCATCTTGGTCGTCTGATTTTCTAGCTAGTCATTCAAATGGGGCTTTGGGTTCACCCGATCAAGAAGAAGTTTTCCTTGTCTTGACTTGTAAGAAGTTGAACCAAAATTCTATTGAACGAAAAATAATGATGAAAATTAGCATAACTTGTCTAATTTTGAGCCCTACTATTCAAAATTTAAGAGGGAATAGTAGAAATTAGATAAGAAGAAGGGTCGCACTAGGATTTTCAAAGTAGATTGGAATTTGGTTGTAGGTTTGCGACAGTCTCCGAAGCTGCCACTTGATAGAGGGGGAATTCTGCTCAACCCTATCTAAAAGAGCATTAGCAAATTTCCCAACTTGTGATATTTCTAATTGTAGTGGTCGTAAACTGGTAAAAGTTTCTACTTTACCTTTCAATTAGTATTTCTTTTTTACTTGCACCATTTGATCGAGTTCATAATGATGTGTTGGGACCTTCCCTTATTTAACTAAAAAGGGGGCCTCGATATAATATTTCTTTTATTGATGATTACACATGTTATTGTTGAGTTTTATCTTATCATTCTGACTTATTTATATTATTCATCAAACCTTTAGAGCTCTTGTTAAGACTTTATATTTAGCTATTATCAAGTGCTTTAGATGTGATGTGGGTGGTAAGTACACTTCTAATTTATTTTTTTGAATTACTTGCTTTAGATGGAATTGTTCATCAAACTTTGTGTACTGACACTCCCAAGAAAAATGGTGTTGCTGAAAGAAAACATAGGCACACTGTTAAAACTGTTTGTTCTCTCTTATTGTTTGTCATGTTCCTCGTGCATCCTAGAGAGAAACAATTCTTACTATCGACAACTAAATTAATAAGATCTCATGCTCTCATTTCTTACGTATATATTCTTTAGAAAAATTATTTGGGCATGCTTTTGATTATACTTCCTTAAGAGTCTTTGAGTGCGCTTGTTTTGCTCTTGGCCTCATGTAGATCATAGTAAATTATTTTCATGCTCTGTCATTCGCTAGGAAGCACCCACACTCCGCCAGAGGCTGAGTGTCGGTGTCCGACATGTCTCGGACACCGACACACGGCCCTCTGACACGTGTTAAGGCGTGTCCAATATTTTTATTTTTTATTTTAGATTTCAACACGGCACCGACACACAAAATAAACGTGTTGGACACTTTGGAAGCCCGTGTCCTATTTTTTTGGGCGAGGTCAGTTTTGTAATTTTTTTATTAACTTATTGTAAGTACATTATTATTTAAGGGGTTTATCTTATAATTTGATATCAACTAACCCTATTAAATGGATCTTTAACTATTAGAGAAACGAGAAATAAGAAAAAACAAAAGGCTAACCGTGGAAATGATAATCAACCAATTGACCTCAAGTGGGTTTTTCTTGTGTCTTTCTTACTTTTGTTTATGGGAATTTTTAAATGCGAATGTTGATTTGAACTTTTAAGATTTATGATTATTGATTTAATGGTTTTTATTGAATGAATTTGCTTAATTGCACATGTCTTTCGTTAATTAGGCTAACATACATAAAAATATATATTTATTTATTGACATGTCCCCACTGTGTCCGTGTCGAAATTTTTGAGAAATTGTAGTGTCGCCGTGTCCGTGTAGTATCGTATCCGTGTCGCATGTTTGTGCTTCATAGGTCATTTGTCTTTCTAGGTTATGGTGAGCAACAAAGGGATATCCTTTTTTTGATCCAATTAACCAAAAACTATATATATCTCTTCATGTTGTTTTCTTGAGCGTATACCTTTCTTTTTTATTCCTATTAGAACTCATAACCAAATCTGATTTCATTCATTCTCTCTAATGATATAAATAGTTTATCTTCTCAAGTCCCATGAACTACATAAATAGCTTAACTAATTTAAAAACGAGACCATTCATAAACCAAGATAATCTAAGCAACCAAACATTTTCCAAGTTTTTTAATTGATCAAAAGTTTGACCTGAAAACCATGTATATTAGTGTGGATGACCACCCAATACTGTGAAGGATTTTTTCTAAAGTCAGCTTCTTTTGATTGTCTTTAATGCATCAACTAACTATAGAATTCTAAGCAATCACTTACAGCTAGGGTGGTTGGGCCGACGTGGGAAGAAAGATTCTGCTTGAGGGGCCCACCTGATCGGAACTCATCGCTGGCTGTGATTTGCCAGAAACCCACGGGGGGGTCCATTGATATCCATCCATGAACGCGTAAATCTTTGTTATCACATGAGTACTGGTACTTGTCATCAACCTACACGGTATCTCATTAATTCTACAATCACATAAAAATAATTTTGCAATTGTCACATAATTCTAATCCAGATACAGCTCTCACTTAGATGATAATTCAAATATATTTTTTTTTTTAAAACAGAGACAAAATACTATATCATGTGAGCGAACTTCAGAAATTCGTGTTGCACTGATGACTAATTTGCACCTTCTGATCCGGAGCAAATGAAACATCAATATGGCTTTCCAAATTTGACATTGTTAATCCCATTGTTCCACATTCACACATTCTTATTTTTCAAAGAAATTGTTTGTCTCTAACATCTTTAATTAGTACTGGAAACAGAAAGATGTGAATGAAGAATTAGGCCCCATCTGTTTAGTGTTTCTGTTCCCTGATTTCTGCTTCCGTTCCCATAAATTTGGGAGCAGAAAGTAGACAGAGATATGGTGTTTCTCCCAGAACTCTAGAACAAATTGTTGGAACATAACAGAATCATTCCCAGATTCCAGTTTCTGTTCCAAGTTTTTTGGGAACAGAAATACTAAACAAACAGAAACTCAGGTTACCTCTCCCTTGAGCTCCGGTTCAACAGGATTGACAAGTAAAACAGCTTCCGGGTAGGCTAGGGGTCGGCCTCTTCCTGGCAACCGGTCATCTGGTAAGGGCATGTATCTGCGTCTGTTATCCGCCACTGCCATGTAGTGAAACCTATACCACCATACACCATGTTCTCAATTGAAAAATAGTAAATACAATTAAATACTATTTGAAAAAACTTTATTAGTGAATAACGTATCTATAATTTTCCAACTAAGTACATTAACATTACCTATTCCTCTCTTGTTGCATATGCTAACTGAGAGAGAAACCGAAGTCTAATTACTGTTTTTGTTATTACAAGTAATGACATGAGCCACTTATTTTTCATGCTCAACTTTCAACATTGTACTCCTCATAGTAATGAGAGTTTTAAAAGGCGAGAATGTAAGGCGTGGCATAAGCCCCTAGGGTAGAAGCCTTATAAACTTCTGATTTTACAACATATCTAATGGAATGTAGGACATGAGAAATATTAGTCATGAATCCTAATTTTCTAGAGTTTTAACTTTGTTAATTACTTCGATTGATGTGTCAAATTCTCATTGGATCATAAATTAATTTAATATATATAATATCTAGATAACTTCTTACTTTCTCTACCAACTATATAATTTTTATCTCAAACTCGAATAAAGTTTTAAGTAGACTTTACACTAATATTATATTATCTCCAAAAATATTATATTTGTGCCAAAATCATTGGATCATGTAATTGTTTAGGATAAATTAGCTAACAACTATACTTCTTTTACCTTTTAAATGCACAGCACAGGTCAACGCTAGTGATTATAACTATAAAAATGGAAAAACAGTAAAATTAATAAATTGTAAAATAGTTCAATATTTGTTGCACCAATATCAACTAAAATGGAATTAAGTATACTTGTTGAGTTAATGGAAGCATAAAATAAAAAATGTTGAATCTAGGAATTTGTGAAATATGTCAACAACAAACTAGATGACCCCCAAAAAAATTCTAAGCTATCTCATTATGATCGATCATTGTTCATTCAATATCATCCTTAAAAACCCATGCATCAACTCTCTCAATATACACAAGTACAATTTGGTTAAAATGCTAATATTGCATGAGTATTAAAGTGTAACTAAAAGTTCTTTGTTGAAAATAGTAGTAACTAAAGTTCCTCTAAAGCATAAACCCAATAAGTTGTGCAAGAGGTAAGCCTTTTAACTATTCTGGAGCGAAAAAAATAATATATGCCTTAAAAGGCTAGTGCCTTTCTTATGAGGCTTCAGGGGTTTTCCTGACCACATCACTTCAGGCGAGTTTGAGCAATGGCTTTTAAAACACAAAAACAATACCTTCAAGTGATTATTGTTATACATTTTTTTGTTTTCCCTGAGGGTGAGCCTTATAAAATGGTAAGATTGTTCCATTATGACATAAAAGTTCGGAGTTTAAATCTTGAAAACAACCTCTTTGTATGCAAGGGTAAGGTTGTGTACATCTGACCTTCCCCAAACCCTAATGATGGGAGTCTTCATGCACTGGATTGCCCTTTTATAATTTTTTTTTTTTCTATACGTAGTTTCGAAATTATTGTCAAAGAGTACAAATCTAATAACAGGAGAAAGGAGGGATTTACTTGTCTTTCCGCAGCTTGAATGCCATCCTGGTTTCCCCAAGGCTGAAAGCAGGCCACTCCATTGAACCTATGTGTTCATAGATTGCATAGGAGTAGAACCCCGAGCAACCACGAAGCAAAATAAATCTAGAAAATGATATCCCTCAGTAATAGCAACATAAATAGCATTCACTAAATTTGAATAGAGAATAGCGTGGTTACGACACGAGAACATACAATAACATTATTGACTTGACATTCATCAAAATTAAATATGCAAAATGTTAAGGGAAAAACCTTTTGTCTATATTAAGTGGAACAAGTTTGCCCTCGAGGGACGGATCCCATGGTCGGGAAAATGACAACTCCACTTGTTCCTGAGTTTCAATTACAACCTCAAACTTTGTTGCTTTTATCCTGTTTACAGTCGATTGTTATTTTGAGTCTAAGATTTACTGTTCAAATGGATAATCTCAAATACCAAACATGATATATAGCAATAGGACATACACTTCAAATAATCCTGCTTTTCCTGTTCCGTCTGCAGCATTCCAAACCACATCCCAGTACCTACAGATTTCATAAATTCTATCACATAGTCAAGCTATCCATCATATAAAGAAATGAATCCATTTATGCTATCAGCATTACTCAAGTGACAAATGGTATCCTACAATAAAATGCAGCGACATATTTCATTTTTGTAGTTGCAGAAAATTAATAAGTTATACTAGTATGTTTATCACCAATTCACCACATATCCCCAAAAATATGCAGGAAATCTGCACCTTGGTTATTGTTATAACATGCTTCCAATGTGAGAGAGTAATTTTATTTGTGTGCTCTAAGTTTGACCTTAAGAAGATTAACAGGAAAGTAGAGAAAATTAGGAGCGGAAATGTGATTACCCTCTATTGCTTTCATCATTAATAACTTCGAGCAAATTCTCGATTCCATTGTACCGTATTCCGGTGACAATACCATCAGGATTTGATAGTGTGACCTGGAGAATTCCATTATCTATTGTCACCTGAAAAATCATGTCTCAAGAATAAGATTATTACAATACGAAGTACAAAGTAAGGAGCAAAACAAAGAAGCAATTAATCATCCACCAACATGTATGTCAATGACCATTTCTCACTGAGAAGAAATGGGTCACCACAAGACAAACAAAAAAAAAACACAATGGATAGATGTTTGTGGCGTGTGTGTGACTGTGTGTAAGATATTGCCCATATAAAAAGAGGAACACACTGCTTTTCTCCTCCCTATAAAATTTAATTCTTTATGTCAGTTTCAGAATTCAAAATGCAACTGAAAACATGCAAAGTGAGAAACACATTTTCAACTTTTCCCTTGTTCGGATTCAAATCTTTTACTACTTTAAGCATGTGCATATGACATGTCACACTAAGCAACACAAAATCGTGAAGGGCAAGTGTGGTAATGAAATGAATATTAACCAAGAGACATTAAAAAAATACATTTAAAAAAAAAGATTACTAACATGGTGATCTTGAATTTGTAATCGAACCCCAAGAGGCGACATTGATCAAAGGCCACCACTGGTGTCTGTAATTTATGCACAAAAAAAACTTAGACTGAACTTCAATAGTAATAATGTCATTACAAGTCCAACAAAATTTAAAGAAAAAAATCAGCATGAGTTAGATTTTCTTAGACCCAATACAAGTTTGAAGAGGAAATCTTTCACAATCGTATTCCTTACCTCTTAAGTGCAAATTGCAATCTGGTGGAGGAAATGGGACTATGAAAGTCTATTAATATCTTATTTCTAGTTTTGTCTTTACTCTTTACTTCAACTAGGGAGAGATGTCTTTATATGGCATTACCTGTAGTACTCTCTTTACTTATTCCCCACTACTGTTTGGTGAATTAGATATAGCTTCCAAAAGGCGTTAAAAGCAAAAGTAATGAATCATTAATACATGGATAGTTGGATACCGACCTTTATATAGTTTCTGGTCTAAGGGTCTTAAGCAACGACTTAATGCAGCTATGCCACTTCTACCAAACATTTAAGACTGATAGAAGCTTTGAAAATGAAAGCGACGAGTAATCTAACAAGACTACATGATCAACTACTAAAATCAACATAGATCTTGTCATGAATCTTTTTTGTTGTTGTTGAAAATTTTGCTTCGTGGAATAAATAATTTAATGAGCCGCCATTAATATTTTTTTTTGGTTTTTCATCTTTTGGGTAACTTTTAAGGCAACTTAGAAGGGGAAATAAACATTAACAACCATCTTTCCAAGCAAATATAAATAAATAAAAATGGATCTTCCAATTGGACATATTTCCAGGAAAATTTTGCTTAGGTGAATGAACAATCTAATAACTTGTCTTATCTTTGCTCCCTCTTTTTCTTCTTTTGGGTAACTTTCAAGGCAACGTAGAAGAGGAAAGTAAACCTAAAAATATTGTATAAGCAATATATATATATATATATATTTTTCTTTTACGTTAGGTGTTGTTCGAACCAGCTTACGCACACCTCGACTAATCACCACCTCGGACGCACTCTCCCACATTAGCCTAATGCATTCAGGATTAAATTCAAGATTTAATTCCCGAATTGCTCCCTAAGAGAGTCAAACTTTAGTTGACAAGGAAAGGGACTCCTCCCCTTGCACTATTGTAATTTCACTTCTATGTTCTATTATTTTTTCTCTCATTTTTCATTTTTTCTTCACTTAGTCCCAAAGCAAAGATACCATAAAGTTTTTTTTTCCTCGAATCTTTCTCCAACAACAATCATTCCAATCTCCACGTCTGCAACAGCTGAATAGTGTCGTTTATACTGCGAAAAAAAACATAATAGAATATGACTAGGAGAAGAATTTCTACCTCTGAATGTTGTTCAGTAAGTCCATTGGCCTTTTATAGTGCCTGAAATTTGAGAATACAACAATATGCCTCTGGCTACAACTAGTTGCCGCTGGTAACCACCGCTTCCCGCCAATAGAGACCCTATACTCCTCTGTTCACACACCAAAGACCAACTACTGCAAACTCTCCCACAAAAAATTGCAGAGGCAAATTGAGTGGATACTGAATTGAAAATGTCTTTCGATGATATTTGCCCTCTCCAATTCACTCTCTCTTTGGTAGTATACTGGGCCACATGTCCTTATTTTCAAGGGAAGTGGTTATTAATTGTGTGACACCTCACCCGGGCACCCGTCACTCGAGACCGGGCGTGACGTCAACATGAGGCTGCCCGCCCCAAATCAATTAATACATACAAATACATATAAATATACACGCTACTATAAATGTTATTTTTTTCCCTAAAATACCTAAACCCTCCACGGTTCATATCTGACGGGCTCACCTCCAAAATGACACTACCACCAGACTCTACCTAGTGCCAGTAGTGGACCCACTCCTAGTCGCAGTATCTGAAATCAAAAATCTTTTATCGGTGTATTGTCTTCATAATAAAAATATTTAATAGATCAAGTATTATTGGTAAATACCACTTCCAAAATATAATATTTTATAATTACATATAAGGTTGAAAATCTAATCCCACTATCACCAATGTAATGAGCTAATATATTCAAAACAAGTAAAAGTGTTAAACACCACATTTCAAAATATAATGATATAACCGCATACTACGTTGAAAATCCAGTTCCACTACCACTAATGAAATAAGGAAATATAATTAGCCCCCAACTCAAATATTTTAAGTCAACCCCTTCAAGCATTTTAAATAAACCACACCCAAGCATTAAATCTACCAATTGAAATCTTTTAAATTCACCAATCCAAATATTATAAACCCACTGGTAGTGCGTAAATACGCCGCTACTTTCACTCGCAAGTATACGAGGTCAAGTTTTAGTAAAGATCGGGAGAGTTAGGGTTATCGTGTCCACAGGGATTGGTTTTGACTATAATTGAATACCGCGTTTATCATGATCTAATTTTATCTAGGCGAAGATTAATTGAATAAAATTAATTATACTAAAACTAAGTTAATTAATCTAATTAAATTAACTATACTAATATTACTATGAGATGTTTAGTAAAAGTATTGCCTAAGGATTAACTTTTGTTTACAAAAATGCGTTCGGTCTCGTTTTAGTTTACATTAACGACGTTCGACTTATCCAACAATCTCAGTTCGTAAACTCCCTCGCCACCTTTTCCGAGTGTAAGACGGGGGAATACGTGACTTCGTGTCAACGTCGAAGTCCCCCTCAACGTCTTAACGACTCTAGGTCACATGAGTCTCACCCCAACGTCATCGATTGCACACTTTCTAACGCCCTCCCGGGTCGTTAGATCGTCGTGTCGTGTTTACCATATCGACAATCTCAGTTCTAAAACTCCACCACCACCTCTCCCGAGTGTAATACAGGGGAATACATGAGTTCAAGTCAATGAAGAAGTCTCCCTCAACGTCTTAACGACCCTAGGTCACGTGAGTCTTGCCCCAACGTCGTCGATTGTCCACAATCCAATTTCCTCCCGGGTTATTGGATCGTGGCGTTTGTCTGTTCTAGTCTGAATCCGGAATTTGTCAAATCCCGTATTCTCGATATGTAAATCTAATCATAATAAACAAACAATACGGGAAACACAATCAATATAACGAAGAACAACCGCTAACCAAACACAAACTCAACAAAACAACACTTTTATAAATTACATTAATCCCTAGACAAAAACTTGTTTAGCTCATGGCCATGGCCAATTATACAATGAAAATTAAGCTAAACATGCTCAAACAACAATCCTAAGTTAAGAAATAAAAGAAGGAACAAGAGAAACTTAGCCTAGTCCGAAGATTTATCACTACAAATGTTCCGAGATCGCTCCTCCTTCGTTGCAACGTGATATTCTCCTTAGGATTTGAAAGAGCACTCCCAAAACATCTCAATCTATCCTCCTAAAGTCTATGGAGGTCCCTTAGCCTAATGGAGAGGAAAGGAGGAGAAAACTAGGCTCAAAATATCCTAAAATATCTAAAATAATATCCAAACTGGCGCAGAGGTTTTCGCCTAGGCGAAGTTACTGCAGGAAGGTTGGTTAACTTTCTGCCGGATTTCCGCCTAGGCGAAGGAAACTTCGCCTAGGCAAAGTTATTTTAGGTTTGCAATTTAGTTTTGACTGTAACTTCTTCATCCGAACTCCGATTGAGGTGATTCAAAAACCTATGGAAAGCTAAGAAAAAGATATACAACTTCCATGTTTTGAGTGTTTCCAAAATCGGATTTCATCATAGTCCAAAATAGCCTTGAAGTTACAGCACATGTACCGACTTTGCACATTTTCGCCATTTTCCCACCGTTCTTGATCCGATTTGATCGTTTTTTATCCGTTTACATACCTTTTCACCTCAAATACCTGATTTAAACAAAAACACCTAAAAACATATTAAAACGTACTAAACATACTCGAAAACTAACAACGTTTGGATTGGAAATAGATAGGTAATTTACACCTATCACCCACCAATCCAAATGTTTTAAATCAACCAGACCAAATATTTTAACGTATAATGAAATACATCACACCTCCTTTCCTACTAGCCATAAGATCGTTTTTACCTCACGATCAGGAGTTGCAACGGTAGTATACCACCCACAGGTTTTGCACTCCTGACGAGTCAATCAACCACCTGCAGGAATAATCCTCCTGACAGGTCATAACATCAGCAACCAGCTGCTGGACTAATCCTCCGAACAGGTCATAATATCAACAACCACCTACCAGATGAACTCTCCGGACAAATCATAATATCAACAACCACCTGCCAGAGTAACCCTCCGGATAAGTAATAATATAAACAATCATCTGCCGGACTAACCTTCCGGACATGACATAATATAATCAAACACATGTCGGACTGACACTCTTGACAGATCATAATGTCAACAACCACTTGCCAGACTAACCCTCCGGACAAGTCGTAATATAATCAACCACCTGTAGGACTGGCACTCTTGAAAGGTCATAATGTCAACAACCACATGCCGGACTAATCCGTCGGACAGGTCGTAATATCCACAACCACCTACCGGACTAGTTCTCCTGACAAGTTAAAACCATCCCGCAGGATATGCCCTCCTGACGGGATCATAGCTATAGCATAGTCGAACTAAACAAATCATCCTTCAGCTTTAAAACAAACTTAATTCAACAATCGTTTTCTACCTTTAAAACCAATTTGATCCAAAATCATCTTCCACCTTTAAAATCAATTTGATAAAGGAAAAATCATTTTTCTTCCTTTGAAACCAACTCAATCCAAATGCATTGCAAAATTTATTCATTCTTAAATAAGCACAATTTATATAAAAATAAAATTTGTAAATTTATATAGAACATAGTACACTCACATCGATTTCCGCACTGCAAAACTATCACCGTCCAAACCCTGCCAAGACGCCGACACCTGCGAACCTAATAGCGATAGGACCTAAATTAATATTTTATTTAAAATAACCTAACATGTAATGCAGGCCCTAAATTACATAATTCCCCATTCCCCAAAATTAATTATGAGAAATTATTATTCACCCTATTTCGTTATGTTAAAAGTTACCGTACAATATTTATTAAATTTTTAGTTTATACAAAAATTATTATCACAATTTGTAAAAATTTTATGCTAATAAATTAATTTGACGAAGATAAAAATCGACGAAATCATTACCTATTCCGAAACACTCGCCGGCCAGAAAGTTGAATTTTTTGGATTTTTTTTTTCTTCCCTTCTTTTCCTCTTCTTTTTTTGCTTTCTGTTTGCTGCGTCTGGACTCACCACCGCGGCCGTCACCTCACCGCCGCGGTGAAGCTACAGTGATCTCTGTTTCTGCTTCGTTTCAGACCGAACGTTTTCTCTCTCTCTCTCTTCTCACCAGCTCCGGCGACTCACTTGCCGCCCCTCCCCAACAATCAGAGTACACACACACACACTCCACTCCGACACACCCATACACACTTCACCGAATACACACACACACCCCAGGACCAAGAGCACAATTACACACCCACGTACACACTGGACAAATGGCGACTGATCACACACACGCACCGTTGGCCCTGTTTAGTTTCAGTCAAGCAACACACACTCACATAACACACAATACACACACACACACACACACACTTGTATGATCAACCCCACACACGTACACCCACAATGAGCACATGCACCGATGGCGGTGATTGAACGACGGACACACCCACAATACATGACGACGAACGGCGACGACCACCCATGCGATCCACACACATGCACATAATCATTGATCATACACACATACACACAACTGTCGACCCACCATGCACACCCACGTCGGAACACACACCCGACGACTGCTCACCGCCGATCCTCTCTCTTCTCTGTTTTTTTTTTTCTTCTTCTTTTGAGGTTTTATGTGATTTCGATTGTGCAAGGAGGTTTATATATGCATGATCCTAGTGGATTAGCTTTAATCCTCTTCACGCCACGTTGATCAGATCAGATCTTCCCTCATCTTTTTCTCTTTTCTTTTTCGTTTTTCCTTTCCCTGTTTGATCCCGATGGTATATATATATATATACATATATATACATATATACATATATACATACATATATACATATATATATACATACATATATACATATTTATATATATAATTTTTTTTTCTCAAATTACATTATCCTTCTCTAACTTTCTTTAAGTTGACATTTAAATCCCAAAATTTAAAATGAATATTTCTAAAATTGCTAATTGACCCCTAAACTTTTAATTTAAATATTAAATGATACATTTCCACCTCGTATTTTTCTAAATGCTCTCTAAATGCAACTAAAATTATGTATGTGCTAAAAATTAGGGTCTTACAACCATTCCCTCCTAAAAAAAAATTCGTCCTGAAATTTTAATTACCTTGATTGAACAAATGCGGGTATTTATCCCTCATCTCGTCTTCTCACTCCCACGTCACTTCCTTCATAGAATGACTGCGCCACAACACTTTCACTAATAGAGTCATTTTCGTTCGCAAGACCTAATCTCTACGACTCAAAATCTGGACTGACTCCTTAACGTATGTCAAATCTTCTTCCAACTCGATTAGTTCAGAAGTCAACACATGCGAAGGATCTAGCACATACTTCCTAAGCATCGACACGAGAAACATATTGTGTAATCTATGACAATCCTAGTAATAATACACATCGATAAGCTGTTGTACCAACCCGTTCTAAAATTTCGTATGGCCTGATATACCTCGGGCTTAACTTTTCTTTCTTCCTGAACCTCATTATGCCCTTCCACGGAGATATACACAAAAATACATGATTACCCACTTCAAATTCCAACTTCTGCCTAAGCTTGTTAGCATAACTCTTTTGTCGTCTCTAAGCAATCCTCAATTTTTCCTATATTACCCTTACTTTGTCTGCCGTCATTTGAGCTATATCTAGCATCAACAATTTTCTTTCTCCCTCTTCAATTCAATCTGTTGGACTGGAGTCCTACATCTCCTGCCATACAACGCTTCATATGGTGACATCTCGATTGCCAAATGATAGCTAGTATTATAGGCAAATTCCATCAACGTCAAATGATTATCCCAGCTACTAGGAAATTCTGGAACACAACCCCTCAACATATCTTCCAATGTCTGAATCGTACGCTCTGATTAACCGTCAATCTGCAGATGAAAAGAGGTACTGAATTTCAATTTGGTACCTAAAGCAGTTTGGAGACTCGACTAAAGCTTCGATGTAAATCTTGGATTTCTATCCGACACTATGAAAACCAGCGCATCATGTAATCGAACAATCTCATCATTATACAATTGGGCATATTTATCCAGACAATACGTCGTATTTACGGCCAGAAAATGAACAGATTTAGTAAGCCTATCAACGATCATCCAGATGGAATTATGCCCATTTTTTAGTACGAGGTAATCTCGAAACGAAATCCATCGTGATATGCTCTCATTTCCACTCTAGAATAGGTAGAGGCTGTAATAACCCACCTGGACGTTGGTGCTCGATCTTGACTTGTTGACAAACGAGACACCTGACAACAAATTCAGCAATTTCCCGTTTCATTCCATTCTACCAGTAGTGTTCTCGCAGATCCCAATATATTTTGGTATTGCCTGAGTGCATTGCGTATGCTGAACTATACTCTCTCTCCAAGATATCTTTCTTTAGATTGGCATCATCAGGCACACACAGTCTATTTCCACCATCAAAGCCTCATCGTTATCCCTAACACGATAGGCAACTCTATGACCACTCTTTACTTCATCTCTGATCTTTCCCAATTGGGCATCCGACATCTGCGTTCCTACAATACGGTCGATCAATGTCGGTCTCAAAGTCAAAGTCGCAAGCAACGCTGTCATCTAACCAACCGCAAACTAGACTCGCAAAGATCTCAACTCGGCATACAGATTAATATGAATAACTTGAATGTATGCAACCGAACCTACCAATTTTCGACTCAGCGCATCCGCTATAATATTGGGCTTTCCAGGATGATAGTGAATAATACACTCATAGTCCGTGATCAACTCTATCCAATGCCTCTGCCTTAGATTTAGTTCCTTATGGGTAAACAAGTATTTCAAGCTCTGGTGGTCGGTGTATATCTCACATGTCTCGCCGTACAAGTAATGTCTCCAAATCTTCAAGGCAAACACAATCGCTGCCAATTCCAACTCATGCGTCGGGTAGTTACGCTCAGGATTCTTTAGTTTCTGGGAGGCATATGCAATCACGTGACCATGTTGCATCAGTACACACCCTAGCCCTTGGTGTAACGCATCGCTGTAAATCACAAAGCCACTATCTTTAGTCGGAAGGGAAAGTATTGGAGCAAATATCAGTCTACTCTTCAGCTCTTGAAAACTCTTCTCACATTTGTCAGTCTACTCGAATTTAGGTTCCCTGCGGGTCAATCGGGTCAATAGGGCAGTTATAACAGAAAATCCCTACACAAACCGACGATAATAATCCGTCAATCCCAAGAAACTTCGAATTTCGGTCACACTTTTCGGCCTCTGCCATTGCATAACAGCTTCTACTTTCTTTGGATCTACTTGAATACCATCTCCCGAGATACCATGCCCTAAGAACACGACTCTACCCAACCAAAACTCACATTTGCTGAATTCGACATACAATTGCTTCTCTCGCAATGGCTGCAACACAATCTAGAGGTGTTCCACATGCTATTTTCTACTCTAGGAATAGATCAGTATATCATCGATGAACACGATAACAAAGTAATTTACATAAGGTTGGAAAATCCGATTTATCAAATCCATAAAAGCAGCAAGGGCATTCATCAATCCGAATGGCATAACTAAAAATTCATAATGCCCATATCTCGTACGAAACGCCATTTTTGCCACGTTTCTGCCTCTAACTTCCAACTGGTGATATCCTAATCGAAGATCTATTTTGAAAAACACCCTGGCCTTTTGCAGTTGGTTGAACAAGTCATCAATCCTAGGAAATGGGTATTTATTACAAACCGTCACCTTATTCACCTGTCGATAATTGATACACATTCTCAATATGCCATTTTTTTTATTTTTTTTTATACGAACAACATCGGGGCTCCATGGGGAGAAACACTAGGTCTAATAAAACCACGAGTTAATAGATCTTTCAATTTATTCAACTCGGTAGGCGCCATACGACAGGGTAAAATTGATATAGGAGCAATTCCTGAAAGTAACTCGATAGTGAATTCCATCCCCTATCCATTGGCAACTCTGGTAATTCTTCCGAAAATACATCGGGAAAATCCCCAACCACTGGAATATCCGCCACCTAAACTTCATTCTAACTGGTGTCAATCACATACGCGAGGTATTCTTGACATCTCTTCTTTAATAATTTTCTGACCTCTAGAATTGAAATCAAACTGACTAGGGTAATGATTATGTCCCCCAAAACGCCAACTCTGGCTTACCTGAGACCCGAAAGATAACTTTTTTTTTTTAAACAATCCATTATGGTAGGATAGCCGAATAGCAAATCCATATCCAGCATCACATCAAGATTGTGAATATTCAAAGGTAATAGATCCACCGACAACTCCCTATCCCCAATACGAAGCGGACTTTATTTATACGCACTATCTATCAACATAGACTCATAGTTCTCGGCTACCTCATGCACATCATTCTCTATTAATTTCGCAGTGTTTACTAATTCCGCATAACTTTTGATCTACCTATCTATTAACCTGGAATGTCTACATCTTGTCTCTTCCGTTTTTACCAAATCAGGAGCAAATCGGGACTAGACATCGAATTTAATTTCATATTGCCAAATTGTCATCTTTTCCTATTTCAATAATAAGACCTCCCCCTTAAATAAAATTACAAGGTTTCCTTAGTTTTGCCTAGAAGGCAAATTTTATGCACACCCTTGCATGTTGTACGTAAAGATAGAATCCATGTATATCAAATAGTAGCACCATGTGTTGTATAGTCCCTCAATATAAGTAAGGTGTTGTCCGATAATTCCACTTAAGTGTGCTCTGTCACACTATTGATTTAACAACTAAAACATTAAGTACTATTTACAGTAAATCCCCATGTCAAGTAATCCGAAGATGTTTACTTATCAGTTATAATTTAATACTTAAAACCACTAGCATCCCCACAATCATAATTTATCCATCACTACTACCAATATCACCACCCAATCCACAACCTAGAAGTATCACAATTTCGTCGCACCCACTAATTGCCAACAAGACAAATAACAGTGCATGATGTCAATGTACTATCTAATGCAATATATTAACTATCACTCACGTACCAAACCCACCTATCGACACCCTATCTCATGGTCCACCACTGGCTCGACAAACTAACATGTCTACAGAACCTATAACCTAATCTCTGATACCACTAATGTCACATCTCACCTCGAGCACTCGTTACTCGAGGCCGGGCGTGACGTCGACATGATGCTACCCGCCCAAATCAATTAATACATACAGATACACATAAATACACGTGCTACTGTAAATATTATTTTTTCTTCCTAAAATACGTGAACCCTCCATGGTTCACATCCGACCGGCTCACCTCCAAAATAACACTACCACCAGACTCTACCTAGTGCCAGTAGTGGACCCACTCCTAGCTGCGGTACCTGAAATCAAAAATCTTTTATCGATGTACTGTCTTCATAATAAAAACATTTAATAGATCAAGTACTATTGGTAAATACCACTTCCAAAATATAATATTTTATAATTACATACCAGGTTAAAAATTCAGTCCCACTATTACCAATGTAATGACCTAATATATTTAAAACAAGCAAAAGTGTTAAACACCACATTTCAAAATATAATGATATAACCGTATACTATGTTGAAAATCCAGTTCCACTACCACTAATGAAATGAGAAAATATAATTAGCCCCCAGCTCAAATATTTTAAGTCAACCCCTTCAAGCATTTTAAATAAACCACACCCAAGCATTTTAAATCCACCAATTGAAATCTTTTAATTCCACCAATCCAAATGTTTTAAATCAACCAGACCAAATATTTTAACGTATAATGAAATACACCACACCTCCTCTCTTACTAGCCATAAGATCGTTTTTACCTCACGATCGGAAGTTGCAACGGTACCATACAATCCGCAGATTTTGCACTCCTGACAGGTCAATCAACCACCTACATGATTAATCCTCCTGGCAGGTCATAACACCAGCAACCACCCACTGGACTAATCCTCCGGACAGGTCATAATATCAACAACCACCTGCTGGACTAATTGTCCGGACAGGTCATAATATCAACAACCACTTGCCGGACTAACCCTCTGGATAGGTCATAATATAAACAACCACCTGTCAGACTAACCCTCCAGACAGGTCATAATATAATCAACCACCTGTAGGACTGGCACTCTTGACAGGTTATAATGTCAACAACCACCTGCCGGACTAATCCTCCGGACAGGTCATAATATCCACAACCACTTGCCGAATTAGTCCTCCTGACAGGTCAAAACCATCCCGCAGGACATGCCCTCTTGACGAGATCATAGCTATGACATAGTCGGACTAAACAAATCATCCTCCACCTTTAAAAATAACTTGATTCAACAATCGTTTTCCACCTTTAAAACCAATTTGATTCAAAATCATCTTCCACCTTTAAAACCAATTTGATAAAGGAAAAATCATTTTTTTTTCCTTCAAAACTAACTCAATTCAAATACATCGCAAAATTTATTCATTCTTAAATAAGCACAATTTATATGAAAATAAAATTTATAAATTTATATAGAAAACAGTACACTCACCTCAATTTCCGCACTGCAAAACTATCACCGTCTAAATCCTGTCGGGACGTCAGTCTCCTGCGAACCTAATAGCGATAGGACCTAAATTAATATTTTATTTAAAATAACCTAACATGCAATGCAGGCCCTAAATTACATAATTCCCCGTTCCCCAAAATTAATTATGAGAAATTATTATTCACCATATTTCGTTATGTTAAAAGTTATCGTATAACATTTATTAAAATTTTAGTTTACACAAAAATTATTATCACGATTTGTAAAATTTTTATGCTAATAAACTAATTTGACGAAGACAAAAATCGACGAAATCATTACCCGTTCCGAAATGCTCGCCGACCAGAAAGTTGAATGTTTTGGATTTTTATTTTACTTTTTTCTTCCTTTTTTTTCCTATTCTTTTTTTGCTTTCTGTTTGCTACGCCTGGACTCACCGCTGCGGCCGTCACCTCACCGCCGCGGCGAAGCTACAGTGATCTTTGTTTCTGCTTCGTTTCAGACTGAACGTTTTTCTCTCTCCTCACCAGCTTCGGTGACTCACTCGTCGCCCCTCCCCAATTATCAAAGCACACACACACACTCTCCACTCCGACACACCAATACACACTTTGCCGAATACACACACACCCCACCAGACCAACAACACAATCACACACCCACGTACACGCCGAACAAACGGTGACTGATCACACACACGCACCGTCGGCCCTGTTTGGTTTCAGTCAAGTAATACACACTCACGGAACACACAATACACACACACACACACACACACACACACACACTTGTCTGATAAACCCCAAACACGCACACCCACAATGAGCACATGCACCGACGAAGATGATTGAACGACGGACACATCCACAATACACGACGACGAACGGCGACGACCACCCATGTGATCCACACACATGAACATAATCATTGATCATACACACATGCACACAACCGTCGACTGACCATGCACACCCATGCCAGAACACAAACTGCTCTCTCTGATCACACACACCCCACGACTGCTCATCGTGGATCCTCTTTCTCTTCTCTGTTTTTTACTTCTTCTTTTGAGGTTTTTGTGATTTCGATTGTGCATGGAGGTTTATATATGCATGATCCTGGTGGATTAGCTTTAATCCTCTTCATGCCACGTTGATCAGATTGGATATTCCCTCATCTTTTTCTCTTTTCTTTTTCGTTTTTCCCTTCCCTGTTTGATCCCGACGGTATATATATATATATATATATATATATATATATTAATTTGTTTCCCAAATTACATTATAGTCACACCCTACCCCGGACACCCATCACTTGAGGTAGGGCGTGATGTTGACATGACGCTACTCGCCCAATCAACCAAATATACTGGCATACATATACGTACACGCACGTGCTACTGTAAAATTATTTTCTAGTAAAATACATATATCTCTATACCCGTTCTAAAAAATTTGGGAATATACTGGTCCCAAATATTCACAACCAAAACGACCAAAAATACCTGAACCTTCCCTGGTTCACATCCGACCAGCTCACCTCCAAAATGACACTACCTCCGGACTCTACCTAGTGCCAGTAGTGGACCAACTCCTAGCCGCAGTACCTGGAACCAAATATTTTTTTATCGGTGTACTGTCTTCATAATTAAAAAAAAAATAATAATAAAAAAAAAATAAAAATTAATGGATCAAGTACAATTGTTAAATACCAACTTTCAAAATATAATATTTTATAATTACATATCAGGTTGAAAATTCAGTCCTTCTGTCACCAATGTAATAAGCTAATATATTTAAAACAAGTAGAAGTGTTAAACACCATATTTCAAAATATAATTATATAACCGCATACTATGTTTAAAATCCAGTTCCACTACCACTAATGAAATAAAGAAATACAATTAACCCTCAACTCAAATATTTTAAGTCAACTTCTCCAAACATTTTAAATAAACCACACCCAAGCATTTTAAATCCACTAATTGAAATATTTTAAACCAACTAGACCAAATATTTTAACGTATAATAAAATACACCACACCTACCCTCTTACTAGTTATAAAATCGTTCTTACCTCACGATCGAGAGTTGAAACGGTACCGTACCACCCGCAGATTTTGCATTCTTGACAGGTATATCAACTACCTGCAGGACTAATCATCCTGACAGGTCATAACATCAACAACCACATGCAGGACTAATCCTCTGGATAGGTCATAATATCAACAACCACCTGCCGGATTAACCCTCTGGAGATGTCATAATATCAACAACCACCTACCGGACTAACCCTCCGGACAGGTCATAATATAAACAACCATCTGCTGGACTAACCCTCCGGACAGGTCATAATATAATCAACCATCTGTAGGACTGGCACTCCTGACAGATCATAATGTTAACAACCACCTGCTGGACTAATCCTCCGGATAGGTCATAATATCCACAACCACCTGCTGGACTAATCACCCTGATAGGTCAAAACCATCCCGCAGGACATGCCTTCCTGACAGGATCATAGTTATGGCATAGTCGGACTAAACAAATCATCCTCCACCTTTAAAACCAACTTGATTCAACAATCGTTTTCCACCTTTAAAACAAATTTGATCCAAAATCATTTTCCACCTTTAAAACCAATTTGATAAAGGAAAAAAAATCATTTTTTCCCTTTAAAACCAACTCAATCCAAATGTATCACAAAATTTATTCATTCTTAAATAAACACATTTTTCACAATTTATATGAAAATAAAATTTGTAAATTTATATAGAAGACAATACATTTACCTTGATTTCCGCACTGCAAAACTATCGCCGTCCAAAACCTACCGGGACGTTGGCACTTGCGAACCTAATAGTGATAGGGCCTAAATTAATATTTTATTTAAAATAACCTAACATGGAATGCAGGCCCTAAATTTGATAATTTCCCATTTTTCAAATTTAATTATACAAAATTATTATTTATCCCAGTTCCCTATGTTAACATTAACTGTACAAAATCATTATAATTAATGGTTGCAAAAATTATCGTCACGATTACGAAAATTACTATTACGATTGCGAAACTTTTAATGCTAATAATTTAATTTAACGAGAATAATAACCGATTGAAATTTTTACCTGCTCCGAATCACCAGTAGGCCAAGAAATTGGATTTTCGGATTTTTTATTTCTATTTGATTTTTTTCCCATCTTTCCTTCGTCCTTTTCTGTTTTCTGTTTTGGGTCGCTGGATCCCTACTACTGCGGTGAACGTCTTCTTTCTCTAAGTTTCTGCTCCTGATCAGTTCTCTCTCTCTCTCTCTCTCTCTCTCTCTCTCTCTCTCTCTCTCTGTTTTGGGTTCAGTCGATCGACACTCTCACCACGCTCACCACCGGCGATTACGACCACCCGCGCCGACTATCAACCGCACACATATGTACTCCGACACACACACCATTCCGACACACACACACGGTGCTAAACAACACATCCACGAACAGCCTGAACGACGGCCACCTACACACACACAACCATCGAACACACACCGCCGATGAACTGCAACACACACACGAACCTCACATATACACAAGTCCGATCACATACACACACACAGGCCGATCAACATACATACACACTCACGTTGGAACACACACACACACACACACACACACAGCGAACACATGCACCAATGGCGATGGTTAAACGACGAACACACCTACAGCACACGACGACGATTACACACACACACACACCCCAATCACTGATCACACACACACACACGATTGCCGGACTAACGCGTCCACACTGCTGGCGACCCAACGATACAGCCGACGACCACCATCAACGGCACACCCCCACACGATCGTCGATCTCACTGCCAAACCAACCCTCTCTCTCTCCCTTCCCCTGTTTCTTCTTTTTAGGCTTCTTCCACTATATGCATGGTTGTATATATATACATGAGGAAGAGACATGGCTTGAGGCCACGTGTGTGTGTTGTTTTTTTTTTTATATATATATATATATATATTATTCAAATTACATTAACCTCCCCTAAATTTTATTTAGGTTATTAGTTTGACCCAAAATTTAAAATTAATATTCTTAAAATTATAGATTCACCTCTAAAATTTTAAATTAAAAAATAAATGACTCATTCTACCCTGTTATTTTCTAAATATTCTAAAATACAGCTAATGAATATGCACGTGTGAAAATTAGGGTCTTACAATTATCTTCCCCTAACTTTCTTTAAGTTGACATTTAAATCCCAAAATTTAAAATGAATGTTTCTAAAATTGCTAATTGACCCCTAAACTTTTAATTTAAATATTAAATAACACATTTTCACCCCGTATTTTTCTAAATGCTCTCTAAATACAACTAAGATTATGTATGGGCTAAAAATTAGGGTCTTACAACTTGTTTTCTTGATAAAATATAAACTTAATGTCATCATCAAAAAGAGAGAAATTGTTGACCGTAGATATTTCGGTGAACCAATTAACTTAGATGTTTTAAGAAACTATTGATTTTATTAAGATATGATTATAGATTTTAGTTCTAGTACTTGAAAGAGAAAGAGATTACTTTTATGAGAAAGAAAAATAAAGCTCAAGCTGGTTGCAATGAAAGACATTGAAGATTTTTGGAAATGAAGAATTTTTCATATCGCTAGATAAAAACAACTCAATTATTCTAAACTCTTGATGCAACCTGATTACGACCACACATGACACATGATGATAACATGAAAATATTTTTAAAGTGATTAAAAGTGATAAATTTGTGTTATACAAGACTTTTTCTAAATAATTGATCAAGAACCATTTGAAAATTTATAAAAAAAAACAAAGAGTGAAAAAGGCTATTTCGATCGACTGACCTATCAAATGGTTAACTGCCAGATTCAGGATACCAGACTATTGGGTTTTACCTATTTTAGTCAATTGACTGGTTGGATTATAGATTAAAAAACTAAATCGGTTGACTGATCGGTCGACTGACTTTAGTTGCAATGGATAAAAATATAAACGTTACAACTAAAATGATCAGCTGATTGGGTCACCAATAAACCGATCAGTTTTTTTTTTTTTTTTTACTAGCATGTTTTTCAAAGCAACCATTTTAAAAAAATTTGGACGTTGGAAACTTATATTTTGATGGTTGCAAACTATTTTTCAAAGATATCATATATATTTTGAAGATCTTATTATTTAGTTCACATATTTTATGATCTTATGATTTATACCGTAAAAACTTCTTTATATTCTTTTTGGTTTTAAATCAAATTATTTTTGGGACTAAATTAAACATTTTAAAATTATTACTTTTGGTCAAAACTAGCTTTTGAAAATCAAATATATATATGGGGTCTACATGCTATTTTTTGGAATATCTTTTAAAATATAGCTGTTATAGGAAATATTTGGAATGCCTATATATAAACCAAGTTTTTCACTTTGAAAATCATCAAGAATTCAAGAGGATTTTAGATTTATAAAAAAGGAGATTACATTTTTTTATATATATTTTGAGCGAAACGTTTTGAGAAATTATTGATCAAGAGAAAAAGGCTTTTTTTTTTACAAAAACGTGGTTCGATAAACCGTTGCTATTGCTTATATCTTTATTGAGTAAATCTCAGTGAGATTCTTCTCTATTATATTTACTTGCTCGAAATTGTTGTGTTTTACATGATACACACACACACACACACACACATACATCTATGTACTTGTAAAATCCTGAACTTGTTATATCTGTGATATAAAAATGATTTTTCGCTAAATTCATCTAAAATCCTATTATAACGATTTTTCTGAAAATCTGGTTGAAAAATTTTTGTGCTTAAATTGCTAGAATCTGAATTTAGTTTCTCATGCATTTTCTACCACTAATATCAGGTCATTAATTTAGTTATTTTGAAATGAGGTATTAGAAGCTCATATGAGAATAAACAATATTTTTTTTTTATTCTTGTGAGTTGTAGCTTGGACCTAAATGTAGCTGGTCTGAGTGAGAGTGTTGATTAGGTATAAAGGGATCTTTGTCTAATCAGGGGATAAAGGTTTAATTCTAAGCCTGGGAAACGAATCATTGTAAGGGTTTGATTCTTACCTAGACAAAAGGACCAGGTGTGGTTACAGAATGGAAAATTCCCTACAGGAGCTCAAGAGAGTGAACTTAGGAAACAATAGCTTTCCGAACCAATATAAATTGGTGTGTTAATTTCTATATCTATCATTTGTTTGGTTGTGCACCAAGAAATTCATGTTTTCACATAATTAATAAGATATAAATCATTTAGGAAATTGAATTTATTTGTTAATTTTTAAACTGCCCAAGTCATCCTCCTTGGGTAAATCTTTTTGCCAATACTTCATTCGGTTGTAGGCTACAGAGTAGAGGACCCACAAAATACTGTTTATACAACACTACTCGTATTAGCACTTATTGGGATGACTAGTAACGAACTATTTGAGTTTCGCTTTTCTAATCAGGGAGGATCTTGTTGTCGCGATAATTAAAGATGGGATCCATCCAACTAAGTTGGTGTGTAACCGCCTTTAATTCTTCCTTAATTTTGTGGTATCTTGGTTGCGACATGTGCTCGACCAAGATGGTTCGCTACCTCTTAATTTCAAAGGCAGAAGCTAGGTTGGCCAATTAATACGCATATTTATTCTCCTTTCTCGGGAATCAATTGATGGTGACTTTTAAAAGGTCCTTTATTAGTGATTTGGCCTTCCCAAGGTACGCTACTATTTTTGCCTCCTTGACTTCATACTTCCAATTTACTTGATTCACTATCAACAGGGAATCGCAGTAAAGTTCCACCTTAGTCGCTCTGAGTTCCTTTAATATCCTCAAGGAAATGATCAATGTTTCATACTCGCCTTTCTTATTTGTGGTTTAAAGACAAGCCTCAAAGCATGCTCCAGAATGTCACACTCAGGAGTACATATTACCAGCCCGGCCCACGAGCTACTCTAGTTCGATGACTTGTCAACATGAGCAATTTAAGCATTAGTCATCTGCTTGTTAGGTCCTAGGGCCAATTCCACCTCAGTTGGAGCCCTTTTTTCGAGAAATATGAATTCCAATATGAAGTTAGGAAATGTTTCCCCTTTCATGGTTGTCCTCAGGAGATATTCAATATGGAACTTGTTAGCCCAAAGATCTACCCAAGAGGGGGGCTAAATTGGGTAGTGACAAAAATTTAAACAATTAATTCAAACATAAGCTAATTTCCCTAATTGAGTATTATCCTATTAAGTAGCGATAACGTGTTTAACTAAGTGCACACCCAAACAATAGAAATATAACAATGCAGCACATAAAGATTTATCCTGGTTTGGCAAGCTATTGTTACCTATATCCAGTCCCTCGAGCTCCATAGGGATTTCACAATCCACTAACCATTTGATTCATTTTCCTGGTGGAACCAAACCCTTACAATCCTAATTCTTTTCGCAGGCTTAAAATCAACATTTATACGGAGACAACGATTTACTTATGTAAAACACTAGCATTTTCCCTCATGGATCTTCCTTCACTGGGGTAGTATTGATGGAAACTATAGTCACTGCCAATTACAAGTAGAGTTTATCTCCTGGAGATACCTTCGCCAGTGTCTCAACTGAACCGAGGTAGTTTTTAATGGACTACAATGCACTTTCACAATCCTCATCCCACTAAAAATTCTTACTTCCTTTCAGAATCTTGAAGAAAGGAGCACATCTAACAGTGAATTTTGAGATGAACCTGTTCAATGCCACCAACTTTTTAGTTAGCACTTAAACTTCTCTTATCATTGTAAGAGACTTTATATTTCTAAAAAACTTCTATTTATCCATATTCTACCGTTATTCCGATTTGGTTCACCACAAAATCTAAGAACTTCCATGATGTTACTCTGAATGCACATTTTTTGGATTCAACTTCATGTTGAATTTTTACAGTACAGAAAAAGCTTCTTCCAGATGGGTTAAGTGGTCTTCTCTTTTGGCACTCTTAACCATCATGTCGTTAATGTAGACCACCATCGTCACCCTAATTTTTCTTGAAACATACGGTTAACTAGTCATTGGTAGGTCAACCTTGCATTTCTCAAACCAAAGGCTATCATTTTATAACAGTATGTACATCTTGGCGTGATGCATGTTGTTCCTTCTTCATTTTGCTTGTCCATTTAGATCTGATTATAACCTGAGTAGGCATCTATCATGCTTAGCAGCTCATGTCCCACCATTGCATCCACCATTTGATTTATCATTGGCATTGAATAACAATCCTTAGGGCGTGCTTGGTTGAGATCAATGAAGTCTACGCACATTCTCCAATTCTCATTCTTCTTTTTAAGATCATAGGGTTGGCCAACTACTTTGGGTATATCATCTCCCTTGTGTGTACTATTCTGAGTTGTCTCTTCACTTCTGAATCATCACTTCTTTCTATTTTGGATTGAATGTTTTCCTCTTCTGCGTAACTGGAAGGTAAGATCTTGAGATGTCAAGTCGATGGATCGCTCATTTGGGAATGATTTCTTTTATATCTTCTGGATCCCAGACAAACATATCTAGGCTTCTTTTTCCAGAAACCCCATGATTCTCTCTTACAAATAGCCGCATAGCTGGCCCATGTCACTTAATCTTTTAATCTCTCTTTTGAGGTCCCAACAATCATCGGTGTTATGGCCATGATCTTTATGGAATTAACAATACTTTGCTTTGTTCTTCCTAATGGACTTTGTATAGATCTTGGGAGGCCTCTAAAGCACATCAAACAACCTGATTTCATACAAAATTCTTGATATTGGCATGCTTAGTCCTAGGAGGTTGGATTCTTGGTAAGCCTCTGGTCTTGATCCTGAGCCTCTTGAACGATTTTTCTGTTGGTCTGAGCTACTGCCCTTGGCTCTGCTGTTGTCTATCTCGCTTTACCTAGGGCCATCTTTTGATGATACCCTTCATTTTCTCACATAGCTAACATCTTCAAACTTCATGTTGGGCTTTGCCCTTTCCATCGCTCAGTTATGTTCCTTGGATTATGCTTTGTTAAGGAGTCATGAAAACGTCCATGACCTAGTCCCGAAGTAAACTTGTTTATGATTAGATTTGCGTCGCATCCCTCAATACATGTTAGTTCTTCATTAAAACAATTCATGTATTGACGTAACGACTCTCCCTTTTCCAGTTGTAAAGATTGCAGGTAATCAACTCCTTTCATTAACCTTTGATAGGCTATGAAATGGCTAATGAATTGCTTCTCAATCTCGATGAATGACGAGATAGAATTAGGTGGTAGGTTGTGTAACCATTTCAAGGTGATATCAAATGCTCTGCATAACGCAAAGTTACCTGCTCCATAAAGCACCATAACATTTCTGACATGTCTAAACCAGAGGATATGGTCGATCGGGTCTGTCTTTTCATTTTATTTCTCAAACTTCGTTCGGTCGAACTTATCCGAGAGTGGTACCTCCAAGATGTCAAAAGTAAATGACAACTTAGTTCCTTTTAGCAGTACTTCCAACTCGTCTAAGGGCAGATCTTTTTTTTTTCTCCGATCTTGGCCTGTTGCAGAGAGACCATGATCTCAGTTCGACTGACCACTCTTCTTCCTATTGGGTGACTGCTGATGTCTTACTAGAAAACTCCTTGCTCTTGTGATGGTAGTTACAAAGAATTTGGGGACTCTAATTCCTCTCCCAAACCATTGTTAACAGGGGGGTTGTTGGGCATTTTTGGTGATCTATTGTGCCATCCACTTTATCATGTCTTCCATGGCTGATATCTTACCCGTTAAAGCGTCAATTTTAGAGTTCGTAGTTTGGACCTCTAGTGGAGGATCCGCATGAACCTCGGCCAGGGTTTCTACCCAAGCTTCAGTATTTGCCAGCGGTAGAACTTCATTACTATGGCTCTGACTGAATTCTCTTGCTCGTAGTTGTCTTATCTTGATAACGATAACCTTTTTGATCGATTTTCCACAGACGATGTCAAATGATATTGCAAAAAATATCTACCACGTTGCCAAAGATCATCGCAACTTACAAACGATTGACCTATAAAACTGATAAGCTCAAAAGGGGACATAGGTATGGTATTAAGGAAAGAATCTCCGGTGTGAGAATAAGTTAGTTTGTTTTTGGGTGAAAGCTCAAGTACTTGAATTATAATTAATGTGTTGATACATTCCCTTATTTGTAGATTTTATCGTTTATGCCATTTATTGGTGAAATCGCCCCCCACAATCTACTGCTACTATTATGGGATAGTATCGGAGATCTCACTGTATGGGGCAAATTTGTTACGATCATTTTCCTACATGGGATCGTGGGGTTAGGCTGATTTCTTGTGGCATCCCATGGTTTGGGCTTTTTGTTTATTAGCATACTTGATTGGGCTGCTTCACTAAACTTGCTCTCATTCAGGTTTTGGGACGTTCTCATGAGCTCACCCTTATTCCGGATGGGCTGATGTATCCAGCCCAAGATGATCATCGGGCCACCCCTCTCGGATTGTTCTCAACATCTTGACCCGACCGGAAAAGCTTTTTGGCTTCTCTTAAATGCTAAACATAGGCGAGAATTTCTCCTATATCACTACCTATAGTGGTGATTTTCAAAATTGTTATAAAATCACACTCCCATAAAACGAACACAATCTTATTTTAAAGTAAAATTCTCGATTTAATTTTGGAAGAATCTAGGATTTTTCTGTAGTGTTGTCACGTGTATCTCACATGTTGACAATTTTGTTAATAAAATTTTGGTATAGTAACAATTTACGCTTTCTGTAATGATAAACTTGAGGTCGAGGATACCAAATCTTATACTAAATAGTTTTATGTGATTGTACACTATTTTGGTATAAATGGTTGGACACGACTTCCCATTAAGAATGCATACTAGATAATCATTAATTTACCAATTTTGAATTTGATTGTATATTACAATCATCATACGGTACCAACATAAAAAAAAAATGTAACATAGGGATAAAATTTAATTGAAGCTGTCACTTTGATTCAGAAAACTTTATAAAATAGAAGATAAACAAAAATACATGAACAAATTAAGCATGTCCCTACTTTTTTCCCTAATTTTTCGAAATCAAAATATAAATAAAAATAATTTATGTGTATTCTTCCTAAAAATTTAGGACAAAATAGGAAAATAGAAACACAACACGGCCCTGAAGTGTAAACGTCACACCAACCTAGAACCAAACGTGTAATTTCCTCTCATATGATAATGGACTCTCGGTAAACAACCACAAGACTAACCTTTCAAGACATTATTAATAAAGCAGATAAGAAGTTGAACTAACCCTTTTGCACCTCTATATAAACCCTCATCCATTCATCATCTCAAAACACAAACCACCTTTAGCCTCAAACCCAAAGCTTATTTAAAAATATGGCTCAGTTGAACACCCTCTTCTCTCTTTTATTACTCTTCACTCTCTCCATGAGTGGAAACAAAATGGGGTCTGTGAAGGCGCGCCGCCTGGTGGAGACCTTGCCGGAGATTCCTAAGCCGGAGTTGCCAGAAATTCCTAAGCCCACCCTGCCAGAGCTGCCAATAACATTGCCTAAACCAGAACTGCCTTCCCTACCGGAATTTCCACATATTCCGGAGCTTCCAAAGCCCACATTGCCAACCATTCCGGGGGTTGATCATCTCCCCACAGAATTGCCTATCCCTACCCATTCAACCACTACTCCTTGAGTCTTTGGCTGGCCTTGCTTGATCGGGTGAACTTATATCAGCATATAAGTAAGAAAAAACTACTCTATTTATATGATTCTAAATTGGATGTTATTAAAAATGTTTGGTTGCTTATGAGTGATGCTTGTAATTTGTACTTCCTATTTATATTTTATATCAAAAGGTGATGTTGTGTTGAGCTTTATTTTGCTCCTTTTATGGAACTTCTGATTCGTAAAATAAATTTGATTCATTTTCATGGCATATAGCACTAAATTTGAAAGGGAAAAGGAAAGAACAGTTCAAGTTACAAGTTTTATTTCTTATCGAGTTTTATCTACTACTACTTAATTTTTTCCAAAGTAGGCATGCATATTTGTCTAATTCACGGAACAAATGTGAGTGAGAGAGAGAGGAGAAAGAGAGAAGAGTGTTGGTACTTTTACGTAATATTTTGATCGATATCTTTGGTACTAATCTGATTGTGACCGAAAAAAAAAGAGAGATAGTGACTGGATAATCTCATTAGGAATACAATTCTTTAAACCAATTAATCTTCACTTTCAAAATTATATTACTGGTGAATCCTAAATTCACATACGAAAAAAGATACCGACGATATTGTCCTTCTACAATTTCATCATTAACCTATATTTATGAAACGTATTTATAGGATTAAGAACAATTATCAAATTAAAACTAAATTAAAATTAAATTAAACAAATACCAATTCTAATATTTTGTTGAATTCAACACGATAATAAATTATGTACAATTCAACAAGATGATGAATTTTATGTTGAATTTAACACAAATGTAAAAATTTGATTAAAAAAATGGTAAACATGATATCATTAACTTTAAAGCAATACATATTTAAAGTATCATGCTGAATTCAATGCAAAATTAATCAAAACTTCGAAAGTTTTTAAAAGTATTATGTTGAATTCAATATGAATCTAAAAACTAATGAAAAATATGGTGAATGTAATATCATTTTGAAGATGTAATTAGATTATGGAAAAAAAAATATATTGAATTCAACACAATGTGTATAAAGGTTCTAAAATAGTATGTTGAATTTAACACGAATGTGAAAATTTGATAAAAAAAAATGATAAATGTGATATCTTTGACTTCAAATCAATATAGATTTGAAATACCATGTTGAATTCGAAATTAAAAAGCTAAAAATTCCAGAATGAAGATCCATTTATAACTTTGTTTCTTACTAGCTTTTTAGATTTTCCTTTTTTTTCTTCTTGTATTTATATTTCATTTTTTATCATTGCTTTCATATAATCTTGTATTCTATCAAAATAAAACTATTCTAGGAATGAAATAAAAACTTCAGGCTTTACTTATTCTAATTATATTGATCGAAGAAATCCAAAATTGGTGAAACATATTCTTTATTTATTTAACCACCTGCATTTTTTTATCTCTGTAGTTTAGATTATGTAGTGTCAATTCAACACAAATCCTTATTTCGATTTTTTTTTTAGTGAAATTGAATTTCTTTTGTTTTTTCCATTGTATTTTTTACTTTTCAACGTTTTTATTGACAACAAGTGTATGAAGCAAATATAATTTATCATCTAAACAATGTTGAATTCAACACGAATCTAAAAACTAATAAAAAAAATAATAGTGAATGTAATATCATTTTAAAGATCTTATCTAAACGAATCTGAATTTATAATTAGAGCATAAAAAAATGTGTAAAACAATAGTTATTTTGATTTTAATAATATTATCCTCAATCCCTTTTTTTAGGAAGTTATATATCAAATAAATAGTTGTATGAGTAAATCACCGAATAATTATAAATGACTAATAAGTAACCTGCCAAAAAAAAATTGTTTGATAGTTTTAGCTTCTTAATAAGACTCGCCGGTGACTATCCCAAAAACTAAATTATGTAGATTCACTGTACAAAGAAGGAGAGAGAGAGGGATTGCATCGTGGAGATGAGAGAAGATGAAGACCATAGAAGAGAGCCACCGAGCTCTGATCAGTCCTAATATTTTTTTGTTTCTTTATCTGCAGAGATCTCTGCACAAAAATCAGCTAAAAATCAATGATTGACGAGTCCGTGTTCATTTTTCTATGTTTGAGTTCCTTATCCTGAAGGACTCTTTTATTGTCGGCCAAAATGTTGCTTACTCAGTGACCTTAATTTGGAACTTTCCGTCAAACACAAATCAAATTTTGAAAAAACTCAATTTCTTAGGATTCTGGGGTTTCATACCCTTCCTGTTCTTGGTCATTCCTCTTCTTCTTTGTTCCTAGTTATGCGCGTCTACCTTTGGCTTACCTTTGTAGTCTTCGTCGTCTTCTATTCGGGATTAGTAGACGTTTGTGACTGAGATAAATTCGGTTGAGAGGGAAAAGGCTAAGGCTAAAATCTTTTGTGGCACCATTTCGCAGAAGAATTTCTTATTTCGCTCATAAGCGCAGCCAAGCCCATGTTGTCGTTCAAGAATTCTATTTGGTCGGATTCTTACCTAAACCTCTCCAAGTACGCATCAAGGCCTTAATCTCTCCTTTTACCGAAAAACGAAAAAAGAGTAGATGGGAGGGGTTCTTTTCTTGGTACTTGTTGCTAACGAACCAATGAACAAACGTAGTGCTCAATGATTCAAATAAATCAAAGGACATCCGATTTTAGTGTTTTGTACCATTTTATGGCAGTCTCGGCCATGGTAATTTGGAAATCTTGACACTTAAATCGGATCCCATACTCCTTCATTTAAGTATGGTAAGAGACAAGTTAAACAAGGTCAGCATTCTTTTGATACATCACCATCCGAGATGGAGCTTAAAGTTTAGGGGCATCTTTTCCCTCATAACTCGAGCAGTGAAAGGTGGGGCACTTATCTTCACCACAAATTAAACTATATGCTCTTTCTTTTTTACCTGTCCAAGTTTTTTGTAGATCATGTTTACATGATCCCGAAGATTACTATTTGCTTGGTGATCACAATCCGACTGATAGGTTCTTTATTGGGAACCTAAATACGTCTCTATCAAATATGGTAGATGATTGGGAGACAAATTCATCTCTCTACTCACTTTGGAATATTCAGGAGCGGCTCTTCGGATATGATTCATTCTTTTCTAAGACCAAGTAGGTTGCACTCTGGAATCGAGCTGGGAGTTGACGTTAGCGGCTTGTTAGGAAAGTGGGGGCACCTGTCACCCTCAGGGTGCCACTTTTGCTCAACAAAGTTCCTTTCTCTCTACGGAGTCGCTCGACCTCACGGTGGAGCTCTTGTTTGTTACTTCGTAGATCTTCTACTTGATGTTCTCACAGCGTACTGCTCGTCATTCATTTCCAATGTCATGTTCCTCGATGTAAGGAGACACGTAATCCTATGGAAATGGTGGTGGCAATGGCCATTCGGTGGGCCCAACAATTCTTTGAATGTTTTGGGAGATATCGCGAATCTCTTTCATTAGCTCCAAAAAATAAGGCAAGGGACTCATCGAAGGGTTGGTTATCTAGATCCTCCATATGAAATGGTTGTCTATCATTTTCTTACTCGTCACGATTCCGGATCGAAAGGTGGCCTTTTTCTCTAAGGTATGAGAAACAATTAATCGTTTCCTAGAGACGATACTAATCTAATGATGTCTAAAAATGGTCAACCAAATAAGGTCTCCTTTAATATCGGAACATGTTCCTTCTAGGATTTAGGTTCTTGCCAAACAATGAACTACGTGTGGTTCTGTCGGTGTTGTACTTTCTCTATAAGAGTAAGTAGTGTTTCTAGGTGAATTTTAGTAGAGCGATATTAAAAAAAATAAAAAATTGAACGTACCTTGGCTAGGCCACCCTTGTCGTATTTATAGGAGAGAAAAAACTTGTTTGCAAGTCTTCCATAAATCTTGGTTGTTCCCCATTAATGCCCATGATATTCGCGGGATTGAGAGAAGTAATGAACCATTAACCAAAAAAAAAAAATTGTATTCCCTTTCTATTTACAACAGGATTTGTTAAATGTTTTCAAGTGCCCTAAGCACGGGACTGAGTTCGAGACATCCTTGGATGTTCTTGGTAATTTGTTGGGGTCCTAGGCAGAGTCATCAATAATATAGGACAAGAACACTACACTTTGCTCCAATATAAATATAGCTCAACACTTTGCTTTTTATCATTTAAGCCAACAAAAATGTTGAAATAGAAGAAAAAAGGAACATGCACGTATGCTTCTTATCTCAACACTCAGTAGAGAGTATGTTCCTGCCAGACCGAAATCTTTGTTATGTCCTTATTCATTGAGTTCTATAACAACGTTGTACTTTCCCTGTAAATCTGTGTACATTCTTTTGTTACTATTTGTGTGCATTGCAATTTCGCTGATTGATTGATAGCGATCAATCCATCACTTGGTTTGAATCTTAGGAGAAATTTTTGAAAAGAGGAGAGAGTGAAGCTACTTTCATGATCGCATAATTGAACAAATTACCAGATTATGTCTATTTTACCACTCTGGTGAACTTTGGCAACTGTTAATCATTATTTTGGTATGTTTAACGACCGTTAAGTGATCGTTTTGACAGTGAAAATTAAGTGAACAATTTGATTGCACTAGAGAAAAATTAAGCGGCAAAATTGAGGAAATAAAAAAAAAAAAAAAAAAAAAAGGTTTCTCATTATAGTCGTTTATTTTAAATTTTAATTTTTTTTACCATACTATAGAGTAATTTAGTTCAATTCTTATCAATTTCTTTCTTGATTTATCTATAATGTCTCAATTAAAAGGCACATGATATGCTTTTTCATCCATTATTTAAGGCCCCGTTTGGTTAGTGTTCCCAACCAAACCCAACCCAACCCAAAAATTCTGATTTTGATTTTTGGGAACGCGTTTGGCAAATACAAAACTCAACTCAACCTAACCCAAAAAATAGAAATTGATTCTCAAAATGTTTCTAAATGAGAAACAAAAAAACACGTGTTTTTTTGTGCTAAAAAAACTCAACCCAAAATTCTCAACTCCGGCCACCGTCCGACGACCACCCGCCGCTGGTCACCGTCCACCGCCGTAGGTCACCGGCCGCTGCCGTTTGCCGCCGTCGTCCCGCGACCGTCGTCGGCCACTTCCGGTGACTGTCACCGGACACCGTGCTCGCCGTCTGTCCGCCGCCATCGGCCACCGTCCGGCTACCACTGCCGTCGCCGGCGTCCGGCCGTCCAGCCACCATCTGACACCACCACCGTCGCCAGCGTTCGACCGTCGGCGTGGGATATAGAATGTTCATATTGATTGTGCTTTATTGTTTTTGTGGTTTTTTTTTTATTTTTTTTTTTTTTTTTTTTATGAATGTTTCCCAATTTGCGCTGACTCGGTTGCAGAACCGTTCGTTGCCGTTCGTCCTAGATCTATAACGATAAAGGCTACTGGTGCTATACTCGTCTTCGTCGTGCGCCTGTCGTGCTCCCACCTTAGTCTCTCTCTCTCTTACACACACAGACCAGAATACTCATGAATGTTCCAGTTCCAGTTCATTTGTGAATGGTTTTTTTTGAGTGAATATGTATATCGATTGGATTTTTGGTGAATGGTATTGTTGTTCAATCAACGTTTATACCGATTTTTAGTTTTTGGGATAAATGTGTCATTATGATCAGTGAATGTTTATTTCGGTTGTGCTTTCGTTGATTTTCTGTTTCTCATTTGTTTTTTTGACGAATTTTTACGTGGGTTAGGGAAATATTTACACCGGTTGTTTTCACTGATCTTAGTTTAATTTTATTTTTTTTATTTGGTTTGGTTTTTGGGGAATGTTTTATACCGAGTTTGTTTTGTTGATCTTAAGGTTTATTTTCAATGTTTTTAATTTGTTGTTTTCAAATTTATTTTTTTGATTGATTTTGTTTGTTGTGATTGTTCATACCATGTTTTGTTTTGTTTTTTTTAATATTTGAAGGTGTAATTTTGTTCATATAAAAACAATGAACATTCATATCAATAAAAAAATAAAAATATATCAAAATATTTAAAAACAGTAAATAAAAATATGAATATTCATATCTCGTTATTTATTTTACAAAATGATATTGTATGTAAATAATTAAAAAAAATATATATTCAAAGAATAGAGGATATTTTCTAAAAATATGTGAGGATTAAAAGTTTTATTATAATAGTTGAGGGTTTATATTATTATTTTCATGTCTATATATTAAATTTTAAAAAAATGAACGCAATTTTTCTTTTAATTTAAGACTAAGTTAATAATTTCCTCATATAAAAAAAGAAACAATGACTAGCTAGGTTTTTTTATGCTTGTGCAAAATTATTTGCATGGGAAGTTGAACTAACAAGACAACATTCTTCCCA
The DNA here is from genome assembly GCA_016647705.1 of Eucommia ulmoides. Lineage (NCBI taxonomy): Eukaryota > Viridiplantae > Streptophyta > Magnoliopsida > Garryales > Eucommiaceae > Eucommia > Eucommia ulmoides. The sequence continues at coordinate 14,290,561 of CM028331.1, forward strand.
CCAATCCAACCACTTAAACCCTCGTATTCCTCTCTTCTCTATTCTATAAAGAAACACCAGAAATCTCAAAATCAGTGCATCAAACATCTCTCTCTCTCTCAAATGGCTCATGTTCACAAACACCCATCTCTCTTCTTGCCTCTATTCCTCATCATTACCATGGGATTCCACTCGGAGGCTCGTCGCCTCTTGGAGATAACTCTTCCGGAGATTCCTATTCCTGAATTGCCATCTCTTCCCCATTTACCCATGCCGGAATTGCCTGACATAGATCTACCGGAACTGCCTAAAGTGGAGCTGCCGGAATTGCCTTCTCTTCCCAACTTTGCTAGTTTTCCTAAGCCAACATTACCTACTCTTCCAACCCTTTCCAAGGACGTACCTGTCCATTCTCTTCCCTCTTCTCATGCAAAGCCCTAATCCTAAATACGCGGTCAACCCCTGAATATTTCATCACGTGCTACTCGCATGACAAGAAAAAGCAGTTGTGGTTTGACTTTTAAGAAGTTGTATTTCATACAAACCCGTTTGTATGCTATGTTACATTAAACGTCTGTTTGATTTGCTTATAATTGAAATATATATATATATATATATATATATATATATATATATATATATATTTGTGTTTTGATTTGTTTTTGCAATTGTTTTGTGTATCCTTTTAGTGTACTGTTTGCAAGCTTAAACCGCAGTTTAATCATTTAAAATAATTAAGTTTCAACAATTGTGGAACAAATTTTTTAATTTAATCAGTCACGACATAATTAAGTCCAACATAAAACGTCGTGTTGACTATAATTATTATATTAGTCAAACACAATGGCAAATAAAAAAATATATGTTACATTTGGTATGACAGTTTTTGGAGAATTCTCCATCCGAATTGTAAATTTGGCAACAATTTTGTACACGCAGCATTGTTTTTCATAAGTATCGTGAGTATTGTTTCTCATAAGTACAAGCAAAGCTTTCTTTTAAATATTTTTTGGAGAATTGCCCTCAAATTATTGGGAATATTATATAATAGTATTGGGTTTATCCCACAATGGATGTGAAATGGGTTAGTCGTCAGATTATAAGTGTAAAAGAAAGTCTCACCGTATGAGCTATCTTTTGGGGTTGAGAAAGGCCAAAGACCATCTCTACACTAGTATCAAAAGCAAGATTACAACAACTGTTACCCAATAACCACAAATGAAAAGATTAGTCGAGGGTTAGCCTACCAAATGCTCGTTGTGTGAGAGAGAGATTGTTGGGTTTATCTCATGTCGAATTTGGAAAGGATTAGTGGTCATATTATAAGTGTGAGATAAAGTCACATCGTTTGAGTTAATTTTTGAGGTTAAGAGAGATCTAAGACCACTTCAAAAAATAGTTCTGGTGCACCACGTAGCTTGCTAATTTGATATAAATCTAAAACCAATTGAAGATTAAGAATTTTACATCTTCAAGTAATAACGGCACATGTCAGTACCAATCAAATCGATCTAATAAAGATGAGTTCATATACAAAATGTAAATCTCAATTTTTAGTCCCCTATAGGACATACATCTATGGAATATTACTAGGTTAGGTAACAAAATAGTTGGACAAATTTATTGGGAAATATTTACATATTATGCACCCTTAAACAAATTTTTACAGCATTAATTCAAAACCCAATAATGTGAATTATCTTTATGAATCCTACATGTATATAAAACAAAGACATCATGTATCTTCACAACGTCTATTATCTCTTGTCCCTTTCAAGAAATGGCTTCATTCCAGCTACTCATTTCCTCTATTTTCATTACTACGTTGGTCTTTGGAGAAGTTTTGGGGGCTCGTCGTTCGCTCACCCCCATAACCCCTGACATTTTTAATTTTCCATCGATCCCAAATTTGGAGGTTCTTCCATTTCCTAACATACGCACACTTCTTACTATTTTTGATCTTCCACCCGTTGTGCCATTTAAGGATCCAATCACCACCACTACCATTCCCTCATTCCCAACCATCCTACCACCCTCCTCAGCCACCTACCCCTGAAATTATGTACTTGTTTTCAATTGTATGTGTGACAATGTCGTGTTTTACTGTTTAATTTGGATTGAGAAGATTTGGATTGTTTCCTTGTAAACAATGTCCAGCTATTTGTGTGCTTCCCAAAATTAAACTATTTAAATTTGATTAATAATCTGTGCTAAGTAATTTTGATGAATGAATTGGTGGAACTGTGCCTTTTTATTTTATTTATAAGCAAGAATAATTTGTTAAATGAATTGAACAAAAGTTGCATGTTATTGTCTTAATACAAAGGTTACAAGCATATCGGGCGGCCATGGTCCAAGGCAATTCGTTTGGGCCACAACCCATTAAGGAAATCAGTTTTATCCTATTCGGAGACTTTAATCGGTTTTTCTATTCCAATACTTGAACAATACCTTTGTAAAGCTCTCAACAATAACCTTTTTATTCCAATGATTTGTGGATGTCGTTCCCAATAATTATTTTTATGCAAGTTCGAACTTAGGGATATTAACAATCTGGGTTCAGCTCGATTTTATACAAAGCCAAAACCAAGATCGTTTAACATATATAAAACCAAAACCAAAATTACCGATTTTTTTTAACGATTTTAAAACCGGACTATTTAATTTTAATCAAAATCAAAACCTTGAAACAACAAACCATTATTTCTTATATATGAACAAAAATATAATTAAAATATAAAACATAAATTCCAAAAACAAAAACCAAGTAAAAATTCCTAACGATAAATAAAATACAACAAATAATACAAATGAAATAAACTTAGCAGCCACCTGTAAGCATATATACATACACTAGGGTTAAAGTGTAAAAAAAAAAAAGAATTAAACCGTAAATACTAAATAAATAAAAATTATATATATATATATAGAGAGAGAGAGAGAGAGAGAGAGAGAGAGAGAGTTACACGATTATACGGTTCGGTTCACAGTTCATGTTACGTGGTTCAGTTATACGGTTCGGTTACGCAGTTACTATTTGAAAACCAAAATCACTTCGGTTGTTGAATTTAAAACCAAAATCATTTATTGGTTTCAAAACTGGATCACTCGGTTCAGTTTCATGCGGTTACCCATTAGTTCGGTTTTAATTATCATCCCCACTCGAATCTCTGATTTTGCAGAGACCCCTCAACTGCTTCAATTCAAGTGGATCTTATCACTTAAGTTGGTTTAAAAATCTTTTGTCATGAAACTTCATTAGTTAGTCTCATCTATAAATTTTGCACCTCCGTACCGTGATCTTTTTACCCTTGCTTTGGGTTTGCCATTATTCGGTCATCGTTTTTCAAACTACCAGAAACTGATTAGATGCTTTAATTTTGAGATTTCATTGCTCCTTAATTTTCTAAACCATATCATCTTTAGATTTTGCTATTTTTTAAGTTTTTAAAATGAGATATTTCAATTAATTTTCGTGGTCATGCATGGTGTAAACAAATGACACAACCCAATAAACATTTCCAAATGAAACTTCTGTCGATCGATAGTAACAACAAATGTTATAATCCATAGTTACAATAAGTGTTCCAATCCATGGTAATAACATGAAGTTATAAAACGTGATATTTAACTACAAATCATATCGTAAAACCCATAAAATTAGACAATAAGTGCTACCATCTATAATTATAATAAGTACTACCCAGAGCACATGTATATTAATTTTTTTTTTTTAAAAAAAATAACTAATGATGAAATATGATATATATAAATTTTTTATTTCTTCTAATGTTGAAATTTGTTTAAAATCACTAATTAGTCACTTCATATAAAGAGATGACAAAGTTATAAGTAACTAAAAAATTAAAATTAATTGAATACAGATATTATACTTTAGATTAAATGATGAAAAACAAAAAAAAAGGCACATAAATATAGTGCGAGTAAAATTTATCATGTGTTCTAATTGGGAGTGTAATTATTACCCAAAAATCTGACTCAACCCTCCCTACCCGATGCAGGGTTGATTAGTTAAGAGTAAAATGTTTTCTTTAAATTGAACCCGACCTGTCCAAACCCAGAAACATTTCGGCTCGGGTACCCATATACCAATAAACGATGCACCCGAATCTGCCCGAACCCTAAACCCTAATAATATTTCTTTACCAAATACCCCCCCTAAAACATGACATACTACGAAAAGACCCCATATATAAATATAACTTTAATCAAATTCAGATCATTTCATTTCTAAATTTCAATCCTAGCGCCACTCTCCTCCTCCTCTCTTTCTCTAAATCCCAAAGCCGTCGTCGTCTATCAAACCCTAATAGATGATTCCTCAATAATTCATGTTTTGATGATTCCTGCAATGATGATTCCTATGTTGTTTAATAATCTTGTCGTCGATGATTCCTGCGATGTTGTTGTTCGTCACCGTCGATGGCTCCTGGTCCTTCTCCATTTTCCGCTTCGATCTAACGATATGTAAGTTTTTTTTTTTTTAGTATGTTTATTGATTGTTTCTCCATCTTCGTCTCAAATCTACAAATTGTTTCATATCTACAAATTTTTAGTGCATCCTTGTTTTTTTTGTTCTTACTTCTCGAAAATCGACCTACTCAATCAACCCGACCAATCCCGAATTAGATCGGGGTAATGAGGCCACATTGTAGGCTTCAGTCGTGAGAGCTGCCAGAATTTTTCTTCGAATCGGATAACTGAAATCCTTCAACCCTGATCCTATTGACTGACTTACACCCCTACTACTAATAATAAGCATATGTACATGACATGATCAAAAGATGAAGGTTACTTCCGTAAAAAAAAAAAAAAAAAAAACCCTACAATTTTGAAACTATTTACAATGCATGCTCTTGCATATATATATATATATATATATATATATATATATATATATATATATATATATATATATATATTATGTGTTATGATAAAAAAAATAAAATAATTGATGAAATAAATTTAGAAACAAAGTGCCGAAATTGTAAGATTTAATAAACGACACATTTGAAAATATAAGTAACACCGTAGATTTATTTTATATGTTGTAATTAAAAAAATAAATGATCGATGATAATAATCCTACCAAATATATGAAGAAAAAAAAATATAACTATTATGAAATTAGAAAAAAATAAATCTATAACTATTACGAAAGAATAAAAAAATCATCTATTATTTTCAATATGTGCTTTAAAACTACTTAAAAATTCTTAAATTAAATATCTGGTTAAATATTTTTTTTAAATTTATTTTTGCATTTCGATTAAATAGTTTGAGTTTTTCTTTATACCAAATAATATTACTTTCAAGTATGCAATATCAAATTGTTATGCCAAGTTTTACCAAAAACTTATCTATTTTGACATATATCTATATAATAAAACAGGACATAGATAAGTCTTCTAGGTAAATCTCAGTCACTCTTTATACCTCCCATAAAGAACAGTTCAGATTGATTCTCTTAATTAACATAAATAATTTTTTTTTTTTTTTTTTACCATTTTTATTTTTGTTTCCTTATAATTCCTTAAATCAGCCTATATTCGTTATAATTCCGTTTTGTTACCCGACCCTCTCTCTTTCCTTATGAGTTAACATAGGGTTTTGCCTTTACAAGTCATTCGTTTTATGGACGCTATGGTCCTTCATTAGAATCATTACATCAATTGAGTAGTCGCCCCTTCCCTGCTCTCTTCCCCTTCCTCTCACAACCTCGCATCTTCCTCTTTCTCACTCTCGGTGGATGACTTCTTCCTCCTACGCGACGACAATCGATGAGTATTGCAGGTCAATAAGTCTCTCTCTCTGCACGACAGAATCTCACATCACCGCTCAAAGTTCCACTGTCATCCTCCACCTATCTTAGAACCACGGTTAGTCATTTCTCAATCGTCGACCATTACGTCCGATATCCACCTTGCAAAATACTTCGTTTTTCGTGTAATCCTAGATCGAGAAGTATGAATTCTGATCATTTCTGATTTGTTCATTGTTTAATTGTTCAGAAATGTTCTTTGGCTTACATTTTTCTTTATTTTGGCTTTGATTCTCTCTGATTTTGGCTTACGATTCAAAGATAGGTTATTTGATTGCTGGTTACTGGTTTTGATTTCGCCCTAACCATGGCCGATCCTACCCTAACTGATTCACAATTTTCCCAATTCTTATTGTTCCCATATCTCTGTTCCCAATTCTTCAGCTACTGTTAGTGTTCCCATATCTCTATTCCCATATTTCTGTTGCTGTTATTGTTCAGTTACGTTTTCATTTCTATGTTTCTCTCTTTGTTTGTGTTCTTAGGTTTGAAAAAGAACTCTGATTGTTTGTGTGATTATTCGGGTGATTGAATTGATTTTTTTTTCCAATTCTTCAGGTCTGTTCCCATGTTCTCTTACTGTTCTACTACTGTTCGAACTCAAATTACTGTGTTCGGTGTTTGGTGCCCTTTTTATAATGATGAATATATCCTTTGATGTATTTCTATGTTTTTCTCTTTGTCTGCTCGGGTTTGAAAAAGAATTCATGAATGAGTTGTATAACTATGTTAAGAATCATATATATTGACTCTAGCCTCTAGACCCGCTACTCTTGCACTCTCTGCCAGGTAAATCCAGTAATTTGAATTTGGGATCCTGCCTCATTCTTGATTTGATTCGTTTTACAGATTTTGATTTGATTTCTTCATTTTAGGTATTTTGATTTGATTTAAATCAATAGGTTTTAGGGATTTTGATTTGATTTCTTCGTTGTAGGGATTTGATTTGTTTGAGGGATCCTGCCACATTCTTAATTTGATTGAGAAGAGAAGTTGAGCTTCATTGAACAATACAAAACAGAGAGAGAGAGAGAGAGGCAACAAAGGTAAATACGCAAGTCTTTGTTTGATTTGCTTTGTTCTTAAATCGGCATGTTTGATTTAATTTCATAACTAAAAATTCTATATTGTGGTATGATTTAATTAAGTAGGTTTTAGAGATTTTGATTTGATTTCTTCATGGTAGGGATTGGATTCGTTTTAGGGATCATGCCACATTCTTGATTTAATTTGAAATATTGATTTAGATATTCAATTACTTATATTAGTTGTGATGACTTATATTGTGTTCTTTTGTTGTTTCCAGTTTGATTTGTTTGGGACACTTTTTGAAGTCATCAAATCACAGTTTTTAGTTTTGATACTTGAGTGTTCATCGTCTTCTCTAATCTCTATTTTTTGTTTGTAATTTTGATTTCTATTTCTTATTTAGTCATCAGTTGAATGGGCTGAATTAATATCACTTAGCTGTATAGTTTTCTGATATGTTTATTTTATTTAGGCGTACTGCAATCAGTGGTGTTGTTGCTCAAAATAGAGCTGGACAAACGACATTTTGTCAATTGTAATCCTCTTGATTCCATCAAATTTCATCTTCTTACATTCAATCTAACACATTTATTCAAAATAATTCCACAAACTGATTTGTTTCTTAGTTTCATCCCTCCTTCCCTACAATCCTCCCCCTTTCTCATGAGTCTCCATCTCATGATCTTCTAACGAGGTTTTGAAATATTTTCTGTTCCTTTGATTTCTTTTAGTCTTCTTGATTATATTATCATTTTGGTTAGTAGTTGGGATTTGTTGTGTAGATTGTTCATTTTGTGCATTATTCATCATCGATTTGAATTTGAAAGCATTTTTGCCTTTCATAGAGGCAAAGTGTCTTCTACATGGTATGGTTTGTATATAAGTGAGTTATGAAAGCAATTCTCTCTCTCTCTCTCTCTCTCTCTCTCTCTCTCTCTCTCTCTCTCTCTCTCATTGTTTGCTATTTTCAGATACAACTATTTAGCTTGCTCGGTTTGGGGAATTTTACAATTTAGCAAGTTGTGGTGACGGACTACTCTTGAAGGATATTTTCTAATGCTGTTTTTAGGTAATATTGAATTTCACTTTCTTATTGCATGATAGAGACTATTTGTGTTACATGAAATAAACAACTTTATAATTTTTTTGCCTATGGTTGAAAGTCAAAACAGAAGTATAGAGATGATAATAGTCATTTTTCACACAAGGATGTATAAAGTTCACTCAATAAAATCTAAATTAATAGTTAGAAGTAGTTCATTGTTGGGCCGCTAACAGAGCCCACTGTGGACATGTAAAAAATAATAATCTTTTTAGGTTCAATTTGAGCTTTTTTTTTTGCCACCGAATCTGTTTGTTCGATGTTTTCTATTCGCATAGAAATAGAAATGTCAAACCAAATTTGTTCTATTTGAAGAAATTCGTTCTAGAGTTTTTGGAATTGAATTTGGGGGATTTGATGATGCCCAAGGTGAGTTGTACCATTTCAAATGTATGAATTTGGGAGCAGAAATTCGTTTCCGTATTTCAAGGATTGGAAGTTTGGTTACGGGTCGAATTTCAAATGTATAAATCATATTGTTTGTTTTATGAGGTAGATGTTAATGTAATTAAATGAAAGAAGTTAAAGCTGTTTTGTTTTTTTTCCAATTTAAATTGCATAGTTCTTTTTATATTTCTATTTGTTTATACATTTTTAAAAAAAAATAAATTTAATCCTATTTTTATTTTTGAATTACATGTGTGAAATGTAACATTGACGTAATAAGATTTGGATAAGCAATATGTATTTTATGTTTTGAATTTGTTTCGCTTTAACTCATGTTTAATTGTGATAATATTTTAATAGTCAAATATTTTTTTTACTAGACAATGTTTGTGTTCTAATTATAATATATATTGTTTGTTGATAATGGTATTTAAATATTAATTATTGTTGTTTTAATGTGATAGATGTAGAATATTGTATGAACCAAGGAAATTTATATCATTTTTTTTTAACACCCGTGCCTTCAGGCACATGTTATACGCTAGTATTATTATAATATATAAAATATTTGTTAGCCCAGTGATTTATCCAAGCGGCGGCGACCGCAGGGTGGATGGGTGAATTTTGTAGTTTTAAAAAATTACCAAATAATAACAATTCAAAATTTGAATAATTAATTTAATTCTAAATTAATTATTATCTCTTTATATTTTCAACACTTAAAAATAATCAATTAATCAATTTATCCTAAATTGATTATAATCTTTTTAAGGCAGCAGATAAGTGTTCAAATCTAAGTGCACACCCAAACAATAAGAAATAAATAAAATAAATAATGCAGTACACACCGATATATCCTGATTCACTAAGCTAATCTTGGCTAATCCAGTCTTCCAAGCCCCACAAAGATTTACACCCACTAAATCACTAAGATTCCTTTAAACAGGTACGAACCAAACCTTTATAGAACGATTCTTTTACAGGCTCAGAATCAACCTTTACAACTATCTTTTCTCAGGCTTAAGAATAACCTTTTTTTTTTTTTCTCAGGCTCAAGAATAACCTTATTTTTTTTTTTCAGACTCAAGTGTAACCTAATCATTTCACAGGCTAAAGATCAAATCTAATTCTTTTTATACCTTGAACTCAAGAATTAAACCTCACAAAAACACTCAAAATATCCTCTTACCCGGTAAGGATTGAACTGTTACAAATTCACTCAAAATAATTCTAGTCAAGAAGAATTACCTCTATCTCTTTTCACGGGAAAAGAGTAACCTAATATGTTTTATACTCTAGGCAAAGATCGAACCTCAATCTCTTTATTGGAAGGGATTGAAACCAATTGTCCCTGATTAAATACTCTCAATAGTATCTAATCCGCACACAACTCACCAATTACAAAATTGATAAGCTTTTTTCCACTCGAAACTTCTACCACCCCAAATTAATTTGAATTTAATTAATATCCCGATACTAGTAATAGAAATAAAGTGAGAATTTCAAAATATTATTTTAATAAAAACTGGTCGCATGCAATTTAGAACGTAATCAAATGTTCACAAGAAATCATTTCAAAATAATTTTCAATCAATTTAAAGTTTAAGAAAAAAGATTTCAAATATCAAAATTCCAAGTGGTAAATAATAACTTCAAACAATAATTAATAGTAAAAATTTGGAACGATCTCACCAAAAAAACACCAAAAGAATGCAAATCAGATCGTTAGATAATTCAGATCGGTGACGCCAAATGAATTAGCGCTTTAACTCAAAAATTCCAACACCAGATTAATCTTACGATAATATCTCAATATAAAATCAGAATGATAACTCTCAGATAGCTCAGGAACTGAATAGTTCATGATGGAAATCATCATCTTTCTCTAAAAAACGCAAGTCTATTTATTGGGAATTAAAACAAGCCATTTAACGGCTAATTCCCACATATCATGATAATTAATTGCACTTATATACCCATTATATCATTATGACTCATTCTTGGTAAAATTTACTTAATTATAACTTTTAAAATATTCAATTTAATCCCTCAAATATTTTCTCAAACTCAATTAAATAGGATAGAAAGAATTATATGAACCAATTTGAGAAATAATCGAAATATATGAACCATATCTATAGGGATGACAAAATATCAATATCATATCTTAAATATCATCATATCCCTAAGATAACTCTCAGATTCTAACCATAAAATAGTTAGTAACGGTTACTTTTTGGAAAAATCCACGAAATCCTCTAATCTTGAAACCAAACCGTCGGTGGACCGACCAAAATCCATAGGTTGACCGATCAATTTAGGTTGTAACCCAAGCAAAAAATTCAAGCCTTTTGGTCCACCGCTGCTCCTTGGTCTATCGACCGAACAATTCGGGATGTTCCCTAGACCAAATTTCAGCTATGGTAGGTCGATCGTTACTTCTCAGTCTGTTGATCTAACGATTCAGAGAGTTCAATATTTGGCCACAGGTCGACCCATCGGTTGACTGATCGATTCAGATACTATACCATTCTCAGCCACTACTTCATCGATTGACCGGTCCTCATTGATCAGTTAACCAATCTTGCTGGAACACTTCTTTCTAAATTAATTTTAACTCAACTCTTCAACGTTTTTGCCCTTTTAACCGATTTTTTTTTCTCGGTTAACTTAATTAACTCCTTAAATCAATTTTAATTTATAATCTTTCTGAAATCAATATTTCTTCTTTAATTTCACATAGAAGCAAATATGTTTAACTAATTAGGATTCTATAAAAAACACACATTATCATAAAATCATTTTTGTGTCATGTGTGATCCTAATCGAGATATATTAAGAGTAAAAATTAACCTGAATCGTTTACTCCTAAATTCTTCAAAATCTCCGATCTCTTAATGTTCGTCTATTTGTCAGTCTCTTACATCCTTAGCATCCTTAACCATCTTCAACAATTTATTGATGATTAAATCGTCAATGAAACTTTATCACTGAAACACTCAATAAACTTATTAGTTCCACAAAAAATATCAACACTTAATTGTCCATCAAAATCTTAAAATCAACAATCTCCCATTTTTTGATGATGACAATTAAGTTTGATGTTTTTGTCAAAATAATATGTAACTATACTCCCTTTAAATCAGAGGACGAGTTTTTTAACTCGATAAAACACAATCATAAAGAATAATTTTAGAAATACATATAGTATTCAACAAAGCACAAAATCATCTCAATAATCAATAATTCTTAAACTCTCCCTGCATTGATGTAAGGTTTAAGCAAAAAAACCTAAACATTAACTAAACTCATTTAAAGCACAACTATGGTCATCAATAAATTCTCCCCCTTTGTCATCTCAAAAAATGGGGAAGGGGAACCAAAAATATCACTACTCTAGACAAATGTCATGAACTTTAATTTTCCGCTAGAGATTTAGTGAGTATATCAACAAACTAATCAAAAATATCAAAATCTTCAATATCGTCTTTTTCAATTTAAGCATAACACATTATTGTCCCACTTATAAACACTTTTCCCCCTAAATAATTGTGAACAAGCAAATTCATGCATAGGAGAATAATTCTAAGGCAATCAAAATATTTCAAAAATATAGCATGCAATCACATAATTTCAGTTAAGTTCACATGCCTTACTCAGGATACCACATAATGTGTTCATATTAGATAGAATCAAGCCATGTAATCTTTAATGCACCAGAATATGAAACATATCTCAAGAATAACTTATGATCAATCAACGTAGATATAATATAAGCTTTAAACATGGATAAATGTATATTTATATCATAAAAATTTCAGTTATATTTTTTTAACAATAGTCATTAACGAATAACCCATACTATATATTCAGAGATCATGCAAATTAATATATAACTCAATGATAAACAAGTCATGAATTGATACAAAATGTTTCACATATTTTTAAACATGACTTTTAGAGGATCTCATATAGCATAGCATAAAAATATAATAAAAATGTGTAAAACTTTTTTTTATTATCATGCAATAATATATCATTAATAAATCAATATTTGCTAACAATAGAAATCCACGTAGGTATATAATCAAAGTATGATATTTAAATTTCTCTCAGAATTATGCAAGAATGAGATTATTTTACCACTGAGTTGAATGGAAATTCAACTCTAATCAATTATCTCCTTGAATCAATCTTGTTCTTATTCTTGACTAAATTTTGAATTTCGGTATGAACATTTGTTTCTTCTTGAGTAATATTATAACCTGAAACTCTTTAAAACATGCTTGGAGGAAAATCATTAGTAGAGATCAAGTAAACCTTTATTTATTTGTTATTTTCAACATTATACATGAGAACTAATCAATTCCAAATAATTTTAATCATATAAATCATTTGATTCAGATTGAGTCATCTCAAGTAACATATTTCTAATAATCATATAATCATTAACGCACAAAGTCATGAATCATATCTCATATCATTCTAGATCCCTTCATAATCATAATCATTTAAAAATTAGGAGATACGAAACGTATGGGAATGAAATATTATAATGCATATAGCTAGGTACTTAATGTTTATAAATATATCCCTGTGCAGAAAAACATCAACTTGAAACATTAAGCACAAATTGATATGTCATGTATTCAAACACTCATATGTATGATATCAAAAATAATTATCATTCTTTCATATTAATATTAATCATACAAGCTTCATCAATTCAATGCATCAATTAAATCATTAAGAGATTTTAATATATCACAATATTATGTATTATAATGAATCAAGATACCATTTTAAGATGCATAGAACATCAGCTCAATTCAACACATTTGTATAAAAGATATATTCATGAATAAGAGCACATTATACAAATGGTCTTGTTAATATGCAACAAGTCATTGATAACACTTAGTGAGATTACAAACACATAATTCATTTTCTAAATCACGTAACATGTTTTAAAATTAACACATGATCACTACTTGATATAAGCACATAAAAATATATTAATACTCCTTAACTAAATGTGATTTTTATAATCACCCTATAATGTTTCTAAGACAACAGGTGAACGCATCATATAAAATAGGTCTTAGAAACCATCACCAACTTACCTATTTGGCAAGTTGGACATCTCCCTCTTTAACAAATTTAATAAATTTAAACCGCGAGAGGATTAGGAGTACTTTTTATATTTTTCGAGGCAACTTTACTCTTTACCTCATTTGTACCGATAATTGCTTTGGGTGCACCATTTCTCTTAGCTTGTCTGTATCATCTCAACCTTTGATTATTGTCATTTGATTTACTAATACTTCCATTTGCACATGTCATTTCTGGCTTCCTAGTGATATCCCATCTTGGCTTTGACAATTTGTTTCTGTTTGCACATTTCTCTTGTAGCTTCTTTATAACTTCACGTTTTATTTTTAGTGTATCTTTTCGCTTTGGATGCGTCGCTTGTGGATCCTTGATTACTTCTTGTCTTGACTTTGATATGACCTCTTTGTTCATTCCTTCGGGTCCACTTCCGTCATTATGTAACTCTGCATAAGACATTTCAACGGTTCTCTTCGATATCCATTTCATTTTGGATTTGTCCTTGTTAGACATAAGCTTAGGGTTCCTAAATGAACATGATACTTTAAAATATCCAACCCTATTGCAATAATAACATCTCAAATTTGATCGATTATCATGGAAAACACGAGATGTAAGGCATAAATAATTTTGAACAATAGAAAAATAACTATCACTAGTCTATGATGAAGAATAAGACGACGAAACATATCCACTTTACTTAGAAAAATCAATTTCGGAAGCACTTGAAACAGACTTAAGGTCGAATTTTGATTTTTCAATTTTTTTCTTAAGTAAATCGATTTTTAAATCAAGATCTGGCCTTTACTTAGAAATCATGTCAATATTATTTTTTTAAAACTTTGTTTTCCTGTTCAAGAGAATCCACTTTAGAGGACAAATTATTAATTTAAAAAATGACGTCCGAAAACTCTTTTGTACCACAATAATCATCCAAATGTATATTAGATTTTTTAATGCTTTTTCCTCAATTTTTAAAAGAATCAATTCTTCTTTTTAAACTCAAACTCTCTTTAGCAAAAAATAGTGTGAAAGAAAATATTTTTTTTCATATCAATATGGATATTTTCATTATCATAATCTCTATCACTACCACTAAAATCACAGGAATCGTACATCATATTATCATAAAGGGATCTATCACCATCAAGAAAAGATACACAAAAAATATTATCCATGATATATGCACGTGACCGGTTTAGCTAGAATGCTAAATCTAACGAGTTAAAACCAGTTCTGATACCAATTGTTGGCCCAGTGATCTACCCAAAAGAGGGGATGAATTGGTTAGTTTTAAAAAATTACCAAATAATAACACTTCAAAATTCAAATAATTAATTTAATTTTAAATTAATTATTATCTCTTTATATTTTCAACACTTAAAATAATCAATTAATCAATTTATCCTAAATTGATTATTATTTTTATAAGGCAACGGATAAGTGTTCAAATCTAAGTGTACACCCAAACAACAAGAAATAAAGAAAATAAACAATGTAGTACATACTAATATATCCTGGTTCACCAAGTTAATCTTGGCTAATCCAGTCCTCCGAACCCCATAGAAATTCTCACTCACTAAATCACTAAGATTTCTTTAAACAGGTAGGAACCAAACCTTTACAAAACGATTCTTTTATAGGCTTAGACTCTACCTTTACAATTTTATTTTCTCAGGTTTAGGAATAACCTTTTCTTTTTTCTAGGCTCAAGAATAACCTTATCTTTTTTCAGGATCAAGTCTAACCTAATAGTTTCACAGGCTAAGAATTAAACCTAATTCTTTTTATACCTTAGGCTCAAGAATTAAACCTCACAAAAACACTCCAAGTATCATTTTACCCAATAAGGATTGAACCATTACAGATTCACTCAAAATAATTTTAATCAGGAAGAATTACTTCTATCATTTTTCACTATAAAAAAGAAACCTGATCTTTCTTATACTCTAGGTAAATATGAAACCTCAATTTTTTTACTGGAAGAGATTGAAACCGGATACCCCTGATTAGATACTCCTTATAGTATCTAATCTACACACAATTCACCAATTATAAAATTGATAAGTTTTTTTCCACTCCAAGTTTCTACCACCCCAGATTAATTTCAACTCAATTAATGTCCCGCTACTAGTGATAGAAATAAAGTGAGAATTTCAAAATCTAATTTTAATAAAAACGGCTAGCACACAATTTAGCACGTAATCAGATTTCACAAGAAATCGTTTCAAAATAATTTTCATTCAATTTAAATTTCAAGAGAAAACGATTTCAAAGGTCAAAATTCCAAGTAGTAAATAATAATGTCAATCAACAATTAATAGCAAAACCTTGAAACAATCTAACAAAAAAAACAATGAAAGAATGTAAATCAGATCGCTAGACTGTTCAGATCGATGACGCCAAATGAATTAGCGCTTTAATTTAAGAATTCCAACACCAGAATAATCTTATGATAATATCTCAATATAAAATCAGAATGATAACTCTCAGAAAGCACTGGAACTGAATAGTTTGTGATGGAAATCATCATCTATCTCTAAAAAACGCAGGTCTATTTACTGGGAATTGAAACAAGTCCTCCAACGGCTAGTTCCCACATATCATGGAAATTAATTGCACTTATAGACCCATTATATCATTATGACTCATTCTTGGTACAATTTACTTAATTATAACTTTTAAAATATTCAATTTAGTCCCTAAAATATTTTCTCAAACTCAATTAGATAGGATAGAAAGAATTATATGAACCAAATTAAAAACTAACCGAAATATATGAACCATATTTGTAGGGATAGTAAAATAAAAATATCATATCTTAAGTACCATCAGATCCCTATGATAACTCTCATATTATAACCATAAAACGACTAGTAACTACTACTTTTTGGAAAAATTCACGAAATCCTCTAAGCTTGAAACCTAATCATCGGTTGACCAATCAAAACCCATAGGTTGACCAATCAATTCAAGTTGTAACCCAAGAAAAAAATTCAAGCCTGTCGGTCGAACGCCGCTCATTGGTCTGTCGACCGAACGATTTAGGATGCTCCCCAGGCCAAATTCCAAATATGGTAGGTCAACCACTACTCCTCGGTTTGTCGACCTAACGATTTAGAAAGTTCAACATTTGGCCACAGGTAGACCTGTCAATTAACCGATCAATTCAGAGATTGCACCATTCTCAGCCACTACTTCATCGGTTAATCGATCCTCATTGATCGATTGACCGATCTTGCTGGAACACTTTTTCCAAAATTAATTTTTAACTCAACTCTTCAACATTTTTACCCCTTTAACCGATTTCTTTTCTCCATTAACTTAATTGACTCCTTAAATCAATTTTAATTTCTAATATTTCTTAAACCAATATTTTTTCTTTAATTTCACATAGAAGCAAATATGTTAACTAATTAGAATCCTATAAAAAAAAAAAAATCATAAAATCATTTTTGTGTCGTGTGTTATCCTAATCGGGATAAATTAAGAGTAAAATTAACCTGAGTTGTTTTCTCCTAAATTCTTCAAAATCTTCAGTCTCTTAATGTTCGTCTATTTGTCAATCTCTTGCATCTTTAACCATCTTCAATAATTTCTTCATGATTAAATCGTCAATGGAACTTTATTACTGAAACACTCAATAAACTTATTGGTTCCACAAAAAATATCAACACATAATTGTCCATCAAAATCTTAAGATCAACAATATTAAATACCTTTCTTTTAGTATAATGATCAAAACAATAAAACAATAGTGGAAAAATGGAGGTGGCCGAAATACAGAGATGTGTTTGAATATTTCAATACCAAGAGACCACTATTATTTTTCCTATTTACAGAGATTGTTCAGGGTTCAGAAACCCTGGATCCTTTCTTTCCATAATTACAATTTGGCTCCCGAACTTCGAACCAATTTAGCATTAGTACTCATTCATGTTTAAAAAAAATCATGATCTTGGGGTGGATTTGGTTGTATTTTGACTATAGGGGTCTTTCCGGCTACATGTCAAAACTTGCGACATATAGTAAGGGAGCTCATTCCCCTTATGCTAGTAAACTTCTATTTACCAAAAAAATAAGAATTTTTGAACCTTTGTTTTTCATTGTGTGTGACTTATTAGGTTCATATAATTTTTTTTTTTACTATTTAGTCCTCAAAAGATATAAAAATTAGAAAATAGACCCGCAACTAGTATGATAAAGTTTTAAGTCATCATAGAATTTTTAAAAAATAATGATTTGTTCTTTGATCTTCATTTTTCTATAATTTACATAAAATGTAATTCTATAAAATATGGCATGATGTGAATATTTATTACATGTATATGATTGATTATGTTGTTGTGAATGTTCACATTGGTTATGTGAACAATTATGTTATTTATTATACTCACATGTTCTTCTATTTTAAGGTATGTTGTTATATTCACAAAAACTATGGTATTTTATTATGTTCACCAACCACAATGAACATTCAACAAGAACAAAAATCAATATGATTGTTCACTAAACCGCAACGAACATTTACCAAAAAACATACTGATATGAACGTTCAAAGAACAAACAAAATCAACAAAGAATATTCACAATGGATAAACATAACAAACAGCAGTAGATCAAAACATTGGAAGAAGAAAAAACTAAGATCAACAAAAACAAATTAGTGTGAACATTCACTAAGCGTAAATGAACATTTGCCAAAACAAATTGGTATGAATATTCACAAAAACAAGATATGAAAATGAAATATTGACGGCGGATAGAGAGATCAGAGGCGACTATTCGTTGTTTGCGACAGTTCCAGATTTGGAGCATTTCAAGCCAATCTGTTACTTTGTTCTCTCTCTAGAGGAATAATTTTGAACCCTTAAAATTTGCACCTCTTAGATTCTCTATCTCCATATTTGTCTCTCTCTAAATGAATTACTTTTTACCCACAAATTATTCATCTGTTTGAATCTATTTTTGTCTCTAAAAAAATTCTCCATAATCACAAACCTTCTTTCACCATCTTTCTACTTCCTACCCATAAATCTATTACCTCTCTCTACTTCTATTTCTCTCTCTAACATATCTTCTATCATTTTCTTCTGAAAGAATTATTTGTCACCCACAAATCTGCGTTACCATTATACTTCTCTTTCTTTCTCTAAGAAATCTTATTTCACTATCTCTCCCCAAAAGAATTATTTCCTGGTTGCGGTGACTGTTCTTCATTCATTCGCAGTGGTTCCAGATTTGTGCAGCTAAGAGAGAGAAGTGTAGCTGAATGAGGTTTAGAGACGAATATTAGGGTTTCTTATATTTATACATGAGTGTAATCGTCCGTTCACTATATTTTTTAACTGTCAAAGAACTAAATACTAGGAGAGAGATTAAACAATAATCTTTTTGTTTAAAAGGCTCATTAAAGAAAGAGAAACCAAATTAGGGTTAACAAAAAAAGAAAAAAAAAAAAACTGATGGTAAAATTAATTAATTAAAATTGAAACAATTCTCATTTTAGCCTTTTTTGGGGAAACAAATTCTTCAAGGAATCTCTTCTGATGTAACGTCTACCCATATATCACAATGATATACAGTTGATAGAAATATCACTAAGAGAAAACCCCTACTTATGATTTTCATACTGTTGGCCCAAAGATCTATCCAAGAGGGATGTAAATTGGATAGTTAAAAATTTAACAAATAAGTTAACAAACCACTTTAATTTATCTTACCAGTTATTATCTTGATATTAAGCGAAAATGTGTATAAGTAGGTGCACAACCAAACAGATAAGGAATAGAAAAATTGACACAAATTTATAGTGGTTCGGTAAACTATTTTTACCTACATCCACTCCTCTAATCTCCCGCAGGGCATTCACAATCCACTTGTTGATCCCTAAGTTTTTATGGATAATTAAAGATTAATATTTTTGGTAGAACTAATAAATTTGTTGAGTGTTTCAGAAAAAGAGTTCCAGTTAAATATTGAATCATGAAGAAATTAGCAACGGTGCAAAGATGGACAATGAAGAAATGAAGAGTGTTGAAGATCCTGAAGAAATTAGGTGAAAACAACTCAATACTTTTATACTCTTAATGCAACCCAAATTAGGATCACACACGACACTATTAAATGAATTATATTTTTGTGTGTTTGATTTGATAAAATTTAGGATCCTAATTAGTGTTAAAATATATGCTCCTATGTAAAATTGAAAAATGAAAAGTGACATAAGTGAGAATAATGTTTAAAGTTGAATTTTAATGTCAATTGTGTTAACCGATAAAAGCAATTGGCTAACGGGTTCAAATGTTAAGTGTTGGAGCAAAAATGAGAAAGAAAGTGAGCAACTAGCATAAATTGGTCAACTAATCCAAGGAGGATGGGTCAACTGATTGAAACAGTGAGGTTTTAGAAAAAAAATTAGAGATTCTACATCATTCGGTCAATTGACCTAGAGAAGTTTGGTCAGCCGATGGGCGAAGGCGGATAGAAGATGAAACTCTTTGAAACGATCGGTCAATCGATTGTGGGATAATCGGTCAACCGACTGTGGTATGGTTTGGCTTGGAAAACATTCTAAACCAATCGGTCAACCGACCGTGGGAAGTTCGGTCAACTGATTGCCTATATGGTTTGGCTCGATTTGCATGCTTAATCAATCGGTCAACCGACAGTGCAGGATTCGGTCAACCAACTATTTCGATTGAGATCTTAAAGAACTTGTACTTTTAGTAAAAAACTAACCGTTTTTTATGATTCTAAGGGAGATATTTGAGGGATCTGATATTGTGGAAGATATGGTCCATATGTTTGGAATTAATACTGATTTGGTTTACATATTAAATAATTTTCTTAATTTGGTTTATTAAATATTTCCTATCTTTGTGATTAGTAATTGAGAAATAATTTATGAACTTAATTGAGAGTTTTAAAAGCTGGCTTTAAGTAAAATATACTAGGATTGAAAGAATATAATATATGGGATCTATAAGTGTCTTTTAGAGGCCTATCATTTAAAAACTAGCCATTATAGGGCTTGTTCTAAATATTTTTAAATAGACCTGTGAATTTAGATCACATTACATTAAGAACTATCAAGTTCCTAAGTTTTTTGAGGGTTATCATTCTCCTGAGATTATTTTCGAGAAATTATTTTTGTGAAAAGTTTTTAAGCTTAAAGCACTGTTGAATTGGCGTCACCGATCTATGCTATCTTGCGATTTTGTTATTATTACTTGATGTTTTCCTAGTGAGATCTTTCCAAGTTATTGTTCTTAAATTATATTTTATATTATTGTTTATTACTTGAATTTAAGATCTTTGAAAAATCATTTTCAAATTTAAGAGCATAAAAATTCTTTTTAAAACGATTTTGTTATATTATCTGATTACGTACTTAATTTTGTATTACCCACATTTGTTATTAATCATATATTAATTTGCCTCACTTTAATTCTACCACGTAATAAATTTTGGGACATTAATCGAGTATAACTGTTTTGAGGTGGTAGAAGCTCCGAGTGAGAAGAAACTCATAATGTTTTATATTTGTGAGTTTGAATAGATTAGACACGGTTAAGCTGGTGTCTAGTCAGGATAGCTAGGGTTT
This sequence comes from Eucommia ulmoides, assembly GCA_016647705.1. Classification (NCBI taxonomy): domain Eukaryota; kingdom Viridiplantae; phylum Streptophyta; class Magnoliopsida; order Garryales; family Eucommiaceae; genus Eucommia; species Eucommia ulmoides. The sequence continues at coordinate 14,311,615 of CM028331.1, forward strand.
TAATCTTTTCTAAGAAAAAGGTAGAGGTTTGATCTTTGTCTAAAGTATAAAAAGATTAGTCTATTTTTTTTCCTTGAAAAGAATTAAGTTTGATTTTTTATGAATTGAATTAAGTGATTTGTGAATGTTCTATCCTGTAATAGAATTAGTTTAGTCTTTAACTTAGAAAAAGATATGGTTCTTCCTTAATTTAGAAAAAAGAAAATTGTAAAGATTAATTCTGAGCTTGGAAAAAGAATCACTTTAAGGGTTTGATTGTTACCATTAAAGGAATCAGGGGTTTAGAGGTTGCGAATCTCCGTGGAGTTCGGGGGACTAGATTAGACAAGGTTAGCATGTTGAATCAAGATTTATATTGTTGTGCTGCATTATTTTTTTTTTTTTATATTTTGTTTGGGTGTGCATCTAGAATTTAATACTTATCCGATGCGTAACAAAGATAATAATTGATTTATGATAAATTGATTATTTGATTAATTAAGTGTTTAAAGATTAAAAATTGTTTAAATTTTTTATAACTATCCAATTCACCCCTTCTCTTGGGTAGCTTACTGGGCCAACATCACTAAATTTGATCCATTTCTCAGGTAGGAACCAAAACTTTTGCAACAATTCTTTTCCCAAACTCAGAATTAACCTAATTTTTTTCCAAGCACAAAATCAAACCTATCCTTTTTCTAGCTCTACGATTTTCGATATATTTAGTGATAAAAATGATTTTTCAATCAGAAATATAATTGGTTCAAAACATATAGACATGATTCAAGTGAAGCACAATAATTTGAGCAAGTAATTAAGAATGATCTCACCAGAATTTTCCTTAGGAAATGATGTAAGAAAATTTAAACCCTATTTTTGCAAACATAGCCCTTTCTTTGATCAAGAATATTTTACAATCTTTTCAAAAATATTTCAGAAAAATATGATGTCTCTTTTCAAGAAAATCTGAAATCTTTTGAATTCTTCTTTTAAAAAAGAAAATCAATTAAAATTCATAGGTCTATATATAGGAAATTTAAACAATGCCTATAACGATTAGTTTTCAAAAGATATGACAAGAAATGATACATATAAACCCTATAATATATAAAAGACTTAAATCAAATATGTTTGACCAATAATTGAACTTTTAAAACCGTCAATTTTTTTCTAAAAATATTTTGATTTAAAACCAATAAGAATAGAAAGAAATTTATCCAGTATAAATCACAACATCAAGAAATATATGACCTAAATCATAAGATCTTCAAAATATATGATATATCTTTGAAAATCAGTCAAAACCAATTAAAATATAGTATTTGAGGCCCCGTTTGGTTAGTGTTCTCAACCAAACCCAACCCAAAAATTCAGGGATTGATTGTTGGGAACGCGTTTGGCAACGCACAAAACCCAACCCAATCCAACCCAAAAAATAGGAATTGATTCTCAAAATCCTAAAGAAACTAGAAACAAAAAAATAATTGTTTCTTTTTGTGCTCAAAAAACTCAACCCAAAGTTCTCAACTTCCGACTTCATCTGCCTGCCGACCACCACCACCCGCCGTCGGCCACCGTCCAGCGACCATCGCCGGCCGCCGCCGCCGCCGTCCAGCGACCGTCCGGCGACCTTCCGCTGCCAGCGGTTACCTTCGGTGACCATCGCCGGCCGCTGCCTCCGCCGCCCGGCGATCATCCGCCGTCTCCGGCCACCTCCCGCGACCGTCGCCGGCCACCTCCGCCGGCGGCGGCGGCCGTCCGGCCACCTTGCCGCCGCCAAACAAAAAAAAAATTAAAAACAAAAAAAATTAGTTTTAGGATAAAATCGTTACCAAACACATTCTGTTCTCAGCACAAAACAAAAATTGTCGTTACCAAACGTAATTCTATTCCCAAAATTCTCAACCCAACCTAATTCAACTCAATCCAACCCATTCCAGTTCGGTTAAAAAAAGTGGGAACACTAACCAAACGCCACCTGAACGTTCAAAATCTAAAAAATAAATGGATGATATTTGAAAAATATTCTGGTAAAAACAAATCGATCGACTAGAAAACTAGTGCGTGACCTAAGAAATGACATGATCTATTAGTGCTTTTACGCTCAATTTGCAACCAGCAAAATTAACATCGGAGTAACTAATCATAGAAATATTACTACTCTGTAGATACCGAATTCCTAAATTGCTAAATGAGACTCTTTAGGATATGACTTAAATCTAGCACATAAACACCCAGAAAACATAATATCAGGCCTATTAACAGTTAGGTTAAGTAAGTTGCTTATCATATCTCAAAAGATATTTTCATTCATGCTTATACTTTTATCTCCTTTATTGGGCTTTTTAGCTGTGACCATTATTTGAAATTTTTATAATCCGGTCGACTTAGATTATTCATCGGTCGACCGTTTCCAACTTGATAAAAGTGTTTTGCCTATTTTTATACCCTTTTTTTACTAACAAAATCATCCGATCTTATTTTATCTTAAACGATCAATATATAACGATTTAGATAAATATTTTTTTTTTAGAATAATATAAGTTCCTAGATGACGGATATATATTTCAAGCAAACAGATATATGATCGTACGAAGTTAAAGAGTAAATGTTTTAAGCAAATAAGCATGTTTTTTGAATAAGTTTAATACTGCAACTATTTAGAGTGTGAAACACACTACTCTTTCACGAATTTAATAAATTTGAATGAGAAAGCATAGGATGTACCTTCATACTTTACCTTTAAGTTTATAAGTTTTCACGTCTTGTGTAGTATATTCTCTTGGTTCATCCTTCTTACATCATTTGGGTCTTCCATCATCCCTATTATGATCACGGTTCAAGATTGATCTGTTACAGCTCGAATTACGTTTTCTGTTTTGTCCAAAGGTAGGTTTGATGACATCATAATATTGAGTCTTGATTATACAGTTATCTACAGTAAGATCACTTATGCACGATTTAGCTCTCTAAATTATTTTTTATCCTTTTTATTAGTATGAGAGAATAATATAGAATGAAACCTTTTTAATATGACCATATCGACCACAATAATAGCATTTGATAGTCCTATGCCCATTAAAAGTTTTATGAACATGTGTATATGCAAAATGATAATTGTGAGGGTTTGCAAAACTAGCTTTATGCACAGGTTCTCGAGATTAATAATAAGATGAAGAATCAAAACTTGAATCACGCAAGTGTTTAAGAAATAGTGAGTTTCTTTAATTTTCTCAATTGTTTCTTTAACTTCATGATTTGTTTTATCAAGTGTACGTTCTAAAACTCAATGACCTCAAAATTATTTTTTAGAATCATGTAATCCTTTTTAATAGAATGAATTTTCAAACATGCTCTGTCGCAATCACATTTTTAATTCTTGAATTCAATATTTAAAGCTTCATTTTCTTTCTTAGGAATTCTTAAAGCAACAATGATTTCTCGAAGTGTTTTAACATCGTTTTTTATGAATTCATTTTCTTTTTTTAAGATTTTGAATTTTATCAATTAAATTATTAATCTCAAGAATTGTATTAAAAAAATCTTCTGTTTCAAAATATCGTTCTAAATCAATGTTTTTACAAGACAACTCTGTGCCAAATTTTTTGTTTTCAAGAAAATCAATTTTTTTTTTTATTAAGTTTCAAAATTTTCTATTTCTTTATGATAAATTTCTTCATCATTATCAATATTACTGCTATTGTCAGAACACAAGCTTTAGAATATTGGAGCAATCAAGAGAGACAATTATTAGCAAGTATCCGAAGAAGATTATCTACCGTCTAAGAGACTATGTGTCCCATATATATAGATTAGGTAGGTTGTAAAACCAAATAATCTAGATTAGCTCTGGTATCAATTGTTGGCCCAAAGTACTGCCTAAGAAGAGATGAATTGGGTAGTTTAAAATAAGTGTTTGTGTCCTTTTCAAATTTTATCTTATTTAATCTTACTTAGATTTTAAGAGAAAATGCATTAATTCAAACACAAATACACAACCAAACAGATAAGAGATGGAGAAAGTGACACGTAAAATTCTGTAGTAGTACGATAAGCTACTCTTACCTACGTCTATTCTTCTGATCTCTTGCAATGAATTCAATCTACTAAAACTTGATCCTCTTCCTAGGTGAGAATCAAACACTACATGTAGTTTGAGTAAATTACCCTTATCCTCAAACACACTCTCATTGCCACAAAAATATCTTAGAGTTTCTATTAACACTTATAAATATAAATTCAAATTCAACTCGACTAACTGTGAGAGAAGTGACCATGAAATACAAATAAGCAAATTGTATCTTCGTGTAAATTTATTTGATTAATGTGAGCACATAAAACAAATAGTCCAGATAAAACTAAATAAATCGTTTAACTCGATAAATAATAAATAGATCAAATTTAAGGCATACAAGTTTGCATAACGGTTTTTACCAACTCAGTATTCTAGAAATATTATATAATAATACCAAGTTCAAGAATGATTACTGATCAATCACAAGATTTTATACTCAATAAAAATATTTTTAATTCAAACAATGAGTATTTTTCAGACAAAGTTCTAATCATAGATAATCAAAAGTAATATTCAGGATCTTACGAGATGAATAATTAATTATATAATCAGATTACAAAAAAAAAAAAAAAAAAAGAAAAAAGAAGAAAGAGATCTATCTAGGATATGGAATAGATTGAAACAATCAAAGTAATTTTCAAGTCGATGTAATGATGACTATGTGAGCTTAATGTTTCCTCACAAAATCAACGTCTTTAATTTTCACAAAATTTTTAACCTAAAGTACGACTCGTGAAGAGAGATTTTGTAAAAGTTGTTCAAATCTTTTTTTAACTCTCTTTTCTTGTTATTTGTTTTTCAATTTTCGTGCTATTTAATGAATAAATTTTCAGAATACTTCAACAATCACCAAATCTGATATTCTCTCCTTAAACTTAGTCTTATGACCAATGACTTTAACCCCTTAAATGAGTCCAATATTTTTTGAATTTTTTCAATGTATGTTGATAAGAAGTAGCTCTAGATACATTGCACATCAATTGAAAATAGTCAACTATCAATCTGGAAGTCGAAAATCAAAGACAAGAAGATCTAGAAAATCTAAAACATAAGGGACCTAAGTAGAATAGTAGTTTTTTTTCCCCTCAAAATATTTAATGCATAATTTTCTTTCAAAAGTATTTATAATAAAATATATATCATTTAAGAATACAATGAAAATATTTTAGATTTTTTTATTATTATTAAAAGCAATGCAAAAAATTGAAAATGTTCACGAAACGATCAAATCTGAAGCCAATCGATCGACTAACTTGTTCATTCAGCTGACTAGTTTATTTCAATTTCAAGAATTTCGGGCACACTGTTATAATCGGTCGACTTTTTCATCAGACGGTCAACCGACTTATTCCGAATTACTTAAAATCACCGTACTATTAGATCTAGTTCACTGACTTACACCCACAGTCGATCATTTCACTTTATTTTTCAACAAACCACTCTACTGCCCAATTCAGTAGGCCCCTATCGACCGTTTTCAACTAGAATTTTACATTTTTAATTAATTTATAGTTACCTTCAACTGACAATTTTAACCCCTTGGTTGACCATTTTAAATTAATATACCTTAATTATGCATGAATAACACCTTCGGACATATATCTATATAATCATGCCATACTAAAGATTAGTGCACACAAAATTAATCATTTTAGGCAAGTTAGAATGATGTGTGTACTCCTAATGGAATTGAAAATAAATTGACAAAAATATAAATATTGGCTTTACCTGTTGAGTACAAAAAAAAAAAATCATTTATTCTTGAAAAATGTGACTGTTCGTTTTATTTTAATTTTTTTGGCTTATAGGTAATCTCATTTCTTGTTTTGACTAATATCTGTTAATCTATTATACATGTCTCAAACAACTGGATTAGTCTAAAATCAAATTATTATAATCATCCAAATATTACTATTGGTAGACAAGTTTGGTTCACTGACTATTCACATTTGTGCTCAACTTCTTCTTCATTGATTGTTTGTCATATATCAGATATTTTTCTTTTTTGGAAAATAAAATAAAATTTTAAATTTAATGGACAATTATCCGAACATTTCTAATATTTGATTTAAAAATCTTATCAAATTAAATGGATAAAAAAACGACACTTAAAGAAGAAAAAACTTTATGCAAAAAAGTAATGAAATCAACACACTAAAATACAAGATGCAACTTTGAAAAAATATAATTTAGTCAATCTTTATCTGCAGGCACATAAACTTCTAGGAGCCCCATATCTCCCATCCACCATTGATTCCGTCTTCCTCGTCTTCACCTCATCCAGAACTTGTTTCACCCAATCCCCGAAATACGTTTTGTTGTGTCCGATCAGGCCACTCTTGAAGATTGACATGCAACGGCGGTCAGTTTCCGGGTAGGGACAGGGATCGCCGTGGGGATCGCGCCAGGCACCTTGGTGGTTCATGCCGGACCAGCTGGAGATCCAGTGGTAGACGAATTGACCGACGCCGGCAAGTTTGAGCCAACCCTTGGGGAAGAACTCCATGACACTACTGTTACGGTCCATGAGGAACATGTTCGTTAGCTGAGCTCCATGAGGAGACACCAAAATGTCTGTTGAACCCATCAGCTTCACCTGCACCAATATTTATCTTAGAATAGAGCACTATATATATATATATATATATATATATATATATATATATATATATATATATATATATATATATATTGTTAAGATAATTGAAAAGTGGGAGAATGAATCATCTATTGATATTATAAGAAAGCGATGCAAGATACAATGATATATACACATATTTATAGGGGGAGTGGGGGTTAGAGTTTTTTCTTAATGGGCCACGTGGGCTAAGCCCATATAATACATTAACATCCCTCCTTAAACTCAAGGTGGTAAATGAGAGGTGAACTTGAGTTTGGAAACCTAAGAGTGAAAGCGTTCGGGTGGATGAGTCTTAGTGAAAATGTCGGTTGTCTGATCGGCTGAATTGACAGATTGTAGATGAACCGTATTCTGGAGAATGTGATAAAGAAAGAAGTGGCAATCAATCTCGATATGTTTTGTACGCTCGTGGAAGACATCATTATGAGCGATCTGAATAGCACTCGTGTTGTCACATTGTAGGGTAGTGGCAGCATGAGAAGAGATGCCCACGTCAGCGAGTAGCCATCGAAGTTAGAGAAGTTCTTGAGTGGCATCAGCCATATCACAATACTTAGCTTCAGTACTGGAGCGAGCAATCATAGTTTGTTTCTTACCACGCCAAGAAATAAGAGAATTGTCCAAAAAGAAAGAGTAACCAGTGGTTGAACGTCTGTCGGTAGGGTCTTCGGCCCAATCGGCATCAGAATAAACTTGTAAGACGGGTGCAGTCTGAGCTAAGAAATGAAGCCCATGAAATAAAGTACCCTTGACATATCGAAGAATGTGAAGAATAGTTGAGTAATGGGTGGTCTGAGGAACGGACAAGAACTGACTGACCTGATGAACGACATAGGTAATGTCAAGGCGAGTGATAGTAAGATATACAAGAGTTCTAACTAGTTGGCGATATAGAGTGACATCCTGAAGAGGTGAACCATCGAGTGGGGTAAGTCTGACGTTCGGCTCTAGAGAACTAGTGGCAGTGGTTGAGTCAGTAATCCTAACCTTGGAAAAGAGATCCGAGGCATATTTGGCCCGAGAGAAAAAATATCCATCAGAATCAAATGAAATTTCGAGGTCAAGAAAATAAGTGAGCATGCTAAGATCCTTCATCTCGAATTGCCCACTGAGAAACTTTTTGAGTTCAGAAATACTATGTAGATCATCTCTAGTAATAATCATATTATCCACGTACAATAGAAGAATGATAATACTGTTAGCAGTATGGTGAGTAAACATAGCTGAATCATGAGCACTCGGTGTGAACCCAAATTGATGAATGGTAGTGTTGAATTTGGCAAACCAGGCACGTGGAGCTTGTTTCAAACCATATAGGGCATGGCGAAGGCGACAAACTTTATTTCGAGGGGCATCCAGACTGAGAGGGGTATGCATATAGACTTTCTCAAGAAGTTCCCCGGTGAGAAATGTATTTTTGATATCCATTTGAAACAAAGTCCATCTTCGAATGATGGCGACGACAAAGAGTGTACGGACATATGTGAGCCTCGCCACTGGAGTAAATGTCTCTTCATAGTCAATGCCATATTCCTAAGCAAATCCATTGGCAACAAATTGGGCTTTATATCGTTCAACGGAGCCATCAGAATGCGTCGTGATCTTAAATACCCATTTGCACACAATAAGAGTTTTTCCAAGAGGCAGATTAACAATATCCCAGGTATGGGTTTTGGCGAGGGCCTGAAATTCTTCGTCCATTGCTTTCTGCCAAAAATGATTAGTACTAACCTCCGTATAGGATTGAGGCTCATGGAGATGAAGTATAGTGGAAAAATAATGAAAATCAGAAAGGTAATATGGAGGATGAGTTACCCTGGTAGAGCGGTAGGGGTGATCTGGGGCGTGGGTCTCAAAGGAAGGCGGTACAGGATCGTCGGCCACAAGAAAAGTCTCAGGCATGGTTGCTGGAGTTGGAAGGGTAAAATCAACTAGTGGTTTTGGAGTGGGTTCAGCTAGTGCTTTTGGGGTGGACTTAGCACAAGGAACAGGGTTGGGCTCAACTGGTGGTACTGAAGTGGACTCAACACTAAGTAGAACTGTATCATCTGGAAATAACTCAATGGATGGATCAGTAAAGAATCTAGAGTTGGTGAGGGTTGATATGTCAAATAACCGTAAGGAAGAAAACATTTGATGTTTCCAAAAAACGATATGTCGCGAGATACGAAGGATTTTAGAAATGAGATCCCAGCACCGATACCCTTTATGTTCGATGCCATATCCAAGAAAACAACACAAACGAGCCTTTGGTTCTAGTTTGTTGTGTTCATGTGGTTTGAGAATAACAAAACAAGCGCAACCAAAGAATCTGAGTTCAGACTAATCGGAAGGTTTACCGAAAAGACGCTCAAATGGAGATTGATTTTGGATTGTAGCGGAAGGGACACGGTTTATTATGTAGACAGCTGTAAAGGAAACACCACCCCCAAAAACACTCAGGACATGATGAAGAAATGAGGAGAGCACAAACTGTGTTAAAAATATGTTTATGTTTGTGTCTGGCTCGTCCATTTTGTCGAGATGTTCTAGGACACAAGCGATAGGGAAGTGGGTCATTTTTGCGAAGTAGGTTAAGGAAAACATGATCCTTGTATTCCATTGCATTATCTAAGCGGAAAACTTTGATATTTCTAGAAAATTGGGTTTGAACCATAGAAGAAAACTCATAATATATTTGGAATAGTTCGGATCGATATTTCATAAGAAACAACTATGTATATCAAGAGTAGTCGTCCACAAAGATAACAAAGTAACGACGACCACCCATCAAGGCATGAGGAGAAGGCCCGCAAATATTAGAATGAATTAGATTAAAGGGTGCAAGGAAAATAGATTGACTCTTTTCGAAAGGTAGGGCTGGTTGTTTTGCAAGTTGGCAATGAATACATTTGAAGGACTCATTCTAATTGAACCTAGCTGACCGCTAGAGATAAGCGATTTGAGTCGGCTAGATGAAGTGTGGCCTAAACGAGCATGCCAAATTTGGGATAGTGAGAGAAACAATGGTGGTTGTGGAGATAAGGATGAGGATGAGGATATTGGCAGTGGTGGTGAGGTTGCACAGGTTAATGAAGGGACATGTGGTTGTGGTTGTGGTGGTGGTGGAGTCGGAGAAGAAATGTGCAAACTGGTAAGTTCAAATAGGCTTCCAACCTTACGACCGGTCCCAAGAGTTTCTCCTATCCGAGGATCCTGCACACGATAACCACTATTTGTTAATTTTAGTCAATCGTAGTTTAAATTCAATATGTTTTACAAGGTTTTTAAATTAATCTTATATTAATTCTTTTTAGTTAAATTGGATGGAATTTGGTAAATCAAATTGTTATTTTTATTTATTTACTTATTTTGTCCTTAAATTTGATTTCATTTATTTATTTTATCATTAAAATATAAAAAATAAGAAAATAAAATTAATAATTTAATTTACTTATTTTACACATGACCATTTTCCATCTAATTTAATGGACAAAATTATCTGAATGACAATTCGAAAATGTTATAAAACATCTACAACATGTTTGGTTAGACGGAATCGGGGGCGGAATGGAATCGTATTCTACCCTCGATTTCTATTCCGTTGTTTAGTTTTCTAATTGAATCACTTTGTGATTCCATTGGAATGAAAATCAAAGGAATGAGATTCCATTTAAAATGAGATGGAATTAAATCCAACCAAATGAAATCAAAACTAAAATTACAAAAAATTTCATCTCTATTTTAGCCCAATCCAAAAATTAGAGAATAGAAACAGAAATTAAAGAACATAAAATTTAGAACAGAAACAAAAAATTGGGAAGAGAAACAGAAAATTGAGAACAGAAACTGAAAATTGATAATAGAAAATTGAAAATTAAGAAAAAAAAAATAGAGAACACAAACAAAAAATTGAAAACAAAAACAGAAATTAAAGAACAAAAATAGAAAATTGAGAACAAAAACAGAAAATATTGAACATAAACAGAAAATTGAGAATAAAAACTGAAAATTGAGAACATAAAATTTAAAATTGAGAACTAGAAAATTGAAAAACAGAAAATTAAGAATAGAAATTGAAAATTGAGAATAGAAAATTAGATAACTGAAAATTGAGAAGAAAAATAGAAAATTAGAGAACAGAAACAGAAAATTCGAAAACAAAGAATTGAGAATAGAAATTAAAAATTGAGAACACAAACCGAAAATTAAAAACATAAATAGAAATTCGAGAAGAAAAACTGAATATTGAGAACAGAAATAAAAATTAGAGAATAGAAACTGAAAATTGAATAAAATAGTGAAATATAATAAAATGAGAGAATTAATATAATAGTGAAATATAATAAAAATTTATTATAAAGACATAATGAGAATTTTATAGGAAAGACAAATAGATTATTATAGGAGAGAAAAAAAAAAAAAAAAAAAAAGAATAGAAGACCTAAAAAAAGTCGATTTTTTTTTTTTTGTGAACTAGTATTTGTTCGAAAAATAAAATTATAATATAAATATAAAAATGTACGAGAAGGGAAAAAATAGAAAAAGAAAAAGACAGACAATTTTTTAAGATATCGGTTTTTGGAAGAAATATAGAATTTTTCTTTTCTTATTTCTTTTGAAAGAGCAGCTTTTTGGCAAATTTTATGAGATAAGTAGATAAACTGTAAGTTAGAAAAAAACAATTGAGATAGAAAAGTTGGTTTGTCATAAAATGTTAAGGATTAATGGAAAATTACTTGATCATTAATTGATGAGGGATTAACAAGCTGAAGAAGTTGCCCACTAATCCCATGATCTCATAGAATTCGAATTCGGAGCGTTAACGGGGATTTTCACAATTTATGGAAAGATTTGTCTATCAAGTCTCCCATCTCTTATAAATACTATAAATGAGATCTAACCAGGTACGTACAATTTTATTAGCCTATAGTCTTCAGAATTTCTCTCAAAGCTATACTAATTCTCACACTGAAGGTGTAATACCGACAAACTCACTCGTCGTGTATTGTTTTGCAAGACCAAGGTTTGGAGAGATACTCATTCCGAATCTCAAGGAACTATTTTGGACTATTCATATTTTAGCATCATCAGATTGGGAATGTCTATGAGAATCACTAACTATATTTATCAAACTTCTAAAGAAAGTTTATAGTTATCCTCAGGTCCGGAATCATGGCTAACGAATAAGAGAATGAGAGGCACCTGTTGACCCTAGATGTTTTTATAGACAAATTAACTTTGTTGCTTTACGGAGCTGTTGTTTTTGTTGAGTAATTTTAGATTTGAATTCCGATTGAGCAAATGAGAAAAATAATGATTTTCAAGATGATATTTTTTAAAAAAGGGAGATGGTCGCAATGAAAATATTGAAGATTTTTTTAGCAATTTTTTTTTTTTTTTTTTTTTTTTTTTTTGTATTTTTAGGTAAAAATATCTTAATTCTTTTTATGCTTTTAATGCAACTCGATTAGGATGATGCAGGACACTTATAAATAACTTGAAATATTCTTAAAAGTAGTCAGAAGTGATAAATTCATATGTGCAAATGCTTTTCCTAAAAAATCAATGAAGGAAATGTTTGAAAAAGTAAAAAAAAAATGTGAAATTTTGGCCTAAAGGTCGACCGCATGGTAGAATGGTTGACCAAATGAATCAAGATGTTTTGAAATGAGGGCGGTTGATCAACTGGTTAGCAACAACTATAAATTGAGTCATTGAAGTTCTAATTGGTCGACAGATGGATGAGCTAGTCAACTGATAGAGTCAAAATCAAAATTTTGATCTGAACGTTTAAAAAAATCTTCAGCTCAGTTTCAAAGGATTTGAATGTTGGAAAAATATATTTTAATGGGATTTTGACTGATTTTTATGGATATACTTTGTATTTAGAAGATCTTATGATTTAGTCCATATATTATCAAATTTTATGAGATTTACCAGGAAAATTACTTTATATCTTTAAGGGTTTTAAATCAAAATATTTTGAGACTAAATTCAGAGTTTTAAAAGTGCGTTTATGGGTCAAATATTTTAGATTTAAATGATTTTGATATATGGAGTCTATATATAGCATTTATGGGCATATCTTTGAAAATATAGCCATTACATGCATTATTTAAATCCTATATATATAGACTTGTATTTTTTTTTTTTTATTGAATTATCAAGAACAAGAGATTTTTAATTAGCTTTTTGAAAAGAGACAGTTATTTTGCTATAATATATTTCTGAGAGAGATTTTTTTGAAGAAATTCTTCATTGACGTTTTTATCATTTTAACAACGGCTTTTATGCTACACCATTGCCTTTACACATTTTGAAGAAAACTCCGGTGAGATCTCTCTAATTACTTTATGTGCTTAATTCTCTGTGATTTATGTGATATCTATCTTTGTCTGAGATCATAGTAAATTGTTTGATAAAAATCGGTTTCTCTTTTGAATAGCTTGAAAAATCCTATGAAATAATGTTTACCTTATAATCTAATTTACATAATCATGTGCTTTAATTGATAATATTCAAATTTGTATTCTTACATAAATCTATCACTTAGTAAATCGGGACATTAATTGAATATATCTTGAATTAAAATGGTATAATCTTCTGTGAGAAGAAAATATATATTTTTGTATTATTATGAGTGTGAGAGAATTAGACATATTAGGTCTGTGTTTAATCAATGTTAGTCTCTAGCCTGTCAAAATGGTAAGTTTGATTCTCAACCTGTAAAAGAATTAGATTATTCTTACGCCTAAAAAATGGAGGCATTGTAAATGTTTGACTCTGGTTTTGAGAAAAGAATAGGTTAATCCCGAACCTTTGAAAGGATTGTGATGATTTGGTTCCTACCAAGGAAATTAATCAAGGTTAGCGAATTGCGAAATTTCTGCAAGAGCTTTGGGGACTGGACGTAGGAAAGACTAACTTGCCGAATCAGGATAAATCGGTGTGTTCCATTTCTCTATCCATCCTTGTTTGGTTGTATACTTAGATAAACATGTTTTCGCTTAAATTCAAGATAACAATCGGTTAGGGACATTGGTGATTTGATTAATTGATAAATTATTTGTTTAATTTTTTTAAACTACTCAATTCACCCTCTCTCTTGGGTAAATCTATGGGCCAACAACACCGCATTCATACGGTATACCCAAAAATTTGCCAGTCGGAGAGTAACCATTGTTGTTTATAGACTTCATGCAGAGGTCTATGACCTCTCTCGGAACAAGTGGAGGCTGGTTGGACAAAACCATCTACTGCCATCACCAGCAGTCTTGTAGGGTGCCTTTGTGCCTCCTTATAGTAAGGCGCAAGCCATTTCTAGTTATTTTAAAAAATAAAAATTATTATTTAAATATAATACACTATTTTCCTAATATTTGAAAATTTATAAAAATATTATTTGAATAATTGATTCCTTTTCTAATTATTTGATAAATAGTAAGTATTTACAATTTTTAATGTTGTGAAAAACTACAAAAATATTATTTATGAGTACTCTTCCGCATTTCATGAAATTTTAAAAATTACTGGAATATAATTTGTGAATTTTTAATTCGTTCGACAAAGACAAATGATTTATCGATATCACCGATTAACATTATAACTAATATACTTGAATATTTATTAAGAATTAAAAATCAGAATGTCATATTATTAGTTAGAATTCATTATCGTAAAAACTTTTATGTACTGAAGGCCTATTAGTTCGACAAATGTTTAGATTATTGACTATTGTGAATAGACTATTATTTGCTAAATTGACGGGATATTGACTTTTCTATATAAAAGAGAAAAAAAATTGTCTAACAAATTTGAAAAATATTGACTTAACTATATTTGGACCCTATCCCTGGGGGGTTAAAATGGACATTCAAGATCTACCGATAGGGATTAACACGTGTTCTGAATTATTGAGTCAGTCACATTTTGACTTCTAAATTATTGACCTATTCACATTGTGGCTTCTGAATTATTGACCCAATCAGATGAATTATGGTCATAGTCATTCTAAATGTTAAAATCTTTTTTTTTTTTGAAAATCTATCAATCATAAATTTATTTTGAGTAAATCAATTATTCTATTTCATCGATATTTGTGTCTGAACAACTTATTTTTGATCATAAGAAATATTGATTTTGATTTAAAAAAATATGCATTCGTTTATTTATTATCAATATATATTATTTTGGCATACTTGTTCCACCCAGTGAGGTTGTTAATTACTTACCAATTGGGGGCTGATCCAAAGTGCTTTATATATATTTTTTTCTAGATTTATCGGTTAAAGTTTGGAGTAGAAAATTATAATTATTGAGATTATGATTGACATACATCATTGAAATGATTTTTCTTATTTAAGGTTATAGTACATATAAAGATTTTAGAGATGTATAATTGAATTTATTGGATTTTAAGTTATACAATTGAATTTATTGAAGATTTTGTGTTATGAATTTTCAATGGGTTTTCTTGCGCACCAAGTTTTTGGATAGACTGTGATCTGAGGCTAACAAATTATGAGATCCCACATTGAAACTATTTGAAAAAGTTATTTGACATATAAAGTAATGTGGGCTAATACTAATATCTTAATTTAAGCATTTTGGACATGTAGATTCGGTCCAAAAGTTATTAGGCCACCCTAATCTGGAAACGATTCCGTGGTGGTGTTGATAGAAGAACAAAGAGAAATCTCTAGAGTAGAGCAGAGGTACCCTATGTTTTCTTATGGGCATTATAGTTTTGGCCAAAAGTTGCTTAAAAGACTTTTTAAAATAATAATTAAACAATTATCATTTCTTCTAGAAGCATCTATTTTTTATAATCTTGCTAAAGATATTATCAAAAATATACTGGAATTGATTATTGAAATTTGAAAAGCAATTCAATGATGCATATGCGTCTTCTCCCACCCAGCACCAGCAGTGGTAATACAGACGAAAATGAGTACTAAAAAGACAAACAAACACCCACTTACCTGTTCACAGAATGTGAGATTATTGGAGTGAGCAACCACTAACTGACACCCCTCCACTTTCCGACACTCCTCCTCAAAAATCCCAACAACCGCCGTCTCATTCCTGAATGACCTCGGCCCCGTCCTCATAAACAACATCATTCTGATCTCCGCCGCCCTCCGCCGCCCGTCACCACCGGCTCCGCCTCTCACTTTACAATAACTTCTTGCCCTACACCTCATCAGATCATAAACCTCCATCCTCCTCTCCCGAGACATTCCCCCCTCGTTATGCCTCATCACCACCGCCTCTTCAAAACAGACCGATTTTTCATCATCATTTTCTTTCTCAAAATATCCCTCTAACCCTTCGATTTTAACCGGTCCACCAAAAGTAGCCTCCATCAATGAGCTCAGCCACGCGCCCATGTGGGTCCTGAGCTCGCCCCAGTGGTACAGGACCCACCGGTTGGGCCTGGCACAGCCGTTCTTCAGGTGCCACCCGACGAACGGCATTACCGCCGACAGGCCGTGCCATATGTTATCGTAGTTGTAGTGGTTGTACGAGACAAACGTGAGTCCACTCACGAGGGTGGCGTTATCCGGGAGAGAATCTGGCCAGGCGAACGCGTATGAGTTACGCGCACCGTCGTGCCGGTCCCGGCCCCGCAGACACAGTAGCCGGCCGCCGGATGACGCAGATGGGTACTTTTGGTACTGAACCTCACCTTCCTCGTGGGTGTCCAGGATGGAGCTCATGAACCACGTGTGACCTACCAGGGCGGCCGCGGCGTAGCGGAGGTCCTTTAAGGGGAGGAAGGTGACGGCGCGGCGGAGCTTGGCTTTCATGGAGTTGAGCTTGGAGGTGCAGTCAACGTTGGCGGCCGGAGCCGATGTTTGCCAGTGGTTTTGGATGAAACTCCATGAGGCGGAGGTGGGAGAAGAGGGGGGAGGGTTCTGAAGCGATCGGATTTGGAGGAGGATGAATAGGGTGACGCAGGTAGAGAGGAGGAAGAGAGAGATTTTTGGAGAGTAGAGAGAGAGAGAGGAGAGCGTACGTGGTGATGGCTGTTTGGTCATGGTAGCTGTGGAGGGTGGCGTTGAGGAGGCTATTTCGTATCAATTTTCGTCCCTCAGTGGGAAAGAAAATGAGCAGATTTTTCTTCTTTCTAGGATGTGGTTTATAATATAGGCTATGGTTAGTGGTCAACATCCTTATTTTTTTTAGTTTCTTTCCATTACTAGCTAGAAAAAGAATAATTAAAAATGATTTCAAAATATTTAATTAAAACGGTTGGTGTCGGAAATTAGTCCAACCAGCAGTATGGTCCAAACACCCTCGGATCAGGAAGAAAGGGATATGATAACTGAACTTCCTCACGTGTTGCAGCCGGATCGGACATGTTCGATCTTACCTGTGTCCAAGTCCGGGTCTTCCTATCCTTTAGAGCTCATATCCATTGTCTGGGTCGAGCTCCAATCTGTCACCTGCACATAGGATGAGCCGGGTTCTCCCAGCATGTCCCCTTCGGCATGAGAGTAAGAACTCGGGATGGAAATACAAATCGGAGAGTTACTGTTACCTCGACTTGTCTGAGCGACTTATGGTGAAGTTTCTCTCTCTAAAATGGTTTTTTCCGTCGTTTGAAGTGTTGGGGAAGCCTCCTATTTATAGGCAGAAGCGGGATTAGCATAAACAAAATTAAGGCCTTAAGCTCATATTACTGGTAAACAGTCTAGCGCGTAGGTAGTACGGCGGATCAGAGCTATGGGAGTGGGCCTTGGGCCCTTTACTGTTGATCGCGGGGGCCGGAGTTCAACCTGTCGAGGAGGCAGGTCAGACCGATCATGGCGGCGAAGGTAGGTCTGTGCCCTCCGACCTTCTGTTGAGTGCCGAGTCTTCGCAAGGATTTTGAATGAGGTACTTGAGTGCTCACAGCCGACCGACTCAGGGGCCACCCGGGCTGTCTATACACCGGGCTGGCTGAGGTTGTCAATGACGTGGCATTGGTGATGTGGCGGATCTGATCCGGGTGTATGACACGTGAAGAGGACTCGACTTTACCCACATTAGTGGCCCCTCAAGCCTTAGCGTAGAAATGGTACATGAGACGCTGAGGATTTCATGGGCAGGTCTCCGAGAACGGTTAGTCGGGCTGATGGAGAGAGGCGTCGAAGGAACCGAGATGGCACAGCCTGACCAGGCGCGCCCTTCGACTTCCCCAGGAAGCTAGACTGTCAGCCCAATCGGATGTACGACACGTGGCTAAAGGCACGGGAATCGAAGTCCTACGAACCGTTCAATGTAATGCGACGGTTCGGCTTCTTGGCACCCTATAAATACACTTCCCATTTCTCAAATTTCTTCACCAGATCCTCGCGAAAGCTCTTCCCGACCTCCGAGCATTGTACCCCTCCTGCCCTTGTCTTTTTTTCTTTTTTTTTATTATTATTATTATTATTATTATTTTATTATTTTTATTATTTTTATTATTTTTATTATTATTATTATTATTATTATCTCTTCTTCTTCTTCTTCTTCTTCTTTTTCTTCATGTCTTCTGCCCTTGAGTCCAACTCGTCGAGAAGTAGCGTGTCCCCAACCAACGTGATAGCGGCCTACTCCCTAGCCATCCAGATTGAGCTTAGCTCGTTCGCGACGGAGTCCGACGATGTGGGCGTCCCTCCGGCCTCCGGGCTAGCAGGCGAGCAAGAGCTCGTTGTTCAGTGGACGTTTTCTTCTGAAAAGTCCTAGGGGAGACTGGAGTAAGGGCACTCCCTGCGCCAAGTGCCCCCTGCTTGTTTTTTAGGACTAGGAGTGAGGCAGGCTCCTCCGGTGGCCTAGTGGCCGCTTGACCATCGACGTCCGGACGTCCTCCCCAGGCCAACTCGATTTCTTGTCAACCGGCCTGTGAGGTTCCCCCGGATGCTCTGGTCTAGAGGATGGAGTTCGACCTATCAGAAAAAGACGTTCGAAAATTGCGTACCACGTATGCGATTCCCAACTCGGTCGAGCTACACGCTCCCGGGGAGGATGACTGAGCATGCGATCCACCTGAGAAGTTCATCGCGGTCTACGATCAACAGTTGCAGGCCGTGTTGCAATTCTCCATACACCCCTGGGTGAGGGAGGTATGTTGGGACTTGGGTCTGTGTCCGTCACAACTCTCTCCCAACAGCATACGCATGATCGTGTCTTTCCACATCATCTGCCTGGCCGAGGGGATTATGTCGTCCCTCAAGCTATTCCATACGCTGTTCTTGGTGAAGGCCATACCCGACGGGAAGGGCTGGTTCTACCTCTCGGCCCGACGAAAATTCCTCAAGGGCTACCTCAATTCCATTAAGGATTGGAAGTCGGGATTCTTTTTCTTGCAAGGTACTAGGTGGGACGCCGACAAGGCGCCGTCGTTCGATTTTCCGAACCAGAGACATTGGGGAGACCTGGGTAAGCCTTTTCAATTCGGACCTCGTCCCCCCTCACCCTAGTTTCTGTTCTAACATGGTCCTTTTTTCAGCGACAAAGAAGAGCAAGCCCAGCCTGGAGATCCTCGAAGAGAATGAGGTAATTCTCCATACCCCATACACTCACGTCGGCTCACTGCTCATGTCGTGCCTGTATGACGTATATTTTTGGAGTGACCCCTATCTGCCTGCGTTGACCCCGAACTAGAACTCTCGGAAAGATAAATATCTCGAGCTCGGCCCGATCATTTTATTTTACTCGAGAATTATTTTTCTTCGTTGACTGACGTTCATTTTTTTTTTTTTATTATTTTTAGCTATGGACATGGAGGCGATAGCCCGGATGGCGGCGAAGGGAGTGGAGGCTTGCAAGGTTGCTCAAGGTGCTCAGGCTGATTGAATGACCGAGAAAGAGAGACCTCCTGGCCAAGCGGGGCCCATCCCTACCTAGAGAAGGTCAAGGACCCCGGCCACCGCTAGGACCGAGCAGATAGAGGTCATCCAGGGAGATTTCACCCCCTCTGCCAGGAAAGATAAGGGCAAAAAGAATGTGGGGATGTCCGAAGCGCCGTCCAGACATCATAAGAAGAGCCGGTCCTCCATCCCGGTCCAACAAGAGGAACAACCATATAGACATGGCGAGGGGTCCGAGGAGGTTATCATTCAGACTGGGCTCTTTACCGATGAACCTGCTACCCAGAATCCGACCGTGCTGATGAACTTCATGATAGGTGTAAATTACCTATCTATTTCTAAATTAAAAATTATTAGTTTTTGAGTACGTTTATTACGTTTTAATATATTTTAATATGTTTTTGTCTAAATTATGTGTTTGAGGTGAAAAGGTATGTAAACAGATAAAAAATGATCAAATCGGATAAAAAACGGTAGAAAAATGGTAGAAATGTGTAAAGCCAGTACAGGTGTTGTAACTTCAAGGACAATTTTGAACATGATTCATTTGTATTTTAAAAAACATGTAAGTTGTAGAACTATTTCTTAGCTTTTCATAGGTTTTTGAATCACCTCAATCGGAGCTCGGACGAAAAAGTTACAACCAAAACAAAAAAAGCATGTCACCGCCGCAGCGGGGCACCACCACCGTGGAGGTAAAACAACAGAAAGTTTGTAACGGCTCTGCATTTCCACCTCCGTGGCCGTGATCCCATCGCCGCGGCCATAACCTCTGCACCAGTTTAGATATTATTTTAGATATTTTAGGATATTTTGATCTCATTTTCTCCTCCTCTCCTCTCTATTCGGCCAACACACCTCCATAGACCTTAGGAGGATAGTAGAGAGTATTTTTGGGGAGCTCAATGAATTCCTAAGGAGAAGAATACAAAGCAACGAAGGAGAAGTGATCTTGGAACATTCTTAGCGAGAAATCTTCGGACTACGGCTAGTTTCTCTCGTTTTTCTCTTCATCTCTTAACTTAGGATTATTGTTTGAGCATGTTTAGCTCATTTTACATTGTATATACGGTTATAGCCGTTAGCTAAACATAGATTGTCTTAGGGATTAACATCTATTTATGAAAATGTGATTTGTTTGAGTTTGTGTTTCGTTAATGTGTGTTCTTTATAATTTCGATTGTGTGTTATCGTTCTTGTATTGATTATATACTTAGAATGATATATAGAGAATATAGAGTTTGACACTTGGGAAAGGTAACCCCGGATTCGGACTAGGTTAAACACAACACAACAATCTAATGACCTGGGAGGGTATTAGAAAGTGTGCAATCAATGACGTTGGGGCGAGACTCACGTGACCTAGCATCGTTAAGACGTTGAGAGAGACTTCTTCGTTGATGGGAAATCATGTATTCACTCATATTACACTCGGGAGAGGTGGCGAGTGAGTTTACGAATCGAGATTGTCGGATACTCGAACGCTATTAACATAAACTAAAACGAGACCAAACACGTTTTTGTAAACGAAAGTTAATCCCTAGGAAATCTACTTCCCTTAACTGTCTCATATTAATATTAGTATAGTTAATTTAATTAGATTAATTAAATTAGTATTAGTATTTAATTATATTCCATTTTTATCGCCTAGATATAATTAGGTTATGGTAAACACAGTAATCAATAATAATCACAACCAATCTATGTGGACACAATAACCCAAACTCTCCCGATCTATACTAAAACTTGACCTCGTATACTTGCGAGTGAAAGTAGCGGCATATTTACGCACTACCATTTCGCTCAGCAGATTGTACCATCTGCGGATAAGGCAAGATTCGCCGAGAAGACCGATGCCCGACTCTGCGCCGAGATGAATTGGTACATACTTTTGGTAAGTTGTTCTCCCCGGGCAGTGTTTAGTACTTACTCTTTTTAAATTGTTAATAACTTCAGTTGTCGACCTTGCAGGGGTTGTTCTCTCGCTAGAGATCGATGCCCGCCCACACCAGGCCAACCAAGCACTCGAAGAGCTGACGAAGCAAAGGGAGGAGGACATCAATCTCCTGGAAGAGTACCATAATGAGGTGGAACGGATGCGTGCGGATAAGAGGGTCGAGGACTCTAGGCGATCCGAGCATATTACCAACTCCCGGTTAGATAAGCTTTAGAGGAACCAAGCAACCGACCTGGAGAGAGTTTGAACTGAACCGATTGAGCTTTACAAGAAGAGTGAATAATTCACTGGGTTCCGAGACCGTATCGCTGTCAGCGTGATCCAACTCGATTTCAAGGGAGCGGTCAACTCTGTCCGGCACCTGTTCCCGAAGGATGATCATACGAAGATAGCCCTCGAGATTTTCGACTAGGACATCGCCGATGCTCAGGCCTAACAGGACGCAGGCATGGACGAGCCGAGCATTGAGCTGGCCATTCTAGAAGCTGGGTCGAGCCGGCCATTAGAGAGCCATGGCCAAGCCAGTGTAGAAGAAGTCAGTGGCGAGGAGACCAGTCCTGACCAGTAGCCCTAGCCCTTGGTCCAGTCGAGGAAAGATACTTAAGCTTTTTCTCTTTTTCTTTTTTCTTTTTGTTCGGCCTGGCTAATAGCAGGCTTGTATATCACAGGCAGGAATCCCGTTTCGTCTTTTTGTAATCTTTCTTGACAAATTAGTGGAACTCATTTTTTGCCAAACGGCAGTGGCAAAAGAAGGGAACGTCGTTTTCCATCCTCTGCCGCTCATCTGTTTCTGAGCATGACGGTGGAAAAAACGTCACTTTCTCCGATGCCGACGAAGCCTTAGATTCCACTGCCGACGGGTCTTACGGCTTCGTTGACAACAGGAGGTCCTCATTCACCGTCAGCAAAAAAGGCAATCAGATCCAATCCTTGACCACTCCGCGCGATATTTATTGTAATCAAAACCCAGATCTTTTCACCGCTTAATCGAATTTCGGGGATGACTAGAACCTCGTAGTGATATTCATGAGTTCCAATTTTTTTCAATAGTGGTTGTAATTGATTTTAGATCACAAAAGGTTACGATGGACTTCTTGTTGCCGTTGCAAGAACCTACTTCTTCTTCTTCTGCGGTGTAGTCTTCGTCGTGAAAATCCTCGTGAATCGTCATGACTGTCGGAGAATTAAAAAAAAAAAAGTGCATTAACGTTAACGCAAACTCAACCCAAACACTCAATTGTTTACTTTACTTGTAGTTTTAGTTTTGATTTTTTCTACAAATTAACACTCTTACCTTCCCTCTCACACTCAGATCTGGTTTTTCTCGATTTGAATTTCTCAGATCTGATTTGAAAATGGTGCCGGCAGTGATGATGGTGGCCATGTGAATCGTAGTGGAGGTGGAGGCGGTGTTCATTAACATTAATGCACACTCAGCTGAAAATAAATAAATATCACATACGGTGAGTTAACATTAACACAGAAGAGAATCTAAAAAATGTGCATTAACGTTAACGCAAACTCAACTCAAATACACATCAATTCAAAATGACAAAATACCACATATGATAATTAACGTTAACGCGCACAAGACAAAAATATGCAGTAGTACGTTATTGTTAAAATCCACAGTCCAAATGGTGAAAAATGCATTAACGTTAATGCACACAAACTGACGATAAAATATGTGATAACATGAATTTTCACACAAACCAAAATGCCTTGATATTTAACACAGAGAAACCCAAAAAATGTTCATTAAGTTTAACGCACACCTAGCTAAAAAAAAAAAAGACAAATATCACAAGAGGTGAGTTAACATTTTAACACAGAAGAGAACAAAAAAATGTGCACTAACATTAACGCAAAACCAACTCAAACATACATCAAGTCAAAAAAGACAAAATACCACGTAAATATTCAAACAAAATACTTTAAATATTCAAGCAAAAAAGAAAATACGTTATCGATAAAACCATAGTCTCAATGATGAAAATGAGTTAACATTTTTAACGTACACAAAAATGGATGAGGACAATGAGTTAACGTGAACACATAAAAAAGAACATAGGATGCAATACGTTAACATGAAATTCCATTGTAGTTTTGTAATATAAATAATGTGCTTTACTTAATCAATTTACGTTAAGTTAGGTGGTGAAAATGAATTAACGTTAACGTAACACACAAAACAAAATGTGGAGATGTGTTAACGTGAAAAAATAAATAAATAAAACATGGATGTAATAATATTAACATGAATTCTAAATGTGATTTTGTAATATATACAAGGGGTATTGCTTGAGTGTTTTATATTAATGTTAACACTCTTTACTGTTCAATTTTATCTTGTAGTATAGGACAACTGACAAATTCATAATTATTGCTGAACAGAGTGGCCAAAATACAAGAATTTTTTCATAATAAATTAGTGTTTGTTGCAATTCAGAGGATTTTCGCTTGAATTTTGTGTGTTTATGTTGCGGATTACATCTTAAGAAAGAAAAGGTACACAAAGTCCAAAGTCCAATTATGACATTATCATGTTGATCAAATGGTAACTTAAACGAGGCAAAAAAGTTAGGAATTGCTGAAAGAAGAAGGTACGGTTATGGTATGAGTTGCAATGTCTTGGGATTATACACATAAAATTATCTTTTTCAAGTTCAAGTAAAGTGCGTATATCTCTTTTACAAATTCAAATCCATTCTTGGATTTACGATGGAGCTTCTTTCATCATATGAAGTAAGGGTGTATTTGGGTGATTGAAAAATGAAATGGATAATAAGGTGAATAATGGAGTGGATAGTGTGTTTGGTTAGAATTGAAATGGAAAAAATAAAATAAAATAAGAGGTGAAAAATGTCATTCCCGCAAATTTTTTATCCCTTTATTTTATATAACAAATATCCATTTTATTTGTAGTAGGGATAAAATAATAAATTAAGTAAAATATATATATATATATATATATATATATTTTAATACACACAAAATATTATTTCATTTCTTTCTATATCTCTCTAACCAAACATACTAAGAAAAATGATTTTTCACAAAAAAAAAAAAAAAAAAAAAAAAAATCATATTTTTTTTCCTTTTCATTTTTCACTCTCCCAACCAAACATACCTTAACAGAAACCCCTCTCCCACACTCCACATACACTTTTTGCTATAGAGAAAATATTTAATTCTGTAATCTCAGTTCATTCGGTCAACCAATGACATGGTGAATCTGAATTTGACATCTCAAAATATTACACCATATAAATTAGGTCGATTTTTCACATATATTTTATCATTTTTATGAGATACCTAAGGATTTAATTCTATACTAATCATAGTTTGCTCAAAATACCAAAAACTCTAGGTAATAAATTAAATTTACAAGATGGTCCAACAATTTTTTTTTTTGCACACAATAGTATTCAATTTTGTGCTAGTTTTTACCAAAAAATCCTGAATTTTTTCGTTGGACGATTTTACTATTCTACATTGAAATTGCATGAACTGAGATCTGGTCACTTTGTTGTCATCGCCATCATCGCTTCGTCGCCTCCCTTCCCCACTGAGATCGATCGATCAATCGTCTGGATCTCACATCTTCGTCGTCGATCTCGACACCATCTTCAACGTTTGCTTTGGAGTTCGCCACCACTACCATTGTCGCCATCGCCACTATCTTCGCTCTCTCTCCCTTCCCCACTAAAATCATTCGATCGATCGTCTGGATCTCGCCACCATCTTCGCCGTCGATCTCGTCACCATCTTCGCCGTTTGCTTTGGAGTTCGCCACCACTACCATTGTCGCCGTTGACACTATCTTCGCCCTCTATCCCTTCCCCACCAAAATCATTCGATCGATCGTCTGGATCTCGCCACCATCTTCGCCGTCGATCTCAACCATCTCGCCTTCTCTCCCTTTCCCACTAAGATCGATTGGTCGTTTAGATCTCACATCTTTGTTGTCGATCTCGCCACCATCTTCGTCGTCGATCTCAACCATCTCGCCCGCTCTCCTTTTCCCACTAAGATTGATCAATCGTCTGGATCTCGCATCTTCGCCGTCAATTACCCCACCATCTTCGCCATCAATCTCGCATGATTGGTTGCCAAAATCGTCAGGTATGTCATTGATATCACTCGCCCCGTCGATCTTGCATGATTGGTCGATCCATCATCTGGATCGAATACAATTGGGTTTCTTGATTTGGGGTTTATTCATTTGAAATCGAAATCCGATGATTCGGTCGATTGAACAAACAATTGGGTTTCTTGATTTGGGTAAAAATTGGGTTTACGCATTTCAATACACAATTAGGTTTCTACGGTGGTAAAAGTGAAATATAACACGATCTGATGCGAAATCATATTCTATTCAACATGATCTCATGTTGAATATAACATGATATCATGTTATATTCCAATGTGCGAAGGGACAAAATTGTCACAAAAAGATAAAAGGACTATTTTGTCACTTGTGTTTAAGAAATGTATATTTGGTAATTTTGCCCTCTTATGAGGACTCCTTGATAATTGTTCAATATTTAATTGAGTTTTCAGGACATAACTATCATTTTGATAAATACTAACAATATCCCTGTCATTTTTATATTACTTGAAATACTTATTATCTTTTTAGTTTGGTTACTTAATAACTTCTATCATATTTTGTTGATAAAAACACATTTGCAATATAAATATTTTTTATTTACTTCATATCTCTCTTCCTCTCTCTTTTTATTTTCTATTTCTTACTTCTTCTTTTTTTATATATATATTTTTCATTTCATTTTCTTTAATTTTAATTTTTGTTTTTGGATGGTGTTTATAGAAAATAAAAATAAAAGTGTAAAAACAACATCCAAAAAGTAAGAAATCAAAACAAAAATAAAATAAAAATTGGAATTGAAAAAAAAATATAGAAAAAATAAAGCAAAAAAAAAATAAATTTATTTTTCATTTTAAAATTTAAAGTTTTCATTTTTGGGTTTGTATTTGTTTTATCCACGTTTTTTGTTTTTTATTTTTATTTTTGTTTTTTTTATAAACACCATTTACTAGAAAAGTTAAAAAAAAAAAAAAATTAAAAACAAAATAAAATGAAATAAAAAATAAAAATACAAAAGAATAAACAATAAAAAAATCATAAAAAAGAGAAAAGAAAAAAGAGAGAGTTTAGATAGAAAATAAAAAAGAAAAAATTGTAAGAATATTTTTTTGTAAAAATAATTTAATAAATGATATCTGAAATTTTATAAAAAAATAAAAATATATATTTATATTTATGGAAAATGATAGGAAA
Source organism: Eucommia ulmoides (assembly GCA_016647705.1). NCBI lineage: Eukaryota > Viridiplantae > Streptophyta > Magnoliopsida > Garryales > Eucommiaceae > Eucommia > Eucommia ulmoides. Next base: position 14,338,393 of record CM028331.1, read on the forward strand.
TATAACCTATATTTAGTACATCCATTTCAAAATATTTTTGCGGGTGACACGCACTTTCAAACTGTAATGTTATGATAAACCACGTAGGGTGGTTTATTCCTTAAAAAGGATAATAGATGTCAATTTAAGAACTATAAAATCACGCATTTAATCTCTTAAATTTTATATTTAGTTTAATCTTACAAAATTAACCCTGTTGTTGATGAAGTTGAAAATTGATTAATCAGAGATGGTACTTCTGCAAAACAATACATCGCGGGTGGGCCTACCGACGTTATACCTTCAATGTAAGAATTAGTCGAGTGTTTTGAGATTGTTTTGGCAAGGTATTGGTTAGCAAAACAATGTACGTACATGACTAGACTCCCTCTCTGGTATTTATAAACGAGGGAAGACTTGTTTGCTAAGTCTTCCTCGAATCTCAATACCATCTTGTAAATCTCTACATGCAAAGCCAATAGATTGATTTTTTGTCTTAAATCCAAAGCTCATTTATATTTTCCAGCCAAATTGAAAAAGATTGTTTCCACTGCACATCAACCAAGCTATTGAACCCTCGGCCATCACCAAAGTTCTGATTGATTAATCTTCTCCGCTTATATGAGAAAATATTAATTAATCATCCCAAGATCAAACTATGCAAGCCCTCGAAAGTCAACCATTCAGATAGACGAATAAGAGATTTTTTTTTTAATAGAAATTATATTAGAAATTGTACCTGGGCTGAAAAATTCAACAAACATTGATAAATTTTCATAGACTCTTGATTGCCAACAAAAACGAAGGTAAAATAAATGAAATGGAAAACAAAATTTCACCCTTTATTATAGTGTTACAGTTGACTACTAAAACAGAAGCTCCATGATAATAGGACCAAAATATACCCATTTGTAAATAAATTTCCTGTTCAATGAATTAAATGGAATTTTGCAGGCATTGGTCGTAGTTACATTAATAAATACAGGCAAGACTCGTCACAGGTACAAAATGGAAAAGCAAGCATTGTTTTGTAGCTACATTCCACAAGGTAGTTTGCATTTTTACAAAAGGGAAGAGCAAGCATTGTTTTGTGGCTACTAGTTTGCATTTTTCTTTGTGTACGGGTCTAAAAGGAACGATCCTTCTGAAAAGTAAACGTTGCGTTTTTGCTACTGAATAATTGATAAAGAATATGTGACATTCCACAGGAGAACGCAACACACGGTAGGCAGACTTATCATATTATATTGTGTCTATTATATTCCATGCGTAAAATGACGCAAGGCTTTGATTGTTACTCAGCTGTTTACAGCTTTAACCACGGTGTGCGTGTGAAAAAATCTTGACAAAATTGTAAAAATACTCGCAGGAAATAAAATAAAGTGGCAAAGAAAAAGAAGTTGGGCAGCTGCCACGTTATTGATTAGAGGTATTGTTTAGCCATTACCCAATTGATGCATAGGCATACCAATTTAATGAAAAGGCGCCCCCAAGGGAATGCAGCAATGGAACTTCAAAAGAAAGAGAGACCGAAATATGCAGAAGAAAATCTTAAAAAGGAAACTGGTAGCTCAAAAACTGCAACTAAATCAGGCGCATATATTAGCAATAAATGGCCGAAAATTTTCGCTTGGATAAAGAACAAGTGAAGCAAGGTAGCATTAGGAAACAGAATTTGAAGCCTTGGAATTGGAATTGGAGTTAGAAATGAACCCCGCAAAAAATTTAAATTTACATGCATTCATTTCCAATTTCAATTCCAGGCCCCAATTCTATACAACCAAACACTACCTAACCAAAATTTGGAAGCAAACTGCACTTTAGGATGTTGAAAACAATCCAAAACCGCTCACAAACTCTTATTTTCGTTCATCTGACAGCTCACCACATCCCTTCGCATTCAGGACCTTACGTAATTTTTCAGCTTCTTCCATTAATCCGACTTCTGTAAATGCTTCCAAAAGCCTCTTACAGACAACGGCATCAAAACTTGTACTTGCCGAATTCTTCCATTGATCTATAACTTCACCCACCTCTTTCATTTGCCCAAGCATAAAGTACGAAGAAACAATACACAAATAATTTCTACTTGTCATCGTTTGCTTAGTCATTCTCAACGATTTCCATATCTGGTCGAGTTTATCTTTGTTTCCAAGCCCCCCATGAAGAATGACAAGAAAATCATAACTAATCCATTCTCTCTGACTAATAATTCCCTTATCAGTTTCAACTACAGAATACAACTCAGAATCAACCAATTGACCCGACGCAAGATATATGTTAACTAGATTCACATATCGTATCCAACTCTCATTAGAACCAGAATCTCTCCTCATCTCATCAAGAATCATTCTTACTTCGCTAATTTTAAGAGATGAAGCACAAGAACTTACCCATAAGTTGTAAGTGAAAATGTCGGGTTCAACTTTATGGCATTTGAGTTCTTTAATAACAGAAGATACCTTCTCTAACTGTCCAACTGACATGTATAGTGTCATTAGCTCGTTGTATGTGATGGCGCTCAAAGAGAGGTTTGATTCCTTTATTTTCTCGTATAGTTCTTCAGCCTTTTCGGTGAGTTTTGAGGCGGCAAACGAGTGGAGAAGAGCGGTGTAGGTTTCACTGGTTTTTGCTGCAGGAGGTAAAGCTTCGAAATAGCGTTCGGCAGCGTCAATTCCAAAAACTTTCGTCATCAGGTCAATGCGGATTGCGTAGTCCAAGTCTGATAATTTGAACTCGTCGTGACTAACCATCCACTCTGAGATCTGCAGATCAAAAAAGTAGTAGTGAAATAGAAATTACGCAAATTAAAATATTGTAGCACGGGGAAAAATAAAAACTAAGAAACAATTAAGATTCATCATGTCATCAGGTTTCTTGGACAGAAAAAATAAACCCAAAAAAATGTATATTAACCCATGACCTCTTCAAAACAAACTAAACCGGTGGTCTTAACTCCTAAATACAATAGAAAAATATCTATTCATATCCACCAAATAGGGAAGTATCCATTCAATGAAGTCATTTTCAATGGGAAAAAAAAAAAATCACATCCTCCTCTTTATTCCCCACCACTAGATCCTCCTCACTCAGGTCGAATTGAATTGTTTAGTCGTCAGCTGTATCTCCTTCCCCTTCATCAGGCCCACTCCCCACCACCCCCAACTCCTCAGCCTCTCCCAGGTAATCCACCTCTTGATTTGGCTGCTTTAGTTCCAGAAGTATCAAAACACGCTTCTAAATGATACGATCTATGCAGTCTCAATAATTAAAGTAGCCACTCAAGATTATAATTATCATTTTCCAAAAATTCTAAGGCTCCATTTGGATGAATGAATTTGAAATCTAATTGGATGAATGAATTTGAAATCTAAGGGGTTTGGTTACTGTTTTTGTTTCCTGATCATGCTCCCAAAATTTTGGATAATGTACATAAACGTGTTTGGTAAACACGTTTTAGTTCCCAAAATTTTGGGAGTAATTTGGAACTATTTCCTTAATTCAGAGAAACAAAAAAACGTCGATTCCTATTTACTCTTACAAAACTATTCCCACTACCATCTCACACCAAGGTAATTTTGATTCCCATACAGATTTCTCAAAGTCACACTAAACATGAAATTTCAATTCCTAAAAGCTAGTTCTTTTATCAAAAAGTCCAATATCTTGGTTCCAACTTCTAATGACTAAATTCCAAGATTAGAAATGGAGCCAAAAAAAAAAAATTATAGAATTTATAAAAGAATAATTAACTTTTCAACATTAGAGAGAGAGAGAGAGAGAGAGGTTGAAACCCACTTTCAAAGTTTTCCCCCAGTCTCTTTCCCTATCACGGTCTAGGCCCCCTTAAACCACCCTTATTCTAATGTTAAAATTTTTTAATCTGATAAAATTTTCAATTCTATGCTCAAATCTTCAAAGCTACAAGACAAAATTTTCCAATCCAAAGTCAATATCAATTTTGAATTTCTAAATTCAAATTTCTGATCAAAAAGTTCAATTTCTTAATTCCGCTATCCAACGCCTAAATTCCAAAATCAGAATTAGATCAAGAAATGAAAAGTTACTAGGTCCAAACACATTAATTTTTCACCAAAAGAAGAAGAAGAAGAAGAAGAAACAAAGATGAAGCATCTAGAAGCCCCCAGCAGCCCCATGTTCCCCCACCCGCCACCCCATGTGTCTACACTTCCCCAACATCTGTTTAGAGCAACCTCATAAGCCAGTGGCAGGATTTAGGGTAATAGGGAATATTTGGATGCAAGGAGGGGGAAAATGACTTCCAAGTTTGATAAAGAGCGAGGTAAGTAGGTTCTAACAATGAATAAATTATGGCCATATTTAGAATCACCCTAACTGAATCTAAACTATAACAGGTATCTTAAGTAGTTAACAGAAATGGGAAACGATATGTCCGACTTCATTTTTCATTAATTTTAACCATTTTCCCTCCTATTAGGGAAGAACCACTATATGCTGCTCTACTCAAGCTTCATTCAGTAAATCCTAGATCCTATTTTCTTTATTTTGCACACTATTTCAACACATTGGTCCAGAAACAAAGAAAAACCACAGAATGAAACCTTCAAAGAACACTAACAGGTGGCAAGCATGTGGACTGGGGCTGATGCCCTAGTTTTCATGATTTGGTCGCTTTCTTTAATCCAAATTTTGTTTTCTAAGTGTAGGGACTATCATCGATTCTCCTCCATTGATAAATCAGTTCTAAATTATGTAAATAAACAATACCAAAAATCAACCCAATTCAGACAACTTCAAATTGATCAAAACTAACGAATGTTAGGCAAACCGAAGAAATCAAGTTGGATGCAAATAAAAGTTCAGAGATAGAGAAATTGACGCAATAGAGACAAACCTCGAGGGCGTGTTTGTAGCGCTGTGACCTGCGGAGCTCCTTGGAGATGTGACGGAGGTCGGATATGTCGATTTTGCGGCCTTCCCGGACCCATTTGTCGATGATGTTGGTGGCGCTACGCTTGGGCAGCCTCAGCCTGAATATCCTATTCTTCAGATCGTCTTCGCCGTCACCATTTTCTTCCTCCGCAGCGTTTATGTACTCTTCGTTCACAACTTCAAACCCCGATGAGAACGATCTGAGGCGTGCTCTTTGGCTTCTGCAATTCCTAAGGAACAAAAGAGCAGTGAACTCAGATATATTGTTTACAAAATTGTGTATCTCGATGGAGATTTGGAGTTCATACCGAACAAAGTTGAGGAAAATGGAGCGAGCTGCCATTACTGTGAAGACCAGACTTTTCAGTTCGAGCTTCGGTCTCTGAATTTGTCCATACTACTTCGTAGAGAAGGAAAAAAATAAAGAAAAAAAGAAAAGAGAACAAAATTGTCAGAAGTGGGATTTGAACCCACGCCCTCGTTAGAGGACCAGAACTTGAGTCTGGCGCCTTAGACCACTCGGCCATCCTGACTGCCGGGACTCGACCGTCCAATAAACTTACATGTTAAATGTGTTCGTTTTTTCCTTTTATCTTTTTAATTTTTTGCAAAGAAACAAAATTACAAAAAATTGTCCAATAATGGCATGATAGTCACCTTGAGAAAATTTAGTTATATGTGATGGAAATGTTGATCTTGTAGACAAATGTCAAAACATTAAAACGGAAGCGTACTTTTTGGAATCGAAAGACCCGTTTGCAACTTGTTCTTTGTTTCTTCTTTCATCGGTAAGAAAAATGCTACTAGAGTATTTTTAAAAAATATCCATACACTTACTACTTAAGGTCACTCAAATTATCTGTAATCTTATGAAATTAGAAACCTTAAGGGTATCAACGCATATTTATAATGAAAATCTCAAATGGTACATCCGTTTCAATGGATATCTACCGAATAGACGTGATCTTTGAGATCAAGAGGTGCACTTATTCACATGGTGACTATCCATGAAACATGGGGGCCATGTCGACGTTCCACGGGTCAATCTGACCCGATCCATAATCCAACATCTCTCACTCGAACATAATGGGCACCAAATATTTTTCTCTCTCTAAATTCATGTATTATACTCTCCTCATACAGATTAGTGGTGTATGCAACAGACGAGTGTCTTCAAACAATGTGGGACCACCATATTAGGTTTCTATCAAACTAACATGGCAATATCCCGCTGCAAAATAAAATACTCGTCGATGCCCCAGACTAATTCAGTCACATTAAATTAAGTATTTTTAACCTCTCTAGAATTTAAAAACTCAAAACATGCTTAATTGTCTTAAGTATCGTACACTGCAATTTTAACAAGATGCGTTATTAAATTGTCTTCTTTTGATCCTAATGTTACTCAACTTCTATTTGACTACTTTCCTAGAAATGTCCCATTAGACCGTATCATTTATGACCATAGGATAACAAACTAAAATAGCAACATCAAATTTATGAATTATAACATAGTTCAAAGTCATAGGGCACAATTAGATCATTATTAATGATCTACATATATATTGGGCTCACACAGTAGGAAAGCAGTGATCTATTTTTCACTTCCTATATGGTCGTCTTAAAACACATGTAGTATGATTTACATACTACGGTATTTTACTCACAAAAAAAAATGAGGATGTCGTTCTAAATTACCGTACGAATTTAATTCCAATCACTACATAAGTGATTGACTTGAAAAATTCAAGCTGGTATTTTCTTGAGTATCTACTTAAATCTCAAATTCGGCTATTCTCAGGCTACATAAAGTGTGAGAAACTTTCATGTTCGGTTTTTCATAAACAACATCTTAGTTCATCCAATGCGACATCGTAAAGAATTCTAAAGTCTCATCTCACACGCTATCTCAGTGTCGAGGCTGACTACTGTGTGAGTAGCTAATCATTTAGCCCAGTGACATCTACCATCATGGTAATAATGCGTGCTATCGCAAATATCCTAAATTATTCATCATATTTATAATGAATGCAAATAAAGTATGAAATTGTAAATATGCATCGTGATACTTAGGATCCTTGTTATATACGAGGACAACCATACTATCACAATGTATAGTTACAAGATCTGCAAAATGTGGTACTATTTCAGGACTTTCTAGATTTTTTTTTAACCAAATAGCCTCTTGAACAGTTGAAGCACAAGTAACATATTCTGCTTCCATAGTGAATAGTATTATGTAGGATTGCTTTTTGTTAGACCACAAAATAGTACCGTTACTGAGTATGAAAGCATATCCTGATGTCCATTTGCGTTTATCCAAGTCACCACTCCAATCTGCATCATTATATTCTTCCAAATGTATATTTTCACCATGATAGCAAAGCATATAATCTGCGGTTCCATGAAGATACTGCAAGATCCTTTTAACTGCTTTCCAATGAATAATTCCTGGATTGCTTTGTGTTGACTCAGTAGAATACCCAAGAGGGCGGTGAATTGGCAATTAAAAAAATAATTAGAATAAAATTAAATAAATCAAATAATTAATTTTATACCTAAATTAATTATTATCTTTGTAACACAACGGAATAATATTATCAATTTAAGTGCACACCCAAACAACAAAAATAGCAAAGTAGTGATGCAGTACACAGAAAATTTATACTAGTTAACCAAACTACTCTTGACTAATCCAGTCCCCCGAGCTCCACGGAGGTCGCACCCACTAAAACCAAAATCCCTTTAAAAGTAGGAACCAAACCCGCACACCGATTCTTTTACAGGCTCAGAATCAACCTTTACAATATCCTTTTTCCAAGCTAAGAAAGAACCTATACTTTTTACATGCTAAAGAATAACCTATCTTTTTACAGGTTAAAAACTAACTTAATTATCTTTATACCTTAGGCTCAAGAATTAAAACCTCACAAAACACTCCAACTATTATTTTTCCAAGTAAGGATGAAATATTTACAAATCACTCACGACGCAATTCTATCCAGGAAGAATCACTACCTCAATCTCTTTATAGGAAGATACTGAAACTCAGCTACCCTTGATTAAATACTCCCAACAGTATTTAACCCGTCATACTACTCACCAATACAAAATGATAAGTAGGAAATCTCACTTAGAGCTTCTACCACACCAGATAAATAATAATTCAATTAATATCCCAACTAGTGATAAAAAAATGTGAGATAGAAAATATAATTTTAACAAGATGTGGGTAGCAAATTTTAGTACATAATCAGATTCAAGAAATTGTTTGTAAAAATATTTTTTTCAAAAATCAGAAACAATTTCTAAGATTAATTTCCAATAATAAACAAGTAATGCACAAGAAAAATTAATTGGAAAGATCTCATCCGAAATCCACAAAATAATTAGATAAAGCAATGTAAGTTCAGATTCGGTAGCAGCAAAGATTAACAGTAGTTGATCTTCAAGATCGTCTTTCAGAAAAGCTCACAATATTTCAGAATGATAAATCTTATAAAATCTCACAAATAATATGATATTATTTATGTCTTGTTTACTACTTAATTATATAAGAAATTCGCAGGTCTATTTAAAAGAGTATGAAATCAGTCTTCTAACGACTAGTTTACATGTGTTATGATAATTAATAGCTCTTATAGACTCCTTATATCATAAGGACTTCATTTTGGTTCAATTCACTTAAAAATATCTTTCAAATCTTTCAATTAAACCCCTCAAATATTTCTCAATCACAATTAATTAAAATAGAATCGATTTCAAGTACCAAATTGAGAAACATTAATATTTAATAAACCATATTAATAGAATTTAATTAATATATGAACCATATCTTAAATATAGATAATATCCCTGAAATCTCTCTCAAATCCTAACAAAAAAATGGCTACTTTTGAATTTAATCTCGGATAAAATAATATCCTGAAACAGCGCATTCAAACGACTGCCCAGTTGACTGGGAAATTCAGGATGTAACCAATGGAGTTCATCAGTCGACTGCCCGGTCGACTTGTCGATTCAGAGAGTTCGTCTTTCTTTCACCGGTCGACCTATCAGTCGACTTGTAGATTCAGAGAGTTCACCCCTTCTTAGCCAGTCGACCTGTCGGTCGACTTAGAGATATAGGATCTTTCAGCTTCTTTGTCCGGTCGATTCATCAGTCGACTGCCATCTTTTGGATATCTTATCTGAATACGTTTTTAACTCATTTTCTTTTACATTTACGCCCCTTTAACCATTTTCTCTTCAAAATTAGTTCCACTAATTTTCTTATATTTTATTTTAGTCATTCAAAATTATTTCTTCTCAATTTACATAGGAGCAAATAATTTAACTTAATCAATACACACATAAATGAGAAAATACATTTTGTGCCATGTATGAATTCCTAAATGAGATATTAAGAGTTGAAATTTACCTGAGTTGTTTTCCCTAAATTCTTCAAACTCTTAAATCTTCAATATCTTCAACATCATCGTTTAGCATCCATTTACTTTGTATCTTCATCACTGGAACTTTAAATCACTAAAATACTCAATTAAACATTAGTTCCACCAAAACATCAATACTTAATTGTTCATCAAAATCTTAGGATCAATACTTTGGAAACGACTAACCACCCTACAGCATAACATATGTATGGTCGCGTATAAATCATGGTATATATTGGGCTTCCAATTGCACTTGCATATAGTATACGGGGCTTAAGATTATGTACTCTAAATCGTTCAAGTACCTTATTGATATCAGTCTCTTGAGACAAAGCAAGAAGTTTCTTAAAACGGTTTAATAATTTTAACACCAAGTATATAATTTGCTTCACCCATGTTCTTTATATCAAAAGTAAAGGGTAACCACTATTTAGTGGAGATAATCATCCCTGTGTTATTTCCTGCCAATAAAATGTTGTTTACATACAGAATAAGGATACTAAAACCCTTCTACGACTGCTTTATATAAACACAATGATCTTCCTCAATCATGATAAAGCCAAAAGTAATTATGGCTTGATAGAATTTGAGGTATCATTGTCTAGATGATTGTTTTAGGCCATCAATGGAAAGTTTTAGCTTACACACTTTGCATCTTGTCCCTTGGCCACAAAACTAATATGTTGATCCATGTAGATCTCCTCATCTAGTTCTTCATTGAGAAAAACCATCTTAACATCCATTTGAAAAAGTTCTAAATCTAAATGGGCGATAATGACTAAGAGTAGGCGAATAGAGGCAAACCTAACAACTGGTGAAAAAGTTTTCTCATAGTCTACACCTTCTTTTTGAGTGTAACCTTTTGCTACGAGACGAGCTTTATACCTATCAATAGATCCATCTGCTTGACGTTTAATCTTTAAAACCCATTTGTTGCCAATATATTTTTGTCCAGGCGAAAGATCAACTAGTTTCTATATTTAATTCTTTTGCATAAAACTAATTTCATCTTCCATTGCAGTTATCCATGCTTTAGTCGTAGGTGACAATAAAGCCTCTTGATAAAAGGAAGTCTAGCCTTCCTCTAGTAAAAAACACATGAAAAATTCCTCATCAATCCCAAATAGACGTCGAAGAATATTTTCACGTTGACTTCTACGCAGCTGAAGAGTTTGAAAATTATTTTGTGGTACACTCCTACTATTCTCTAAATCTCTCCCACTATCCTTGGAGACTATTGGCGTGTTTGTAGAAGGACGAGAATTAATTTTTCCACCCTCGCCGAATGATGGTGTAAAGTTATCATTTGACTCATTTTACTCATAAAGTTCTTTACTACCTCTTAGTTCACTTCTGCTCGGAAAATCATTTTCCATAAATTCGATATCGCGTGACTCAGTCTCAGTCAGTATTCCATGAGAACGTTCATGTAACATCACATATCCTTTGGAGTGATAAGATGAATATGTACGTTTGAGCTCTAGGGCCTAATTTTCTATGTGCATGTGATGTAACACGAATATAACTTGTAGATCCCCATGGTAACAAGTGTTCTAATTCTAGTTTAAAACCAGTCCATAACTCATATGGGGTAGATGTTACTGACTTGGAGGGCAGTCTATTAAGGATACAAGTTGCTATCAATAGAGTATCTCATCAAAAAATGATCGGTAGGTTAGCATGTGTCATCATTGACCTAACCATATCTAATAAAGTTCGATTCCTACGCTCAGCTACTCCATTTTGTTGTGAAGTATCAGAAATTGTTAATTGTCTAACGATACATTTATTATCACATAAGTCCTTGAATTGTTCATACAAATACTCACATCCTCGGTCAGTAAGTAAAATCTTTAGATTTTTACCACTTCGATTCTCAACTAAATAAACAAATCTTTGGAAGCATCCAATGCCTCTGATTTGTGAGAAATGAGATAAATATAACCAAAACATAAGAAATCATCAATGAATGTGATAAAATAATTAGCACTATGTCGTGCCCTAACATTCATAGGTCCACAAATATTAGAATGGACTAACTTTAAGGGAGATACAACCCTTCTAGTCTTGCCAAAAGACTTTCTTGTGGCTTTTAAGCCAAACAAGATTCACATATAGGTAAGTTAACTCTAGAGAGTGGACCTAAAAGTCATTCTTGAGCTAACCTTGTCATTTTTTTTTGTCCAATATAGCCAAGTCTTGTATACTATTTAACAGATGTAGATATGATAGAATCATTATCACTAGAAGTTAAATATGTATCAAAATATAACGAATCGTCAACATCTAGTACATATAATCCATCTACGATATGTCCACTACCATAAACACAGTGTCTAAATAAAATTGAACAGAGTCTATAATGAAACTGAAAGAAAAACATTGTCCTGCCATGGCGACAACAAACATCAAGTTTCGTTGAACTCCAAAAACATAGAGAACATCATAGAGAAGCATAGAGTGTCCAAAACGCATCTTTAATTGATAGGTTCCAATTCTTATCACATATTAGCTAGTGTTATTCCCCATGTAAATACGTTGACTTCTAATTAGAATTATGCGATACTTAATGAACCCTACTCGATCTTTTGCAACGTGTCTTATTTCTTCAGTATCTACAATCTAATCAGGAAATTAATGAGCAACCAAGACATCACTAGACACGAAGGTGTTATTTTCAAAGACAGAATTAGTTTGTACCTTCTTTGGCTTAGTGCATTCACGAGCAAAGTGACCAAGTTTATCACAATTGTAACACTTCAACTTAGATTGTCCTTCTTTCCTCACGCTTACATTTTTTATATTTTCTGCCCTATCTCTCTTAATAGACAAATCATCATATTCCTCTTTGTCGTGCTTTGTCCTACCACTTTCACTTAGACCCAAATGTCTAGCGATGGCTAGATTCAGCAACAAACAAAGAAATATTGCCCTGTGCCTACAACCTCTCTACCTCCAATTCCAAATGATGTTGTAATTGGATAAACGTTTTGATAGTTTTATTTATCATCATTGTGAGCTTCATTTGCTCCCAAGAATCAGGTAAAGAGCGAAGCATAATAAAGATTTTTTGCTCATTGGATAATTTGTTACCAGCTACCTTTAGGTTATGTATCATAGCCGACATTTTTCGAAGACGCTCAACCATTTTTGTTTTTGGAGACATCTTATAAGTCTCAAACTTAAACATCAAGGCTCGCAACCTAGGTGTTTATGTACTAGAAAATACCAACTTCAAGGCATTCCACATCTTTAGTGTGGTGGTCTAACCTTCATAATCACTAATCAGATCATTGTGTATATAGCTTAACATAGTAAATGTTGCACTACAATCTTTCTTGGCCCAATTTTGATAGGTTTCCATCTCATGCCAGTGTTGGGTAGAAATTACCCTCAGGATGTGATTCCATGTTACATGTCAGTGTTTCTAGGACCTCTCGCTCATTCAGGAGATATTGGATAGCACGATGCCAAATATCGTAATTATTCCTATCCAGTTTCTCAACTTTAGCAAGATTCACTATTATATTCGTTAAAACCATTTCACTGCAATTTATGCACATTTAGGATATTAGCACACACACTAATTATTTTGTAGCAATAATCGAATCTAAAAATAACTCATATCTCTATAGTAAACGATCAAAAATTTCACTATGTTCATAACTATCTCTTGTATTTATATATTTTAATATCATTTTTAGATACATTATGCACAAAACAAAAAAATGAGGAAAGCATATCTCAACTCATTATTGCCCACAA